>CM075813.1:2626650-3359803 GCA_037975025.1 Excoecaria agallocha | reverse complement strand
AAGCATGTACATAAGTTTGATCATATATGAATATTTTTATAGCATTATCAATAATCTTTACTTATGTATACATATGATTATGTACATATACCTTTATCAAAATTATATTACATGCCATCTATAATTTAATGTGCTTCCATGTAGGCACACATTTAAACATTTACATAAAATACAATAAAAATTCTGTCTCCAAAATTCTGCATAGAGGCAGAATTCTTGATCCAACTTATGTGCCATTTTTAATTTAGAAAATATCATTTTTAGGCCAAGTGGCCTGCTACAAACTTATTCCCCTATGTGTCCAGTTTCCAAAACAACAATATTTATCTTAATATCATATCTGTATCTTGAGATATTCGAGAAAAATCATAGGCTATTCATACTACCAAAAATAGTTTTATTTTTCATTTATTACCACTTATAAAATTCATAAAATAACATGAGGAAAGAATTAGGCCAACATTCCTGCATCAAAATCATGATCCTAGGTATCTAGTTTACCCAAAATTTTATAGCATAGCATTTTGACTCGTCTACCAAGACTTATGCCCGAAATACCAAAATCTGTACCTTAATAGTACAAACAGTTGCTGCGAGTTTTATGCTAAAATTGGACATGCTTGGGAATAAAATTAGGCATTGCTTCATTCATATGAAATGTATATTGAGAAGATTTCTTTTTAAAAAATTAAACCTCATAGTATTCCAACCACTGTACATGAAAATACATTATAATTTCTACAAACTGTTCTAGAATCAAAATCAACAGCTCTCATGAATTTCAATTAAATATTTGGATGGCTTAAAGGCAAATTTAGTGCTAGGTCATTTCTACAAATTTGTATACATATTTATTATGTAACATTAGAAATTGAAATGGCCTTAATTAGAGCTTTATAACTCAATTTATAATAAATTACTGTTATTAACTCATAAGGTTTTCATGCCTTCACTTGTTGTAACAATTCCTAAAATTATTTCTCTTTTCAATTAATCAAATCAAACATTTAAATCATCATTTCAACTCTAATTAACTACATAGAAGTATGGAAACCCTAATTCCTATACCTTAGTCAAATTTCCTTTAGCTCTTCAATCCCTTGCAGGACCTTTTCCTTTATTCCTTTTACCTTCACCTTCTTCTTCTACAATTAATTTCATTCTTTAATCAATCATTTCCAGCTTTTTACCCAGCCAATTTCTCAAAAAAAAAAGGAGATGATGGTGATGATAACAAAAGATTAAAACCATACCATAATAATTTGCATCAAAATTTTCTTGAACAACCAACATGCATGAAATTTTCTTCAAGAATTCTTAAGGAAATTGAGAGATTAAGATAGAATTTTAAAAAAAGAAGAAGAAATCTCTCAAAGCTGCCTTAGGTGCTATCTTTCTCTCTATCCAATCTCCCATTTCTCTTTCTTTCCACTAAAATCAGCTTATATATAATAGTAGGGAAAATTCCATTCTTAGTCCTTTAAGAAATTGCATGTCTTACAATTCTCTCTATAATTTTTGCATGTTATTAATTAAACTCTCTTCTTTTTATTTTTCTTAAATCAATCCCTCCTTTCTTTAATTTATTTCCTAATTAACCTTGAATTTATATATTAACTAATTAACCCTTCAATTAATATTTCAGGCTTTAATTAAACCCTTGAATAAATTTATACCAAAATTGCAATTAATATAACAAAATAAAACTATCACTAGTCCCATGCCTCTAATATGAAATTCACATATTTAATTAATTTTTAATCATGTAACACCCTATAAAATCATGCATTTCTGACTAGGATCATGCTATAGATCTTACAGAATCATTTAGATGTAATAGAGGAGAAGAGGGAGCATGCCCCACTTTAAGTTACTATATACAAACAACGCATAGCATCATGCCACGAATGCAAGCTAAAACCCAAAAAATTACATGTAGGTGAGCTCGTTCTCAAAAAAGCCATCAACATATAGATCGCAGTTAGTGTCAATAAGTTAAATCCTTATTAGGTAGGGTCGTATGAAGTGCATGAAGTTGTAAATTTTGAGGCCTATCCCCTTGAAGATAGATCTAAAAAATCCTACCATACTCTTAGAATATTTCCAACTTGAAGAAATATCACCAATAACATTTGGCTTAAATCGGGAGTTTCACCATTAACACTTTTGCATAGCTCAAATTGGTAGTTGCAACATGTGCTAATTTTTTATTACTATTTTAGCTCAAATCGGTAGTTCACCGTGAGTATTTTGTATTTTTGCTTAATTCGACATTTTACCTTGAGCACTTTTTAATTATTTAACTCATTTTTGTAGTATCATTAGGAGCATTTTTTATCTTATCTTAGTTTAACAGTATCGCCAAGAGCTCATTTTTTACTATAACTAATTTTGATAGGTTAGCTATAAACATCTTTCCATGTTAAAATTTAGCTTGGCAGCTAAAGCCAAGAGCACACTCATTAATAATATAAGTAGCTTAGCTCGACAGCTTAAGCTATGAGCATTTTCATTACATGATTATCAACTTTTGTCATTTATTGACTTGTTATTCAAAATAAAGATCAATATCTTACTTGAGTTGATTCTGATTATAGTTATATCTGAATAAGTTTTGTATATTACTATTGATGAATTATTACGTAGTTCATCATTAATACTTATCAATTTTAATAACTATAAACAACCAATATGAGCTACATAAATTGTCATAGAAGGCAAAAATCACTCATATTTCATAAGAAAGAGATAATGAACAAAACAAGAGTTCATTACAAAAGAAAAAAAGGCCGACCTTGGCAATTACACAGTGAAAAGAAATCTTAATTACTCCTTGTTAGGCTCGATGTCCTCTATCTAATAAAAACCCTCCTTGTAAAACTTATTCCTCATAGCCTAGATAAGTTTATTCCTATAAGAGATTGCCTTCTCTACAATAAGGTCATAAACTTTCTCTTCACATTTGAGCAGCCTTTTCTCTAGGTAGGCATAATTCTTTTCCACATTAGCCTTCTCAGCCCGGCACTTCTTCTGCTTGGCCGTACAAGCTTGATGTTCCACTTTCATCTTAACATTAGAGGCCTTAACCTCAGTAAGTTTGTAAGTAGCTTCTTTTGCTGCTTTACAGTTAGCCACCTCTATTTCTTAAGACTTAGCTTCAATGGTGATAGCCTAATTCTTCCATTCATTGGCCACCTGCTCAGCCTCTTTCAGCTTAGTCTATAGGTCAATGGCATTTCTCTTTTCCTGCCTAAACAAACTCAGTAGCCTGCTTATTTTATCGATCATAGCATTTGATAAACTAAAGCTCTACACAAAAATATGTTAGTAAATCTTAAATCAACAAAGATAAAAAGTAGAGGAGTTTGAAAACATTACAAACATTACCTCGACCTGATGTCTCTGTATAACTATGGTTAGATGATCATAATTTAGATTCAAAAAGGGTGCTACATTACTCAATATACACTTCAACAATAAGTAAAAGTTGTTGAATTTGGAATTGAATAAGTAGGATGATCGGGTATCCTATCAAAAGAATGCTCGAACTTTATTGTACAGCTTATTGAACTTTTCATTTTGGTCTAAGAAGGGAAAAGATGATCCTTCTTCTTTAGTTTAGGAATATAAAGGGCCAGCAATAGCATAAAAGGTCTGCTAGAGCTAGCTAAAAGAGATGGATTGGTGGAAAAAAAGCTTAGAGGTGCACTAGAGATAGTAATGGCATTAGTGGGACTATTGCTCAGAGGCAAGATAACAGCTTGATTCAGAGTTGTTATCTAAGAAAAGGCTGCAAAAGTAGTGAGAGTTTGTCTAATCTCGGCCTGATTGGAGCTGTGATTGCTTGACCGGGTTTATCTAAGCCCTTGGCTTCTTTAGACTTCGATTTTTCTTCGAAAGATTTTCCTGCTCTTTTCATACCTGTAAAATAAGAAAACAATGAGAAAGAGATTAGACTCTATCCTAACATAACAAAAAGTGAATACCTTGTTTAGGTTGTCAAGCTCTTTGAGGAGAGTTAGAATCTAAGAACTTATAGATATCAAGTTTGTCCTTTACGATCTCCCTCCAACGATCCAAGATTTTCTCTTCATCCTCAGATAGTATCGGATAATTATCATTCCTATTAATGAATCACCCTTAAGAAGCACAGATGGGAAAGTTATTCTGACTCTCCAAAATAACTTTCCAATTCATAAAGGAGTTTAGCTTTTCAGAGAAAACATCATATCTAGCCTGAATATACATGTGGTCTTCTATTATGTTTTAGAGTTCGACCACATGAGTTGCTCTAAATAGCCAAATTGTAAGGTTAGTGTCATGATCAGAAGTCTAAATCTATAGGGCCATCAAAGTGAGCCGAACATTGGGGTGCTATTGGCTTATTGTTAGGTCGTAGTATTTTAAAAATGAAAATTCGAACTGTTTAGGAGGAATAGTGGGTCTAACTAGAATATCATCCTTATAAAGTACCAATTTCTTTTTATCAATAAATTAGTGTCCACTGAAATGTGAGACCTCAAAGCTAGCAGATTATAATGACTTGTTATCCCTAATTTTAGCCTTAGTTGAGGGAAATCATTAGCTCAGATAGTCAAACTAATTTTCAAAACATGTGGGTTGGCTCTTGCTGCTCTCCTAAGTCTAGGTCTGTTAGATTGAAACTTGAGGTGTTGGGACTTCTAAATATTTTATATAGGTACATTATTCAGCCCAACTTGGGTTATTGTTTGGAGCATAGGCAATTCTACTGGTGCACTTTTTGTGGACTCACTGTGTGCAAAAATACTTGAGATACTATCATTTTAAAGGCCATTCGAGATTTTAATTTCACTAGAAGCCACTAACCTACTCATTTTTGCTATAAATAAACAAGTAAAAGAAATGCAATGCTAAAATGGAGGAGTTAAATAACTAGCTTACTTGAAATAAGGAAGAAATTAAGAATGAATTAAAGAAAGAAAAAAAATATGGGATAAGCAAGTAAAAGAGGTAGAAAGGAGAAGCAAAATTGCAAAATTGGAAAAGGTAAAAATGAGGAAATGGGTAAGACTTTTATATGTAGGAAGAAGTGGTGGATATATGACATGTGTTCGATGAAATAAACTCAACTTATAGCTTGAAAACATTAATGTGGTTATGTGGCAATTAAAGCTTTGTAATTAAGAGTCGCATTTCACCAAAAATGAATAGATATTAATGGCAGTGGTTACTCTTACATAGATTGAAAATATGCCTCATTTAAGGTAGGTGTCAGACTTGTAGGCGCCTTGGAAAGTTAAAATATCTCTACGACATAAATGTTTTATACCTCGGGGGGAGGGACTTATGATAACTGAACTGTAAACCCAAACTCCTTCGAGCAGTCTGGATCATCTGACCCAATTGGTCCATAAAGGATTTATTGTGAGTTGTAGCACTTAAAAACCAAATCAACTAAAATGCTTAATTTAATTTTCCTTAAGAGGCATATTGAAAATAAAAAATAATAATTTATTTATTTAAAGAAGTTCTTAACTATTTTTTTAAATTATAACCATTTGGAGAATCATATCGTATGAGTTGTAGCACTCAAAAGTTAAAAAACCAAATCAACTGAAATCTTAATTTATTTTTTTTTTGATGAGGCATATCGAAAATAAAAAATAACTTATTTCTTTAAACAATTCATTTATATTTTTTATAACCATTTAATATTTAAAATTTATTAATATCTACCAAAACAAAAGTTTTTTTAAAATATATAAAAAAATTTTATATTTAGAATGTGAACTAAAATTTCTAATTAAAAGATAACTTTGTACATTCAATTACTTAATGACTCTAAAATCTTTTCTAAGTTATTACTATTTTAAGGATAATTATTTTATGCACCACTTAAAAGATAGAGGACGTACTTAGAAGGCTTAACACACACACACACACAGAAACACACACACACACACACACACACACACACATATATATATATATATATATATATATATATAATTTAGAGCAAGAGTACACTCTGCAGGATTTCTTTGACTGATTTAGGATTTGAATTTTTATGGCATGTATATATGTAAATAGCACTTATGTATTATGTACTTGTAAATATGTATATAAGAGTTAACAATTTGGAATGTAATATTAAATAACTTCTGATGGATGATTAAGTTATAGTAAGTATGAGAAGTGTGTATGTAATAGTATTAGGAGTGATATGGGTATTACAATTAGTGTGTATATATATATATATAGTACATTTTATATAAAAATTAAATTCTAAATTTTTATCCCTTTAACTCATATTAATTTTTAAAAAATAAAATAGTTATTTACAAATTTGTAGATACACTCAAATACATGCTTAACAAGCACATTAAAATGTTAAAAAATTACTTGAGTGTTTATAAAATAATATAATTTATTAATTTTCTTTTTCTTTTCTTTTTAATTCTTTCCCCATTTGTTATTAGTTTCTTCTTTCTTTAGGTCATGCTAAATTAAAGACATGGAGTGAATCATTTTTGGATGAATCTCATATATTACCAATACAAGATATTGAAGTGTAACCAGATTTTACATATTCATAGAAAGAGATTTCGGCGAGGGAGATTAGACAATTGAGGAATAAGCAAATTCCTTTTGTCAAAGTACTTTGAAAACACCATGGTGTGCAAGAAGTAACTTGGGAGCCATAAGCAGCAATGAAAGAATAGTATCCCTAATTTTTTAAAATAGGTATAAATTTTGAAGTTAAATTTCTTTAAGGGGGAGACATTTGTAAGTCCTTAATTTTGACCATAGTATAAATGCATGATTAAATAGTAATATTCATGGTTAATGATTAATTAACTATGAGAAATTCAATTTTGGGTAAATAAGGCAGAGTGGCAATTTTATTTATGTTATTTATGTAAGTTATTGAGCATTAAAAATTTTAAAAGGTTGTGATTAAAATTAAGAAAAATAAATTCGAGTGTCGAATATAAATAGAGAAAATATGGGGTTGATTTAATGAAAGGAATAAAAGATAGGAGATATTTTCTTACATGCAAATTAATGGAGGAACATAAGGGAACTTATCCGTCTATTTAAATAGTCTAAAAGCATACATGTAGGAGAGAGAAATGAAGGCAATAGGTGTGTTCTTTGAGTGGGATGAAATTTTAATTAAGAAAACTCTCTCTATTTCATTTCTCATCTCCTTCTCTAAATTCTTCTATTCATCTCCTAGTTTAGCAAGATAATATTTCATTGCATGTTAAATGCTTTAGAAGTTTAAGTGGAATTATCAAGGTATAGGTTTAAGATTTTATTTTCTCTCTTTTTCTTCTCCCTCTTTCTTATTATGTTGCTTTGAAAAAAGAGATAATATGTTGGAAGTTGATGCATGCATGAAATGTAATTTGTAAAGGAAGAAGCTAGGAAGAATAAAGGCAAAGATGATGCAAAGAATTGAGGAAAAAGGTGTGGTTCGGCCAAGGTGTGGGAATGGGTATTTTTTTGTTAATTTTTATTGTAATCAAATGCTAGAAATTTTAATAATGATGTGGATTATGGTATGAGTGAATGAACCTAAGAGAATGAAGTTTAATTTTTATTTAAGATAGGAGTTGTGAGAGACAATGCATGTAAAGAATTGTTGGAATTAGCTTTTGTAATTTTTGTATATCTCTAGCTACAGATCATCAATTGGCTTGATTCTAGTTGGAAATTAAACCTAATTTTTTATCTATAATTTTGTAAAAGAAAGTAAAACTTGATTTTGCCTCTACATAGTCATAATTATTAATTGAATTTGGAATTGAACTGCAGTCTATTATAATGGACAGTTTGCAGTGTTTTATGCACAAGTTGTTGTATATAGGTCAAAATTCTATGATTCCAATTTATGGTTAAAATAGACTTATATTTATACAATTTGTATGAAGAAATCATAGTTTAATTCTAATTCTAAATATGTCAAATTATGGGTTGAATCCGAAACTATTGGTAACACTATTTTCTAGAATAGCTCTTCATTTTTTGCAATATATTTAAATTAAAAAATGATATTGATGTGATATTTAATGTTTCTAAAACTAGAAATATATTGGATCATTTTTTTTAGAATTTCACTCTAACTATAAATGGCTTTTGGTAGGTTAAAAATAGCTTTAAAGATAAGCTTGAAAATTTGTGTTGATGAAGAATTATTGAGAGAATTTACCAAAATTTTTTTATACATTTTTGGAACATTTTTTTAGCATTTAACTTAATTTAAGCATCTTTAGAACTTATTTTTTTTCTTATCTATATGCAGAAATGATCTTAAGTATATTAAGTAAATATATAATGTAAAAATAATACATAGAGAGGGATAAGTTCATGGATTATGTGAAATAATGTAACAAAGTAAACTATAAGTATGATTACGTATTAAATCATATTTATGATAAATGTATGTTATTTTTCACCTTATGGATAAAACGTAATCATGCTTATATGTTATAGATGTATGACATGTTTCTATATTAAAATGTTAATTTATATAAAGATATGACTATAAAGATATGTACAAATTGATTATAAGATTTTATAAGGTAGAGAATACATGTTTATATGTTGGAGACTATGTGTCTTTTGATATCATCTGACTATATGATGAAGCATATGTATAGTGATTGCAAGCTAAGGTAAGTTATTATTTACTTATTTGAGATAACATGAATATAACATTATATGATGACTATGTCATGCCTATGTGTTTTATGCCAAAAGATTAGTCACAATAATATAGTAAAGTACATTATCACATTGATAAATAAGACTATGTATACATGTATATGCACTAGAGATTGTATGCCTTTTCATTGATCACTTATATGAGCAAATTGTTTGAACTGTGCTATGAGCCGTGCATACATACTTATGCATTGTGTATGGTATATTAGTTGCATGATTATAAGCATGAATTAGTTAATAAAATAAATACAAGCCTGCCATACAAATTGAGTTAGATCATAGTAGTGCCTGCTAGTAGAGTTTGATTATGGAAAGATAGGCATCTATATGGATAATTGCAACTGCCACCGTTTGGCCCAGATGGGTCTATAGTACAATTGATCCCATTTCGATCATTAGCCAACCTCGTTTGGGTTGCTTAATTAGTCTAAAGTGTAGTTTTACCCCATTTTGTCTATTGATTTGATATCTTCGGATATCCACCATTTTGATACCTAATTATATCTACCATTCCTGTTATCCACATTTAAAACTTAAGCAGGCTAAAAATTCAAATTATAGTAATGACTATACTATTTGAATTAAAGCATGACTTGCTCAAATATTATGGTTGTACTATATGATTGGTTATAACTACATAAATTGTATATGAAATTTAAATGTTCAGAGTATATTAATCAACCATAAGAATCATTTATATTGGGATAGTTTGTATCTTTGCTGCCTTAATGCTCATATGTTTGAGATGTTGCTAGAATTACATATTTATTCTCAATGATATTTATATAGTGTGTTGCATCTGATACATGTTGATTTTGTATGCTGATGATCACTATGAGTGATCATCCATCATGAATTATTTTTCCACTAAGCTTTATAATTTAGCATCGGTTATTTTATCTATGTAGGTTCAGTAGATGAGACATTTGCTCAAGAACATCCTCTAAATCAGGAAAGGCCAACAAAAGATTGATAAGAGTTGATGTAGGGAGATTTTGTAATAGTATTTTGAAATATTTTGTATTATGGTTAGAAGACATATGTTGATGTACTTAAATATGTGTATACAAAATTGTAACTAACTCACAATATGACTAAACAAGTATATGCATGCACGTAGAAACTAAAGTAGAACATATATAAAATGGTATGAATGATGGTAAACATGAGATAAGCATGCCAATAGTTAAAGTAACACCCATATGAATATATATGACATAGCATGATATGAGTAATAGTAACATTATGATCTTATGATTAATATAATCAAGCATGGTATTGATGGAAAGCATGATCAATATGACTAATCAGATATAGTTAATATGTTAATTGTGTGAGCGTGTGACGGTCTCCCCTTTGTATTCCAAGTTGCATGCTTTGATTAACCCAGGATCCACACATTCATATATATGTGTTGGGGAATCCTCTAATAATTTAATGTATATACATAAATTAGACTATGGTATTCATGTAATTAATCCTTTGGGTACAAGTGTGTTAGTCAATAACGTATATAGAAATTTCCTTGTTAAAATTCAAGATAGTGAATTTGCAGCAAAATTTTTTGAATTGCATTCTATTAAATTTTACTTGATATTGGGAATAGATTGGTTTGCTCAACATTAGGCAGTAGTTAACCATAAATCTAAAATAGTTACTCTTCAAAATTTTTTTGGTAGAAGAATATGATTGCATGATAGCAGGAAGGGCTCTCTAACAAGTGTGATAGTAGCTATGCGAGCAAAAAGGTTTCATAAGAAAGGGTATGAAGCTTATTTGCATATTGTATTTGATTCAAAGAGTAAAGATAAAAAGCTTCAATACATTATGGTGATGAACGAATTTCTAGATGTTTTCCTTGAAGAATTACCTAAGCTTTCTCCTGAAAGGAAAATAGACCTATCCATTGATGTTACATTTGGAACTGCCCCAATATCATGAGCACCTTATAGAATGGCTCCTACTGAGTCAAAGAAGTTAAAAATATAGTTGGTAGAATTGTTAGATAAAGGGTTTATAAGACCTAGTATGTCATCATAGAGAACACCAATTTTATTTCTTAAAAAGGAGTATTGTACTCTCCAAATGTGTATTGACTACAGATAGTTAAATAAGGTCACTATAACGAATAAGTACCCATTGGCTAGAGTTAAAGCCTTATTTATTCAACTCAAGGGAGCAGGGGTGTTCTTAGAAATAGACTTATGATCTAGGTATTACTAGATTTGGGTAAAGGACAATGATGCTTCAAAAATTTCTTTTAGTACTTGATATAGACATTACAAATTTCTAGTTATGCCATTTAGATTGACTAATTCTCTAGCTACTTTTATGAATCTGATGAATAGGATGTTTAGACCCTATTTAGACCAATTTATGGTTGTATTTATTGATGATATTTTGGTTTGTTCCAAGGACAAACAATAGACTTTTATGGAGAAGTAGTTATATGCTATGTTAGGCAAGTGTGACTTATAGTTAAAAGAAATGTCTTTTCTAGTGCATGTGGTTTCTTCTAAAGGTATTGGGGTGGACTCTAGAAAGATTAAAGCAATTGTTAATTGGGAACCAATGTAAAATGTTAATGTGAAAAAGAGCCTTTTTGGATTGGCCCGTTACCATCGATGGTTTGATAAAGGATTTTCGGTGGTTGCATCCCCTTTGAAAATATTGCTTTAAAAAAGAGTGAAATATAAATGGTTTTATAGGTGTCGAACAAGTTTTGATCAATTAATGAGAATCCTTACCAAAGCTGCTATGTTGGCTCAACCAATATATGGCAAAGAGTATGTTATGTTTAGTGATGAATTCGTAAATGGTTTGGGTTGTGTGTTGATGCAAGATGGTAAAGTGGTTGCTTATGCCTTGAGGTAATTAAAGCCTAATAAATAAACTAATCATACAAATGATCAATAGTTAGTGGTGGTAGTGTTTATCTTAAAAATTTTGTGGCATTATTTGTATGGTGAAAATTGTGGGATATTTAGTGAACATAAAAGCATAAAGTGTTTTCTTACTTAGAAGGAGCATAACCAAAGGTAGCTTTGATGGCTAGAATTATTCAGAGACTGTGATTGTATTGTTGGCAACGATCCGATAAAGGCCAATATGGTAACTGATGCTTTGAGTGGGAAAACCATGTTAGCTCTGACTTTGCAACAGAGTTTTTTGTGAATAGCTACTAATGGAGCTTTAATGCCCCAATTAAAAGCTGAACTTAATTAAAGATAGAAAATTGTTGATGCCTAGAAGCATGATATCAAGCTATAACAACACAAATTACAAGTTCAAAAGGGAATATAAGGACCCTACATTGGCCATAGGAGGATTTATAGGAATTAATATGATATTATGGACTAAAAAAACTTAATTAAATTAAGAATTATAAGTTAATATATTGAGAATAAAATGTCATTCATGATAAAGGTTAAAATAATTATTTCACTATGTGTGTAATTGGAACAAAAATATGATTAAGTGGTTCATTGATATATAAGTGTGATTTTATTGGTTAATTATAATAAAAGAAAAGAATGTTAGGGTGTTATTAAAGGAAAAAAAGTTGAAATGGGATAAAATTGAAAGAAAGAAAGTAAGGTGTGGGTCATTATGTAAAGGAACCATATGTGGGGTCAATTTTAAAAAGAGGAGAGTTGAGTGAGGGGTTAATTAATTAAAGAATATATTAGTAGGGTTGATTTCTTTAATGTTAGAATTAGAGGGGACATATTGTAACAAGCAATAAATTGAAGGATCATAGTGGGAACTTATTCTCCCTTGTCTAAATGCTTAATGGATTGTAAGTTGGAAAGAGAATTGGTAGTAGTAGTTCTTTAAAGTGGTGGTTGGCATTTCCAAAATTTCTTTTCCTCATTTCCTCAGCCTAAATGATCAAACACCTTCTTTATAATAAATCCTCAAGAAAACTCTTATGTGTGTTATTGATTAAAAAGTTTATAAGTAGGAATTATCGAGGTAATTGGTGTAAGAATTTATCTCATTTCTTATTCTTTTTATCATTCTTGTTATGTGGCAATTTAATGGAGGAAGAATTTTGGAAAATTAATGCATGTATGAAATTCTATTTGTAGTAGATCAAGGGCATAGTAGGAAGAGCAAGAATAAGGAAATATCCAATGATTGAAGAGTATTTTGTGTGCTCCAACTAAGGTATGGAAACTGGTGTGTTTGTCATGTATGTGTGTTGGTAATTAAAGAGAAGGTAAGGATTGTTCTATGAATTCATAAACAAAGAAAATGAAATTAAACTCTTAGATAACTTATATGAAATAATGCATGTAAGGAATTTTTAACAAATTTCTATATTTTAGCGTATCTCTGGTTATAAAACTCTAATTGGGTTAATTATTATTGGTAATTTAACCTAAGACATGTACCTACAACATTATAGATGGTTGATTTTTCTTTTAAGTAGTCACAATTTTAACTTGAATTTTGTAATGAACTATTGTCTAGATGAAGTCGGTAGGTTGCATTTTGTTTGAGTATAATTCTTGGTAGAAAAGTGCAATTCATATAAGGTAAAATTTAAGATAAACTAGACAGATAGGAATGAAATTTTTGTGAAGGAATGTTGCTTTAATTTTATACCCATTTTCTTCTAAGAATTTTCTAAATGGTGATTAAAACTAGTTTTGGTATTGTGAACTGCATCTTAGTGTCAAGGAATAGTTTATAATAATTTAAGTGAAACTCATATTACAGAGGTTGAAATGCTATGGGACTAAATTCTTGATAAACTAGACATCAATCTGTATATTTTCTATGAGGATCACATAGTCTAATTTTGAATCAAAAAGTGTCAAAGTTTGGCTTGAATTCATATATGCAACCTTATCTTTAGGAAAAAATTTCATTATTTTTTCAATATCATGAAATTTATAAATGATGTTGAGGAGATTTTTAATGTTCCTAAAATGAGAAACATAGTGGATAAAGTTTTTCATAAACCAAATTGGATAAAAATGTCTTTTGATAAGTCAAAAATAGCTTTCAAAATGAACTTGAAAACTATCTCTATGCTGAATGCATCTCATGGTCAGCTCTAATTTTAAAACTGATCGTGAGCCAGTCTAAAATCCATACAACACCTAACTCCCAATTAGTACACATTTGGTAATGGTCATGACCCTCCTTTGCACCTTTTAAACTGCAGTTTTAGGGTTAAAACTGATATTTAAGCTTGTCTAAACCATTCTAAATACCTTCAGTGCATTGTAAACATAAAAATAAAGGTATTATGCAACACTAAACATATGAGAAACATAATGACATAAGAAAATAAAGTGTTAGATAGTATACCCTAGAGCCCATGTAAAAGGGATGAATTTCATATGTATGAATTTATATTCTTAATAAAAGGCATTATTCACTTATTAATGCTATGTTTAAATACATGAGTTTGTAAATCTTAAATTAATAAATGAAGTCCTTGATATTATAACAACAGTGCAAAGGCAATCATGAAAGCGTTCATGATATGAGGTGTCTATTGCATGTAAATGTGTTATCTAAATATCCCAAGTCATAGATTAACAAGATAGGAAATTGTTAATTCAGACAGACTAGCACATGTTATACTTCTTGAATGGTTCAAGCAGTGGTTCTCATAACTCTGATTATGAAAGATAATCAAAGCTAACATGTGGATTCTTGTTAGAAGAACAAGTTCATTAGAGACCTGCAAAGAGAATCCTCACATGGATATTAAATCTATGTCAGTGAGGAATCTCTTCATAGCGGTTGTGCAAGTATCCTTGGACTTGAGATCACCAAAGTTATCTTAAGTAGCAAGTGGTATATTTTGACTCCATAACTGATTACTTCCAACTGGGAGTGAACATAGATAGGAGATTGGATATATCATGACCTACTTGAAGATAGTTAAGTGATTGACAAAGGATTCACCATCCCAGATTTTATAAGGAAAGTTATCTCACATGATTCTATAATTGCCTTGATCAGAGAATCTTTAGCTAGAGTAATATGCCAAGATGGATAGAGATCCATGGAGGGCATTTTGGGAACAATGGTTAAATTAATAGAATATACATAATAAGATTTATATGAGTTGACAGAAATCCATACTCAGAATCTAATTGAGATAAGAGTGGTGAAAGGAGTAATTGCATGGTAACTGTTTCTATAGAAGGGTATAGTCAAACCACTTGACTTTCCTAATATTTGGGTGGTCATGATGCCTAGTGAGAGGCCAATCATGAGTTGTATAATGATGTATCAAGAATATCAATAGGGATTGATAAAATGATTTAAAGGAGTTTAAATCATGTGAGTTTTTGAATAGAACTCATAATTACATATTATACTGCCAATATGGACAGGAACCCAATAGGTCACACACATATAGAGAAAAGGATAAAATGGTAAAATGACAAGGATAATAATATTTGATATTATTATGGGGATAGAGAAATGAATATGAGAATAATTAATTAAAGAGTTTAATTAATTATGATCAAGTAAAATTATTCATAAAACTTTTGAGAAATGTTCTATAAAATTGGACCTAATTAAAATAATATATTTTATAATTAATTATTATTGGAATATAAGTGCTATAGGGCTGATATAATAATTAATAGGTTCACTGGAGGAATTATAAAGGGCTAGAGAAATGAAGTTGGCGCAGAAGCCCTCCACAAGAAGGGCCACATGCCAACTCAAAAACAGAAGGCCTTAGAGGCATTTTCTTTGGACCAAAATAAATTAAATATGTTACATAAGTGTTTTGGAGCATACATATTTAATTTGGTTGGATATGAAATTCATTTGGGTAATTAAATCCAAATATATGTACAAAGGGCCTAGTTTGTGGGTTTTGTGCATAGTCTTTTGTGAAAGGGCTTAAATTGGATTTAATTGAGCCCAAATAATTATAAATAATTCCAGAAGCCCAATTAATAATTCTCCAGAAATTTTAAAGAGCCCAATCCCATTATGAAGTTGGATTTTTAACCTAACTATAAAAATCCAAGTGATGTGGAAATTAGGGTTAAATGAACAATTAAGAGAAATAGTTTTTCTCTCCTCCAAAAACCCTAGCCACCACTTCCCTTTGCTAGCCTAAGGGATTTTCGGCCAGCCCCTTGTTTTCTCCCAATTTTTGGTTCATTCTATCATTCTCTAGTGTGGATTACTCATTGGATGTGTTCGATTTTGGACATTGTGGTTTGCGACAACCTGGTGCGAAGGAAAATCAACTGTACAACAAAAATCAAAGGTGATTTTTCTTATTCTCATTAATATGTATATTGTAAATTCATGGCAAGATCAGATATATTGGTTAAAAAATTTTAAATTCTGCTTATGTATGAGATGCATGTAACCGATAATCTCCAATATGGTATCAGAGCCACGGTTTTGCCATTAATATAAATTCTATATTTTTCTGCGAAATAAGTTTTATTTTTTAGTTATTTATTTCATGAACTTTAAAATATCATATTTGATTGTTCATGAATGAGAAATATTGATTTCTGGATATATGTATGATCAAATAAATAAAACGAAAACAAAAACAATTTTTTTGAGAAAAGAATTTTATATTTTGCGTGAAGAGCTTTTAATTTTAGGGGCTGTTATAAATTAATTTTTTATAGATCCATTATAATATAATTTAGATGATAATTTATGTGTTTAATATGTGATATTAAGCCATAGGATCAAATGAAATTAAAATTGAACAAGTTTTGCATGAAAACTAGTTTAGTCAAAAAGTTCGATAAATTGGTGTTCTTTATGTTTTCTTGATATGTTCTTGGTGTGTTCTTATTTAGAACGATTTTTAATCTTCTAAATCTGATATATGAAAGTGTTTTTAATTAATTGTATTAATTAAAATGGGCCTTAAATTAATTATATTAATTTTAATTCATTAAAACCACTTAATGGGCTTAATTATGTTTACGGACTTGGTTTAAATTAGTGAATGACTTGGTGAGCCCAAGGAGCTGATTTAAATTAAATATTATAAACTATAATTAAGTTCATTAATGGGTTTTAAGGGCTGGAGTGGGCTTGTCTCATTCCAAAAGGCCCAAATGATCCAATAGACACAAAACTAGTTTGTGTGTGAACACATTTAGGGTTTAGTTTGGTGGGTTTCGGCCTACCCTTTATCTTAAGCCCAAAATTGATTCTTTTAATTATTTAATATGATTAATTAATAAAATAATCGATTAATAATTAATTAATAATCAATTGGATTGATTATTAAGACAAGAACACATGCATGTAAAAATATTTTCTAAAATGAAAGTTTCCAAAATGGAAAAAGTTTCCTAATTTGATCACATTATTAAAATAACTCAAAAGTAAGTTTCAAGAGTTGAAACAAAGTTAGTAATCCATTATATGTTTTACTTTATGCATTAGAAATGCATATAAGGGTGTATGATTGGCATGATGGATAGTTATGGATAAGGCCCAAAGTGATTGAGCATTATACATGTTTTGGCCCAATGAGGACTTTCATGTCCCGGCCACTTGTTTTTGGTTTGTATTTCTTTTTCAAATTGTAATATGTAATTAGATTACTTAGATTATAATTAGAGATAGAGATGGAGACCACTATCAAGGAGCAAGATGGGCCGGATGGAGATCCAACAAGCTTGAAGATAATGTAATTATGTTTACTTGTTTGAATCATGCATACTACCTAGGTGTGACCTTTTGATTTCCCTTTTGGCTCGGGAAAATCAATGTAGTAAAGTCCATAACTATACCATATTTGTATGCTTATATTTATGTGATAGATATAGGATGAATACCAATGTATGCCAACCATGTATGATGAGACTTAATTAACTAAAACCCTCAAAACAAATACTAAAGTATATAAGCCTTCCATTAATTTAAGGAGAATCAGAGTTCTTTATAGTATGGGTTGTTGACCACAGTCAAGCTCACATTATATCGAATATGTTCAAATCTAATTAAATGGGTCATCTTAGCTAGCCCATTAGCTTGTTGACCACAGTCAAAGCTAATGGTTCTAGAGGCAAGATTAGGGAATGCATATATGATATGCATGCATCAAGAGTTGATAACCTAATGATCCAATAGTTGTGTAGAGACACAATTGGTATAGAGATACCTACCTTTCAAGGGTATGGAGTTTGGCTTGTTGACCACAATCAAGGTCAAATTACATATCAAGGATTGGATATTGGCCCACTAGGAAAACCATCGGGTTTTCTCGGATTAAATAGTGAGGGCTATTAATTCGCAATAAAATAGTGGGAGTAAATGGATTAATTAAAGACCTTATTAATGCATACATATATATGAACATACTCTCATAAGTTTTCTTTTTCACATCTAGGTCATCATCATGAGCACATCAAACATTAATATACGATCCATCTTGGATAACAAACTGGTTGGCAGCAACTATTCTGACTGGATCAGGCAAGTGAGAATTATTCTCAGAGCTGAAAAGATCCATTATGTCTTGGATAAAGATCCACCACCACTTCCATCAGATGATGCCATTGATTAGATCAAAGGCATTTATCGTAAATACATAGAGGATAGTGAAGTAGCAGCATGTCTGATGCTGGGTGCTATGTCCTCAGAGCTTCAGAAGCAACATGAGATGATGGATGCTAAAACCATCATTTTGCATCTTGAGGAGATTTATTCTTCTCAAGCTAGAACTGAGCAATATAAGATTGGTCGAGCTCTATTTAGTTGCAAAATGGTGGAAGGCACTTCAGCTACTACTCATGCATTGAAGATGTATGGGTATATTGAGCATTTGAGTAGACTTGGCTATGTAATGGATAATAATCTATACATAGATTTAATCTTGTACTCGTTGGCTCCAATTTATGCACCTTTCGTGCTTAACTTCAACATGAACAAGATCCAAGTAACCATTCCTGAGTTAATCAACATGCTCAAAATAGCTGATGGATCTTTTAAGAAGGATCCAAAAAGTGTCATGGTTGTCACTTTTGCTAAAGACAAGAAGCAGAAGAAGAAGAAGAAGATAACCAAGGCGCAGCCAAAGAATGGTAGGATCTCCAAGAAGAAGGTTGCCAAGAAAGAGAATCCCAAAGGAACTTGCTTCCATTGTGGAAAGGATGGTCATTGGAAGCGTAACTGTAAGGCCTATCTAGATTCTCTCAAGGAGAAGAAGCATGCTGATGCTCCTACTTTAGGAATTCATATGATTGAAATTAATACTTATTCTATTGCTTCAAAACAATCTTGGGTATTAGATACCGGATGTGGAACTCACTTGTGTAATGATCTACAGGGGCTTAGAAGCTTTAGAAGAGTTGGAAAGGCAGAGATATATTTGCAATCAGCTACTGGACAAAACATCTCTACAATAGTTGTGGGCACTTACTATTTGCCTCTTCCTAGTGGATTAGTACTGGAATTAAATAAGTGTTATTATGTTCCAGCTTTATCCAAGAGTATTATTTCTTTCAGTTGTTTATTGAACGATTATGACATTTCTTTAAAGGACAAGTATTGTTACATTTTTAAAAACAATATGTTTTATGCAAAAGCTATCATTGAGAATGGTATATTTGTTATTGATTTAATTAAAGAAGTGCATAATGTGGATACCAAGAGAATGAAACATGATAATCTAAATACCTTATATTTATGGCATTGTCATTTAGGCCATATAAATGAGAAACGCATGACAAAATTACACAAGTCAGGTGATTTGGGATCATTTGATTATAAATCATTTGACACATGCGAATCTTGTTTGTTGGGAAAAATGACAAAAGCTCCCTTTATTGGTAAAGGAGAACGAGCTAAAATGGTTTTAGATGACTACACATACTAGAGGAGGTTACTCCTACTTCATTACTTTTATAGATGATTATTCCAGGTTTGGATACATCTATCTAATGAAATATAAATCAGAAGCATTTGAAAAGTTCAAAGAATTCAGAAATGAAGTAGAGAA
Source organism: Excoecaria agallocha (assembly GCA_037975025.1). NCBI lineage: Eukaryota > Viridiplantae > Streptophyta > Magnoliopsida > Malpighiales > Euphorbiaceae > Excoecaria > Excoecaria agallocha. The sequence continues at coordinate 3,340,116 of CM075813.1, read as the reverse complement.
ACAACTTGGCAAGAGTATTAAAACACTTAGATCAGATCGAGGTGGAGAATACTTAAGCCAAGAGTTTCAGGATTATCTTAGAGATAATGGGATTTTATCTCAATGGACTCCACCATATACACCACAACACAATGGTGTATCTGAAAGGAGAAATCAAACACTATTAGATATGGTTCTATCAATGATAAGCCAAGCAGACTTGCCTAAGTCCTTTTGGGGATATGCACTAGAAACTGTTGTTTATGTGTTAAATAGAGTTCCTAGTAAATTGGTTGATGTTACTCCATATGAGATGTGGAATAACAAGAAACCCACTCTTTCTCATATGAAAGTATGGGGTTGTCTTGCTTATGTGAAGAGGACAATTTCAGACAAACTAGATGTTAAGTATGATAAATGTTTATTTTTGGGATATCTAAAAGAAACCTTTGGATATTATTTCTATCATCCCTTAGAACAAAAGGTGTTTATTTCAAGGCATGTTGTCTTCTTGGAAAGAGAATTTCTCTTACGAGAGGACAATGGGAGTAAAATTGAACTTGGTGAAGTTCGAGACCCATAAATAGAATTATATCAACCGATTGAACCCGAGATTGAATTTCATAATGATGAGATTATAGTTGAACCTGATTATACACAAAATCCTAGAAGATCTACTAGGATGCATTCTATCCTTGTGAGATATGGATTTCACGTTGATTCAGATAAAGGCATAACTGTAGTAGAGGACAATGAGCCTACAAGATATCATGAAGTTTTGAATAGTTCAGAACGTGATTTATGGCTTAAGGCTATGTAGTCTGAAATGGACTTCATGTATGAGAATAAAGTATGGACTTTAACTCAACCACCTGAAGGGATAAAACCCATAGGGTGCAAATGGGTCTTCAAAAAGAAGACCGACATGGAAGGTAATATAGTTACCAATAAAGCTCGCTTAGTAGCAAAGGGCTATCGTAAAAAAGAAGGTATTGACTATGATAAAACCTTTTCTTCTGTAGCGATGCTTAAGTCTATAAGAATACTTTTAGCCATTGCAACTCATTATGATTATGAGATTTGGAAAATGGATGTGAAGATAGCTTTCCTAAATGGAAATCTGACTGAGGATGTGTATATGACACAACCGGAGGGTTCACATTAGGAAATAGCAAAAAGGTATGCAAGCTTCAAAGATCCATTTATGGATTGAAGCAAGCCTCTAGGAGCTGGAACAATCAAAAAGTTTGGTTTCTCATAGAATGAAGATGAACCTTGTGTGTATAAAAGGGTCAGTGGGAGTGCAATTGTCTTCCTAGTTCTATATGTGGATGACATATTGATCATGGGAAATGACATTTCTTTTCTCCAATCTGTTAAAATATGGTTATCCAAGCAATTCTCCATGAAAAATCTTGGAGAAGCATCCTATATTCTGGGAATAAGGATCTATAAAGATAGATCCAATAGGTTGCTAGGTCTTTCTCAAAGTACATACATAGATAAAGTATTAAAGAGGTTCAATATGGATCTCTCTAAGAAAGGATTTATACCCATGGTGTATGGAAAACACCTTTCTAAGTCTATGTGTCCGCGACACTAAACGATAGAGAGAGCATGAATAGAATACCATATGCATCGGCAATTGGTTCTATCATGTATGCTATATTATGTACACGTCAAGATGTAGCATTTGCTTTAAGTGTCACAAGCAGATTCCAATCCAATTTTGGAGAGGAAAATTGGGCAACTGTCAAGAATATCCATAAGTACTTGAGAAGGACTAAGGATATATTCTTGGTATATGAGAGGGAAGTTTGGAAGTAAAAGGGTATACAGATGCCAGCTTCCAATCTGACAAAGATTATTTTAAATCACAGTCTGGTTATGTGTTCATAATGGGAGGAGGAGTAGTTAGTTGGAAGAGTTCCAAACAAGAAATAACTGCTGATTCCACGGCAGAAGCTGAGTACATTACTGCTTCGGAAGCAGCAAAAGAAGCAATCTGGATCAAAAAGTTCATATCTGAACTAGGAGTGGTGCCTAGCATTGTTGATCTGATTCCTTTATATTGTGACAATAATGAAACCATTGTGCAAGCAAAGGAACCACGGTCTCATCAGCGATCCAAGCATGTTCTCAGACGCTATCATCTCATAAGGAAAATAGTAGCTAGAAATGATGTGAAAATAGAAAAGGTCCCTACAGATGATAATGTGGTAGATCCTCTCACTAAAGCACTTTCCCAGATAAAGCACGATCACTATATAAATAGCATGTGTCTGAGATATATGAGTGATTAGCTCTAGTGCAAGTGGGAGATTGTTAGAGAGTATGCCCTAGAGCCCATGTAAAAGGGATGAATTTCATATGTATGAATTTATATTCTTAATAAAAGGCATTATTGATTTATTAATGCTATGTTTAAATACATGAGTTTGTAAATCTTAAATTAATAAATGAAGTCCTTGATATTATAAACATAGTACAAAGGAAATCATGAAAGTGTTCATGATATGAGGTGTCTATTGCATGCAAATATGTTAATATCTAAATATCCCTAGTCATAGAATTAACAAGATAGAATATTGTTAATTTAGACAGACTAGCAAATGTTATGCTTCTTGAATGGTTCAAGTAGTGGTTCTCATAACTCTGATTATGAAAGATAATCAAAGCTAACATATGGATGCTAATTAGAAGAACAAGTTCATTAGAGACCTGCAAAGAGAATCCTCACATGGATATTAAATCTATGTCAGTGAGGAATCTCTTCATAGTGATTGTGCAAGTATCCTTGGACTTGATATCACCAAAGTTATCTTAAGTAGCAAGTGGTATATTTTGACTCCATAACTGATTACTTCCAACTGGGAGTTAACATAGTTAGGAGATTGGATATATCATGACCTACTTGAAGATAGTTGAGTGATTAACAAAGGATTCACCATCCCAGATTTTATGAGGGAAGTTATCTCGCATGATTCTATAATTGCCTTGTTCAGAGAATCTCTGGCCAGAGTAATATGCCAAGATGGATAGAGATCCATGGAGGGCATTTTGGGAACAATCGTTAAATTAATAAAACATATATAATTAGATTTATATGAGTTGACAGAAATCCATACTCAGAATCTAATTGAGATAAGAGTGGTGAAAGGAGTAATTGCATGATAACTATTTCTATGGAAGGGTATAGGCAAACCACTTAACTTTCCTGACATTTGGGTAGTCATGATGCCTGGCTAGAGGCCAATCATGACTTGTATAATGATGTATCAAGAATATCAATAGGGATTGATAAAATGATTTAAAGGAGTTTAAATCATGTGAAGTTTTGAATAGAACTCACAATTACATATTATACTGTCAATATGGATAGGAACCCATTAGATCACACACATATAGAGAAAAGGATAAAATGGTAAAATGACAAGGATAATAATATTTGATATTATTATGGGGATAGAGAAGTGAATATGAGAATAATTTATTAAAGAGTTTAATTAATTATGATCAAGTAAAATTGTTCACAGAACTTTTGAGAAATGTTCTGTAAAATTGGACTTAATTAAAATTATGTATTTCATAATTAATTACTATTGGACTATAAGTGTTATAGTGCTGATATAATAATTAATAGGTCCATTAGAGGAATTATAAAGGGCTAGAGAAATGAAGTTGGCGCAGAAACCCTTCAGAAGAAGGGCCACACGCCAACTCCAAAACAGAAGGCCTTAGAGGCCTATTCTTTGGACCAAAATAAATTAAATATGTTACATAAGTGTTGTGGATCCTACATATTTAATTTGGTTGGATTTGGAATTCATTTGGGTAATTAAATCCAAGTATATGTACGAAGGGCCTAGTTTGTGGGTTTTGTGCATAGTCTTTTGTGAAAGGGCTTAAATTGGATTTAATTGAGCCCAAATAATTATAAATAATTCCAGAAGCCCAATTAATAATTCTCCAGCAATTTTAAAGAGCCCAATCCCATTATGAAGTTGGATTTTTAGCCTAACTATAAAAATTCAAGTGATGTGAAAATTTGGGTTAAGTGAACAATTAAGAGAAATAGTTTTTCTCTCCTCCAAAAACCCTAGCCACTACTTCCCTTTGCTAGCTCAAGGGATTTTCGGCCAGCCCCTTGTTCTCTCCCAATTTTTGGTTCATTCTATCATTCTCTAGTGTGGATTACTCATTGGAGGTGTTCGATTTTGGACACTATGGTTTGCAACAACCCGGTGCGAAGTAAAATCAACTGTACAACAAAAATCAAAGGTGATTTTTCTTATTCTCATTAATATGTATATTGTAAATTCATGACAAGATCAGATATATTGGTTAAAAAATTTTAAATTCCGCTTATGTATGAGATGCATGTAACTGATAATCTCCAACATAAAGTTGTATAGAGGATCATTGATTTTTAGAAGTTATATAAATACATGTACTTTAAGTGTCCTAATTCAGAAATTTACACTTATGCTTTTATGTTAGTATGAAAAGACATATTGATATCATATTGTGGAACCTTCAATGAACTCACGTATCTTATTCATTTATAGGTATAAGTAAAAACATAGCTTTGAATTTATATTAAAATGGTATATATATGTATATGTATGATCACAAATTATTGTTAATGTATGATTTTATATGATTATATTTTTGTTTATTTATAGTTATTTGCATAACTATATGTGATTGTATATGTATATAAACACATATATACACATACAGGTAATCATTTTATGTGTGAATTGAATTATGATTGCAAAATGATAATGAGCATATGTAATTCTTTCACATGATAATAGTTGTAATGAAAGTATCAAATAAGAGGGATAGTAAAGAATGCATGTACATATATGATCATAAAAGCATGTTGTTAAGCGATTATTATTATAAAGTATATCTTAAAGGTAAAAGTGTTATAAACGTGTTCATATACACTATTTGATTAAAGAAATTTAATATACCGATGTTAAGTAGCATTATAATTCATATGTGAATGAGTTATATGCCTTAAACTAATTTCAAGTACAGAATAGCAATACTCAATAGTGTACATGATCACGTGTTTGTTGAAATGTTATACATGAATAAGTATATGATTACCCTTTAACATAGTTACACAAGAATATACATGTGCATATATGTATATGTTTGAGTAGAGTTAAAGTAATGTAAAGATAGATTTAGTGAAGAGATTTACCTATCTACATTATGTCTAGGATGTGGATAGAAAGGCATGCCTACAAGGGTACCTTGCAGCTACGATAGTATAGTTTTGACCCTATTTGGGTCCAAAGATAAAAATGTGTTCAACCCCAATTGGGTTGTAGTCGACCCCGTTTGGGTCACTAAATAAACATGGTCCTGTATGGATCCTAAACAACCAAATTTAGGTTGTAGCAGACCTTATTTAGGTCTGTTTGATCGATCTAAGTTACAATTTGACCCTATTTGGGTCCCAAAGATAAAGAACAGTTTGACCCTGCTTGGGACATAAGTTAAAATGCAAACTCAACCCTATTTTGGTCCTTTTTAACTAACACCTTAGGGTATCATACTCGAACCTTCGGGTGCTACCATCGTATTTTGATCCGTTATCCACTTCTTTAGAAAGTGTAGGCTTATTATGGGTTATTAAAACTTTTATAAATCACTAAAAGATAAAGAAGCATGACGATTCTTAAAGTTGATTTTCATATTATTTTATTATCACATTCTTATCTTTGCATATGGTAAAGCATGATAAATAAGAGGTTTTGATATATATATATATATATATGCACAGTATTTACTACTACATGTGCCTACTAGATGATAGGCTGTGCATATGAAATTGTATGTTATTGTTATTTTAATCATAAGTATATTGATGAGCATATGTTCTTATAGATTATACCTCTTTCTAAATATTGTTAAAGAACTTGTGTGACACTTTGTATATGGAAAGTTATGAGATCAGTGATATAAGTTCTTAGTGTTTCTTATACCTAGGAATGCACGATATAAGTATTAATATTGGTGGATAATAATGGCTCTCACCAATTGTATTGACTAATGTATTATTTAGAATTACATGTTTCATATATATAGCAAGGCATAATTATATGTGAAATATGTATGCCTCTTTACATGTAAAAATAATGATTTGAAATTTGAAACATATAAATTTAACATATTCTTGGGTAGAAGTATAAAGTTGATATGGCATTACATTAGGTTGAAACAAAAAAATAGATATGATATTTAACAAAGAGGATGAAACTATATGTTGTTTATAGACTAGATTGAACATATTGATTGTCATTGAGATTATTAGTATTTTTCATATGACTAGAGATTTAGTTTAGCAACTTATAGTACTTTGATGTACATATGAATAACTTTATAGGTATAAATTGATGTTAACATGTGTTCAAGAATGACTATTAATAAGAAGGTGGTTAGTTAAGAATAAATATAGAATCCAAAAATGCATTATTGATTTATATATATATATATATATTTGTAAGAGTTTTTTTTTAAAAGTACTAAATATGTTGTATAGTTAATAAATTTATGAACTTGGATTATAGCAAGTTTATAAGAACTTGAAAGTTTATTATGAAATGATAAGATTATTTATTAATGCTATAATTGAATGATTTATATGCCAAAGATATGTTTATAAGTGTGTGTCTTATTTCGACAACTTTCATAAGAAATCATCTTCATGTTTTAAGTGCCCCACTAAGCTTTATAGCTTAGCACAAGTTGTTTATCCATGTAAGTATTGCTATAAAGATATTTACTTAGGGATATAATTATGCTTTGGGAAGGCTAACAAAAGTTTGTAGAAATTTTAATGTAGGAGATGCTTTGATATTAATTTGTATAGTTTTTGTATTAAAGGTTTTATGTATGAAATGATGTAATTATCGGAACCTTATGTTGTTATAGGTTCACTTTTGTATGTATAAAGTATATGTATAAGCTTCATGAACTATAGTAACTATCATAGCTATAATATGTTTAATAGTGTATAGGAGTTAGATTATGAGATAAGTAAGAGTAGCATGTGAAAGAAGAAATTTTAATGCCATGCTAATAGACTATAGCTTGTTTATGTTAGTTAATTGGAGTTTAAAATAGGTGTTTTGTATGAGTATGTTACAATTTAGTGGTATCAGAGCATACATTTAGTCATTTCATGTTAAAATGAGTCTAAGATAATGTCATATGGTATAATGTCATGTTGCCTTAATGCAAATATCCATATTTTGCTTTGTATAGATTGAAAAATGCATAATTTGAAAAAGTGTAGAGAAGAGACAGGTAACCTTTAAACTTTTATGCCTCTATATTTTTAAAGGTGAATTTTGTTATGATATCAACTTCCTTGCTATAGAGGTTAAAAAAGGTGACACATGATTTTAATCTTATTTTAAAAGAGTTAATTGATTATTGAATGATAGCAGATGTTGAAAAGAACTGTGAAACTAATGTAAACTATAATAAGAGCAAAAAAAAGTGAAATTTGGTTAAAGGATAAAGGATGATGGAAAAAAGATCTTTTAGTAAAATACCACAACCTATGCAAGGTTTAGTAAAGCAAGATGAAAGCTCTCAAGCTCCTAAGTGCGTATATTATTCTACGGACCATTAGGGTATATGTAGAGTTAGAAATAAGGCTTCTTTTAATCGTGGGCATACTAATCATTTTATTGCAAAATTCCCAAGAACACAAAAGAAAAATAGGATAACAACTATAAGTGAAAAAAAAAGCTTAAGGTCCCAAAGATGTGAGATGTTGTTGAATGAGCTCCTGGTAATTATTATTTCTATTTATATATTTATTTATTTGGATTGATAGATCCTGATTATAGAATTACGATTGTATGATTTTGGAATATTTGATATAGTGGAAGATTGTGAATGATAGGTATATTTATGGTTTGTGTTTGAATTATAGTATAAGTGCATTAGTAGAATATATAAATGTTAATTTATTATTGTATATGAGATGGAGTTATGCTTAATTGATGAAAACATCTACAGTTGAGGTTGTTGAGATGATAAGTTAAGGTTGATTACAATGCTCGGTATACCTATCAGTGGTTCTTGATTGAGTACGGGCAATTGCTTAAACATTACATATGGGATGAGGCAAAACATGTACAATAAATAAGAATATGTATTTCCATTCCATTGAATACATAAAAGCATCATTCACTCATAGCATAGCATGAAACATTATTTATCAAGATAAAAATAGTACCATGTCACCTGTATAGGCCCCAACTGATAAAGGAAACTAACTGGATATACATTTAGCATAGTAACAATAAGGTATCATGGAAAGGTTGCCTATAAAGAAATAAAATTGGATAGAATTATAATGTGATATTGTATAAGAAAATGTTGAGATAATATAATATAGGACAATAATTGAGAAGGATAGACATAGAAATTTTAAAATAGTAGTATCATATAAGTAAAAGTGATTGTGTGAATTTCAAAGACAAAATTCATTACTAGGAGGGAATTGTAAGGATCCAACATTGGCCCTAGGTGGATTCATGAAGATTAATGTGATATTAAAGTCTAATTAATCTTAATTAAATAAAGAATTATGAGTTAAGATATTGATAGTAAAATGTTATTAGTGATAAGGGTAAAATAATTATTTTACCATATGCAGAATTGAAAAAAAATATATTTAAGTGGTTAATTGAGGTATATGTGTGATTTTATGGGTTAATTATAATAAAAGAAAAGAATATTGGGGTGTCATTAAAGGAAAAAAGTTAGAATGGGTTAAATTGAAAGAAAGAAAATAAGTTGTTGGTCATTATGTACAGGAAGCATATATGGGATCAATTTTAAAAAGAGGAAATTTAAGTAAGGGGATAAGTAATGAAAGAATATATTAGTAGGGCTAATTTCTTTAATTTCAGAATTAAGAGGGGACATATTGCGACCTAGAATAAATTGAAGAATCATATAGGGAACTTATCCTCCCTTATTAAAATGCTTAATATATTGCATGTTGGATATAAAAATTGTTATAGTGATTCTTTAAAGTGGTGGTCGACATTTCTAAAGGGAAATTACATAATTTATTTTCATCATTTGCTCACCCTAAAAGATTAAACACATTCTTTTTAATAAATCCTTAATAAAACTTTTATGCATGTTGTTGATTAAGAAGTTTTTAAGTGAGAATCATCAAGGTAATGTGTTTAAAACTTTATCTCATTTCTTCTTCTTATTATTCTTCTTCTTTTTCTTGTTATGCGGTATTCTAATAGAGGAAGAATGTTAGAAATTTTATTCATGTATCAAATGTTATTTGTAGTAGAATAAGGGTGTAGTAGAAAGAGCAAGAACAAGAAAATATCCAAAGATTTATGAGTATTTTGTGTGCTTCGACAAAGGTATAGGGATTGGTATGTTTTTCATGCATGTGTGTTGGTAATTAAAGAGAAGATATGGATTATTCCATGAATTCATGAACAAAGAAAATGAAATTCAACTCTTAGAAGGATTATATGAAAGAATACATGTAAGGAATTTTGAACAATTTATGTATTTTTAGCATATCTCAAGTTATAATATTCTACTTAGGATATTTCTAGTTGGTTACTTCACCTAAGAAATGTCTCTGCAACTTTATAGAAGAAACCAAAGGTTGATTTTCCTTTTAAGCAGTCTCAATTTTAACTTGAAGTTTGTAATGAACTACTGTCTAGTTGAAGTTGGCAAGTTGCAGTATTTTGAGTTTAATTCTTAGTAGTAAAGTATAATTCATGTGAGGAAAAATTCTACACAAATGACATATATAGGGGTATAATTTTTGTGAAGGAATGTTGCTTTAATTTTGTATCCATTTTCTTTTACGAATTTTCTAATTGGTGACTAAAAAAGGTTTTGGTATTGTGAATTCCTGCCTTGTGTGAATGAATACGTTATAGTAATTTTGGCATGACTCATAGTACAGAGGTTAAAATGCTATAGGATAAAATTTTTGATAAACTAGACATTAATCATTATATTTTATATGCAGAGTACACAGTCTAATTTTGATTCCAAAATTGTCAAAGTTAGGCTTGAATCTTGATCTATATGCAACCTTGTCGTTGCGAACATATTTCATTCTGTTGTCAATATCTTGAAATTTAAAAATGATATTGAGGAGATTTTTAATGTTCCTGAGACTATAACATAGTGGATAACATTTTTAGAGACTAATTTGGCTAAAAAATATCTTTTATTAGGTCAAAAATATCATTTAAAATGAACTTGAAAATCTATCTCTATGCATAATGTATCTCATGGTCATCGCTAATTTTGGTATTAACTGTGAGCCAATCTAGAACCTATACTGCACCTATCTCCCACTTAGCCTTCATTTGGTAATGATTATGACCCTCCCCTGCTCCTTTTAAACTATATTTTAGGGTCCAAATTGATATCTAAGCTTCTCTAAACTATTCTAAATACCTTTAGTGCATTCTAAATATAATAATGAAGGTATTACAACATTGAAAGTGTGAGAAACATAATGGCATAAGAAAATAAAGTTGTAAAGAGGAACATTGATCTTTAAAAGGCACAGAAATGCATGTGATTTTAAGTGTTGTAATTAAAAAATGTAAACTTATGCTTTTATATTAATATGAAAAGACATATTGATACCATATTATGGAACCTTCAATGAACTCAAATATCATATTCTTTGATAGGTAAATGTAAAAATATAGCTTCGAATGTATATTTAAACGGTGTATATATGCATATGTATTATCACACAGTATGGTTAATAGATGATTTAATTTGATTATAGTATTGTATATTTATATTTATTTGTATAACTATGCATGATTATATATGTATAAATACATCTATATATACATACAGGTAATCATTTTATGTGTGAATTGAAGTGTGATTGTAAGATGATAAAGAGCATATGTAATGCTTTCACATGATTATAGTTGTGATGAAAATATGAAATAAGAGGGATAGTAAAGCTTGTATGTACATCTATGATCATAAAAGCATTTTGTTAAGTGATTATGATTATAAAGTATACCTTAAATGAAAATATGTTTTAAACATGTTCATATACACTATTTAATTAAAGAAATTTAATATAACATGATGTTAAGTAGCACCATAATTCATATGCGAAAGAGTTAAATGTATTGAACAAATTTCCAATAAAGAATAGCAATACTTAATAGTGCATAAGATCACATGTTTATCGAAAGTTATGCATGAAAAGGTATATGATTGCCCTTTAACATAGTTACACAGGAATGTAGATGTGTATATATTTATATGTTTGAATAGAGTTAAAGTAATGTAAAGAGAGAAGGAGTGAAGAGATTTAACTGCATACAATGTGTCTAGGATGTGGATAGATAGGTAGGCATATAGTGGTACCTTATAGCTATGATTGTAAAATTTTGACCCCATTTAGGTCCAAAGATAGAATAGCTTCAACACAATTTTGGTTGTAGTTGACTCTGTATAGGTCACAAAATAGACATGGCCCATTTGGATCCCAAATAACCACATTTCTATTGTAGTTGACCTCATTTGGGTCTGTTTGACCAGTTTACATCATTGTTTGACCCTGTTTAGGTCCCAAAGCTAAATAATAGTTTGGCACCTCTTGGGTCATAAGTTAATGTGCAAACTCAACCACATTTGGGTCCTTGTAATTAATACCTTCGGGTATGTTACAGTACCTTTAGGTGCTACCATTGTATTTTAACCCATTATCCAAATCTTTAGAAAGTGCAAGCTTATTATTGGTTAATAAAAGTATTATGAATTACAAAAAGATAAAGAACTAGGACGATTCTTAAAGTTAACTTTCATATAATTTTCTTCTGACATTCTTATCTTTCCATTTGGTAAAGCGTAATAATTAATAGGCTTTTGTATATATATGCATACCTTTCAGTACTACATGTGCCTACTAGATAATAGGCTCTACATATGAAATTTTATGTTATTGTTGCTTTAATCATAAGTATATTCATAAGCATATGTTCTTATTGAATTATGCCTCTTTCTAAATATTGTTAAAGAACTTATGTGACTCTTTCAATATGGAAAGTTATGAGATCTATGATATAAGTTCATAATGTTTCTTATACCTAGGAATACAAGATATAAGTATTTGTATTGGTGAATAATAATTGCTTTCAATAATGGTAATGACTAATGAATTCTTTATAATTACATGTATCATATATATTGCAAGGGGTAATTATATGTGAAATATATGTGTCTCTTTATATGTAAAAATAATGATTTGGAATTTGTAACATATGAATTCAATGTGTACTTAGGTAGAAGTGTAATGTTAATATGGAATTGCATTAGGTTGAAATGGAATAATATATATGATATTTAATAAAGAGAATGAAAATATGTCTTATATATAGACTAGATTGAACATATTGATTGTCATGTAGATTACTAGCATTTTTCATATGACTAGAGATTTAGTTTAGTAACTTATAATACTTCGATATATATATATGAATAACTTTATAGGCCTAAATTGATGTTAACATGTGTTCAAGAATGACTAATAATATGAAAGTGATTAGGTAAGGATAAATATAAAATCCAAAAATGTATAGTTGATTTATATAAATATTGGTAAGTGCTTTTTTTAAGTGATAAATAAGTGGTATAGTTAATAAATGAATGCACTTGGATGATAGTAAATTTATGAGAACTTGAAAGTTTATTGTGAAATGATACAATTATATTACTAATGATATATGTGATTGATTTATATGTCAAAGATATGTTTATAGGTGTGCATTTTTTAATAAGTTTCATAAGAAGTCATCATCATGTTTTATGCTCCCCACTAAGCTGTATAGCTTAGCATAGGATGTTCATCTATGTAGGTATTGTTGTAAAGATCTTTGCTTAGTGTTATAATTAAGCATTTGGAAGGCCAGTACAAGTCTGCAAAAATTTTAATGTAGGGAATACATTGATGTTAATTTGTATAGTTTTTATACTAAAGGTTTTATATGTGAAATGATGTAATTATCGGAACCTTGTATTATTATAGGTTTACTTTTGTAAGTATAGAGTATGTGCATAAGCTTTATGAATTATAGTAACTATCTTAATTATAATATGTTTGACAATTTATAGGGGTTAAATTATAAGATCAATATGAGTAGCATGTGAAAGAAACAAATTTTAATGCCATGTTAATATACTAGAGCTTGATTATATGAGTTAATTGGAGTTTGAAATAGGTTTTTAGTATGATGGTGTTACAATTTAGTGGTATCAAAGCTACATTTAGTCATTTTTGGTCAAAATGAGTCTACGATTATGTCATATAGTATAGTGTCATGTTGGCCTAATGTAGATATCCCCATTTTACTTTGTATAGATTGAAAGATGGATCCATTGATAGAATGTAGAGAAGTGACAAGTCTATTGTTTTAGGGCTTTGAACTCTTCTGTCCTTAATTTTTTAAAGGTGAATTGTGTTGTGATATCGGCTTCTTTGCTAGAATAGTTAAAAATGGTAACTTGTGATTAGGCTCAGATTTTACAAAGTTAACTGGGCTTAGAATTACAACAGATGTGGAAAAGAACTGTGAGACTAAAGGAAATCGTAATAAGAGCATAAAGAAGTGAAATCTAATAAGAGGAAAAGGTTGATGGAAAAGGGTTCGTCTAGTAAAGTACCACGACCAATGCAAGGTCTTGCAAAGCAAAATGGAAGCTCTCAATCTTCTAAGTGCATATATTGTTCTAAAGACCATGGGGGTACATGTAGAGTTTCAATATAGATCATTTTATTGCAAATTGCCCAAGAATAAAAAGGACAAAGGGGACAACATCTATGAGTGAAAAAGAAGCTCAAGGTCCCAAAGATATGAGATGTCAATGAATGAGCTCCTTGTAATTATGCTTTCTATTTATATATTTTTTATTTAGATTGATAGATCTTGATTATTGAACTACAATTTTATGCTTTTAGAATATTTGATATGGTGAAAGCTTGAGAATGATAGGTATTTATTAGTGTTTGAATTGTAGTGTAAATGTTTTAGTAGAATATATAAAGATTATTTTATTATAGTATATGAGATGGAGTTATGCTTAATTGATGAAAATATATATAGTTGAGGTTGTTGAGATGAAAAGTTGAGGTTGATTACGATGCTTCGTATACCTGTGTTTCCTTATCAAGTATGGGAAATTGCTTAACATTACATAGGGGACGACAAAACCTATATAGTACATGAGAATGCGCTTTTCAATTCCAATGAATACATAAAAGTATCATTCACTCATAGCATAGCATCAAACATTATTTATCATGATAGAAATAGTACCATGCTACATTTATAGGCCCTAGCTAATAAAGGAAACTGATTGGATATACATTAAGCATAGTAACATCAAGGTATCATGGAAAGCTTGCCCTATAAGGAAAGAAAATTTGATAGAATTGCAATGTGATAATGTATTAATAAGATAATGATGTGATAAGATAATACAAGATAGTAGTTGAGAAAGATAGACAAAGAAATTTGAAAATAGTAGTATCGTATGACTAAAGGTGACTGGTGTGAATTTTGAGGAAAAAATTTTTTAAGGGGGAGAGAATTGTATGGACCAAAAATTGGCCCTAGGTGGATTCATGGGAATTAATGTGATATTAAGTAAAGTTTAATTAGGCTTAATTAAATGAAGAATTATAAGTTAAGATATTAAGAGTAAAATGTTATTAGTGATAAAGGGTAAAATAGTTTATTTTCCCATGTCTATAATTTGAACAAAAATATAATTAAGTAGTTAATTGAGATGTAAGTGTGATTTTATGGGCTAATTATAATAAAAGAAAGGAATGTTGGGTGTTATTAAAGGAAAGAAAATTAGAATGGGTTAAAATTGAGAGAAAGAAAATAACTTATGGGTCAACCTATAAAGGAAGGATATATTGGATAAATTTAAAAAAGATGAAAGTTAAGTAAGGTGTTAATTAATGAAATAATATATTAGTGGGGCTAATTTCTTTAAAGTTAGAATTGAGATGGGACATATTGTGACATGTAATAAATTGAAGAATCATAGAGGAAACTTATACTCCCTTATTTAGATGATAGATTGCCTAATTATGGGAAATTCCAATATGAAATTAATCCCGTATATATATTATTTTCTATTCCAATATTATTACGTTTATATCCGGCTCAATTTCTTATCTCATGAGTAATGGATGTATCCTAAACTCTTTCAGTTATAATATAAATTTAATTTAAAATATTATAAAAAAAATTAAGGTATATATATATATATAATTTTTCGGGTTGAGTTATAGATGCAAAAAAATAGAAACTCTAAGTTGAACATTTTAATAGCCTCTGTCAGTCACCGGTATATAGAACTACTTGCATATTCCTAGTTGATCAAAGTTGTTGCTTCTTTCTCTTTGAAAAATCAAATCATCATGCAAGCGTATTCTTTCTTGGAAAATGCAAGGATGTTCCCTTCAACATCCTCTTTGCTATCCTTGTATGCCTCCTTCTCCACATCTTTGATGCTACTAAGAAATGCCTACCATGAACTTGTACCCAAAAAACTTGAATCCTTCATCATCTCAAAAATCTACTTCCTTTTCTCTCGGAGAAACTTATCTCCGTCTTATGCTACTTTCATCATCGATGATTCTTGGGATGGCCTTGACCGTAACAAGCTGATAGACGCTTCAAGATTTTACTTATCCGCCAAAGTTGGCCGCAACAACAAAGTAATTAGAGTAGGAAAGTTCAGGAGCCAAAGGAATGTGACCGCTGCTCTTGTTGAAGGTGAAAAGATTGTTGATGTTTTCCAAGGAATTGAAATTACATGGCAATTTGCTCAACAAGAAAACGACGATTGTCCATCTGACAAAGCTAAAAAGGAAAGGAGCATTAACAAGGGTCAATTTAAGATTATTTTTGAAGAGCAATATAAAGAAATGGTATTTAATGAGTACTTGACTCATATTCTTGATACTTCTACGTTATTAACGGAAGGAGATAAGGTTTTGAAGCTGTTTACAAGGTCTAATGGGCGCTGGACTGGTATAGATTTTCGACATCCAGCTACTTTCAATGCGCTAGCCATGGACCACGAGTTGAAGAAATCTATCATTGATGATCTGGAGAGGTTCTTGGGAAGGAAAGATTTTTACAAGAAAATTGGGAAAGCTTGGAAGCGTGGATATTTGTTGTATGGACCTCCTGGAACTGGAAAATCGAGCTTGATCGCGGCCATGGCTAATTACTTGAAATTTGATGTGTATGATTTGGAGCTTGGTAATATTTTTTCTGATTGTGATTTGAGGAAAGCTATGCTTGATATTGACAGAAAGTCCATAACTGTTATTGAGGATATTGATTGCAATTTAGAAGTACGAAAAAGACGCAAACCTTCATCAGTATCACCTGATCAATCTGATGAGCAATCCACTTATGCCGGGGTCAGTACATCTACGATTTTTAATAAACAGAGAACTCTGTTTCTGTTTTGTTGTTTTTGATAATTAATTTTGTCTTGTTTTTTTGAGGAACAGCAATTTTCTCTTTCATCTCTATTAAACTGCATTGATGGGTTATGGTCAAGCTGTGGCGAGGAGAGGATTATAGTGTTCACAACTAATCATAAAGAAGCATTAGATCCTGCATTGCTTCGACCCGGTCGAATGGATATGCACATTCATATGTCTTACTGTAGCACTCAAGGATTCAGAGTTTTTGCCTCTAATTACCTTGGAATTAACGATCATCTATTGTTTGGAGAAATTGATGATTTGATTGAAAGTGTAGAGGTGACACCTGCTGCTTTGGCTGAAGAGTTACTGAAGAGTGATGATCCTGATATTGCTCTTGCTGAAGTTATCAATTTGCTGAGGCAAAAGAAAATGGAGAAAGAATTAACGCAAGATGAAAAGAAAAGCTTTGTTGAGTGACAGCTTTTACCATGTTATTTTGTCTTGATTTAATGAAATGTGTTTTGTCTTTACGCATTTTATCATTTACAGTTGCATCTCCTACATTCGTTGGACCAATGATAAAGTGATGAAAAGTTTTGCCCGTAAATCGATATTATATGCGGTGTGATGTTTAAAGCAATAAAGCAATAAAAACAAAGAATTAGAACCACTCATTTAATCTTCACCAATTGCAAATGGTTGCCGAGTCTGCTGAACTGCACATGCTTGCCACATTCCACATAAAGGACACATGTGCCTACGAAAAGCGTTCCGTGAAAAAAACGCAAAACAAAAGAAAAAGACAAGTTACCTTTAACCAAGATGGAAAGTTAATAGAAAGAGGACGGAAAACAATGAATTAAAAAAATAAAATAAAAAAAGAAACATAAAAGAAGCTATTTATGCGTGTAAAGGGAAATTTCTTCGTGTTCGGCAAAAGGATATTTCTTGCATCGTTCTGGTTACTGTTTTTTTAATGACTCAAAGTAATAAAATTATTATTAATAAATCATGAGATTTAATAACAAAGATAGACAGTTGGGTAAGAATCTAATGGATGTCATGTTAAGAAGAGAATGCCTACAAATCCCAATCAGATATCGCTAGGTTGAGTCCTGCAAGAAGGTTAGCCGGGATAGACCAGACATTAGCATTCCGAACCTTAAGTCAGTGAAGGATATGGATCGAGTAGCATATAAAAAGAGAGAGAGAGATTGAGAGTTCAACATGTTCTATTATGTGTGTATGACTTGGTATTTATAAGAGGCGGTGAGAGTTACTTGAGCGGTCTACTTAGACACCAGTAGTAGGTGTTCAACGATGAGACTTGGGACTGGTGATGGATGGGATGAAAGCGTGTGATAGCAGACCATGGATGTCACGCCCTAATACCCCTCAGAAGGGTACAAGGGTGACATAACCAAATCATATACATAATGTTATCAAAAATTATCTCAAATCCACTCTAATTAAATAATTAAAGAGTCATTGCAAAACACATTTGTCAGGTGCTTGAAAGAACAATCTGAAATTTGTATTCAAACTTTTCAGATGATCGAATGTTGTTGTCCCAACCCTAATCTCTACTTCAAACAAGCAAACACCTGCACAGATGGAAAGCTAACGAGCTAAGCATGGAACTTAATATGTACTAAAGATTGTACTCAATGATAACTAACATATAGCATAAATAAGCTTAATATGAAATAACTTAAAAATCATTCAAAACTTCTAATACATAATTCATCAGATAATATATAGAGAATACCTAAAAATTTAGTAATTGTTCGAGTCTTTACTGACATTGATAACACCTGAATGGAACATTAACAGACCATAAAGGTAACAATTCATAATCTCAGCCTCATTTAGGAGTTACTTTTGGTCAATGAGCAACATGCTAGTAAATCCAAACACCATAGTGGCTGACTTTGCAAGTAAACAAAATCCAACAAGGAAGATATACACATACCTGTATATTGGTTTCTATATTCGTTAAGAAAAAGAGAGCATCATTCTATTAAACTCTTACACTGCATGTCATTAAGATTTTAAGCTAATGCTTTTAATGAACTAATATGTCAAATAACAAGGTGGATTTCCAGTACATAATCATAACATGGAAAGCATTAGAATAACTTTGAAAATTAAGGTCATATAAATTGACTACTAATGAATTACATAGCTCAAGATACATTGAAACAAATTTAGAGAATAATATATGAACCACAAATTGCATAAGCAAAGTAGAGGTGACTTGGCTGGGATGAAATTTAGCTCAATTGGGTTGCATGCTTGTGGACTGCAGCTAACCAAGTGGCCTGGCTGCATTGAATTTTTTTCCCAACTTGTTAGTTCTCTTCTGGACTGATAGTGCAGTAGTGAACCCGCTGAGACATAGGTCATCTCTACCCGGTTGATTAAAGTTTTTTAATCCTGCAAAGTTGTTGTGAGCTTAATTTGTAGCAATACAACCCACATTCAAGACCTATCCATATCACATGCTCTACTAACCTACGTCTCAACAAGGTTCTAATTTTGGAACCATAAACCCAACTATTTTATATTATTATAATAAAATGTACTTATACCACAAAGCTGTCCAGAACTCATAGATAACAAAACAACCCTCCTCATCAGGATTTAGAAATTTGATATCAATTTCTCCATTGACTCTCTGCTAACAAGTACCAACATTTTTGTTCTACCTTCACCCAATTACAAAGCCCACGTAAAGAGAGCTACATGGGGGCTTCTCAATGCTGACTTTAATGAGTTAGAAAACTTGCAACAAGAATTATATGACCTCATCTCTTATATACAAGAAATTGGTGTTCATTTCCTTTCTCAATCATCAACATTATGCAAGATAAAAGAAAAAATAGAAATCCAGAAATTCATTAATTGCAACAAACATAAATCTAGTTCTCACTTACCTATATGAAAAAAAAAAAAACCAGTAAATGACAAAACATCTATCTTCATCATAAGCTTAGGAATTATTTCTCAATCTTTTACTAATTCCCTACGAGAAAGGTTCCAGCAACTATACTTTTCCTAAATTATTTCTAATTCCCAACATAACAAGAGCAATCTACAATATTACTCAATATTAACACATGCAACCTTTAGAGAACTTGCATTAGAAATATACAACATAAATTCTTCTTTATACGTACTTAATTTTAAGTTCATTCTTAGCCACTAACAAAATTTAAATAAAAATTCCAACAGCTTTAAAGTTAAGGCAAGCACAAAATTCATCATTCTCTTACCTGCTAAAAAAGAGCAGCCTAGCTTTTAGACCCGCTTCTATCCTTTAATTTTTCCCTGTTCTTCAGCTTACCATAGAAATTTCATCAATTAACACTCTAACAATCAACTCTTGTTTTTCAATATATAAATTTACAGTGTATAGGAAACAAGAATAGCAAAATTCTATCTTACTTATAGGTTAACCCATTCTAATTCCTTAATTGACATCCTCTTACCTCTGTTTGATAATTTCCAACAAAACTCTGGACTTGAAACAGAAATAGAAGGAAAGAACGAAGAATACGATGGCTAAAAATGGTGGTTTCTCTATAATGGCCCAAAATTCCAATTTTTATGAATAATATTTTTTTAAGCTATGAATAATAATACCAAAGTGTATCGGGATGCAATCATACCAACATTAATGAATTAGATCCCATTAGAACTTTGGAGTTAAACATGTTTGGGCAAGAGTAGTACTAGAATGGGTGACATCTTAAGAAGTCTTTATGTTGTACCATTTGAAAGTATATGTATAGTACCAGTAGAAAGTATAAATTAAAATGAGTTTAGTGAAATAAATTAAGGTGAAATTTAGATCGGATTGGCCCTCAAAATAGACAAAGAAAAGAAATCTTCCTGGATCGTAATAGGGTTTGACCTAACTTTGATCGGCTTAGAAATATTTCCCAAACCTTCGAAAATAATTCTATTTACATGGAGTTACTTGAACTAAACCAAATTAATATTCGAGAGTAAAAAATAATTATGTTGGCAACTTTGAAATTTTGGATTTCAGACTGATAAATTGTATCTATAAGCTTAAAAATAATGTTAGAGACTTCTAAAAAATTATTATTTGAATATATGGATTCCTTTGAAATATTATGAAGGATTATCTGATAGTGAAAATTTAATTTTGTGGTGATTTTAAAAATTAAGTTTTCAACTTGGTGGAAATCTATTGGATAGGAAAACAATGTTCAATTGACTCAAAAATTTTCTAGCATTATAGGCCTATTTTTATAAGAAATTGAGGAGGAAAATGATAGAAAAATAATTGGACAAAAATAATGATTATTTAAGTGAATTTGAGCTAGTTGGTTGGACCAAAGTGGTTGGATCTAATTTGTCCCAATTGACATGGGCATATAAGGGACAAAAATTTGATTTCTCTAGAGAAATCTCCTAATTTCTCCCATCTTCTTAGTGTCCCTTACATCTTCCCTTTTCTCCCTTTTTTTTGCACTTTTTCTTATGTAATCCTACCTAATCTTTTACCCTAAATAAGTATAAGGCCCTAATTCTATCTCCATCCATCTCTAAAACACAATTCAATTGGAGAAAGTGGATAAAATTGTGAAGAAAAAGGTTTTGAACAAAATTCAAGGTAATTTAGTGATATTTTAGTGATTTGAATAGATTTTTATGTATATTTTGAAGTAGAAATTTATATTTTAGGTTAAATTTGAATTTTGGATGAAGAAAACTATGGAAAAGAAACAAAGAAGAATTCGGCCAAGGTGAATTTGTAAGGGAAATCAAGTGGAGTCAAGGGGAAATGGAAAGAAAAGTTGAAAAATGAAGAGAAATCATGGAGAGAGCTTGAAAAATAGGTAAGTGGATACCTAAACTATCTAATTTTCTATAAACCTAGCTTATGTGTTTTGGGGTTTTAAGTGTAAATGATTATTGAATTAAAATTAAAGGTATATTAGTGAAACTAAATGTTAAATAATACAATTGGTAGGAAAAAATTGTATAAAAGAATGATTAAAAGCATGAGAATGGTTGAGGAAGATATTATGTCTCTCAAGGATTAATTATATAATGTTATTGTTAATTCAAATTAAATGTAGATTAATGTAATTAAATGATAAATAATGAGATATATAATGTTAAATGTGTGAAAATATGAATAGAAAAGGTACACTAGTTAAGGGACCTATTATGTAAGTAAGTGAAATTAAATTAGAGAAATAATTAAATTGATTTAAGATTAGAATAATAGTTAATATGCATGAAAAATACTGTAGGAATGTGTTTGATGAAATATATAAACTTACACGCACATAAAATAATAATGGCCGAATGGTAAAGTATAGGAATGTGAAAGAATAAATGATGAAAATAATGAAATAAAAAAAACAAATTGGTAAATTATTGAAGTAATAGATTAGATTTATTTTGATGAACGAGGGAGAACCGACACACATAGATCTAGGGTTTTCCCCTCCATTTTTCTTGTGTTTTTTCTTTATTTTCTTGTTATAGATTAGATTTATTTTGATGCAAACCTTAGATTATATTTATTTTCATTGTAAGTTAGGGTTAGATTCAATTTTATGCACTTACATTAAGATGTGTTCTTCATTTTAATGGAGCTTTGAAGGAGGAGGCTTTGATTTAGATTGAAACTTCACCAGCTGTAAATGGCTTCATGGGTTTCCTCTTTCCTTTCTCTTTTAACTTTATTGATGTTTTGTTTATAGTTTCATTGCTAGGGTGTCTGTAAATCCCTGTGCTTATGTAATGGATCGAGTTTGTGTTTGATATATGAGCTTGAATGTTCTGTTCTTCATTATGCTTATTCATGTATCTATTTTTTTGTTAAGCATTTTATAATTTTATTTCATTTGAATGGATGGCTATTGTACTTGGAATGGAATGGGTAATTGCATGCTCTATTTTATCCCTGTATGAGCTATGAATCAAAAGGAGATTGGATTCCATAATGGAGGCCTTTGGTTCATGGGTTATGCATTGTTAATTTTATAAATAGTTAAAGGATAGATGGATATTGAATTAATAGGCTTCGAAATGGGATATTAGTTCGTGATAGGTCTTGGGACTCATGCTTATACTGGCTATTGGATAGGGTTCGAAATGGGAAACCAGATAGTTAGAATAGTATGCTCCAAAATAGGATACCAGTGTTTTAGATGGGTTATCCACATTTGACCTATAAGAATCCTATATGTTAAATCCAGTTGCAATTGATTTGGGGAGGATTATAATTTATTGGCAATGGTTTAATTAATTTTTTAATTTCTAGTTTAATTAGCTTTATTTTCTTTATTTATTCTTTTTGTTAATTAGACTTAGGATGCTCTCTCAATCGAAAACTTAAGAATTTATCTCGGATTAACCCACTTAATTAAAGATATCTAGCTTAAAATAGCCTTTATCCCTTAGGTACGATACCTCAAAGTTTTAAAAATACTCCACTTTATTAGTTGTTGATCTAGTGCACTTGTTGGATTCGTAAGAAGTTTTTAGCATCGTTGCCGGGGATAACAATGTTGTTTGTTTGATATCTTTATTTGAGCTTTGTCTAAGACTTTGTTTTTCTTTATTTTTTATTTGGTGTTATTCTTTGTAGGAAGATTATGATGCATTTTCAAATGATGTGTGGTACTGTCCAAGATGGTGAATTGGTTATGTTGAGAGCACAAATAGAAGAGTTAAAGAGACAAATGCGGGAAATGCAGTACTCATATCGGCCTTCAATTTTCTACTCATCACCATCTTTTGAAGATCCTGGCTCACAAGGGATATCGCAAGAGTCATATGCCTCCAAAGTTCAAGTCCTCCTTAAATTGGTTAAATTTAAGGATATGTAATTAAGAACTGAAAGAGAAGAATGGATGGCTACGATTAATTCTCAAGAAAAATAGATTAAAAATCAAGAGGCTTTATTATAAAATTAAGAGAATTTATTAAAGACTAAAGAGCATCTATTGAGAGATCAAGAATTGGGACTTAAAAGCCTAGAATCCCAATTAGAATTCTTGAGTAATTTAATGCAAAATCAAGGTGATAGTGATAATAATGCACAGCCAGAAGATAATGAACAAATCAAATGTGGGGTGCATGCATGGGAGAAAGGACTAATCATTATCAATGACAAGTCTTGTAGCTTAAAGGATGAATTTCAATCTTTTGTGAGGAATTATTCACCAAAAAAAACAAGAATGGTTTAACACTCAAGTGGAAGCACTGAATTCAGTCAAATTAAAAAGTTTATTAAGGCTAGAAAAGGCAGAGGAGTACGTGTTTGAACAACCCGAGGTGGAGGGGTACTTCATCAAAGACATGGTGTTGCCCAACTTGGTGAATTTCGATAGGTTTCTCCTACTAATGAGGGTAAACGAGGAGCAAGTTCCAGAAAAACCAATATTTGGATCACAAGCTCAACCTCCAAATAGTAATAAGAGTCGAGCTGGGACTCATTAAATAGAACTAATTCTGTTGCCCTATTTTTTATTTAATTGTTTATTTTGTTTCATTTATTTTTACTTTATATTTTTAGTTTTTGCTTGTGTTTTTCCTAATTTTATGGTGATTCATTTGAGCATTGATTTTTCCGTGAATAAGATTAGAATTGAGTGTATTAATATGTATGAAAATGGGTGTGAAACTTTAAAAATTTGGAGGAATTTTTGTGTATATGGCAGAGATAAAATTCTCTCAACCATGTCTAATGTGCAATCTCGATACAAAAGGAGGCGCACAGCAGAGACCATATGTACGATACCTCAAAGTTTTAAAAATACTCCACTTTGTTGAGAAATGGTTAATAATCAATTGTAATATTAGCTTAAGATAAGCATGTTCATAGATTAGCTTATTTAATTTGATGCATGGTTATTTTCTAAAAAATGTGGTAACTGAGTATAGAGTTAGGTGAATTAAGGCTATGATGAGGTGAATTAAGAATAAATTAAAGTAAGATTTTTTAAGAAAGCATCTGACTGATATTTAGGAGTTCATAAAATGGATTTTTATGCTGGGTATTGGATTGTTCTGAGCAAGAGAATTTAATACTTAAAAGGATATTCTGAGAAGTTATCTGACTTTATTACTAGTTTTCCATAATCAATTGTATTATCTTTAATTAAGTCATATACATAAGAAATAGAGGTGGATATTCCTTCTGTGAAAATTTTGTTATTATTAAATTTTCTTTATCGTTATTTATTTGCATTGTTTAAGTTTATGATTGATTGAATAAGTTTTATTTCTTTAGTTGTTTAAATTTCTATTTTAAAGTTTAGTTTACTCTTCATTATTAAAACTTTGGGATTCTTTCTTCCTTTCCACATAAGTTTTCATTTTAAAAATATGAAATTTTAGTACGCTTTCACAATTTTCCTTGGGTTTTAATCTTACTTTCTTATATTACTACCTAATCTAGTACACTTGTTAGACATTGGTCAAGTTTTTAGTGCCGTTGCTGAGAAAAATTGGCGTTTGTTTAATTATTAAGATTTTTAATGTGAATTTTGTGTATTCTTATTCCTTTTTTTATCTATTATTTGATTTTATTCTTTTATTTTGTAGGTGTGAATAGTTTATGGTGAGAAATGATCCAATTTTACCCGTAGATCTTGAAATTAAAAGGATGTTTTATAGGATTAGGAGACTACAATCAAACATGCATAATCAAGAGTTAGACCCAGCTCTTAATATCAATGGCTTACCTCATGATAATCCACCCATAAATGATCCACCACCCCCTAGGATAGAAGAGTAAAACATACCATATCAAGCTCAAGGGAGTGGGATTCAACACAGAACCATTAGAGATTATGTTATTACTAAGTGGAATGAAGAACATAGGATCATTCAGATACCTTATCACCAACCTTTAGAGATAAAACCCGCTACCATCACAATGGTACAAAGGAATCAATTGAATTTAGGTGATATTAAGGAGACTCAAATGACACTGCAGTTGGAAAATATATATGTGAGGAGGCCTAAAGGTATTATTAAATATTTATTTATGACAAAAAGAAATTTTATATTTTCAATTGATTTTATGGTAATTGGCACAGAAGAGAACTATAAAGTACCATTGATAGTAGCATGACCATTCTTGAACACAGTAAAAGCATTGATAGACATACATGGGCAAACGATTACTTTAAGGTTTAATGAGGAGAAAATAATTTTTAATGTGAATAAGGTGGTGAAGCATCCTTCTTATGACTTTGAAGAATATATATACTTTATAGATAGTGTTCAAAAGTATGTAGAAGAAAAGCAAAAGGAAGAGCTAATGTAGGAACTAGAAGAAAAGCATAGTGAAGGAATAGAAGAGGATGAATAGTCCTCTCCTAAGGGAGAAAATAAATTTGAACTCAAAACTCTTTCTTCACATTTGAAATATGTATTTTTAGAGGAAAATACAAAACTAGTAATTATTCCTTCGCTTTTGACAGTTTTGGAAGAAGAAGTATTAGTAAAGGCTTTGAAGAAGTACAAAGGAGCATTAGGATAGGAAACCTCAGATTTGAAGGGAATTAAGCCTAGCTACTGTACACATCGAATACCAATGGAAATAGACTTCAAGCTGGTGGTGCAACCCCAATGGAGACTTAACCTGGCTATGTAAGAAGTTGTGAAAAATGAGGTATTAAAAATGCTTGATATAGGTATAATCTATCCCATTTTTGGTAGTAATTGGGTAAATCCTATAGAATATGTGCCTAAAAATAGGGTTATGACTGTGGTAACTAATGAATATAAGGAACTAATCCTAGCATGAACAGTAATAGAAAGGAAAGTGTGTATTGATTAGAGGAGGTTGAATAGTGCTACTCGAAAAGATTATTTTCCTTTACCTTTTATTGATCAAATGTTAGAGAGACTAGCTGGAAATAGGTTTTACTATTTTTAGATGGTTATTCAGGATATATGCAAATTCCTATAACCCTAGAAGATCAAGAAAAGACTACATTTACATGCCTTTATGGCACATTTGCATATAGAAGAATGCCTTTTGGCTTTTTTAATGCCCCAACTACTTTTCAAAGATGCATGATGGCCATATTTCATGATTTTATTGAAAAATTCATTGAGGTTTTCATGAATAATTTTACTTTATATGGTCGTGATTTTGATTCCTATTTGTCTCATGTAGCATTGGTTTTAAAAATATGTGAGGAAACTAACTTTGTCCAAAATTGGGAAAATATCATTTTATAGTGAGGGAAAGCATCTTTTGAGGGCATAATATCTATGAAAATGAAATTGAGGTTGATAGGGTGAAAGTACAGGTAATTGCAAAATTATCTCCTCCTACGAATGTTAAAGGAATTAGAAGTTTCCTTGGTCGTGTTGGGTTTTATCTTCGGTTTATTAAGGATTTTTGTAAAATAACTAAATCGCTTTTTAATTTACAGCTTAAAGATACTGCAATTAAATTTGATGATGAGTGTTTCTAGGCTTTTAATCAATTAAAGCATAAGTTAATTATAGCACTTGTCATAGCTTCACCGGACTGGAACTACCTTTTGTAATAATTTTTTTTTTTTGTCAAATTTAAGGTACAAAAAATTCATTAAACTTGTTTGATTTTTTTTTTTCTTAAAGCACCGACGTGGCCATGGCACAGGCACACCGCAGGTAGGGACATATATCCAAATAGAAGAGTGATTGGTACGATTTTGTCAAATTAAGATGTTAATAGAACACTCAAAATTTAGATGTCTAAAAAGTTTTTTTGTTTTTTTTTCAACGTTCATATGTAAATTATGTATTATATTGCTACCTTCCATCAAGAGATCGATGGAAACTACACGAAAATATACAAGGAATAAATTCAAGACCACCGAAAAAATTACATGAAAACTGCAATTGGATTATGATAAAAAGAATGGACCATAGAAAGAAGCAACATAATGCAAATTTTCAGCCAACTAGCCAGTATATACATTATGGCGAGAGTATACAGTAAACTGTTGCTGATAAGTGACTGGTATCTAATATAAAGCGAAACTTTATACATTTAAAATCGACTAACTTGTTGCTTTGTGAATAATGGTAAGTAGTTCACGGTATGGCTTGATTGTTGAAGAAAATCAACAAAACTAGGTGATCCTTTATTGGAATGCCAGTGACTAAGATCTAAGGCAGACGGGCAATAGCATCGCACATGTCCACCATAGGTATGCCAACAAAGATACCCCATATGACCATCAAATGGGCAGCACATTGTACAAGAATAATACTTTGCTGTAGATCCACTCCCGTAGAAGTAATCACACCACCATGTTTAAACTAGGAGGTTGAGATGAGGAATCATTTATCACTTTCTGTAAAGTTTCCATGATATACGAAAATGACGGACGTCCAGAAGGCTCACTGAGACATAAATCAAGCTCACAATTTGAACGTAACAGTATGAGAGTGAGATTAGAACAATTTACTGCACTTGAATTAGTATCTTATCCTGGCCTGGGCTTGTGTATATACTAATTCACTTATCATTACATGCCATTAATCCATTATACTTTTATAGTTCTCAAGAGAATTATGCACGGCTACTTACCTAGTCAAGCATATGTCAAGAAGGGCAGCCACTGAAGGATTAATATTCTTTGGAATTTCAAGCCTCTGTCCCATAATGCCAACAGCAGCTAAAACCTGCAACACAATAAGTTTTATACCCATTCAGCTCCATTTTATCTACTAAATTATCCACGAATATTAAAATGCACTCAGAATTTGTACAGATTACAGACAATATCAATTTGGTCTCAACAATCTCTGAATAGATTTAATTCAATGTGGTTCATAGATCCATTCTTCAAGTTTTAGTTCCTCTAGCATTGATTTCATTTGCTATAAGTAATCAGGATTCCACATGATATTTGGAAGTTGAGTACTTTGGCCGAACAAAAGCAAAGTTGACGTCTAATCAAGCTTGCAGCTCTCATTTGATCAGACACACTGAAGTGCGAGCCCAGAAAATTACATATCAAAATTGATCAGATTCAGACATCCATAGAATGCTAAACTTTTTGAAACTTTCCAGTATAAGGTATACTGCCAACATCGATGAAACCTTCCCCGGCAAAAGATACCGCTGAAATTGATGAAACATTCCATTGAAAATTATACTTCTAAGCTTGATGAAACTTTCCAGTGTACCAACAGTTCAACCGATATATAAGATCTCGTGCGAGCTCTAAAAGCAATCACGGCAACTATAAAAATGCTCATTCTCCCCCAGGCAAGGAAGAATTTACTATTTATTTCACACTCTGTTCATAAAATAGGTAATTTTTGTCAAACTGAATGTTTATGCACTTTCTGTTTTGCCAGCATTCCCTACATGTATAAATGATGTATATGCCTTTCCCCCATTGCCTGCTCTCCCCATTATTTCTATTGATTTCTAATCCTTAAAACTGCATCAGAAAAATGGTAGTTCATTTGAACTCGGGATAAAGGTGCTTTTTATCCCTAAAGCATGCAAAATAGAAAGATTTTATCCCTTTTTTTATTATCATTATCAATTTTTGCCATTAAAGTCACCAAAACAAGTGAGATATGCCTCTTTTTTTTTTTTTATGACAGCACTAGCAGCAACCAATCAGAAAATGTCATTTTGTCATGTAGGGACAAATTGCTTTATTTGGCAAAGTACATGGCCTTCATTGATTGGTTGCCATTAGCTCTGTCTGCCACATTGATTTTCATCCCAAAAAATGGCATTTATAACTTGTTTTGGTAACTTTACGGGGCCAAAAAAAACAAAAAAAAAACAAAAAGAGTACAGGATAATACCGTTCTATTTCGAATAATTTAAGGGCAATAATCATGTTTATCCCCTTAAACTTCTATGTAGAAGTGTCAAAATTTTGTGGAGGAAGAGCATACAGTAGAAATAGCATTTTGCTTTGTTGCTGATGCCGGAAAAATGCATGCAAAGTCAGTTACAGTGTTTATGTCTGGCAATCACTTGTCAAATATTCTCCAAAAAGGAATAATCTGTATCCATCACAGCTAATCCACTTTCCTCAAATTTTATTTTTCTTTTAGAAAACCAGCTTCATGTTACATTTGCTTCATAGAGATTCTAGAATCCATAGCTTGTCAAGTTCACAAATTTTAATTCATCAATTCAATCCCATTTTCAATTTTTTCCTAAATTTGTTGTGTTTCATGCAAAATGATAATAGAGAAACAAACCTGTACTTGATTTAAACTTCCCCATGGTCGTTGAAAGGTCATAAGCTCCCACAAGATTACACCAAAGCTATAAACATCTGCTTTTTCATTTGATGGAGCATTACGGATAACTTCTGGTGCCATCCACTCAGGCTAAGAAAAAGGAGTAAGAAGTTGATGATTTAATGTTTGAGACATTAGATACTTCCTATGCATAACAAACAGTTAGAGCAATGAGACACAAAACTTAAATAAGTCTAAAGGACAACTTACTGTCCCAGCTGCAGTTTTTGATGAAAGATATGTCTTTGCCTTTGAACGAGAAAGACCAAAATCACAAACCTGGACAACCATATATAAGTCATGAGCTGAGACAGTTACTGTAGTGCCCCAGCAACAAAAAGATGTTGGAACTTTTTTGCAATAAAATAACCCTAAGAAGCCCCTTCCTCCTCCAGCACAACCCAAGGTCTAAGAGCAGAGGAGAGCACCAAGGTCATTAGTATTTTCCTCCTCCTTTCTTTTCTGCTCCTCAATATACCCTAAAAGAGTTCAGCTAAGGGGAGAATGAACTGATGCAGTTATATGGCAACAGCATATTTCGCATTGCAACTTTAAGGCTTAACAGTGAATGACAATAGGAGAGAGAGAGAGAGAGGGAAAGAGATTTCCCTTCCAGCCCTGTCCCATAATCTTTTTAACATGATTACCTCTTATTTTAAACTTAAAAAAATCAACTGTCACGAGAAAGTTTGCGAGACAGTGCAGAAAGGTTGGAAATGACATTTAAATGAAAATGAATTGCAAATACTTACCTTTACTGTGAATGTACTGTCCACTAAGAGATTTAGGGACTTCAAATCCCGATGAACAATTGGAGGTCTAAGCTGATGGAGATAGTTCATACCTTTTGCCTGTAGATAAATATACAACTCCTTAACCCAAAAAAGCATGAGTTAACTTTAAAATAAGGACAGTATCCAAGCATTTCCTAGAAATCATTCGAAGTCATTCAGTTTGTTAAAACAGAACTATCACCACAAGAAAGATGTGCACACCACATCATATGCCATATTCAAGCGACGTTTCTCATCCAATATCAACCGAGCATCAGGCATGTGCAATAGTTTATGTAAGCTACCCCTGCAGTCCAGAGCAAATTATTGTGCCATTTATCAAAATTTGATTGCAATCACCTCAAGATAAAGGATGAAGGTAAAAATATTTTTGGTGTCACAAAATGGAGACAAAATATTAATACATTGATAAATACTCTGTAACTATGGACAAGTGAGGAGGCTGAGTAACAGCACCCATAAAGAGAACAATGTTTGGATGCCGCAAACGTTTCATGATTGCCACCTGATGAAAAACCATGAAAGTTAGCTTTTGTATTTAAAGAAAGAGCTACAACTTTTTTCTGTTTCTAATGCTTTGCCAATATTTAGAAACATGAACCAACATATGCGTACCTCACGCAAAAATTCATTGAAGCGCTCTGCATGGTAGTCTTGCTCTATGAGAATCTTGACAGCAACATCCTAACATTGGCACGGTATCAAGGAAAAAATAACTCTAGAATTATGATGCATAAATCGTCATGCAAAGGATACATAACATAGAAAAGAAAGAGATGCTTACTGAACCACGCCACACAGCACGATGAACAATTCCAGAGGAACCTGAGGAGACTTTATTCAGCATTCTCACATATTTCTCTTAGAAAATTCAATTAAAAAGATAGAGCACATGCTTTTAGAGATCTGCTATGATCAATTATTATTGTAGTAATTAGCCTGTAAAGCGTTTCAAGGCTCAAACAACAAGATACCTTCACCAATTTTATCCTTCAAATCAAGTTCACTCCATGGAATATCCAAACCTTCCTCTTCAAGATGAAGTTCGCTCCTTGATTTACTTACTGATGATTTAGTTGCTTCCAGGAACTGATTGGAAAAGGCAGACATTGAATGTGCACCTCTATTTCCAAATGGTAGGATGGGACCTGGTGGAATGGAACATTTGGCTGTGTCACTTGAGTCACTTGATGAGCTTAGAACATGAAGATCATTGCCATGAGTTATGCTTCCAGCTACTTTTTTCATCAGAAATGGCAATGAAGCTTCACTGTTATTGCCTGAAGTGGATACAAGGTTCTGGTTATCCTTCATGAGCATTTGACTAATCCTGTCATCTTGATCACTCACAGTGCCTTGAATGGTGAAAGTTTAAACTCTTAAATGTAAGTAAGAAATATATGGATTCTATGTCAGTTTCTCATGTTATCAAGAAATAACATGTGCTAGCTCACCAATATATCTTCTGTTTGGCATGTTAGATGAATCATATATGTAGGCAAATAATGGGCTGACATTTAGCATATTTGTATGCATTTTCTCTTTTGTTTTTGTTTACCAACTCTATGCGTTCACCTAATAATCTGTACAACAAAATAAAGTTTAACGAAGGAACAAGTCATTCTTCTTTTGATTTAATTAAAATGTCATTCGTCCAGGGGAACATAGTATTTCACCACAAAGGGTTCTATCAACGCAATCTAACAAACATAGAACCAACTATGCACAATATACAGGCACCAGATAATTACTCTGCAAGTGAATTGTAGAGAAAAAGGGTTAGGCCGACAAGAAATACAGAAAAATGGAAGAGGGTGATATCTCTCATTTCAGAAGAATGATGACAAACAGAAGCCAAAGCATAAATTATACATATGAACACAACAAAATAAGTTTGAAATAACAAGGAAACACCTGCAGGGCCATCATCAAATGCAAGGTTTAGTGATTGGCTGTCAAAGAAAAAGAGTTTGGCCAATGCCCTTGAATCCTCAGCTGTTTGGCCAGGTTTAAAACTTGGATGAGATAATGGTGAGGAAACTAAGATTGATGAAGTACAATTGAGGGAGGAATCAGGGTGGCTTAATGTCCCTGGCTTCCCAAACAAATCAACCAAATATTCCCTGCAAAATTATGAAACTCTAGTCAGACATTTACATCTCAATTAGCCCACCATGTCAAAAAATTTTCAAGTAATGTCGCCACCTGAAATTCTAACTACTACAAAGTATGCCAAGTAATGATAGACTACAGACTCAGCCTAGAGTAAAGATGGATTAGAGAGATCACCTTGCAATCAAAAATTTGAAAGATCTAATAACATTAAGACAGGTACCAACTATTCAATTATCTTCCTATGAGGACAATTATTCATTTTTATAGAATCTAAGTAAATTAAATGAAGTGTAGAGTCAGCACTTCATCTTTAAGAAACAAATCTGCCACTACAGAAAACTTAGCAGGAAAATCTGTCACTAAATACTGGGTGTTTATTGGTCATTAAGTCAGTGATATGTCCAGTCTACCCAGGAAATTATTTACTGGTAAATTTAACATGATTTCAGGGAATATCTGACTCTCATTATGCATTACTACTCATTATTTTCTTTTTTTCAAGCATTCTCAGAACAAGCAGAAAGGAAGGTCCAAAGTATATTAATAGCACAATATTCACTCACCAAAGAAAAGCTAAAAAAGTAGGGAAAAAAAAAAACCTATATTACTTATTGCTGGTAACAAAAAAGAATTTTCAGTACTTTGTTACAAGGAATGTACAGAAAAGTTAATAAGAAACCTGGGGCCATAATTAATTCTAAGGTAATGCAAAAGAATAGGTCAAGAGGCAGTCCAGTGCAGCTCTGGTTGATAGATCATTTACCAAACTAGGCTTCTCATTCTTGCCAACATGTTGCTTCTGCTTATACAGATATCTCTCAATTGGTTCTGCTTTCTTCGTTTTGTCATTTATCTTTTCTATTCAGCAAAATTTCAAAAGCAACTAAGGTGAACTAATATATGAACTAAAGTAGAAAAAACAAACCAACAATAAAACATCATACATCCTCACTTTTTTCCCCAAATTCTTCAAATACAAGTAGCCACATTCCCTACTATTTTTTGACTAGTAAACTATATCTGTTTCTCCAAATATATATATATATATATATATATATATATAGATAGATAGATAGATGGATAGATATTACCTAGCAACCCTAATATTTACTACAGGAATTTACTTTCAATAATTTAATTATATTAGTCGTGAAAAACTTCAAGTCCCTTTTAGCTCCCTATGACGTTACTAATAGTTTTCAGTTTCCATGATTTCCCATGCTTGACAACTACATCACTCTGAATACTTCACATCGCTGATATAGTTAAAAACCACATACCTCTCATTATCAACCTGCACTAGACAAGAAGAAGCAACATCTCTTCTACAATACTTGCATCCTTTAGCAATTCTGCATGGTAGGTTAATCGAGTCTGCTAACACCTACAAAAATTACAATTCAAGGGAAGCTTCATCTTATAAACCTTTTTAGACATTTTTTAGGTATGAGAAAACAAGCATTCAGCTCATGCAAAATAAACAGATAAATAGCGCCATTTCAGTTGTTTTAGCTGAAAAGCAGACAGAAAACAAACAAAAAAAAAATATGACATTGAAAACAATAGCACAGACGCATCAAGAAGTTGCATATGACATTGAAAAACAAGCAAGTTGCAGCATTTACTTTAAATAATATGGCACGATGAGTGCAGAGACCAACAGGTAAGCTTCCAATTGGAAGCATAACTGATCCTAAACGGTTTTTTAGGATATCAGTGCATTCCTTCCAGTGCATATCAAATGTTTCCCCTTCAGTGGAGGTTTTACCCCTGCAGAAAAAAATAAAAGAGAAAGAAGAAGAAGAAGAAGAAGAAGAAGAAGAAGAAGAAGAAGAAGAAGAAGAAGAAAGCTCTTAAGGAAAATATCGAGACTAGAAGACTGGACAAAATTTTGAAACTTTAAGCATTAGGAAACATACCCCAGGCGACTACAGACAAGATTAGCAAGCTGATCAATTACATCTTTTGTGGTTATCCAGTTACTAGAAAGACTAACAACCCTGTTTTGCAGCTCCTTCAAACCAGGATCCCTAAATCTATCAACTGCAACCACTTTTATGGACAAATCAGCACAAGGATCAAGTGCCTTTAAAGATTCAAAAGATGGAACTAGACCAATCTCTCTTTGATCAGTGCTTAAAGTCCAAGCATAAGGATCTAGTCCGTGGATTATATAAAACCCATCTGGGATTCTATCGAAATAAGTTAAACAACCATTGACCTGATTGACAAAAAAAAAAAAAAGGCTAAATTTAAAATACAACCATAAATAAATGTTTAAAAACACAGAAATTCATCATATCATAGTAATAAGCTTACAAGTACGCATTAATCATTTCCTTCTGCAAAATTATAAAAATTAAAGAAAAAAGAATCTTATACACACACACACACATAAAAAGCTAGAGATAACTAACAAAGAGAAGACAATTGGTGTACCCAGAATCGGTGAGAAACAGCTTCAGGAGAATCAGAAAATGAAGAAATTCCGCCTAAATGATAATCATTACATTTAACTACCAAGAAATTAGGATCACTAGCTAAAGCAGCCTGAGAAGAAAGTCTCAGAGCAAGTGCTAATTGAAGTTGATAACTCTCCTCAGCATGCTGCGCCCAACTACTACACGAAGTCGTTTTAGCCCCATCTGCCGTAGTTTCGCTGCCCAAGAAGCCAAACTCCATGGGAACTGATTATCCACGAGTCAGCACAGCAATAATAGAATCCAAATATGTAAAAAGAAGAAATAAATAAATAAATAAAGGAAAAAAAAGGGCAAAAGAAATTCAGAAAAGAAAAAGAAATATTCTTATTCGATTTGGGTAATGCTTGTTTGTTGAGAGCGGTTGATAATAAAAAAGAAGAAGAAGAAGGAGAAGATTTTGCTTTGTTAACCCTTTAAAAAAGGAAAAAAAATATATATATATTGCTTTGTTACTGATTATTCCCTTTTGGTTGGTTTGAAGAATGCAGGTGCAACGTACCCGTGACTGATAAATAAGATATTCAAAAATTAAATTGGCCAAAATATTAAAGTATGAATGACATGAAAGACAAAAACAAGAGCTGATCTGACCACGCAGCAGACTTAGCTAAGGTATTTGCCATTCTAAATTAGTACAAGATGAAGTTTAATCTTGAAAAATGTCCATTTGGAGTATCTTTAAGTTTCTCAGTTTTATGGTGTCACAATTGAGAATTGAGACAAACCCCAAGAAAATCCAGCCAATATCGGATATGTAATCGTCGAAAAATGTAAAAGAAATCCAGGTGTTAAAATGAAGGCTCATTGCCTTAGGTAGATTCATCTCTTCTTCATCTAAACTCTACATTTCATTCTTTAAGAAACTGAGGAAGGGTCAAATTTCAATTGGGGAGAGGATTGCCAAAAGGCATTTGAAGAATTGAAGAAATTTCTATCTGAACCTCCTCTTTTAAGCTAACTCGTACTAAGTGAGATGTTGTATCTCTACCTGTCAACTTTTGGAGAAGCAGTAGCTACTGTTATGGTCTAGGAGGAAGAAAACCTGCAGAAGCCTATCTATTATGTTAGCCAGGTTCTAAAAAGATCAAAATTGAAGAAGACTCTAGCTGAATGATTGATTATAGCTTTAATGCTCTACATCGAAAAACTTAAACGATATTTTAAGGTTCACACCATCATAGTTAGATTGGACCAGCCACTAAGAAAACTAACCTGATGGAAAACTCGTCAAATGGGCTCTAAGACCATAGTTATTTGACATCATATACGAGCCCCAATCAGCCATTAAAGCCCGGGTGTTGGCAAACTTCATGGCTAAATTCAATGGTGAGGAATGATAGAGTCTGAGATATTAGGATGTCGCCTAAAAAATGATTGTAGATGGTGCTTCAAATGAGTATCAAGGAAGAGTAGGAATTGTCCTACATAGTCCCCTCAACATCAAAGTACAATATGCAATAAGGATAAATTTTTGAGCTTCTAACAATGTTGCTGAGTATGAAGCATTTTTGTAGGGCTTGAGATTGGTCAAATTCATCTGACCAAAAAATCTCAAGGTTAAGAGTGATTCACAGCTGGTTACTAGCCAAGTCCTTGGTACGTTTAAAGCAAAAGACCATGATCAAGGATTATTTGGCTAAGGTGAAAGCTGAGATTCAAGGGTATTGAGACACAAATCACCATCGAGAAAGTCCCTAAATAATATACAAGGCAAGCCAATCTTTAAGGAAAAGTGGTCTCAACCGATCAAATTTTGAAGATCAAGATGTCATGGTCGAAGAGTTATCTTTCCTGACCATTGAAGAAGCATAAATAATTTAGATAGATGATGTGGAGACTTGGATGACACCCATCATTAAGTATCTGTAGATAGGCAGTCTCCCTAAAGATGGAAAAGAAGCGAGAAAAGTTGCTAAGAAATCTCTAAGTTATTCATAAATTGATGGTCTTCTGTACAAAAAGGCCTTTATCTGTTATGGTGAAGGTGTGTATCCAAACAGGAAGGCACTATATACTTAGAGAAATCTACGAAGGACGTTACAAAACACATGAGGCATTTAGAGCCATATGCAAGAAGATTTTACAAATAGGCTATTTCTGGCCTTCTATCTTTAAGAATGCACAAGAAATTGTTAAGTGTTACCCGCAATGTCAGATTCATGGAAGGATCATAAAGAAGTCATCCAGTGAACAACAATTGATCAAGATATCGTGGTCTTTTGATCAATGGGGGTTAAAAATCCTTAAACCCTTCTTACCAAGGAAATGACAAATGAAATTCCTTGTCGTCGTAGTGAATCTTTTCTCTAAATAGAAAACAAACCTCAAAAGCTTTGTATTGAAAGAAGTTATTTACAAATTTGACTTACTGAGGGTCTTCATCACTAAAAATGGCAAGCAGTTTGATACGCTGTATTTAGAGGCTTTTACTCTTATTTTAAGATCAATTTAAGATTCACTTCGGTGGTAAACCCCTAAACTAATGGAATGATGGAAGTCTCCAACAGAACTATACTAGTATGATTAAAAAAGAGACTAGGTGATGCGAAAGGAAATTGGACAGAGGAGCTTAACAACATACTTTGGTCCTACAAAACATCTCCTAGAGCAAATACTTGCCAAACCCCTTTCTTACTAGTATATGGGTCGAAAGCCATCATTCTCATGGAAATCAATGTGCATATGCTTTGAACTAAGTCTTTCATCGAAGTTTAAAATCCCAACGAGAGGAGAATAGTGTTTGATCAAATAAAAAAAGAAGCATGATGATGCCATCGCCAAAATTGCAACATATAAGCAGAAGTTTGCTTGATGCTACAAGACCAAAGTTAAGCCCAGAGCTTTCAAAATCAGAGAATTAATGCTATGAAAGGTGAATATTGGCAAAGGAAACTCTAATGTAGGCAAACTAATGTCTAATTAGGAAGGTTCATTTGAGGTAGTGAAAATTGTCAGCCCCAACACTTATAAGTTGCGAAGCATGGATTGGCCAGTTGTTCCAAGAACATGAAACATAGAGGCTTTAAAGAAATATCATTTATAGTTCTATTCTCACTAGTCCAATCGGACAACGAATATCCTATCAATCGGGTAATTATATTGTTATCTTTCTTCATTAATGAAAATGCCTCTGCTGATTGAAATTAAAACTTATACAGACATAATGATTACATGTTTTCCCCTCAATTTACGAGTTCTTCAACTCATAAATTAGTCGACTTATTAATTGCTTGTGATTATTAATTAGAGAAGGTTGAGTGCTTACAATTTATGAAGAATTGTTACAAATACACAATTCTTTACAAATTATACAAGTCTCAATCAGAAATTAAATTTCAATCAGTGAGTCATAATCTAAAATAGAGAATACCCAAAGACACAAAATTGCAAATAATCATTGATGTAATATGTTTATATGAAGATATACTATTTCCAAAGTCCATGAATTACAAAGGAGAGAAAGATAAAGGTATTCTTAAAATACTACATCTGAGTCAAGCTGATCCCCAGATTGGCTTCAAAGAGTTATGTTATGCCTTAACAAGCATCTGGTGTTTTCGCTGCTGGAATTTCTTCAAGAATGACAACTTTACCGTAAGAATAGATCTTTAAGTCAAAAATAGAGCTCTTAAATAAGACACCAATCTTATTAAGCATCATCTGGGTTGGATTGCCCTTCCCTAGATTCCCGATCCTCAGCAGCATCTCTTTAAGGAACTTCTTTGACATGGCTACTAGGATTACGCATGACATCCACCTCTTCCTCCTCTTCTCCACCGACATCATCCTCGGGAAGTTAAGGCAAAGCATCAAGATCAGCCAAGAATGATAGATCATATCCAGGAAACATTTCTTGATAAGCCATCTAAATTCAGTCAATCATTTCAGCTTGAGCTTTGCCCAATTATTTCAGAAGTTGGCCCTGCTCATCCTTAAGCTGCTTTAAGTGCTGGGATTGAAGTTGCATTTTCTCTTCTTAAAGCTCCATTTGAGTTGACTCCAAATTGTTCTTTGCAGCTTTTTAGTTCTGCTTTTTTAGTCTTCAACCTGTCATTCTCTAGCTTTAACTTGCCCACTTTCGATTTAAGAGAGGTGATGTCATGTAAAATGTCTACCTTTTTATATATGTTTTTCTCTTATTTATATAGTTAAGTATGCAATATTATATGTATTATTATGTGTTTATGTCCAATTTATGTGTTTATGTTTGTTTTTAGGTTAAAATTGGTAAAGTGTGAAGAAAATGAAGAAGATGGTGGAAATTCGAAGGAGAAGATCACGAGTCGTGAAGGAGATCACGACTCGGACGAGATCACGACTAGGCATCCATTTCACGAGTAAGGCAGGATGGAGATCATGACTAGGCAACAGATTCACGAGTAGTGAGGAGGCTCACGACTCATAATGGGGCACGACTTTAGAAGAACTCAAGGAAATCACGACTCGTAAGGAGGATCACGAGTCGAACAAAGGCGCTGCTTCGTAAACAATGTGTCTTCTGCACCTGATTTTTCAGCCAAACAATATGTCCTTTCAAAAGCAATCTTTCGTGACTTGTCAAGGGACATATCTGTAGAGAAGATACATATAAATATATGGGAGAACAACACTTGGAGAGGGAGAAAAAAATTAAGGATTTCTTTTACTGTTTTCTTAAGAACATTTTTAGTTGTTTTGGTTTTTCTGTTTACTTAGTTTTCAAAGGATGACCAAAGAACAAAGCCAAAGGAATAAGAGATATATCAGAAGGTTTAAATAGAAAGTACACCCTGGGGAGTGATGTTTTCTTGTCTCTTATTTCATCTTTATTGTAATTTTGTTTATGGCTAAGTTCTTTTGATACATTATAACTATTTAATTTAAGTTGTTATTCATCTACTTATCTTTGTCTATTGAATGTTTATTTTATTTATGTATGAAGTATGATTTAAGTTTGTTTAAGTGCTTTGATTTGCTTAGTATGCTTGATCACCATATTAAGTATGTTAGTCATTTAAT
This sequence comes from Excoecaria agallocha, assembly GCA_037975025.1. Taxonomy (NCBI): domain Eukaryota; kingdom Viridiplantae; phylum Streptophyta; class Magnoliopsida; order Malpighiales; family Euphorbiaceae; genus Excoecaria; species Excoecaria agallocha. The sequence continues at coordinate 3,299,932 of CM075813.1, read as the reverse complement.
TCACAATAAGAGTTGGAATTCTTTGATGGAAAGTTAAATGAATTTACTTAAAGCATTGAATTCACTTAGAGATAAGGAATTCACTTTAAGGGGTTAAAGAATTGGCATAGAACTTCATAGTTTTTATTTATCTCTATAATGACATGAGAATGCTTATAGACTCTAAGTAAGAACATTCTTTATTGACAATGAGAATTGCTTTAAAGAATCTTGGCTAAATTTTCCATTCATATCATTCATACAATTGTTAATTAATTCAAAGATGAACTTGTTTTATTTGGTTATAATGTATGTCCATCCCATCTTTTAAGTAATCTATTATCCAAAATTAACTTAATATATTTTAAGTAGTTTAGTATTTACATTAATTGCATGATTTTAATTGAAATTGTTGCCTATCCATTTACTTGTTGTTATGTCAATATAAAATTTACCCCGTTCCCTTTGGAGCGATACCCTACTCATACTATACGCAGTCTAGTGAGACTAAGGGTTTAAATAAATCCTCATCAGATTTTGGCGCCATTGCCAGGGAATGGTTTAAATGAATTTTTATTGATTGATACAAAAGAGTAGATGTTTTAGGATTTTATGATATAAATTAGTTATTTTGATGTATGAAATTTTATTTAACGTTTTATTTGTTTTAGTATTAGAGTTTTTTTGTAATAGGTTTAGACTAAAAGTATTTTGTTTTGAATTGTGTAGGGAACTTAGAAGGAAGCTACAAGAGGAATTTAGTTTGCAAGTAGAAGGAGAACAAAGTGTTAAATTGGAGGAAGGTCATAATTTTCCAATTATGGTGGGTGAAGAAAGGAGAACTCTTGGTGATTTTGCGATGCCGAATATTAAGGAAAGTTTTGGAGGAATAGCGGCACCGGCTATTGCTAATAACAATTTCGAGATCAAGTCGGCTATCATTCAAATGGTGCAAAATAACCAATTTGGAGGTTTGCAAGGGGAAGACCCTTATGCTCATATCCTTGCTTTTCTTAATGTGTGTGCTACGTTTAAAATTAATGGAGTGAGTAATGATGCAATTAGACTTAGGTTATTTCCATTTTCTTTAAAAGAAAAGGCTCAAATTTGGCTTGCTAGTATACCTAGTGAGACAATTACTACATGGGACCAATTAAAACAAGCTTTTCTTCATAAGTATTTTCCGCCACATAAAATGGTAAAATTTAGAAATCAAATATCTACATTTAAACAATTGCCTAATGAAACCATTTATACCTCTTGGGAAAGATTTAAGGAACTCCAACAGCAATGTCCTCATCATGGCTTGCCGGATTGGATGATTCCTCAAATCTTTTACAATGGGTTAATAGAGGAAAATAGAAATATTGTTAATGCTGCTTCAGGTGGTAAATGGTTAGAGAAAACTGCTAAGGAAGCTGAAACTTTGTTGGAAGAATTAGTTTCACAAGGCTATATGGGAGAAGAACCCACTATGGCGAAGGCTAAGGGGTTTTTGGAATTGGATTCCATTAATATTTTGACGGCTAAGGTAGAAGCTTTGACAAAAATGGTAAGTAATTCTCATTCCAATGTTGAAAATGTTAGTCAAGTATGTGAGAAATGTGGTGGACCTCATATGTATGTTAATTGTAGTGAGGGGTCTAGTGAGGATGTAAGTTTTGTTTAAGGGAACTATAATCAAAGGATGGGTCAAAATTCTAATTATTACAACCCACAATGGAGAAACCATCCCGATTTTTCTTTGTCTAACCAAAATGTCCAATTGAACCCTCCTAATAATAATAATCACAATCATATGAACAAGTTACCTAACCCATCACCTTTTCCAAATAAGCTACCTTTTAACTCCCAACAACCTAAATCCCATTTAGAGCATTTGATGGAGCAATTTGTTAATCATCAAATGACAACTAACAAGCAAAATGAGGAACAATTTAGGCAAATAAACACTAAAATTGATCAACTTATCACTCATAATAAGATGCTTGAAAACCAATTGGCTTAACAAGCCACTTCTAGTGCTAAACCTTTAGGTAAGTTACCAAGTCAACCTGAGTTTTTGCCTCATAAATTGGTTCAGTCCATTATGTTAAGGAGTGGAAAAAAGATTGAGAGTAATAGTAAAAGTGATGAGAATCTTATTGTGAATGATGATCATGTTTTGGATGCAAGTGAAATGATAATAAGCTTAATGAACCTAAAAAAGATATAACCTCATCTAGGTAAGATGGACCTAAAGTTAATTTGAATGTTTTGCCATTTCCTCAAAGAATCATTAGAAGAAATCTTGATAAGCAATTTGGAAAGTTTTTGAATTATTTAAAGGAACTTACTATAACTATACCCTTTGTGGATGCCATTAAGGATATGCCTGATGGAATATGACATGGTATGATAATCATGATAGCACAGCGGAAAAACAAAAATTTTATCATGCATACCATACATATCCAAAACTAGGAACGAAAACATGCAATTTTAGGGTTTTGAAATTTACAATAGATGATGCCTTTTATTCTTTGATTTTGTGATGTCCAGCAACCAAGATGCCTTTATCCACCTTAGTTCTCGATCACCAATGCCAAGGAACAGCCTTTTGCGCCACTCCCTCTATTCTCACACACACACTTGCACCGACGGCTTAAAATCGAGATTGCTAGCTCTCTTTTTCGGTATTGTGTAATGGTTATAGTTTGAAGCTACAAAACTTGATTTTGTACTTCTTTAGATTGCTATTACTGCTCAATAACACAAGAGAATGAGGAACAATCCTTTCTCCTTGTGAAAAATTGAACAAAAGAATTAAGAGAGAGAGAGTCACTATTCACGAGTTACTATTCACGAGTTACTATTCATGCCACAAAAAAATTAGCTTTAGGGTTTTATTTCTTTTAATATATATGCTTATCCTTTGGCAAGTCATTAATCTGAATTCAACTATCCTAAGATAATTAATTCAAACTCTATCACTTCCTAAAGATAAGTAATATATTTTGAATTAAACTCTTTTGAATTTAAATTCAAATTTGAAATAAAACATAAGACATTTAAATAAATGAAATCACTTAATTAAATATATAAGTGATTTAATTTAATTTAAATTCCTTTAGGCTTTAATATTCAATTAACTTAATTAACACAAGATAATTAATTAATTGAAATTAAACCTTATGGGCTGAATTTCTCTCTCTCATGGACCAAAGCCCAATAGCAATATTATAACCCATTACATATATTAATTTGACTTTAATTAAAAGCCCAAATTAATGTCCAATACTTAATTTAAATATTTTAAGCCAATGCTTTGTGTGCGATCCTATAGGTCCATTTAATGTTGGCAATGAATTAATAAATTAATTCAAAGGCTATATATATTCTCTAGCAAGATATTATAGCATTCCAAATTAAATGAAAATGCATATGGCATTTGGTGACCTAATGCAATTTCGCATAGTCCCTTACCCATAAATATCAGAATTAATATAAGGCATGGAACTAGTCATCCTTATATACATTAATTCATTTCTTGATATTCCAGTGACACTGAACTCTCAGATAAATAATGATTACTCATTATTTCATCTCGGTATGGACATACACTTCTCAGTTCACTGATCAAGTGGCCGGTGATATTTTTCTCTCTTATCGAGAGGGGTAATCCCTTCACTTCTCTCATGCTCTCTAACATGAATCAGTGCATACCCAATCATACCCGTACTTGTCACTCTGTTACGAGCACGTTAGGTGTATGTCAAAGTACACAGTAATTCATAAAGAGTTTCATAGAGATTTCAGGTCTAAGAACTCCGATACAAAACTTGCATATGAGAAACACTTATGACTTGTACCATGTAGTGTTCTCATGAGCGGATCGAATCCAGATACCATGTTCTTTAACATGTATCTATGATCTCTGATTGACACTCTTGTCCTAATGATCCGTAAGACAGAACTCATAAGATCAGAGAGAGCATACTAGTCTTAATTCATTTGTTATTCCCATAACAATGACTAACTAGGGATATTTAGAATGATGTCTCATTTGTTTCAAGGTCTTACAATCCATGTGCCTCACACATGATAACTTAAACCAAAACGACATTCTTGGATAGTTTTATCAATTGATATGCACAGGAATACAAAAGATAAAACTAATGCCTCATTTTATTAATTTCAAGTGTTTCGTTACAATGCATTGGGCTAGGGCTTACACTAACAATCTCCCACTAGCACTAGTCCCAATTGGGCATAGCCCTAAGACCGAACGCTCTCAAATGAGCTTCGTGCAGATTTGGACGTAACTGTTTCGTCAAAGGATCTGCTACATTGTCTTCACTTGATATCTTGCTAACCTTGACGTCCCCACGATCAATGATTTCTCTGATCAAGTGGTACCTTCTGAGTATGTGTTTGGATTTCTGGTGTGACCGGGGCTCCTTGGCCTGTGCAATGGCCCCGTTATTGTCACAGAAAATTTCTAATGGATCTAGGACGCTTGGGACCACTCCTAATCCATTAATGAAATTTTTAATCCAAACAGCCTCTTTTGCAGCCTCACTTGCTGCAATATACTCAGATTCTGCAGTTGAGTCGGCAACGGTTTCTTGCTTCGAGCTTCTCCAGCTAACATCACCACCGTTCAAAACAAAAACAAACCCAGATTGCGATCTAGAATCCTGAGTGCTGGTCTGAAAAGCAGCATCGGCATAACCTTGTATGACGAGCTCTTCTTGACCACCATACACCAAGAAGTGATCCTTAGTCCTTCGCAGGTACTTCAGGATCCCTTTTACAGCAGACCAGTGCTTCTCACCAGGGTCTTGCTGAAACCTACTGGTTATACTCAGTGCATGAGCAACATCCAACCTAGTACATAACATAGCGTACATGATAGATCCAATAGCAAATGCATATGGAATTCTACTCATGTTGTCCCTTTCCTCTTTGGTTTTAGGGCACTGTTCTTTAGTCAAAGGAACTCCCAAAGCCAAAGGTATGTATCCTTTCTTTGAGTCTCCCATACTAAAACGCTTTAGTACTTTGTCTATGTACTTTTCTTGACTTAGTCCCAAAAGCCGATTCGATCTATCTCTATAGATTCGAATACCAAGTATTGTCTCGGCTTCACCTAAGTCTTTCATTGAGAAACATTTTCCCAACCATTGCTTAACCTTTTGCAATGTTGGAATATCATTCCCAATGAGAAGGATGTCGTCCACATATAGGACCAGAAACACTACTATGCTCCCACTAACCTTCTTGTACACACAAGGCTCATCTTCGTTCTTGATGAAGTCAAATTCTTTGACTGCCTCATCAAAGCGAAGATTCCAACTTCGGGATGCTTGCTTTAATCCATAAATGGATTTTTGAAGCTTGCATACCTTCTTAGGATGCTTGGGATTGACAAAACCTTTAGGCTGTGTCATATACACATCCTCAAGTAAATTTCCGTTAAGGAAAGCAGTTTTGACATCCATTTGCCATATCTCATAATCATGATATGCAGCTATGGCAAGCAAGATCCTAATGGACTTGAGCATGACTACAGGCGAAAAGGTCTCGTCATAGTCTATACCATGAGTTTGTCGAAAACCTTTTGCTACTAGTCTACCTTTGTAGGTCTTATCAGCTTTTAGTTTGAATAACCACTTGCATTCAATTACCTTAGCACCTTCTGGTGGATCAACCAAGGTCCAAACCTGGTTATCGTACATTGATTGCATCTCGGATTTCATGGCTTCAAGCCAATTATCCGAGTCTGGGCTTTCAATAGCTTCTCGGTAAGTAGTAGGATCCTCACGATCTACTAACTCAATAGTGTCACTGTCAGTGATTAGAAATCCATATCTCTCAATCTCCTGACGTACCCTACCGGACCTTCTAGGTTCTTGTGTAATGGGTTCTTGTTCCACAACTGGTTGTGAACTTGATCCCATTTCCAAACCATCCTCTATAGGAGTTTGTGGTGCTTGAATTTCTCCAAGTTCTACTTTACTCCCACTGTCTTTCTTGAGAAGGAACTCCTTTTTCAAGAAAACAGCCTTGCGAGCAACAAATACTTTGTTCTCGGCTTGTGAGTAAAAGTAGTATCCCTTTGTTTCTTTAGGATAACCCACAAACAAGCAGACAGTGGATTTGGACTCTAGTTTTTCAGATGTTAATTTCTTAACATGTGCTTCACAGCCCCAAATCCTGAGAAAAGACATATTGGGTTCTTTCCCAGTTCATACCTCGTATGGTGTCTTCTCAACTGCTTTAGTTGGAGTACGGTTCAATAGAAACGCATCAGTTTCTAATGCATAACCCCAAAAAGAGATAGGAAGATTAGCTTGACTCATCATAGATCGAACCATGTCCAACAGAGTTCGATTTCTCCTTTCGGACACACCATTCCATTGAGGTGTTCCAGGAGGAGTGAGCTGTGAAATAATACCACACTCCTTTAGATGATTGTCAAACTCTTGGCTTAAGTATTCGCCACCTCGATCTGATCGAATGGCTTTTATACTTTTGCCAAGTTGGTTTTTTACTTCATTCTTAAACTCTTTGAATTTCTCAAAAGTTTCAGACTTGTACTTCATCAGATAGACATAGCCATATCTACTAAAGTCATCTGTGAATGTCACGAAGTAGCTAAAACCACCTCTAGCATGTGTACTTAAAGGTCCACATACATCAGAATGTATTAGTTCCAATAAGCCATTAGTCCTCTCGCCATTTTTATTAAAAGGACTCTTTGTCATTTTTCCATGCAAACATGGCTCGCATGTATCATAAGACTCTAAGTCGAATGACCCAAGCACTCCAGTTTTGTGGAGTCTTGAAATGCGTTTTTCGTTTGCATGTCCTAAGCGACAATGCCAGAAGTAAGTAGGGTTCAATTCGTTTGATTTAACCCTCTTTGTATTAATGTTGTATATGGACTCTTTGTTTTGTAAATCAAGGATATAAAGGCCATTTTGCAACATGGCATTGCCATAAGAAATGCCTTGGCGACGAATATGAGCATTGCCATTTTTAATAACAAAATCAAATTCATCATTATCCAAACATGAAACTGAAATAATGTTTCTGCTCATAGCAGGCACATAATAACAATTATTCAAAACAATACAAAGTCCGGAAGGTAAAGTGAGGTGATAGTCGCCTATCTCCATGGCATCAACTCGTGCTCCATTCCCCACACGGAGGTCCACTTCATTCTTCCCAAGTAACCGCCTATTTCTTAACCCCTGCACATTTGAACAAATGTGAGAACCACAACCGGTATCCAATACCCAAGTGGTAGAAATAGAAAGGTTAACTTCAACAACAAAAATACCAGAACTGGACGCCTTGGCTCCATTCTTCTTTTGTTCTTCCTTAAAGAGAGCGCAATTCTTCCTCCAATGCCCTATCTTGTTGCAATGGAAGCAAGTGCTCTCACTCTTTTTGAGTTTTGGCGCCTTGGGCTTGGATTGGGCCTGAGGTGCACTCCCACTTGACTTGGGTTTTGCCTTTCCCTTTCCCTTTCCCTTAGCTTGTCCCTTCTTAATTCCCTTTTGAACCATTAGTACGGGATTGGTCTTTCGAATGTTTTCTTCAGCATTCTTAAGCATCCCATGAAGCTCAGTGACTGACTTGTTCATTGCATGCATGTTATAATTCATCACAAATGGATCATAAGCAGCAGGCAATGATCCTAAGATCAAGTCAGTGGCCAATTCCTTTGGCACTAGTACCTCAAGCTTCTTAAGAGTATCAAGATACCCTTTCATCTTGAGTACATGGGTACTAACAGGTGTACCCTCAGCCATCTTGCAAGAAATTAATGCCTTTGTTGTCACGAACCTCTCGTGACGAGCTTGCTCTTGGAACATCTCCTTGAGGTGCACCATGATCGCATAAGCCTCTTGGTCCATAAATTGCTTTTGCAATTCAGGCACCATAGTGGCCAGCATCAGACAGGTCACATCATTGGAGTCGCTCTTCTTGGTCTCAAAAGTTTCCTTTTGAACCGTAGAGGCGTTCCTTCCTGGTTCATCAGGCAAGGGTGCATCCAAAACATACGACTTCTTCTCTTGCTTAAGAACTATTCTTAAGTTTCGAGACCAGTCTATGAAATTGGTGCCATTCAATTTGTCCTTTTCAAGGACCGATCGCAATGAGAAATTGTTGTTTGAAGATGCCATTTTCAATCTACAATAAAATTTAGCAAGATTAAATGAGGTCTTATTAATGATCCCACAAACCGAATTAATATCCCTTTAAATAATTCGCGTTAGTGATTTAATGTGGGCCAAGATCCACTTTTCTCAACAACTTATTAGTCAAGCTGAGCTTGTACACCTAACAAGTTAAGTTACTTAGGTAGGAAAACTCCAATCATGTCTCGTACATGACTCTTGGATCAAATGGGCTAACATCTTAGGATGTTATAGCACAACCCATTTATTAGTTGCCTAGGTCCGGGCATCCCTTTCCATGATAAGTCCAACCTACATTCACAACCCATGCCTCACAAAGATAATCGGGCGCATCTAGGACTCCTAGTTTACATGACCGATGATCGATGCCTTGACATGTTTCGAATTAGGAAGGCAACTTTGTGACTTACTATTTTTTAGGGATTCATTTTATTACGGCTTACATGGCATACGCTTTGTCATCCATACATAGCATGCATATATATATAATTGCATAAAGTAAAGCGTGACAAACATGGGCCCAAAAACTTACAACTAAGATTCTATACTATTACATAAGAATCTTCGAGTTGGGCTTCTCCACTCCGGTGGGCTTCGTCTTGATTTACAAAGTCTTCAAATAAATTCTATTCTAAGAAATAAATGAAACTTTTACAATAAAATATAATGGCTCGCAGGCCATATTTAATTACAAAAACCCAGGGCCCATGAATGCACCATGCATATCCATTCATCACACCAAACAAGCAAATAAATATACATAGCATTCATGGATCAAACAAAGTCCAATTTTAATTAGATTTAGCCAAGCCCATTAATGGAAATTGTGTACTTGAAGCTTTAAGAGATGACCCCGTGATGGGCCTGGGCCGAAGCCCAATGGACTAAATCCTCTTATTGAATAAGTTCTCTTAAAAGCCCAAAACACAAACTAGTTAGATTTGTGCTATAAATCAACTCTAGCATAATTTCCAATTTAGCCATTTTAATTTTATGTCATACAGCCCATAAACATTAAAAATGCATATAATATGTGCTAACATGAATTAAAAATAAAATCATGAAGAACACATATATAGTACACGGCATTCATGCAAAAACAAACAAACAACAAAAACTAGTTGTTTAATGCTTATGTAATGCCATAAAATGCACAAACATTTAAATCAATTTTATGAGTCATTTAATAATCTAAATAATTCCATAAACATTGATTTAATATTCTGTACCATTTTAATCTAAATGTGTTTTTACCATTTTAATCAAAACATAACAAACAATGTTGATTAAACATGTAACAAACACAAACTAGACATAGTTTTAAGTGATTTTAAAATTAATCAATTAAATTGTCATGGACCAGAATTAAAACCAAATTTAAAACATGTCCAGACCTGATATTTAATCTTTAAAAATCACTTACAAACATCCCAAAAACATTTTTACATTTAATTTTGAAAACTAGTTGTTAAAATAGCAATTTACATGCCAACTAGCACCTAGTTTCATAATTAACATGTACCATCAGGTATAAATAATTAAATCCGACCATTACCAGCCCTAATAACATCTTAGGACAGTATATTAACATGTCATATTAATTATAATACCTATCTAATCAATTAAAATCATTTTTACACCAAAACAATGCAAAAAACTCAAAACAGAAAATTTCAGATTTGCATGTTTTCAAAATAACGATTTTTAATTAATTTTTTCATGCATCTAAAGCACTAAAATAAGCATGTCTAGGCTTTAATACCACTGATGGAATATGACATGGTATGATAATCATGATAGCTCAGCGGAAAAACAAAAATTTTATCATGCATACCATACATATCCAAAACTAGGAACGAAAACATGCAATTTTAGGGTTTTGAAACTTACAATAGATGATGCATTTTATTCTTTGATTTTGTGATGTCCAGCAACCAAGATGCCTTTATCCACCTTAGTTCTCGATCACCAATGCCAAGGAACAGCCTTTTGCGCCACTCCCTCTATTCTCACACACACACTTGCACCGACGGCTTAAAATCGAGATTGCTAGCTCTCTTTTTCGGTATTGTGTAATGGTTATAGTTTGAAGCTACAAAACTTGATTTTGTACTTCTTTAGATTGCTATTACTGCTCAATAACACAAGAGAATGAGGAACAATCCTTTCTCCTTGTGAAAAATTGAACAAAAGAATTAAGAGAGAGAGTCACTATTCACGAGTTACTATTCATGCCACAAAAATATTAGCTTTAGGGTTTTATTTCTTTTAATATATATGCTTATCCTTTGGCAAGTCATTAATCTGAATTCAACTATCCTAAGATAATTAATTCAAACTCTATCACTTCCTAAAGATAAGTAATATATTTTGAATTAAACTCCTTTGAATTTAAATTCAAATTTGAAATAAAACATAAGACATTTAAATAAATGAAATCACTTAATTAAATATATAAGTGATTTAATTTAATTTAAATTCCTTTAGGCTTTAATATTCAATTAACTTAATTAACACAAGATAATTAATTAATTGAAATTAAACCTTATGGGCTGAATTTCTCTCTCTCATGGACCAAAGCCCAATAGCAATATTATAACCCATTACATACATTAATTTGACTTTAATTAAAAGCCCAAATTAATGTCCAATACTTAATTTAAATATTTTAAGCCCAATGCTTTGTGTGCGATCCTATAGGTCCATTTAATGTTGGCAATGAATTAATAAATTAATTCAAAGGCTATATATATTCTCTAGCAAGATATTATAGCATTCCAAATTAAATGAAAATGCATATGGCATTTGGTGACCTAATGCAATTTCGCATAGTCCCTTACCCATAAATATCAGAATTAATATAAGGCATGGAACTAGTCATCCTTATATACATTAATTCATTTCTTGATATTCCAGTGACACTGAACTCTCAGATAAATAATGATTACTCATTATTTCATCTCGGTATGGCCATACACTTCTCAGTTCACTGATCAAGTGGCCGGTGATATTTTTCTCTCTTATCGAGAGGGGTAATCCCTTCACTTCTCTCATGCTCTCTAACATGAATCAGTGCATACCCAATCATACCCGTACTTGTCACTCTGTTACGAGCACATTAGGTGTATGTCAAAGTACACAGTAATTCATAAAGAGTTTCATAGAGATTTCAGGTCTAAGAACTCCGATACAAAACTTGCATATGAGAAACACTTATGACTTGTACCATGTAGTGTTCTCATGAGCGGATCGAATCCAGATACCATGTTCTTTAACATGTATCTATGATCTCTGATTGACACTCTTGTCCTAATGATCCGTAAGACAGAACTCATAAGATCAGAGAGAGCATACTAGTCTTAATTCATTTGTTATTCCCATAACAATGACTGACTAGGGATATTTAGAATGATGTCTCATTTGTTTCAAGGTCTTACAATCCATGTGCCTCACACATGATAACTTAAACCGAAACGACATTCTTGGATAGTTTTATCAATTGATATGCACAGGAATACAAAAGATAAAACTAATGCCTCATTTTATTAATTTCAAGTGTTTCGTTACAATGCATTGGGGCTAGGGCTTACACTAACAATGCCTTCATGGGCAAAATTTTTAAAAGAAATTGTGAGTCACAAGGGTAAGCTTGAAGAATATGGGTATGTTTCTTTGGTAGAAGAATCTAAGGCTATGTATTCTAAATACCCACCTAAGCTAAAGGATCATGGTTGTTTTACGGTTCCTTGTGTTATAGGTAGTACATATTTTGATAAGGCCCTATGTGATATGGGTGCTAGTGTTAGTCTTATGCTTCAATTTATAAAAAGCTTGACTTAGGTGAGTTAAAGCCTACTAATATGTGCTTATCAATGGCCAATAAGTCTATTTCACACCCTATAGGCATATTAGAAAATATTCCAACCAAAGTGGGTAAATTTGTGATTTTTGCTGATTTTGTTGTGTTAGAAATGGATGAAGATCCTAAAATTCCTATTTTGTTTGGTAGGCCTTTCTTAATTACTGCTGGGGCTATTTTTGATATGAAAAATGGTAAAATATCTCTTGAGATTAATGGTGAAAAAATTGAGTTTAATGTTTTTGGCATGATTAAATCTTCACCAATAGAGGTGGTAAATAGAATTAATTTTTATGATATTCTTGATGAGTGTATTGATAGTGTTATGCATGATTGTGTGAGTCAAAACCCTATTTCACCTTATTGTTTGAATGAAAGTTGTGATAAAATTTTGCAAGTTGCCTCATATCCTTTCCAAGGAAGATTCTAAAAAATTGAGACTTTGAGAAAGGATGAGAATATGTCATCGAAGATATCTAAGGAGGAAATCAAGCTTGACCTCAAGCCACTACCAACAAGCTTAAGGTACGAATTTCTAGATGCAAATTTTCAATTGCCATTCATTGTTAATTCATCAATTGCTAAGCATGATATGGATGCTTTACGTGGTATTTTACTTGCTCATCGAAATGTTATGGGATATTCAATTAATGATTTAAAAGGGATTGCACCTAAGGTTTGCATGCATAGAATTTTGTTGGAGGAGGATTCTAAGCCGTCTATTGAGGGTCAAATAAGGCTTAATCCAACTCTTAAAGAGGTTTTGAGGAAGGAAATAATTAAATTTCTTGATAATGGCATAATTTATTCTATAAGTGATAGTAAGTGGGTGAGCCCAATTCAAGTTGTCCCTAAGAAGGGTGGTTTAACTGTAATTTGTAATGATAGCAATGATTTAATTCCTACTAGGACTATCACGGGTTGACGTATGTGTGTGGACTATAGGAAGTTAAATAAGGCCACAAGAAAGGACCATTTTCCTTTACCCTTTATTGATCAAGTTATTGAAAGATTGGCTAATTTTTCTTACTTTTGCTACTTAGATGGGTTGAGTGGTTTTTATCAAATACCAATTCATCCACATGACCAATCTAAGACAACTTTTACATGCCCATATGGAACTTTTGCATTTAGGCGAATGTCTTTCGGTTTGTGTAATGCACCAGCTACATTTCAAAGATGCATGTTTTCTATCTTTAGTGATCTTATTGATCAATGTGTAGAAGTTTTCATGGATGACTTTAGTGTGTATGGCACTAATTATGAGGATTGTTTATCTAATCTTTCTAAGGTGCTTGATAGATGTATGGAGCATGGTTTGGTTTTAAATTGGGAAAAGTGTCATTTTATGGCTCAAGAGGGCATTGTTTTAGGACATTTAGTTTCTAATAGGGGGATTGAAGTTGATAGAGCTAAAATTGAGATAATTGCTAATTTTCCTCCTCCTAAAAATGTTAGAGATGTTAGAAGCTTTCTAGGCCATGCTGGTTTTTATAGGAGGTTTATCAAAGATTTTTCTAAGGTAGCTAAACCCTTATGCACGTTGCTAGGTAAAGATGTTGATTTTCATTTTGATGAGGCATGTCTTAAATCTTTTGAAACTCTTAAACATGCTCTTGTCACTTCACCGGTGTTGCAACCACCAAATTGGGATCAACCTTTTAAATTGATGTGTGATGCTAGTAATTATGCGGTAGGGGCTGTTTTAGGCCAAAGAATTGATGGGAAGCCTTCTGTTATTTATTATGCTAGCAAGTTACTAGATAATGCCCAAATTAACTACTCTACAACTGAAAAAGAACTCTTGGCTATTGTGTATGCTTTTGATAAATTTAGGGCTTATCTTGTAGGGCAAAAAGTCATTGTCTATTCTGATCATGCTGCCCTTCAGTACCTTTTGAGTAAGAAAGATGCTAAGCCTAGGTTGTTAAGATGGATTTTAATGTTACAAGAGTTTGATTGGGAAATAAGAGATAAAAAGGGGAAGGAGAATTTAGTTGTGGACCATTTATCTAGGTTAACCCAATGTGTTTTGCAAGATAATGATGATGGGGTACCTATTGATGAAGCTTTTCATGGAGAACATCTTTTTAGTGTGGTTTCTAAGGAAGTTCCTTGGTTTACTGATATAGCAAACTACCTAGTAAGTGGTATGCTTCCTTATGGTTTAGATTATAGGCAAAGGTAGAAATTCCTTCATGATATGAAGTTTTACTATTGGGAAGAACCTTTATTATATAGGAGATGTGCTGATGGATTGATTAGGAGGTGTCTTCCTCATGAAGAAGTTGGTGAAGTATTAGCTCATTGTCATTCTTATGCTGTAGGTGGTCACTTTGGGGTTTCTAAGACAGCTTCTAAGGTTTTACAAACTGGTTTTTGGTGGCCTACATTGTTTAAGGATGTTAACGACTTTGTATTAAGTTGTGATAAGTGTTAAAGAATGGGAAATTTGTCTAGGAGGAATGAAATGCCTTTACATGGTATTTTGGAAGTTGAATTGTTTGATGTTTGGGGTATGGACTTTATGGGACCATTTCCTAGTTCTTTAGGGAATAGGTATATTTTAGTCATGGTGGATTATGTATCTAAGTGGGTGGAAGCAATTCCAACCATTGCAAATGATGCCAAGGTGGTTAAGAAGATGCTTAAGAAAGTTATATTTCCTAGATTTGGAACACCTAGGGCCATTATTAGTGATGGTGGGTCTCATTTTTGCAATAAATTATAGAGCAATTATTGAAAAAATATAATGTGACTCATAAAATTGCTACACCTTATCATCCCCAAACTAGTGGACAAGTTGAGATTAGCAATAGAGAGCTTAAGTGGATTTTAGAGAAAACTATCTCTAGGTCAAGAAAAGATTGGGCACTTAAGTTAGATGATGCTCTTTGGGCATATAGAACAGCTTTCAAAACTCCTATAGGTCTTACGCCTTATCAATTGGTTTATGGTAAGTCTTGTCATTTGCCGGTTGAGATTGAACATAAAGCTTATTGGGCAACTAGGGTGTTAAATTTTGATATGCAACAAGTTGGTAGGAAGAGATTGCTTCAATTACAAGAGTTAGAGGAGCTTCGTATGAATGCCTATGAAAATGCTAAGATATATAAAGAAAGAACTAAATCATAGCATGATAAACATATATCACAGAAAGAATTTCAAGTTGGTGACATGGTTTTGTTGTATAATTCTTGATTGAAGCTTTTTCCTGGAAAATTAAAGTCTAGATGGTCGGGACCTTTCAAGGTTGTTCAAGTTTTTTCTTATGGGGCTGTTGACATTGCTAATGATAAAGGAGAGATATTTAAGGTTAATGGACATAGATTGAAGCCTTATTTCATTGGTGATGCATTGGTTCTTACTCACAAAGTTTCTTTGTTAAATTTCTCTTTTACACAATCATAATATTTTTGTATATAATTAGCTCTTTTAGTTTGGATTTATTTGTTTTGTGGTTTGTTTTTTGTTAAGTTTTATGTTTTTATAGTTTTCATATTAATTGATTTATTTTTCTTTGTTATTTTAATTTTTGGATGAAGTTGTTAAGATTTTGCCGAGAAATACATCATGTTTACGAGTGCCTCACGACTCGTGACTGCCTTCACGAGTATTCCAGTAGCTTTCTTTATTGAGTCGTGAGCAGAATCACGTGTCGTGAACAGGATCACGTTTTATACAGAAGCAAAAGGCTCACGAGTCGTGAGCAACATACCAACTCGTGATCATGTCTTTATTGTCTCTTTATTTTTCTTCTTCACGAGTCGTGATGATGGTGCCAACTCGTGAACTACGTTATTACGTGCCATAATTACCTTTATCTTCACAAGTCGTGATGATGGTGCCGACTCGTGAAGAACTGTTCCAAAATTACGAGTCGTGAATTTTAACTCCCTATTTTTATTTTTGTTTCATTTTTATTTCTTTATTTTACTTAAATTTCTTTTAATTAGGAGTATTAGCAGTTTTTAATTGGCTTAACTACCCTTTATTAACTTCCATTTAAGAGAGGGAACGGTTATAAATTCAAATTAGGGTTTTTAAACGACATACCTTTTCATTTTTCCCTCATTCTTCTATAAAAACTGTCGTTGGTTTCCTTTTCTATTTTTACATTCCCTATTCTTTTACTCTTCTAGTAACTTCTTGCTCTTTCACTGTAACTTCCATTTCTTTTTGTCTTTTTGCTTTCTTTTCTCTGCAACATCTTCTTCTCTTTTCCTTTCCTTGCATTCACGTCACACCAGTGCTATCCCATTACGAGCATTCAACATCTACTTCCCATTTCTCCACTGATTCACGTTACAGCCACATTGCACATTGTTTCCTTTGTTTCATTTATCTTCAACAAACATGGTTAGAACAAAGAACATTTCAGCATCAAGGGGTCGGCAAGGAGGAGATGAACCACCACTTCAGAGCTTACAAACCGACTTTGGTTCACCATTCCCTCTTTCCTCCATTGATGAAGGTAACAAGTTCCTTGTTTTAAAAGATAGAGCACAATATCAATGTAAGTATTTTCCTAACTCTTTGCTTGAAAGTGTGGGTGTTCTTGATGAAGTGAATGAGATGTTTTCTGAATGTGGTCTCTTGAGGTTTGTTAATATGCATGAGCAGTTCTACACTGACTTAGTCTTGGAGTCTTACACAAATTTCAAAGAAAATGCTAATAATCCTAGGCTTGTAGACTTTCGCTTGAATGGTGTTGATCATACTCTTACTTATTTCATGATGCATCGAATCTTTGGCTTTAGCCCCAATGGATTATGTACTCCTTCTAAGAGTTATAGGCCAAATGATTTTTGGAACTTTCTTACTGGTTTGACTACACCTTATAGGGCTAGAGAGGCCAAATCCATGTTTATATCGGACTTGAAATACCGGATTTTACATAAGATTCTTGCCTCCATTGTTTTCAACAAGCATGAATTTAATCGCGTTTCAAGTCATGAACTTTTCTTGATGTGGTGTGTGCATAATGGTAAGTCTATATGTTGGTCTTATTGGATTTTCAAGCAATTGTTGAATTGTGTTAATCGTCCGGAGTCCCCTATTACACATGGTCATGTTATTGCTGCTATTACTAGGGGCATTGATATTGATTTGCGTCTTTATGATGGTGTCCTTCCTTGCTTGTATTTTTCAAAGCATTTATTTGTCAGAGGAAAAGTCACTAACAATTCCTTTCAATACATACCACCTATATATCGATCTTATTGGAAGGAACTTCCTAGTACTTCTAATCCGCAGGTGGCTGCTATGGAAAGTATTTCGGATGAGTCAAGACCAATGGAGCAAGTGCCTAGTGATGATCATATGGTGGGTACACCAAGTCATTCACTTGTTTTTACACCAACTGCTGGATCTTCTTCGAATATCACCACTTCCATGTTCAATCAATTGCTACACAATCAATCCGCCATCCAAAGTCAATTGGCTTCCTTGGAGCAAACCACAAGTTAATTAGTTCATAGTCAACGCCGCCTTGAGCACAAGGTGGACACTTTCATTGCCCAATCGGGCTACGTGGTTGTTTCGCCTCCAACTTCACCATGATTTGAGGGGAGTTTTTCTTTCCTCTATACTTTTGTTTATTTTTGATTTTCTTTTTTTTTTGTGTGTTTGTATTGTTTCTCCACATTGAGGACAATGTGTATTCTAACTGTGGGGGAGCACTTGTGTGTGTTGTTGTTTGTTTACCTTTTTCTTTACGTAGACTAACTTTTATAGTAAGTTTTATTATAAGTATTGCTCATATTATATGTAATATAGGTTGTTATGAAGATTCATTTACCTTTTACACTCATTTGATTAGTTTTTCAAGATTTTTGGCATGTGTTTTTTTGTTTTTAAGTCATCTCTTTTTACTTCTTTTAATATTTTAGGTTATTTAGTCTCTTCATTAACTATGCTTTAAGGTTAGAATATGCTCATTTAGCTTAAGATTTTAGGATTTTTAGTTGCTTCCTGGAAACTATAGCCATAATACTTACCTTTATGCCTTTCAATAATGGATGAGGACTAGTAAAAAAAAAGAAGAAAGGAAGTAAGAAAAATAATGAAAATAAATACAATAAAGCAAGATGCATACTCAAAAGTTTAATCAAGTATGGGATGGAGCGTAAAATGCACCCATTACTACATTCTCTTGCTATTCATGGGATAAATTTTAAAAGTATACCCATGCAAAAGAAAGGAAAAGATGAAAAAAAATATATAGTCTAAAAATGCCATGAGATGGGTTTAAAGGTATGTGTGCTTTTTAATTGTACAAAAAGGCAACTATAGTCTTAGGATCTTAGGCTTTATGATCACTATTCTCTCTTGAGCATGGTTAGTCTTGAGACTTTATATTCTTGATGTTGAATTTAGTAAATTTAGATGACTTGATGATTTAAGATGCATGTTTTAAGTCTTGATGTACTAATATTTTGAGTGTTAAGGTGTTTGAATTCATATCAATCTTATCTTACGTGACAATTGAGCAATGCGTTATAATGTAAGTTACTTAGTTTGACTTGGAATTAGATTTTCTCACTTTTTTCTTGCTTGGGGACAAGCAAGGTTTAAGTGTGGGGGAATTTGATGTCATGTAAAATGTCTACCTTTTTATATATGTTTTTCTCTTATTTATATAGTTAAATATGCAATATTATATGTATTATTATGTGTATATGTCCAATTTATGTGTTTATGTTTGTTTTTAGGTTAAAATTGGTAAAGTGTGAAGAAAATGAAGAAGATGGTGGAAATTCGAAGGAGAATATCACGAGTCGTGAAGGAGATCACGACTCGGACAAGAGATCACGACTAGGCATCCATTTCACGAGTAAGGCAGGATGGAGATCACGACTAGGCAACAGATTCACGAGTAGTGAGGAGGCTCACGACTCGTAATGGGGCACGACTTCAGAAGAACTCAAGGAAATCACGACTCGTGAGGAGGCTCACGAGTCGGACAAAGGTGCTGCTTCGCAAACAATGTGTCTTCTGCACCTAATTTTTCATCCAAATAATATGTCCTTTCAAAAGCAATCTTTCGTGACTTGTCAAGGGACATATCTGTAGAGAAGATACATATAAATATATGGGAGAACAACACTTGGAGAGGGAGAAAAAAATTAAGGATTTCTTTTATTGTTTTCTTAAGAACATTTTTAGTTGTTTTGGATTTTCTGTTTATTTAGTTTTCAAAGGATGACCAAAGAACAAAGCCAAAGGAATAAGAGATATATCAGAAGGTTTAAATAGAAAGTACACCCTGGGAAGTGATGTTTTCTTGTCTCTTATTTCATCTTTATTGTAATTTTGTTTATGGCTAAGTTCTTTTGATACATTATAACTATTTAATTTAAGTTGTTATTCATCTACTTATCTTTGTCTATTGAATGTTTATTTTATTTATGTATGAAGTATGATTTAAGTTTGTTTAAGTGCTTTGATTTGCTTAGTATGCTTGATCACCATATTAAGTATGTTAGTCATTTAATTCACAATGAGAGTTGGAATTCTTTGATGGAAAGTTAAATGAATTTACTTAAAGCATTGAATTCACTTAGAGATAAGGAATTCACTTTAAGGGGTTAAAGAATTGGCATAGAACTTCATGGTTTTTATTTATCTCTATAATGACATGAGAATGCTTATAGACTCTAAGTAAGAACATTCTTTATTGACAATGAGAATTGCTTTAAAGAATCTTGGCTAAATTCTCCATTCATATCATTCATACAATTGTTAATTAATTCAAAGATGAACTTTTTTTATTTGGTTATAATGTATGTCCATCCCATCTTTTAAGTAATCTATTATCCAAAATTAACTTAATATATTTTAAGTAGTTTAGTATTTACATTAATTGCATGATTTTAATTGAAATTGTTACCTATCCATTTACTTGTTGTTACGTCAATATAAAATTTACCCCGTTCCCTTTGGAACAATACCCTACTCATACTATACGCAGTCTAGTGAGACTAAAGGTTTAAATAAATCCCCATCAAGAGGAAAGGCTAAACTCATGCATTGACCTAAGGCCCTACAAAGCCTCTTATTTCTTTTTAACGATTTCATCAAAGGAGATATGGCACTCATACTCCATTCTTTTTCTATCTGCATTAAAGGTGATTTTGGCTTGCTGCAGATCATACTATAGTTGATCTTTGGTGTGTTCCAAATGCAGGTACTCACCAAACATATGTCAAACTCTCTAAGCAATCTGAAATACAAAGCCACATAACTTGAATTAAACCTAGTTGTTTAAACACCAAAAAACACAAAATGTTACGGGTGATAAATCAAAAAGATGTATTTTTATGAAAATTTTGTCATTTTTAAGATAATCAAAATTCAAAAAGATTACCTCAAATTCCAAGCATTAGTCATCTAAGCCCTTCTTCCTCTAATCTTTACGGTCAATCAAAACATTACGAAAGGACAAATGATAATACCTAATATTATCATGTTTGGTCCCGACCCATTAGTCATAGATCCAGTCTAAGCTCTTACCCAGTTGCTGCCCACAAGCCTAAAGGCCCACTGACCATCTGCACATGTTAAGTGTGCCAATAGATTGATCAGGCTCTTCAACTGATCTACTAAACACCATCTCATCTATCACAGCAATAGCCAATGTGCTACTAGTTGTCACATCAGATGTCCTAAATTTGCCAATTACAAATACAAAAAATTTGATACTCAAGTACCCTAGCCTCATAAGCTCTAGTCACCTGGGCACTATATAAATAGAGAAAACTTAAAAAATAAGATACTGCATACACAATGACTCTCTCTTTATTTTTTCTCTCTCTAAACTCTCTCTAACTTAAGTATTGGAGTGCTAATTTACTATGAGCCTATTTTACATATAACTATAGATGGCTCATAGTTACCTATTTTACATATTGGCTCATCATCTATACAAGATCAGCCTAGCCAGTTTTGTCTCATTTTCATCTCATTCTAAGTTCTGACATTACAACTTATCAACTTTATTTTTAAATAATTATATTAATAAAAAACAATTTTAAATGAAATTCATAAGGTATATATAGGGTATACATAATGTACATCCTCAATCAATGTCACATCAGGGTAAATAATATATTTTAAATAATTATATTAATAAGAAAAAGTGATTTCAAATCAAATTCATAATATATACATCGGGGTATACATTATATACACATATGTGTACTGACTGGTGTCTAGCAAGTGTACTAGATCAGCTAGTAATATAGAAAAATATATATTAAGACCCCAAAATATTATACCCAAGGGAACATGGATTGTTAAGGATAATATCTATGTATGAATTAAATCAACCTGAGATTATTTCCCAAATATTTTTGATTTAAAAGCAAAAATTAAACAAAATAAACAATGAAACAAAACAAAAACTAAAATTAAACTAACATGAATTAAAAATAAAATAATAATTGAAATTCTCTTGCTAAAGGAACTATCCACTTTTACTTTCATTGTAATGACTTAAATTCAATAGAAACACCAATGATTATGGAAAAACTAGTAATAAAGTAAGATATCTTTATTCAAATATATCATTCTTAGTATTAAAGTCATAGACAAATTCAATACTTAGCATGAAAATCTAGTTTTAACTTCCTAAATATTCATTGAAGTCTTTTTCAAGGAATTCAACTCCAATTTACCCTTGGTTCTTCCTCTCTTAGTATTAACCAATAAAATTAACACATAATTATTTCATATTTCGGATAATAATCATGCATAAACATTAAGGAGTTAATCCAAGAACATGTAAATCATTAACTATATCAAAACCAATTTTTAGTTATTTATTCAATAAACCAATAATCAATCTCAACACAATCAAAGATAAGAATATGCTTAAAACCAAGAAAGAATCAACCGATATTGAAATTAAGCTCAATTAAGTCATAATAATGAAAATATAAGTTTTCAAGAATCCATTACCAAAAGAAGAAAAAACAATTTACTAATCATATTTAAAAACTGAAACAAAGTTGAAAAACTGAAACAAAGTTGAAAAGAAAAATAAAAATAGAAAAACTACTTAAAAACCTAAAACTAATGAACTCTACTAGTTCTTGATGATTCTTCTAATTGATCCCCTAGTTGATTCCCCTTCTTTGATATTTAGAGTTGTCTATTTATAGGCAAAATATGTTGTAGAAGCTTTTCAAACTTTCCAATTTGGAGTAGGAAGAGAATCCTTCTTGAATTGAAAAAATCGCAAATCCTTGGCTTCATGGAAAACAAAACACATGGCCATGTGTCTCCCTTTGTTAATTTTCACATGGCCATGTGTTGTTCTTTATTGTGTTTCACGTGGCCATGTGTTCCCTTTGGCTTTTCTTCAGTGGCCAT
Source organism: Excoecaria agallocha (assembly GCA_037975025.1). NCBI lineage: Eukaryota > Viridiplantae > Streptophyta > Magnoliopsida > Malpighiales > Euphorbiaceae > Excoecaria > Excoecaria agallocha. The sequence goes on along the minus strand of CM075813.1, from coordinate 3,277,528 downwards.
GGGACTTACCTTGATAACATCACGTGGTCACGTCTCATTCTCCTTTGTACTTCACGTGGCCATGTATTGAACTTCTAGACCTCACGATCAATTATTAACATGAATTTTCCAAATTCACAATTTTTGCCCAAATCTTCTTGCCTTTTTACAATTAAGTCTTTTTTCTCAAAAATTTACCTTGAAAAATACCAAAATTTACAATTAACTCTAAAAACATAAAATTAACCAATTAAACTCAAATTCAACCTAATTAACATAAAATTAACTCAATTAAACACCTAAAAACATATTAAAAATACCGTATAAATCACCATTATCATGTACCCTCAATAAATGTCTTATTAGGGTAAATAATTTATTTCTAAATAATTATAGTAATAACAAAAAGTGATTTCAAGTAAAATTCATAAGGTATAAATAGGGCTATATAACATATACACATATGTATATCCTCAATAACTATCAAAACAAGGTAAATATATATTTTTAAATAATTATATTAATAAAAAAATGATTTCAAGTCAAATTCATAAGATATACATAGATGTATATATTGTATACTCATATGTATATCCCAAATACTGATTAGATCAAGTTAAAGAATATAGTTCTAAATAATTATATTAATAAGAAAAAGTGATTTCAAGTGAAATTTATAAGATATACATAGAGGAATACATTGATAACTATCAAATCAAAGAAAATAATATATTTCTAAATAATTATATTAATCAAAAATTTGATTTCAAGTGAAATTCATAAGGTATACGTACTATATACCCATATGTATATCCTCAATAGTTATCATATCAGGCTGAAGTAAAAATATATATTTCTAAATAATTATGTTAATAAAAAAAGTGATTTGAGGTCAAATTTAGAAGATATACATAAGGGTTTCCACTGTACATCCATATGTATAAACATTTCATCAAACAAAGTGATATGCAACCAATTTTCAATAAAGAAAAGAAATTGAAAAGGCTTCAACAGCATATAGCTACAATGATAACATTAAATATTAATTGGAAATTAATTGTAATAAAATTGCATATACATAATTGTTAGAAATTAATGATCGAAGATGGATTAGGGAAGGAATAGAAACGAAACCCACTAGTCTCTCTAGAAATCAATGATCCGATATGGAATGGTCGAGAATTCGCAAATGACTTTAGATTTTGAACTAAATGATTTTGCAAGTTATGTATTTAAGAAATTAACATGTGGAAAATGATAGAATGATAGAAAAAAATTGCAAAATGATAGGACATTGCAAAATGGAAAGAAATTGAGAAAAAAATGGAGTTTAAGTTAGATGTTAAATAAAAGGTAAGGTATAGACTTGTCAATTTTTCATCTGACCTAAAAAATCAATCTGAACCAAAAAAAACCTAAAAGACTCAAAAAATTTAGAATTGAACCTAATCGACACTCGAAATTCAAAAAATCCACTCGAAAATACCTAAAATCTGCTCCGAAACTCATGACCTGATTTTGTCAATTACATTTTATTTTATGACATATTTATTCATAGTTTAAAGTTTAATTATATATACATGCATGTCCATATATACACACACATATATACACTAAATTTTATCAAGATTCCAATCCCATTTTTATATGAAAATTAGATTTAGTATGAATAAAAGAGAAATGTTGTTTAAATTTTGAGTTACAAAAAATAAAATAAATAAATAAATAATAATTAACTAATGTGCAATTATATTTCACTATTTTTATTTTTTTCACATTTCCTTTTTTTGATCTTTTTTCACTCCATGCCTTAATTCAATGTTGTTCTCTTACTCACAATTCATCCATCATCTTGCGTTGTTGTTGCTATTTAGTCATGCTTTCTCAAATTTTCTCAATAAATCATTGCACTCAAATCCGAAAAAGATCGAGTGTAACACCAAAAGATTTCTAATTTGTGAATAGTATATTTCAAATAGTAAATAGTTGTTTTCGAGATAACTAGTGTCACTCGAAACATGAATAGCCTTTTTTGAGCTATAAATGCCATCTTGAATAAATTCGATAATCAAATTTGAGATAAAACAAGTTTATTTAAAGTTTTTAAAATTGAAATTAAAATTTAAGGTATAGTTTTGCAATTAATAGTGACATTAGAAAAGTCAAAGTAACCAATATGATAAGTTATATATAGTGTTATTTTTTGCAGTTTAAGTAAGAAGATAAAAAAAGTCAAACTTTATTACAAAAATCAAAACCAAATTGGTTAATCTAAAAGTTAAACTAAACATATCGAATTGTTTATGGTTTGATTTTAAGTTTCGGCATGATTTTTCAGTTCCAACTGTGATTCAAGATCTGATTCAAACCTGCCCTAAAAATGAGTTATTCAACCTAAAATTATCCAAAAAATTATAATTTAAAAAATTAAGAGAACTAGGCTAGTAAAAAGAAATGATTTATAATATTACCTTTAATTTACTAATCTCTTAGTGATATTGAAGCTTTGAGATTAAAAAAAAAACTCCTTTTAGTTTTGATGAACCAAAAACAAAGCTTGAAGATGATTTTTGCTATTTATGGGAACATAAACCTAGGTTTCTTAAATAAAAGAAAGGTTAAAAAGTCTGCCTTCCCTCAAAATGGAAGCTATTTATTATTTTATAGAAAAAAGGCCTGTCATGGTGTAATTGGACTTCATGCCTTATGTTGGGCATGAATTTCAATTATAGTTGTGAAATCAATGAGTCACGATAGTAACTTGACACTAGTTACCCAAGCCAATTTTTTCTCCTCCAAAAGCACTTTTCAAATGTCAAAAGATGAAAACCCTTTTCCAAAAGCATTTTAAAACACAAAGAGACCTTGAATCTCTCATGCTCTTATCTTTTCAAAAGATTTGCTTCCTCATTAGCTAACCTTGATAAAAGCCACCTTAGAACTTAGTGTTTACACCTAGGTTTTTTCTATTAATGTTTTTGACAATATCATCCACTTTGTATGTGGGTCATTTATTTTTTCGCTACATATGTATGAGATGCATAAGACCTGTTAATATATTAGTAGATCTAGGTATATGGCCCTTAGTAGTGTCACTGCTCTTTACTTATCTCGATCCATAAGTCTTGGAGGTGTGACCATACCTAGTCCACTTGAGAGACCCATAGCCTGAGTAAACCTATGACTTATGATATTAGTGTAGCCTAGTGCCCATAAATGGATGGCTCCTTCCTCTGTGTCTGATCTGGATAGGTCCTATAGGTTGGGGCAAAGAACTCTGTCCATCCCACCTTGGCTAGGGGCCTGTCTGCCTCCTTTAGCAGCCCAAAGTCCCCCGTAGCAATTGCTTGGACATAAATCGACTGGATCTATACTGTCTTTGCTGTAAAGCCCTATATCTACCAACCAACTCAGGTGTCATATAAGCTAGTGTAGGCCGAGGTAGCTATGGGCATGCAGTTCCATGAGGCATCCTATAAGAAAAGGTTTCATGTTAGTTCATGGTTAACTTGAACTGCAAGCAAACTGATATATAAGCATTTACATGAATTTTGATAGCTTATTGGGTTAATTATCTATAACTAACCTATATTAAGAATGCATGTTAAGTGATACAATATAATACATGTCATCCTAAACCATAATTTTTTATTCTAATAATAATGTATAATAAACAAGGCATAATGCATGTTACACATTTTATGAAAATTTTTAACAAAATTTCGGCAGCATTCTAGCTAGGAATGTGACTGTCCCCTGCATAAAAAGATAACTTACAACAACATAGCCCGTCATGGCCGCCAAACAATATGGTCATAATATTAACATAATGTACACTTCACATTTTACAAGAATTTTAATGAAATTTCGGCAGCATTCCAGTTAGGAATGTGACTGCCTCCTACGCAAAATGACAACTTACAACAACACATGCCATTATGGCCACCAAGACAAACAATCTAAGCTATTAACATTAGGAAATGAAATTTATTTATGTCTATTTGGTGCAATTATAAATTTTCGTACAACATGCATTTGAGGATACAACATAAATAAAGCTATCTATATTACTTGCTAAAAAAGGAATTGCAGGTTTACGTGTTCATACACATGGTTCTTTATTATCTACAATGTCATGCAAAAGAGTACGACAATTAAACTACATAACCTAAACTATAAGGAAACATTTATTTCTAACTAAAAAAATGCTCACATTCATCATGCCTATAACTAAAGGTTTACAACCTAAATTATGCCTTAACTAAAGAAATAAATAAAATATTAAAGAAAATTTAGTAACACTTACTTGTGAAGGATGAAAGAGCAAAATAATGAAAAATAGTAGAAGTGACTCACTCCTTAAAGTGTGCCTTGCTCCAAGGAGTCTCCAAGTGCAAACAGCTCGTAAAATGACCCAAAATGAGAGAAAAACTCTAAGAAAATCGAGAGAGAACGGGAAAATGGTGGTTATCAAAAAATGAGGGAGAAGGAACAAAAAAGGCTAAGTTATTCAAATTTTTGAGCAAGGGACGGAAGCACATCCTTCACTAGTGATGGACAGGACTAAGGGACATCCCGTCTCTTATGGCCAAATGACCATTTTGCCCCTGTATTCAATTTTTATTTTATTTTCTTACTTTAATCCCTTTTTCATCCTTTTTAAACCATTTTTTTCATTTTTTAACCTCTTTTCACCTAAAAAAAATTTATTTACATCTTGATCACATATTTTAACATTATTTATATTATTTACATGTGTTATTTTGTCATATGTGCCCAAAAGTCAAAAATACCCCCTGACATTCATCATGTTTCTTGAGCTTCGTGACCTTACAAATCCAAGATTTTCCATAGTCATTTATTTGGGCCATCAAAATTTTGGATTTTCTACAAAAATGGAAATAAGATAAAATGCAATAATATGTAAGTGCAATGCATGGGACATATGAAAGAGTGACTTTTGGCCTTTCAGTGTGACAAACAAGCTGCCAGTGGCTTGCTCATTTCGAGGGAATGGTATCTGTCATCACTTTTTATAAATAGTGCTTCAAATTTCTTGGTCTTTGTTCCTTTGACCTTTTACTTTCCAAGAAAGCTTCTACCAGGTATTTTTCTTTTTTTTCCCCTTTTTCTTTTCTTTTCTTTTCTTTTCTTTCCTTTCCTTTTCAATTCATTTTCCTTTCCGTTATTTATTTTTGCTCTATCATTTTTTTATGGTTAGACTATTTAAGAAAATTCTGTTACCATAACTACTGGACTTGCAAAATTACACCTACTATTGGATGACTCGAAAACTTAGAAGGACCCTTTTTTGGCTTCATACTCGAATCTACGATTTCTGAGAAGAACATCTCTAGATAGAAACCTATTTATTACTATTGTTCGATATTAGGACCCTGGACTTCATGTGTTTAGGTTCATTCACCAGGAGTTATGTCCTTTACCGGAGGAGTTCGCTATGATAGTTGATGTGAGGTTCGAGCTCGATACCCAACCATGCCTGCCCTCTTCTACTATTAACTATCCTAGAGGGGTAGCCCGTGCCCTATGCATCCTTCTTTTCGAGGCTAAGGGTTTAGTACTTTATGAGCGGATATTTTCACAGGAGTCGCTGATCGATGTATTGACTGACTTCGATGACATACCTACCTTCCATTTTAGCTTGGTACTGCTTTGCTATCTTGCTCGATGCCTATTGGTGTATGTTGGTGATCCCATGATTGGAGATTATAGGTTGTTTAACATTGTGGATGGTATACCTCGGGAGCATAATCCATTTTTCCTGATCCTGACAAAGACCATCATTGGCTTGGATGCCTTTCACCATAGCTCATCTATTCATCATGGCTCTCCTTCCTTCCTCATAGGCAACCACATGCTTCTTTAGGTGCGTCCTTATTTTAACAAAGTAGTGCGTCTCTTATGGCTTTTCATAGTAGCTTTTCTTGTTGAAATATGCATCCTTTTGGATTTTCACGTATTTCTTTACCTTATTTTTACCTGAGATGAATCCAACTCACCCTAGCAGGTTTTTTTCATGTATAGCTTTGTGAGAAGCTACAACTATTTTCAGAGCCTCATTTCCTAGTTAGAGCCACGAGCATTTATGGCTTAAGCTATGTCACACTTTGCTACAACATGAGTTTCGATGAGTTTAGGATGCAGTTGATTGACTGGGCTATTTGATGGATGTTGACATCATGTTTAGGTGCACCTAATTGCCTATCACTTTTATGGTTTGTGATGGAGCTTTAGGATATGTCCCTTTGTGTGGACTGCATTGGGCCACATTTTATATGGCTTCCTATTGTGCTTTTTATTTCGAGGATCGACAGGATAATGTTAGGTGTTCATTGGGCTTTTAAGGTGGAATTCTCCCTACTTATTTCTTGATAGAGTATTATCGGAGGATCTGGACTCAACTTTCAGTAAGGAATTCTATTCCTGAGATCAATGGTTGTGATTTTACCACCTTTGACTCATACAAGTAGTGTGTCACCAGCCCTAGCATCGATAACAAACTTTCTCATCTTGGGTACCTAGATAGGGAGAGAGAGATGATAGAGATAGACTAGATTAGATACCTTTATAGATTATGTTTTTGCTTTTATTGAACTTTTAGAACTTGAACATATGAAAAGACTATTGCTACTTTCAGTTACATTGATGACATTATGAATACATGCATGACATTTCTTTATAATTTTAGTATACATGATCAACAATTGATATTATCTTAATAACACGTATTACTTAATTGCAAATTAAAACTTTTCAATCATTATAACTTCTATCATCAATCAGCCCTCTTGGATTTTCTTGATTAATTATTTTTTCTCAACCTCTAATTTTTGTCTAGGATGCATATTTTTCATTTTTATCTTGACCAGGTGCTTAATTTTAGATAGGATACCATTTTTTTGATTTTTGACCCATGGGCTATTTATTCTTTTTTTTTCTCTTTTTAGTCTTAGCTATGGAACTTTTACAATATGTCTATGTTCATGGGTTCTTTGAATTCATTGCCATCAATATTTGACAAAATAGTAGATTCCTTGGATAAAAACTTTTTAAGCACAAAAGGTCATCACCATGTTGGCCTAAACTTACCTTGAATATCTAGAATTCCTAACCTCATCTGTTTGAATAATAGATCTCCCATTTTTAAAGGTTGTTTCCTAACTTTCATCCCAAATGAAGAAGTAAGCCTATTTTGATAAACTTGATTATGATAATATGATCTCATTCTATCCCCATCTAGCATGTTAAGCTATGGTAACCTCTGTTTTGCCCATTCTGCTTCCGATATCTCAACCTCTAAAATAACCCTTAGAGATTGATGCTCAATTTCTACAGGTAACACTGCTTTTATCCTATAGATTAAGAAAAATAGAGTAGCCCCTATCAATATTCTGGCTGTAGTCTTAAAACCTTACAAAGAAAAAGGTAACTTGTTAGCCCAATCCTTGTATGTTCACACTATCATGGCTAGAATCCTTTTCACATTATTATTAGCAACCTTAACTGCTCTATTTGCTCGAGGTCTATAAGAGGAAGACTTATGATGTTGGACTCCATACCTAATAAGCATCTGCCTACTTTCACTAGAAAATTGTAACCTATTATCAAACATTATATGTAAGGCCCTTGTCCGTACCCTAGGAGAATTGCTATGAAATATTTAATATATGTGTTTAATTAAAATATGATTCTATGTGTTTGTTTAATTGATGTTATTATAAGTTGGAAATTGGAAGAAATTGTTTATTAAGAAAAAGGCAAAATGGTTATTTCATATTAAGTCATATTTGCATAACTTGAGAGAGAATATAAAATTGGAGACTCAATTGAAAAATTAGAGCTTAAGTTTTGTGGTAAGAATGAGAAATTAAAGGAAACTAGGGAGCTAAGTGCAATTGACTAAAGTCAACAAAAGGGACCAATGAGATGTTAACAACTAATTTCTCTAGATTTATCATGAATTTGAAAGAAATAGTGGGGTTTTTAAGGAGAGACTTGGCCGGAAATTTAAGGGTAATTTTCCAACCACTCTTCTCCCTAAATAACCCTTAAATAACTCAAAAAAGTTTCACCTAAAAATTTTAACTTGATACTTGAAAAGAAAGAGAGTTTAATGGTTAAGATTTTAAGGTAATAAAACTCACTTCATCTCCTTCTTTTGTTCTTATGATGAAAATTAATTTAAATAAAGATGCATATGTTTATATTTGTATCCTTTCTTATGTAAAAGGAAAAGCAAATAAAGGAAAATAGAAGGAAGTTTAAGAGGATCGGAGAAGGTGTTTTGGCTTGATTAAAGGTATGGGAATTTTTATTACTTAAATGTGTGTGATTGGGTATAAGGTATGTTGTATGATATATTAGAGGTTTGAATGAAGTATTGTTATGGAAATTAAGCTTAAGTTGCATGAAAACCAAAATATCAAGGCATTTTTTGAAATACCAAAAATCTATCTTATGATTCATTTGACCTCTTAGGATTGTTTTGGCTATAACTCGAGTTATAAAGACTCCAATTGAGTAATTATAGTTGGAGAAGAAATTAGAATTATAGATCTATATATCATATGGGAAGTTAAAAATTGAATCCCTTTGCTTGAGGATGAAATTGGAGCTTGAACTTGAGCTATGTCTGCTGCCTTCTCATTAGGAATAGTTTATGTTGTTTGTTGCACATATGGAGATTTACATGTTTAAATTGATTTATTTTAAATATTTTGGAAATTAAAAATGTAGAGGAATAACTTTTTAGAAGATCACTTATCCAAATAATGATGTTTGTTTGGTCTAAAATATGTACAAATTGGAACTGACAATCTATCTTCAGTATTTTTGGGATAGAATGGACCTCACGGTCAGTAACTTTTTAGTAATGACCACGAGGTAGTCCAGAATCGGTCCAAAATTGAAATTTCACATATGTTATGATCAATACCTATTAAGTGATGATTGTGACCCTCTTCTATCTCTTCCTAAACTTGATGTTTAGGTCCCAAATTAATACTAAAGCCTATCTAAACCACTCTTAGCATTTTAAGAGCATTATAAACATAAAATTAAAGATAATTTATGGCATTAAACTTTTGAATAGCTTATTGAAATATAAAAATAATGGTATGGAATATTGTATATGTATGTTTATATACATGAAATTGTGCTATAATAGTCATACAATTAATAATGTGTTTATGCAATAATGGTTAAAATAGCACTATTGAAATTATTTTAAACATTTGCATCCATAATTATGCAATATGAATAACTATGTACCATGAAAAGAAAGCAATGTATAAAATGATTTATGCCTACACATAGAACTTGATGGTAGATAGATAGGCATACTTATAGGGTTGCGGTTGTAGCTGCCAAAGTTCTGATCCCGTTTGGGTCCATAGTATGTCCCCATTTAAGACCACAATCTTAACCTCATTTGGATCAACATGTTTAATACCTTCAGGTATTAATATGTTTGATACCTACGGATATCCCCAACATCCGTTATCCACACCTACAGAACTTAGGCAAGCATTCACAGATTATGATAAATAGTAAATACTTGATGCTAAGGAATGATATGCAATTTATGACTAATCAAATATACATATAGTAATGTTGCATAACTATTTGTGATGTATTGTTTAATGGTATAAATGTACATTATTATTATTATTATTATTATTATTATTATTATTATTATTATTATTATTATTATTATTATTATTATTATTATTACTACTACTACTACTACTACTACTACTACTACTACTACTTCATGTTATGTTATGCTTGAGCAATAACCACTGTGAGTGGTTGTTCACATGCTTAATATTTTCTATTAAGTTGTATAGCTTAGCATGGGTGTTTATCCGTGTAGGTACTCAAGATAGATTTCTCTAGCAGGGACAAAGCTAACAGCAGTAAAGCCAACACCAGCTTGGAAAATTTAAAGTATAAAGATGTTGTTATCTTTTGTTTATATTCTAATATTGTACATATCTTATTTTGCTAAATGATGTAAAGGTATAATGTAAAGAATAACTTAATTACAACTATGATGTACTAAGAACTCCAACTTATATAACCTATTTTTATGCATGGATATGATTATGAATTATAATGAATTTCATGAAAATGTGAAAAATTAAGATCTAGTATGCATTGTTGAATGAAAAATAATATACAAAACAATGGGAACCAGAACTTGCTAGACTAGTCGTTACATCTTTGGTATCAAAGCATGGTTTAGGCGATTCTAGCCAATAGCAGTTTAAGGATATGCATGTATAGAATATTATTTGTGTTGGCTTATTATTGATGTCCCTATGTTTCTTTGGATAGTAACATATGGAGGAAAGTCAAAAAGCAATAAAAGCAACTGTGGAAAGAAATATACATATGAGATCAAATCCCTCCAATCTTGAATCTTCATTATCTACTCAGGGTGATACACCTGTTGCTACACTTGGTGAAACATTGTTGAAAATTTCACAAGACATAGCCTAGATTTTACAGAGAATGATAACACTAAAAGCTCCTATAACAAAAATTAAAAAGCATGGTATAGAAGAATTTTTGGGCACAACATAGGAGGAATTAAAAAAAGTAGAACTTTGGTTGGAAAAGATAGAATGAGTCTTTATTGAAATTAAGTGTCCAGCCAACCAGAAAGTGACTTATGCTATGTTCTTACTTCTAGGAGTAGTGTATGACTGTGGAAATTAATGCTGACATAAACCTATTTTCTCGATCCTTTTACTTGGGATTTTTTAAAGAGAAATTTGAAAAACTATATGTAACTGAAGCTTACAAAGAGGAAAATTTAAGATAGTTCTTAAATTTAAAATAGAGGGGGTATAACAGTAGATGAATATAAGGCAGAGTTTAGCTGTTTAAGTAAATATGTACCAAAATCAATGTTGACAAGTGCCTTTAAACGCTGACAATTTGAAGATGGTTTACATAATCATATTAGGGAGAACTTAATTGGACCTACTTCATTAAACCAGGTGGAATACTATCAACTTGTACAAGCAGCTATTTGCATAGAAAAGGAGGAATTAGCTAAAAAGGAAAGAGAATAAAGAAGAAGTTTTGCTAGGGATAGTTCATCAATAGGAAAGAGTCCCAGAGTTGCACAAGGAGATCAACCAACAAAATCTGGCAACTGCCCTGCATCTAAGGGTAGACAATAGGGAGCATTTACCTTAGCTAGATCTAGTAAGAAGGCTATAGTAGAATAGGGTAAAGGATAACTAACTAAATGCACCTATTGCTATGGAAGACATTAGGACACCTGTAGGATGTTAATAGGTGCTTGCTTCAGATGTGGTAGCATTTAGCATTTTATGGCTAATTGCCCATTGAAACAAGAGCAAGGGTCCATACAATAGAGTAATAGGGGAGCCTCTAATGTATATTTCATAGGCAGAGGATATGGAAGATGTAGAGGTGGATCTAGTTAGTTTAGAGCACAATTAAAAATGTTTTTGAGATAGTTGATCTACCTTTTATTTCTACACCTCCTATTTGGGCCTATACTATGAAAGCTCGAGAAGAAGTTGATGCTCCACAAGTCATTGTTGGTACTTTTCTCTCTCTGATACTGATGTATATGTGCTTATAAATCTAAGATCCACTTATGCATGTATATGTAATTAGGATTTGGGTAAATTTATATCTATTGTTGATCAATTAGATTTTGATTTTTGTGTGACCAATCCCTTGGTCTATAGTGTGTATGTAAACAAAGTATATAAAAATTATCCTATTGTGATACAAGGGGGAGAATTTCCAGCTGATTTAATTATACTACCTTTCTATGAGTTTGATGTGATATTGGATTTTGATTGGTTGACTAAACACCAAGCAATAGTGAATTGTAAAGCTAAAACTATAGTAATCAATGATACTAGGGGTAAAGAAATATTGGTATATGGTGTTAAATCTAAACCCCTAGCAAATTTTATATATGCTATAAAGACAAGGTGGTTTCTTAGAGAGGGGTACAAGGTATTCTTGGCTTTGGTACTTGATTCCAAAAGAGAAATAATGAATCTTTAAGATATACCAATAGTCAATGAATTTCTCTATGTATTTTCAGAAGAATTACTGGGTCTCCCACCTAAAAGAGAGGTCAAGTTATCCATAAAAATCTTACTTGGAATCGCTCCCATCAGCAGGGTACTGTATAGAATGACACCATTAGAATTAAAGGAGTTGAAAGTTCAATTGCAAGAATTTCTAGATAAAGGATTTATTAAGCCTAGTGTGTCACCATGGGGTGCACCAGTGTTGTTTATTAAAGAAAAAGGATGGCACATTGAGAATGTGTACAAGATAAAAGCTCATGATAAGGCTTAATAAAGCTCGATCCAACATAAGGCAATTATAAAAGCTCATGAATACAAATGAAGACGTACTTATGATAAGGCTTTAATAGCTCAAATAAAAGCTCGATCCAACATAAGGCAATTATTAGTGTACAAGAAGGTGACACAAAGCTACAAGGAATAGCCCAATCAATACATAAAAAAGGCCTGGTGGAATATTCAATAGGAAATGATGGTGTTATATATTACCAGAATATATTATGCATACTGAATGATAATGAATTGAAAAGAACCCCATTTTAAGAAACATATAACACAATTTTCACCATGCATTCCGATGGCAATAAGATATATTAAGACTTGAAGAAGTTTTATTGTTGGCCAGGGATGAAAAGAGATGTAACTAAGTATGTTTCCAAATGCCTAACTTATCATTAAGTAAAGGTGGAACATCAATTTTTATTGGAACTATTGAATCCTATTCTGATTCCACAATGGATGTGGGGATAATGTTACAATTGATTTTTTTATGGTTTACCCATTACTGAAAGGAAACATGATGTAGTGTGGGTAATCATGGATAAATTAATCAAAATTGCTCACTTCATACTATTTTAAAGTAACTATCCAATGAATAAATTGGCTAAATTATATATGAATGAAATTGTTCAGCTACATGAGATATTGATATCAATAATTTCAGATTAAGATCTAAGATTCACTTTCAGATTTTGGAAAAGCTTACAATAGGATTCAGGCACGAAGCTTCATTATAGTACTGCATTCCACCCATAAACGGATGATCAATATGAGAGAATTATGCAGGTGTTAGAGGATATGCTGAGAGGATGTATTTTATATTTTTCAGGATGTTAGGATAAGTACTTGGCCATAATGGAGTTTGCATACAACAACAGTTACCAAACTAGCATTGGCATGCCACCTTATAAGGCGCTGTATGGTAAAAAATGTAGAACTCCAATTTGTTGGACAGAATTGGCTGAGGATAAGATGATCGATCCTGATATTATCAAAGATACCCAAGAAAAGATTTAAAATGTCAAGAAAAGGTTTTAAAAAGCAAGTGATCGATAAAAGTCATATGCAAATCTAAAAAGAAGGGATATTGAATATCAAGTTAGAGATAAAGTATTTTTAGAGGTATCCCAATGGAGGAAAGTGTTACAATTTGGAAAGAAAGAAAAATTTAGTCCGAGGTTTATCGGTCCTTATAAGATTATGGAACGTGTTGGATCTATAACCTATAGATTGGCTCTTCCATCCGAATTGTCAAAGCTACATTATGTATTCCATATTTCTATGCTCTGACGGTACCACTTTAATGAATCACATATAGTATAGATGCAAGATATTAAAGTACAAGTTGACTATACTTATGATGAAGAACTAAAAGAAATCTTAGCTAGGAAAGTCAGACAATTAAAAAAAATTCCTCTAGTTAAAGTATTATGGTAGCATCATGGCATACAGGAAGCCACATGGGAACCTGAGCTAGTAATGTAAGCATAACATCCATAATTGTTCAAAATAGGTAGGAATTTCGAGGAAGAAATTCTTTAAGGGGGAGAGAGTTATAAGGTCCCTATTCGTACCCTAGGAAAATTGCTATGAAATGTTTAGTATATGTGTTTAATTGATAATATGATTCTATGTGTTTGTTTAATTAATATTATTGTTAGTTGGGACTTAGAAGAAATTGTTTACTAGGAAAGGGGTAAAATGGTCATTTCATATTAAGTCATATGTGTATAAATTGAGAGAGAATATGAAATTAGGACTCAATTGAAAAGAGAGAGTGTAAGTTTTATGGTAAGAATGAGAAATTAAAGGAAACTAGGGAGCTAAGTGCAATTGACTAAAGTCAACAAAAGGGACCAATGAAATGCTAATGCTTAGTTTTTTTAGATTTATCATGAATTTGGAAGAAAAAGTAGGGCATTTAAGGGGAGAGTTGGCTGGCCATTCAAGGGTAATGTTCCAGCCACTCTTCTCCCTAAATAACCCTTAAATAACTTATAAAAGTTTCCCTTAAAAGTTCCAACTTGATACTTGAGAAGAGAGAGAGTTTAATGGTTAAGATTTTAAGGTAATAACACTCTCTTCATATCCTCTTCTTTGTTCTTATGATTTAAAGAAAGATGTATATGTTTATATTTGTATCCTTTCCTATTTAAAAGGAAAAGCAAATAAAGGAAAAGAGAAGAAAGTTCAAGAGGATTGAAGAAGATGTTTTGGCTTGTTTAAAGGTATGGGAATTTTTATTACTTGCATGTGTGTGATTGGGTATGAGGCATGTTGTATGATATATTAGAGGTTAGGTGAAGTATTATTATAGAAATCAAGCTTAAGTTACATGAGAACCAAAATAGCAAGGCAATTCTTAAAATACCAAAAATTTGTCTTATGATTCATTTGACCTCGGATTCTTAAAATACCAAAAATCCCCTTGTATGATGATGAAATTTTGGCTTAAACTCAGATTGTGTTTGCTGCCCTACCATTAGGAGCAGTCTGTGTTGTCTATTGAATATATAGATATTTACAATGCTAAATAGAGTTATTTTTTATTTTTTTTTTGGAAACTAGAAATATAGAGGAACAACTTTTTAGAAGACCACTTTGCCAAAAAATTATGTTTATTTGGTCTGAAATGATGTACAAGTTGGAACTGACAATCTATCTTCAGTATTTTTTGGATAAAGTGGACCTCACAGCCAATACCTTTTTAGTAATGATCGTGACTACTGACTGTGAGGTAGTCAAGAATCGATCTAGAACCAGAATGTCACCTATGTCATGGTTAGTACCTATTAAGTGATGACTATGATCCTCCCCTGTCTCTTCCTAAACTTGATATTTTGGTCCCAAATTGATACTAAAGCCTACCTAAACCTCTTTAAACATTTCTAAGGCATTATAAGCATAAAAATAAAGATAATTTGTGACATTAAATGTATGAATAGCTTAATGAAATATAAGAATAAAGTTATGGCACATTGTATATGTATGTGTATATAAATGAAATTGTGCTATAATAGTCATACAATTAATAATGTGGTTATGCAATAATAGTTAAAACAACACTATTGAAATTGTTTTGAACATTTGCATCCATAATTATGCAATATGAAGAAATCTGTACCTTGAAAAGTAAGCAATACATGAAATGATTTATGCCTACACATAGAACTTGGTGATGGATAAATAGGCATGCCTATAGGGCTACAGTTGTAGCTGCCACATTTTTAATCCCGTTTGGGTCCATATATTTAATACCTTGGATATTCATATGTTTGATACCTATAGGTATCCAAAACACCCATTATCCTAACCTACAAAACTTAGGCAGGCATTTATAGGTTATGATAAATAGTAAATACTTGATGCTAAAGAATGATATGCAATTTATGACTTATCAAATATCCATATAGTAATGCTACATGACTATTTGAGATGTATTGTTTAATGGTATAAGTGTACATTATTATTAATGCATGTTATTTTATGCTTAAGGAATGACCATTGTGAGTGGTTTTTCACATGCTTAATATTCCCTACTAAGCGGTATAGCATAGCATGGGTGTTTATCCGTGTAGGTACTCAAGACAAATTTTTCCAGGAGGGACGAAGCCAACAACAGTAAAGCCAACACCAGCTAGGGAAATTTAAAGTATGAAGATGTTGTTGTCTTTTGGTTATGTTATAATATTGTACATTTCTTATTTTGCTAAATGATGTAATGTAAAGGCATAATGTAAAGATTAACTTAATTACAACTATGGTGTAAAAAGAAATCCAACTTATAAAGTTGATTTTTATGCATGGATATGATTATGAATTATAAATAATTTCATGAAAATGTGAACAATTGAGATATAGTGTACATTGTTAAATGAAAGATTATATACAAAACAATAGGAACTAGAACATGTTAGACTAGACATTACACTATAAGATGGGGTAAACCATATTTATAAATCAGAATCTTTTCAATGAACTTGGCCATATCCCTTACATCTATCTTTTTGAAGGATTCTTCTTTTACCCACTCGGTGAAGTAATCAATAGCTACTATGATGAATCTGTGTTCATTCAAAGCAAGCAGATGGATCATACCCATGATATCTACACCCCATACAATGAATGGTCATGGCGATGTAAGGTTGCATAACTCAGAAATAGGCAAGTGCCTCAAATCCGCATATTGTTGGCATTGCTGGCACTCTTTAACATGCTTAGAATAATCAGTGTCCATTATGAGCCAAAAAAATCCTTGGTTAATAATCTTCTTAGCTAAGGCTAAACTATTCATATGGGCTCTGTACATTTCTGCATGTACCTCTTCCATGACCTTCCTAGCCTTTTTTACATCCAGACATCTCAATTGAATCCCATCAGGTTGTCTCTTATAGAGTACTCCTACCACAGTGATGAATTGGGTAGACAACCTATGAATCAATCTCTAATCCTTTTTAGTTGCTTCTTTGGGAAACACTAACTTTTTTAAATAATTATGAATATCATAATACCAGGGTTTTCCATCATCCACCTCGATGTCCATAATCTATTCCTCCTCAAACCATGGCTTGTCAGAACTCAAAATCAGCATGGGCTTCATACTCACTCCTTTTGGATTATCCTATATAAATACCAAGGTAGCTAAAGCATCTGCTAGTTAGTTCTTTTCTCTAGGCAGATACCTAAAAGTACAAAGCTCAAATTGGCCGCTCACAGCTTTTGGACACTTGAGATAGGGCAACAATTGCTCTTTATTGACTGACCATTAGCCTTTCACTTGATAAACTACCAATGATGAGTCTCTAAACACTTATATATATTTTTGCCCATAACTAACAAGGCTTCCAACTCGAAGATACAAGCTTAATATTCGGCTTCATTGTTTGCTGCCTTATACCTCAGTTTCTTGGCCAGTGGCATCTTCTCTCCTTTTGACGTGACCAAAATTACACTTACTCCGACTCATTTATTGTTTATAGCCCCATCAAAGTACATCTACCAAGCCTGTACTGTTATGGCTGCAACATGTTCATCGGGAAACTCATAAGTTACCTCCTCTTATTCTAATGGTTGATCAGCTAAGAACTCTACTATTGCTCTTCCTTAAATGGTTTTCTTAGTGATGTATTCTATGTCAAACTCTTATAGGAGAATTAACCATCTTCCTATTTTTCATAGAAGTGAAGGTGCTTCTTGTAAATACCTAAGAGGGTTCTCTTTAGCCACTGCTTGGATCTTATAGGAATGGAAGTAGTGTCTCAATTTCTTCAATGCCCATATAACTGCTAGATAAATCTTTTTCACTTTTAAATACTTTTCCTTATAGGGGAGAAACTTTTTGCTGAGGTAGTATATTGCATACTCAATCCCAAAGTCATATGTTTGAGCCATCATTGCCCCTACCGAGCTATCTTTCATAGTCAAATAAAAAATCAGAGGCTTACTTGCCTGAGGTGCTCTTAATACCAGTGGATGTAGCAAGTATTCCTTAATGGTATTAAATGCCTTTTGATAATCCTTGTTCCAGACCACTAGCTGATCTTTCTTAGAAGTCAACTTGGTTATAAACCTACTTATATACTGAATTCTCCCTAGGAACCTTCTAACTTCCTTTTCTTTCTGAAGGAATTGCATTTCCCTAATGACTCTTACCTTGTTAAGATCTACTTTTATACCTCTCTGGCTTACTACATGCCCCAACATCTTACTTAAGGTGACCTCAAAGATACACTTCTTTGGATTAAGACAAAGGTTGTATTTAGTAGTCTTTTGGAAAAACTTCTTCAATGCCTCAAAATGACCTTTTTGGATAACCAACTTGATCATCATGTCATCCACATATACCTTTATTTTCTTATAAATTAGGTCATCCAGTATCTTAGTTGCCATCCTTTAATAGGTAGCACCTGCATTTTTGAGCCCAAAAGGTATGACCTGATAAGAATATATATCCCATTAAATTATGTAGGCTGTCTTAATTTGATATTATATCTTGTTAAGAATCTGATTATACCCTATATATTCATCCATAAAATTATACAAGCAACTGCACTATCAACTAGGACATCTATGTAAGGCAAAGTGAAATCATCTTTTGGACAGGCTTTGTTCAAGTCCCTATAATATACACAACCCCTAACTCTTTTGTCCTTATTTGCTATGAAAACTACATTCACCAGCCAAGCAGGATATTGAACTTCTACTAGGAACTTAGCCTCTATCTATTTCCTTACTTCATCTTTGACCTTTTTAGCCTATTTTGGTCTAAACCTCCTAAGCTTCTATTTGATTAGCTTATACCCCAAGTATGTTGGGATGGTATGTTTAGCAATTTCTCAATCTATTTTTGGTATGTCCTCATACGTCCAGGTAAAGACTTTTTTATATTTTTCAGTATTCACTCAAACTTTTCCCTCTCTTTAAGAGTTATGTCTTATGCCAATAAAATTTCTTTTAGATTTTCTTTTGTTTTGAGGTTAAATGAAAACATGTTTATTGAGTTAATATAAAAAATGAATGGTTTATGATCATGATTATGTATATTGAAATTAGAAGAGACATCACACAAGTAAGCAAAATTATTTATCTTATTAATACAATCAAAAGAGCAATCAATGCTCTCATCAAAAAGTTCAGGAACATAAATAATATCAATAAAAGCATCATCTTTAGTCTTGGTAGCATTAGATGTCTCTCTAGCCTCGACCTCTGGTAGATCCTCAACCTTAACCTTGACATTCTCTTTGCCTTTCAACTGAATAACGAGCTTTTTTTCTATCAAAACTTCTTCAAGCACTTCCTTGTCAAAGACTAAATGATGCAGCAAAATCTCTTCATGCTAGAAACCCTCAACTAGCTTGATAATTCCTTGCTCTTGGTCAAAGACATCATTGAATAGCTCAAAACCTGGCACCGGCTCACCCCTTATCAACTAAGGATCATTCTCACCATAGTAGAGACAAATACCTGAAGTTGACACAAAGCTTTGAGAAATGTAGGGAATCCTTTTCTCTACTCCTTTCCATTTAACTTTTTCAATGGAGCCAGTAAAGCTTAACCCCTTTTTATCCTTCTGACCCTCAGCAGCTATAGTAGTCTGAGGCCCTTAGGAGTTTTTGCCTAAACCAACGCTAGGTAGGAAATTTATCTTTTTTCATTATATTAACTACTTGAGAGTAATCAACAAAGTTATTCTCACCTTCTTCATCACTGATGGCAGACACATGGAACCCACTGAAAGGTTGTTTAGCTATCTCAAGTACAAACACCTGATTCTCTTTACTAGCTTTAATAGTAACTACCTGACCATCATGGGGGATCTTATTTATCTAATGTAGTGTGGAAGGCACTCCACCTAACTTGTGAAACCATGGTCTTCCTAACAACATAGGAAAATTAGCTGGAATAAGCAACACCACAAACTTGGCTTTTGTCTCAATAAACCTTATCTTCACTACAGCCTTGAAGGTTCTAGCAGCTTGCCTTTTGGAATTTTCATAGGCATAAATGGTTAAGCCCAACTTACTCAGCATGCTCTTATTCAACCCAAAAGCTGGAATGGCCACTAAGAAGTGCATATTAATGAAAAAACCATCATCTATCATCACATAAGTCGTGTGTTTGCCATTCATATGAGCTTTAATATAAAGAGGACGGTTATGATTCCTTCCTTTAGAAGGTAAGTCAGCATTCAAATACACAACATTCTCTCTTGTTCCTCCCTTAACCAAAACCAATAGCTCAGAGGGTGAGATAGTAGTAGCAATAGTGGACTCACTTACGGCTTCGACTAGCTTTTGGTTGTACGGGGGAGATTACCTAAACAAGTCCCAGATGGACATCTGTACATTCATTTTCTTTATCTATTTAATTATTCACTATAAGAAAATATCAAATAGCAATAAAAATATAGTAATGGAAAAAATTTTATTCCTAATTTAGCAGTAGAAATCAAATTTCGTTGCTATTTAGCAACAAAAATCAATTTCGTTGCTATTTAGCAATGGAAATTAAATTATGTTGCTAATTTTGGTTAAAGTTTTTAGATTTAGCTATGAAAATAAAATTAGTTATCTTGCGTTGCTAAAAATGGAGGAAATTTTTAGCGCCAAAATATAACAATGAAAATTAGCAACAGAATGATTATACTATTACTAAATAAGGTGCTAGAAGATGGTGAAAAAATTTTGGAATTAAAATTAGCAATGGAAAGAAAAATCTGTTGCAAATTTAGAAATAGAATGTCATTTCTATTGCAATTTTAGCTATAAAAAATATTTTCGTTGTTATTTCGAAATCGATTTGCTTTAAGGTTGCTTATTTAGCAACATAATTTTTCTTGTTGCTAAAATTGCAACGAAAATAATATTCCGTTCCTATTTCATTATTTGCTAAAATAGCAAAAAAATTGCTTTCTGTTTCTAAATAACCAATTTTAAAGCAATTTAGTTGTTAATTACCAACAAAAATATTTTTCATTGCTAAAATTGCAACGAAATATAGTTTACATTTTCATAGTTATTTTACAAATGAAAAAAAAAACATTATGTTGCTTTTTTTTATTTTTTAGGGGTATTTAAGTATTTTTGATGCAAATAAAAAAGATTAAGCACTAACATTGACCCAAAAAAAGATAAGCCTTTTCCCCATCTCCATTCAACCTCACTACCTCTTTCAAATCATCAATAGTCGACTCAATTTTCCACCTCTAATTTACATCTATCTTTAACTCCACCCTTTTCACCAGCACATCCCTATGTTCTTTATCCTCGAGCGACTTCACTCGTGATGAACACAACTTAAATCAAGCGCTTTCAAGGTGGAACCCTTATGGCCAAGGAAATCGAAAGCCAATGCTTTGAGGATGAGAGGGGATAAAGTCTTTAGAGGCTAAAGAGATAGCCGATTCTACTTTGATGAGTTCATTTTTGGCTAGGGTTCATGATTGTGACTATTATTGTGATTAATTAATGTAATAATATCTTGGCTCACAACTTTGAAAAATTAATCAAATAATATTAAACTCCAACATCAAAAGAATCCTTTGATAGTAAGAAAGCTGGTCTTTGCTGTATTTTTATAATTTTTAATCATTTTTAAGTTCTTTTCTTTTTTGTCATCTTTTGATTATCCTCTGATTTTTTCAATTCAAGAGAATCAAATATTTCCTTTACCTATAAAAAAATCCTAATTTCAGATGGAAAATTAGCAATGGAAAATTTGAAAAAAAATTTTCGTAGGGAAAATTGTTGGTAAAAATGTGTATTACGATGGGATAAATTTCCATCGTAAATAATAGAGGGAAATTTTCTTGACAAAGTTTATCTACAAAAATTAACGACAGATACAAAAAAATTCTATCATTAAATTGGTGCCAATATTATACAGCTAAATTGTACACGAAATTTACCGACGATATGTTTATTTCGTTGGTAAATTTCCTTACGAAATTTAATTATCATAGGTAATTCCCTATGAAATCGTATTCCCGTAGTTAAATTTTCGATTGAAACTTTTTTCATCTATAATTTACCTATGAAAATACAATTTCGTAGCGAATTACCTATGAAAATTGATTCCATAGGGAAATTATAGATGGAGTATTTTTTCATGGGTAATTTACCTATGGAATGGTGATTCCATAGCTAAATTACTTAAAGAAATGGAATTTCATAGGGAAATTATCGATAGATAAATTTTCCATTGGTAATTTCCTTATGAAATTTTATTTTTATAGGTAATTTAGCTACATAAATTGAATTCCGTAGGTAAATTGATAATTTGCCAAAACTACGTCATTTTGGCCTTTAATTTCTTTCTTTTTCCTTGGTTGTTCCAGAAGAAAAGTCCACCATTTCCTTTCTTCTTTCTTTTTTTCTTTTTCTTCCTTTCTTTCTCTTTTTCATCTTGATCGTGTTTTCACCTTCGTCGTTGATGCTCTCCATTAGCTATCGTACTATCGTCATAACGTCCACTTGAGCAGCCATTTACATCATTGCCCCCTTCTCCCTCTCATGTGATAGTGGTTGCTTTTCTTCTCATAATCCCTAGGTAAGTCATATTTCACCCTTAAATGGTTATTTTATGATGGAAAGTTGGAGAAAGAGTAAGGAGAAATAGATATAAGGATTTTGGTGAAATTAGGGGTTTAACATTTAGATCTAGAGATTTAGATCTAGTTTGAACATACTTCTCTGACCCATTATAAATTTCAAGCTTTTAAGTTTTATGTGTTCATTATACAGTCTCAGATAACTTCTTCTTCTTCTTCTTCTCTTTTTATTTTTTATCCGTATGGAGCATCTACCTGTACATTTAGCGCATGAGGCTAAACTTATTGGTCCAGTTCAAAATCGATGGATGTATCCGTTTGAGAGGTAATTACATATGAAATTTAGATAATATTTATAGTATTTTTTTCCATAAATATACTTTAATTAAAATACATGTTAATGTATGAATTTACATCAATTGAAGCAAAACATTAAAAACAAAACTAAAGTTAAAGGTTCTATATGTAATGCATACCTAGTAGAGGAAGCAAGTACATTTTGTTCACATTATTTTAAGCCGTATGTGCATATAAGAGAAAGAAAAGTTCCTCATAATGATGATGGGGTGAAAGGAGTGAAATCAATGGTAACTTATCGATTTTCACATACCCGAACATATAAATGATCAAGCAGAAGAATGTTGACAGATGAAGAAATAGAGGCTGCCTATGGTTACATTTTATTGGATTTTCAAGAGGTTCAACCTTTCGTGCAGTAAGTATAAAACAATTTTTAAATTGTTACATTTTGGTTTTTGAGGTGGGTTGGAAATAATTTGCTTACAAATTAATGTTATTTTTAGTGTATATGAAGAATGGTTATGAGAGCTAATGCCAAAAAAACACAGGATGAAATCATTAAAGAGATCGATAAACACTTTTCTCAATGGTTAAAAAAATATGTAAGTTCTAACTTCCTAGATATGAAATAAAAAAAAATAGACTATTAGATGGCACTAAATCTTTACATGACATTAGATTTGATAATATGACAAATTTTTTTGATATGTAGGCTTTGGAAAATCAAATAGAAAACAAGTTTATATGTGATATTACTAAATGACCTTTATGAAGTGTTAAATTTTATTCGATGTATTTTGTTAATGGATATAAATTTCATACCGAATCTTATGATCACAGTATGGCAACAATAAATAGTGGAGTTTATATATAAGGCAAATCGATGGATTATTATGGTAAAATTATTAAGATCCTTGAAATTGAGTATCTTGCATTGCCAATAAAATAAAGTGTGCTATTTAAGTGCGAATGGTTTGATCCTACTCCTAATGTTGGAACAAAATTGCATAGCCAATACAATATAGTTGAAATCAACCAACAAAGAAGATTAAGTCAATTTGAACCTTTTATGTTGGCAATGCAAGTGAATCAGGTGTATTATGTTCCATTTCCCATCTTAAGATGAGACAAGTTAAACTGGTTGGTTGTTTGCAAAATAAGACTGAGAGGTGTTTTTCTAGTACTTTCAAAAGGAAAAAATAAATAGGTTAAAAGTGAAGCATTTTAGGAAGAAAAACCAGAGGTTTATAAAATAAATGAAGATGTAACATATGATGAGAATGAACCGTTAAATGATCCAAAAAACAAATTTGTTGATATTTCATTTGGAGAGGATGAGGAATATATAGAGGACAAGAGATCTAAAGGAAAGTATGATTTTGATTCTAATTCTTTAAAAAAAGAAGATGATGCTGATTTTGATTTATGATTGACTGATGATAGCAATTAATTGGTGTAAGTAATTTAATATTATATGATTACATTTATTATTACATCAACAATATACTGTTTTAAATATTTAATTAATATTGTTCTAAAATGGACTAATTAATTTCATTTATTTCAAGTTCAAAAAGATGACACCAAAGAGAAAGAAAGGTATATTACTGCCAAGGCTTAGGTTACCATTGGGTGGAGCATCGTATAAATGACCATATGAAGCATCACCTTCTTCACCAATAATCCCTGTAGATTCACCTATACTACATTGTACTACACCATCCAAAACCCCTACTATATCTACACCTTCACCATCTATTGTTGAAACATCTACTCCCACACCCGCTAATGATGGAGGTGGAGGCATGCAGCCTGGAGCAAAAGGAGTTGATGGATGGATATATATTATCATTGTCAATAATATGTGAGTAAAAATCAACAAATTATGCTATACATGATTTCATTAATAGTTTATACAATTATTATAGTATTTAATTTGAAAATTATCTAAACCTCTGGATATCTATTATAGGTTGGTCCCATCTAGAATATACTCTCGTACCATCTCCTCCAAATTCAAGGAGAAAATAGAATTTGATGGTTATTTATGGAAGAATCTCTCTCAGAAAATAAAGGATCTTTATTATCAGAAGTTTGAGGCACATTTAAATAATATCTTTTTACTTTTTATTTATCTAATTGTAGACTTTAATTAGATTATTATTGTTGTTTATAAACACTTATAAATTTTTTTTTATTTTTTCAGAAAGAATTTTTTTTTGGATTCGAAATTTGATTTTGTTATTTACAATATATTTGAGAGTCAAGCTCGTGCACGTTACAAAGATTTTGTTAGTTCTCATAAACTGAGCGGTGAATGATCTTATTTTATATCTAAAGGAATATGGGACAATTGGCAGAATTACTAGTCAACGTTCAAGGCCATATCCACTTTCGAGCAAAATTCGAGTAACAGATAGGGATGACCTAAAGGGGAGAGTCTACTTGTGCACACTGGTGGATTTATGACCCAACAGGAGCATTCAGAGAAAATTGTAAGTATTGAAACTTGACATTTATATTTTGAATTATATACTTTTGATGGATTCTGCCATTCTTTTAAAAGCATTAGGAAAATACAAAATTTTGGTTGTATGTCTTGTTACTATGTATGTATTGTTATTGACTTTCTTTGATTGTTACTCTATGTCATGTTACTGCCATTTTTTTAGAATCATTTGTTGTCTTTTTCAATTTGTTAATTGTAATCTTTCTATTATGATGGATCATTTTGGAAATGAAATTTTTGGTGCCTTATTAATGGCTATTTTGTTGAGATTTTTTTTTGTTCAATAGAGGGGTAAATATCATAAAAATATATGAAACTTTGCTAAAATTTTTGCAAACCATAGGTAATTTACCTCTTTTCTATACAGAAAAAGTCTACTGACTAAAAGCCTACATCAAGATAGCTCTTTGTGCATACTAACACCAAAAAGAATGATGGTGTAACATTCATCAACAATCGATGCAGGCAATTAAATGTATGTAATGTACAATATATATTTCAATATTGACTTGATATATAATATTAGTTTAAAATTATAACTAAGTAGTATAAATAATTATAATGATTGGATCAAATACAAGAGGAGGTACAATGACATTCATAGGATAACCTTAATATTGATAAGAATAAGACGTATCTACAGGTAGTTGGTGGTAGAAACCATCGAGGCAAAATTTTTGGCCTTGGATCTTTTGCAAAGACATAATATACGCATGCCTCTACATCCAGTATAGCTGCCTTTAGTAGATAAGCCATATTAAGTTAGAAAGTAGTTAAACTTTGGACGACAGTTAGTCTGTTAACAACTCAATTGTGCGAGTCTATGGAATATATATCCAAGCTCCGCACTTAGATGAAAGAAGTAAGGGGGAAACGTAGCACATCACTGTATCCAGATAATCCACCTACGACGATAACATAGGGCTTTAGATTTTATGACTTTTGGGACTAATAACAATTTGACTGCAATGTTAGAGATAAAATTTATGCTTTAAAGACTTGTAAGAAAAATATTTGGTATGTTATTGAATATTATAAATCTAACATTATATTACTTATTAGATCTCTACTAAAATATTATATTATTGATTAAGATTCCAATATATAGAGAAAATAAAATAATAAAAAATTTAATTTTTAGAATTCCTGATGGAAATATAGCAAACCATAACTAAAAATATATATGAAATGTAGCGACGGAACAAATTTCATCGCAAAATTTGCCTACATAATATATCATATCGTAGGAAATATTTCCTACGAAATACTTATTTTCATTGGCAAATTTAGCTACAGAATAATTTTCCATCGGTAAATATGGAAAATGTCGATAATTTTTGTTCTTTATTTACCAATAAAATTATCAACGGATGATGTTTTTCGTTGATCAACTTATCAATGAATATACATTCCATTGGTAAATTTACCGATAGAAATATTTTTCATCGATAAAGGTGCCTACAATTGTTTCTCCTTTGCCAGTTTCCATTGCTAAATTTTGTCGGCATTTTGCTTTCCCTATGGAATTTCACTCAATTCCGTCGAAACTTTCCGTCGAGAAATTAGATTTTTCTTTAGTGTTCTTACCTGTGTAATTCTTTTTTAAGAATTAAATATTTTTTGTAATTAGGAGGTTTGATTGTTATTTTTCTGATCTAGTAGCAAAGAATCATGTCAATGCTACATTCTTTCTTCAACAAGGGGTTTAAATCTGCCAAATGGTAGTTCTTTCATGCTTTGTAGCTTTTGATATGCTCAGTCTTTCTATTATGCAGTGTCATTTGTCATTTTGGAGTTAAATTAATTAATCATTTGTTATCTTTTTTCCTTTGTATTTGTGTATTTACAGTAAAACCTTGCTCAAGTTGATTATACCAGGCATTAAATTGCCGAGGAAGCAAATACATAGAGACATTGCTAAGCTTCTTGAGACTGACCAAGTGGCTATTACAAAACTCGAGAATAAACTTTCCAACATTACAATTTTTAAAATTTTTATTTTTACGAAATAGGTAAACTCTCACTTATTTCGTAAAGAAGCAAAGATTGTTTGAGTTTGCAATAGCTGAACTATCACTTATTACTTATGAAATACGTGGAAAAGCAAAGATTGGTTGAGTTTACTGATGCGTAATAAGCTCTGCTATTTTGATGAATTGGAGAATGTAAGATTTGAATGCTATCTTACCTAGTTTACTATTATCTTAGCATGCACACATGATTACATCTATGTTTATGTTGATGTTTGCATCCATATTTCTAATTTTACAGCACAATAATGAGTTTGTAGTTTTGGTAAGTCCACTGCTGGTTATAGAATTGGTAATAAACTAACTTGTTGTGATATTAACATTTATTGGTGGCAATAGTAGCTGTAAAGAATAGTTTAAATGAGATATTTGAATGTCTGATGTAACATTAAGGCTTTACACATATGCTGGATAAATTTATGGTTAAAAAAATATATGAAGAGACCTTCATAAGGATAAAAGGTGATTATCAGATTCTATTAAACCTCAGAAGGAAGCTCTTCTATTTTTGTCTGGCATTCAAGGTAAAACACTACTCAGTTTTTTAGTATTAACAAGGCATTTTATACTTACCTTGTTTACCCTTTTTATAAATCCTATTTCTTGGTTGTAATACAATTATTGGAATTGGCATTTGTCTTTCATTTAAATTATCATTTGTGAATTGTATTTGTATTATTTATGCAACACTTCAAATCTATGTTGACATCAATGATTTTGACTAAAACATTTTATATTGATTTTCTTTGTAGCTTATATTCTAAAAGATTAAGCTTGTGTGCAGATCAATAGAAAGTAAGTCTACAAATGATATAAGCATAGAGCAACCAGCTGCTCCTACGATCTCACCTATAACCACAAGTAATACAGAAAGTAATTCATCCACTTCTAAATAAGAAGAGGAGCATAAAATTGCTTCTCGAATGCTTAAATTCAAATTCAATGATCTTAAGTTGGCAATAAGAAATTTTAGACCTGAGAGTCTTCTTGGCGAAGGTGGTTTTGGTTGCATGTTCAAGGGATGGATTGAAGAAAATGGAACTGCTACAGTGAAACCTAGAATAGGACTTACTATTGCTATTAAGACCTTTAATCATGATGGGCTTCAAGGTGATAAAGAGTGGCTGGTGTAGAATTTCTTTCATTTCTTAACTTTAATGATACTCTGCATTAAATTTCGTATTGTTATCATTATTATTATTGTTTGATTCCTGGTTCATATACATGATAGGCTGAAGTAAATTTTCTTGGTGATCTTATTCATCCTAACTTGGTGAAACTAATTGGTTACTACATTGAAAATGATCAGAAGCTGTTAGTGTATGAGTTTATGCTTCGTGAAAGCTTGGAGAACCACCTATTTATAAAGAAATACTTTTTTCTTCTTTTATTTCCTATCTACTTGCTTCTCTTTATTAGTTTATGCTCGTGAAAGCTTTGTGAAGTCTTTATGCTTTTTATGTATATTAATATTAAATTTTCACTAATGCATCCTAATTTTATTATATGTGACCATTGTTCTGGTCTATATTATCAAAGCACCTACACTTAATGCAAAAGCCACAATTCAAGAGTTTAAAATCCTAAAAAACTAGTAAATGTTGTACTAATACGTTGACTTTCCTACATTTCTATCTTTATCTAAATTTAAAGTGCTCAAATCTGGCCTTATTCATCTTTGTAGGAAAGAGAGAGAATCTATTGTGTGAAATTTGATATTATGTTATACTACTATTGAAATTTAAAATATCTTACATTTTTGTTACAATCCCAGCTAATTTATCACCACTCATTGATTGGTAGCAGTATCATTACTTATTGTGATAGTGCTGCCAACTTTAGATTTAACCACTCACTTAAATGTTTGTTTGGTCTTGGTAATCTTTCCTTTAACACCTAAATTTACTTGCTCATATTTCATTGTTAGTTTTATTCTATTTTATTTCTCTTCTTAACTCATAGCTAGGTAATTCTTATTAAAATTATGTAATTATGTTTCTAATATTTGTAAATGATAGTGCTATTCTAATTGAAATAATTAAAAAATTATAAGAATTTTTAGTGATGGATGGTGCCATCATAATTTTTTTTATTGTTGGATGAATTTAACAACGAAAATTGAATTTTCATTGTTAATTTTGACTAATTCACGAAATCATACATTTGGTGGATTTAGCAATGGATTTTGAATTCCATTACTAAATTTAGCAATGAAAATGTTATTCCATTGCTAAAAAATAGCAACTATCAAATTAAAAACCACTGGTTCTGTTACTATTTTTGATTACCAACGGAAAATTGATATTTTTCGTTGCTAATTTCTGTTGCTAAATGACTATTTTATTATAGTGATTTGATCTTTCTCAACCTTCTTCTCTGTTGTCACTGTAGTAGGAGCTGGTTGCCTTTCAACCTTTGGGGACACTCTTTCACTCTTTATTACCACCTTAACCTTTATCTCTTCTTCTACTTTATCTTCGGACTCACTGGCTTCATTAGCCAAACTCTAGATATCAATGGGTACCAAAATCCCTTCATCCTCACTCTCTATGGGAGTATCCCAACAATCAGTCATAGAAACTAGCTGATTTTCTTCAACTAGCTTTGTTACTTTAAGGGTGGAACGAGTAACAACCATGTACTAATTCCCATACAGGTCTTTTAATATATACCAGTTAGGTAGACTAGACCCAATCATAAACACTGGAGGTGGCACAACATTGTAACCTCCTTTCTTTTTCTTATCTCTTTTCTCAACGTCTGAAATTTGCTTGCTATCTATCAGGTCATCAATCTTATTCCTCAAGCTATAAAAATAATCAGTTAGGTTCCTAGTGTGCTGATGGTATGCACAATACCGAGCCTCCTTGATTTAGGCAACCCTTAACTTTTTACATGCTTTGGGGGTAATGGTTGAATCTTTCCTTCTTTGCTCAGTCTATCTAATACCCAAGATAGTGACTTTTCTAGGTTAGAATAATGCATCTGACTAGACTCTATAGTGGATACTTTTGCAATCTTCCTAATTTTGTTTGACCCATTACTATTCCCTATTGCCTTGTTATTACCAAAATTCCTCCTTACATTCTCATTGTTCAATCTTTTGTCTAAATACTCTCCCTTAGGCTCTATAGCTATATCCTTCAATGAATCTCATTCCTTCAAACCATCCTCATGTATGGGCTTGCATTTTGAATGAATAAATAAATCTTATCTGATTAGCTATGTCTAGCTTTTTCTTCATTTCTATCACCCTATTCCTCCATTTGGTGAGGTATTCATGGAAATATTTATCGTATTTTCTACTAGAGTAGCTTAAGGTCCTTCTGGGCAACCTCCATCCTAGTGTTTGCAATCATATTGCTTAAGGAATTTCTCAATCAATAGATATTAGTCCTCCTTAGTACGCCTATGCAGCCTATGGTACCAATCTATCATAGGTCTAGTCAAACTCAGGCATAAGGATTCTACCTTCTATTTTCTTGGATAAGGTAGTCCCCTTCATGATCAATGTGTACTATTTGATATATGTCGAAGGATCTGATGTGCCATCAAACCTTGGCAGATCAGGCATTTTTAAACCTTTGGGTTAATGGCTCATCTCCATCTAAATCCCTATCTTGAGGGTTTATTCCTTTATCAGTAGATAATAGCTTTAGACATAGCCTCAATCTTTACCTCTATCTTTTTGAAAACTAGAACCTCAACACTAGGACCTATTATCCTCATGTTTATCATTAAAGGGATATAGTCTTCGCCCACCTTTCTATGAAGTCATCTTTAGGATCATACCTTCTTTCTCTCCTACGTTAGTCTCGAAGCATAGTAGCATCAGCTGTGGCAGCATTCCCAACATATGTTGGCTTCGCTATCTCGTAAGCGGGGTGGTACAGGTTTGAGTCCTAACATTAGGTGCTGCAAGAGCCACCATCCTACCAATCATAGCCATAAGCCTTTTTTTGAAATCCTGGAACCTTCTATCCAACCTTTGGTTTAAGTCATCTTACACTATCGAAGGTCTAGTAGGAGTAACATTCAGCCTTTCCCTTAAGATTAGAAACCTCATGTTTGTGTCATCAGTCACTCTCCTAATCTCATTTCCCCTTTTTTATCTCATTTAATTCGTCATTTTCCATGTCTAAACTTGTTTCATAACTACTTTCTAAAAATCGACTTTAGCCCAACTCAGAACTGATCTCTGAACCCAAAAACTAAACTTAAACTTGATTTCAGCAGATTGGATATAGATAAGTCTATGATGGCTGTAAGAATCAGATGTTAGGAGTGATGTATTGTGAATGATGCATGAACATGGTATATACATGATGCATGAATACAATGCATGATTTCATTAGGAGTCAATCACAATCACACACAAGCATAACAATAGCCTTTCAACCTTATTGCTCCCACACAAAAGGTTGCACAGTCTCTTCCCTAGGTGGGCTTAGCCTATGGGTCAACAAGGTAGCCAATGGATATGTATTGTGCATGACAAAGACCAACAACATATCCTCTCTAATTGAAAGTGTAGGCATATGGGGTTTGAACATTATATATTTTGACTAACTCATATAGATTGGGTTAGGTTCTCATCGAGGCATGGTAACCTTTGAATGGTACCCTCCTAATTTGCTTGAGTTTGGTCAATACGTAAAGGTCCATATAACAAGCAAAAGATTATTATGGTTATACAACCTAAAAGAAGCTGCTATTGTCATTACATGGGATTTAGCCAAGGGTTATGAAAACTTTAGAGTTACCCAAGCATAGTCCTTGCCAATAGGTCTAGCTCATCATAAGCATAACAATCAATGGCTCACCATTTTATATAGCATTTGGTACTAGACTTGGGCTAGTGGGTCTTCTTAACACCTTCTTACTTTAAGTGATTATAAGGCATGCTTTAGGATAACACCAGGGCTAAAAAGGGATGCCCAAATTAATTCTAAGGCTCTAATATGAATGCAAGAAATGCAATTTAGAAATGAGACATGATTAAGTAGTGAAACCCAACTATAAAAATCTTAACCAAGATGCTTTTCGAAGTAAGGTCTCTTTGATCCCTAGTGGAATCGCCACTATGATGCACGTCAGAGCCATGCTAGTTTTTTAGGTTTGCTCTTGGAGGCTTACTTTTAGGGTCCAAGATCGGATTAGGCTTACTTAACTCATAAATTGGCTACTTCACAATAAAAAAAAGTTATCAAGCCTAAATTATCATTAATAGTTAATCCATGAAATCTACTAATGGGCCCAAAAGAGGTAGGTATCATAGAGTCATCACCCAACAAAAAGTTACGAAATGATTCTTAACCTTTTGATGTCCAAACAGAGATTGGTGTTTGGGACATCACTCTTATTAGGTTTCTTGGTTAGGTGTTTATTTTTAATTGAGTTTTATGCTTGATCCTCTCTCATCTCTCACACAATGAAAAAGCATAGATTTAAAAAACACCCCAATCAATCATGAAAAGCAGTAAATAAACAAGTAAATAAATCATCTTGTTAAACTTATTATAGAAGAAAATCATCCAACAAAATAAGAATAAAACAATATACATACATAAATTGGCCTATTTTTTAAGGTTGGGAACATTGGTTTCCTCATGCATATTTACAAAAAAACTCTTTATTTCATATAGATTTGGACTAAAAATTGGACATTGGTCCATGTTTTGAAGAAATACCCAATTTATTTAATAGAAAACATCGTAAGTACCTTTTTATCTTATTATGCACAAAAACCTTTTTAACTAACTACTACATCCTCGAAATAATAATACATACAAAAAAATGATATGAAATAAGCAAATAAACAAGCATAAAATAAGATAAATAATAGCTAAATAAAACCAAAGCAATAAATAAATGAATAATAAATGATAATTAACCAATGTAATCAGATGGGCTAAGGATGGTGATCGACTTGGAAGCATGATTTCCCATGCAAAAAACCACACAAAACCCTCCAAAGGTAAAGATATTTATGTACTCATAAAACCACATAAGAGGCATATGAATTAGTGTTAAAAATACAATAAAAATAATTGCAAATTAAACTATACAAATAGAATGTAATTGGCTATATAATCACACCATGCAGAACAAATTTTACATAAAATAATGCACAAATATTACAAAAATTGAATAAATGGAAAAAAAAATTAAATAAAATGTATAAAATACACCAAAAGACCCTAGAATATAGCCATAGATGCCCAAAACCAGACGATAGATGCCCAAAACCAGACGATAGATGCCCATAACGAAGTGAGGGATAGGAAAACGAGATGAGCTCAAGATGTCCCATCTATCAAATGACAGACAGGCATCTATCGAGTCATCTTCCCATCCATCACCTTTAGATAGAAAAAAAATGCAAAATTTTCATGGAAAAAATATGCAGAATTCATACAAAGTGTATTTTAACCCTACACATGCATTTACTAAGTTTTAAACCATGCCAAAGCAGTGTTTTAACATCAAATCATGCTCGAAATTCAACTAAAACATGTTAAAATATAAATTTATAGAATAAAGAATAAAAGATTATGACTACAGCAATGGAGGAATCTTATTTTAAACACACCATTAACATGACAATTCAATCTAGACTCATTATTTAACATATCTATGCATGTAAGTAAATCAAATGTAACATTTAAACACAACTATTCTAGTAAATTTCACATGATTTATACATGGCTATTCTAGAGAGAGAAAAGATAAAAGTAGAGAGAGAGCCTAAAATATAACCCTTAAGAGATATTTTGACCCTAAAATCTTGATAGTTCATATCTCCATTCCAATTTGATTCTTTGTTTTCAAAAAAATCAATGAAAATTTTGTATATTTGTGTGTTTTAATTAAAGAGAATATTAGAGAATGAGAACCTTAGAGAGAGAAAGAAATTGATTTTCTTTTTCTTCTTCTTTTTCTTCTTATTCTTCAAAGTTTTACCCTCTATAAAATAATGATTCCTCCTCCCAAAACCCTAGAATTTTAGGTTTTATACCCAGGTTAGAGTTAGAATTGGATTCTAACTCTAACTTTCATAATCTGAAGGAAAATCCCCCAAACATGTAGAAAATCCCCTTTTGAAATATATCTTGCCTTTTTGAATACTAAAAATGTGGGATTTCTGGATTTCGAGCCATGGATAAGCTTTCATCAATGAGAGGCGACCATCCCTTAGCCCAAAATCCTGAAATTCTAAAAGTACCTTGAATTCAGTCTGTGTAGGAGAAATGAAGCCAAAGATGGGCACCCTTCAAGTGACAGATGGGAGTCTAACACTTCTAAAGGTCTAAATCAAGTTTTTTATGCATCTTTCATAAAAATACTTGGAAAATCATAAAATATTTGTGAAGGTGTGAGAAATTCACAATCGAAGCTTCAAGATCCGAACCCGATGTTAGTAATATGCTATTTTCTCATCATCGGATAACCCTAATCTAGGCTAACTTGGGTCCTGGAGTCTACAGGGTTATTTATTGAATTTGGCAACATTGCTTCCCTTATATATGTTATAAGACTCCTTATGCATGATTTTTAGGATTAAAATGGACATTAGTCCATTTTAAGGAAAAAATGTTTAATCAAGTAGAAAATATTTGATGTAGATTTTCCTCATTATCATGCAGAAACCTATATTTTTACTAATTATTACATCTGATTTGCTAAAAAATAAATAAAGAATATTACAAACTAAATAAAAAACTGATAATTAAGTGTATGTTTGGTAACATTTTTTATTTTTTATTTTTTAAAATCCATATACTATTTTTAGTTTTTATTATTTATTTTTCAAAAAATATTTTTCTATTTATTTTTTAAAAAATGTTCTAATATCTATTAATACATATTATACATATATATCATCTTATTATTAATATTAAATAATAAATATTTAATAAAATTTAAAATTTAAAATCTATTATATTAAAAAAATATGATATGGTGGTTATAGCAGCGGCGATGGTGGTGGTGGCAATGGCGATGGCGATGGCAATAGCAATATGGTGGTGGTAGCGTTGGTGGTAATAGCAACAATAATCTAGTGGTGGCGGTGGTGACAGTAGTGGAGATGGCAGTACAATGGCATTGGTAGCGATGATGGCGACAACGATAGCAGTGGTAACGATGGCGGTAGTGATGGTGGTGGTGGTGGCGATGGTGTGGTAGTGGTGGTGATGTCAGTAGTAGTGTGGTGTAGTGGTGGTGACAAAGAAGGCAGCGGTAGTGATGATAGTGGTGGTGGTAGTGGTGGCAGTAGAGTGTGGTGGCGATGGTGGTGGCAAAGATGACAGTGGTAATGGTGGTGGTGGTGGTGACGACGGCAGTGACGGTGTGGTGGTGGTGGTGATAGTAGCAGTGTGGTGGCAATGGTGGTGGTAATGGTGGTGATGACAATAACGGTGTGGTGGCGGTGGTGGCAATAGAAGTATGTTGGCGATGGTGGTGGTAGTGGTGGCCATGGTGGTGACGGTGTGGTAATGGTGGTGGCAGTAGAAGTGTGGTGGCGGTGGAAAAGATGGCAACGGTAGTGGTGGTGGTAGTAGTACCGGCGGCAATGACGGTGTGGTGGTGGTGATGGCGACAGTGGTAGCAATAACGGGCTGTGGCAGCGGCTGCAGCAATAATGATAGTGGTGGTGGCGACGGTGTGGTGGTGCTAACGGTGATGAAAATAAGGATGAAGTAATTAAATTGTTTGATAAAAATAAACCATAAAAATCACATTTTAAAGATTTTTAATTTTTGTTTTTGTTACCAAAATCACTTCTTAAATTTTTGCAGACATAAAAATGGAAACAAATTTTCCAAACATATTTTTATTTTATTTTTAAGAAAAAAACCAAAAACCAAAAATAAAATCATCCTCGAATGCACAAATTAGCATATGAGAAAATGAATTCTGGTTAATACAAATCCTCAACTTCCAACTCTCCCTTAAAAGAAAATGAACGCTATATGGCACATCAAAGTGAGTAGACAAAAATGAGATCAAAATAATTCAATGTAAATAATAATAATAATAATAATAATAATAATAATAATAATAAACAAATGAACTATAAATTATATTAACAATAAATAATAATGTTGAGATAAAGAAAAAAAAGGTACAAAAAAACATTATGTAGCTAATTGGAGCACATAATTAAATAAATAAATATGGAAAAAAAAAGGAAATTAGAAAATTAGATCTAAATGGCACTAAAATGAAACTCACAACAACACAAAAGGCAAGGGTGAGTCATGTACACACCAAAAAGAAGGGAGGAGCAAGTCACGCTCTTAAGAAAGTGAGTCACGGCCTAAATGGTGAGTCGCTAGGTGATACATGAGTGAGTCATGGTGATTCAAAGGTAAGTCATGGCTCAAGATCGTGACTCGCTCATGACTCAAGGTCATGAGTTAGACTTGGATCATCTAATAGCTACTAGAACGATTCCATGGTTGTTATAAAATCACACATATGCTAATTTAGGGCCTATTCAAAAATGAAAATTGTTATAAGATTACTAAAATCAACTTTAATGCATGAAATGACCATTAAAACAGTTAAAAAATTAATTAATGAAAAAACCATGTGAGACTTACAACCTTAAGAGAGAGAAACAAACATGATAAAGCCATAAACTCATACTCAAACTCATGTACATGGAAAAATTCATGTATAAAACTTAATTACACATATATACAAGCCCTCAAAACATTCATTTAGACAGAGAGAATAAAAATAGCATATATAATGAAATAAAGGCTAGAAGTAGAGCATAAAGGAAACTGTACACAAAACAAAAATGAATATATAAAAGAACAAAACTTATAGATCTACACGTGATCAATACTTTTACCTCTTACATTACCTTCGGTGAAGCTATTATAAAAACCAGTTCTTTGCACAGCCTTTTTCCTCCTTCTTCTTCCTTTATTTTTTTTGAAAACTCATTAAAACTAAAGTTCATTATTTTGTCTTATTCTCCCCTCTCTCTCTTAAAATTCTGCTCCCTTAAAAATGTTAAGTCCTCTCTCACTTAAAGACCATCATTAGTATTAAATGCTAAGGATTAGGCCAAATAAAGTAAGAAAGATTTTTGTTAAAAAAAACTAATCCTTTATTTTATAGGAAAAATTGCAATTTTGGATAAAAATGTCAGGTCACGACCTTGCTGGTGAGTCAAAGGCATGACTAGAAGTTAGACCTTCTAGAAAATCTTAAAAATTCATTTAAAAGGGGAAATAGGGTGAGTCACAAGCTTAGGCCATGACTCGTTCATGACTCATACCCTTGACTCATGCTCAGTGACTCGAGTGATGGCTAAAAGGAAAGGGTGTGAGTCACAACTTAATGGCATAACTTAGGAGTAAGGCACGATCTTGACCCGTAAGTCAAGGTCATGACTCACTTTAGAGTCAATTTAAGCCTTTAAATGTGCTCATTCAACCCATCCAAGAGAGGAAAAACAAAAGTAAACCCCAAAACATTATTTCTTGACTCTTAAAAAAACATAAGAGCTTGTAGATAAATATTTTTCAAAAATAGATACCGAAGAAGGCCTTAATGCTTTTACTTACTGGCTACTTTAGAATAACATTATCCTCGATAACTCTAATAGAGGCTGACTCAGGAACTAGTGTCTACAGTTACCCCCAACTTTGGAAAGGCTAGTGCACTAGTGTCTAGGTTTATCACAGTTCAGAGTGAAGGGATAGAAGATACGTACCTGAGGTAATGAATCTTGAAATATAGACACATACTAGTTGTGGTAGTGAATCTCTAGTTTAGTAATTATTGCTAGCTTGTCAGTGTGTTAACTTTTGATCGGGTAGTTACCATCAATTTATCAATGTGTTAACCCTTAGTGGTCTACCTGATCATCATTAGCTTATAGGCATACAGAATCAAGACAGGTTGTTTATTTATATCTAATTAGCACTAGCTAATTAGCATGCAGAATCAAAAAAAGATAATTGGTTGATGCCAGCTTATCGACATGTCAAACTGGTTTTGGAGAAGATTGATGCTAGCTTATTGGCTTTTCAGACCTTCTCGGGATTGCCTAATTAGTTCTAGTCTATCGGTATGCAGAATTAAGATAGATAATAGGTTAAATGCCTTGTAAGAGGACCTTCTGCCTACAAGGACTTGCTACCTCCAAAGAGGATTTGGGTACTTGCAATAGGAACTTGATGTTAATATGTTGTTGCAATGGAAGAAAGTTCCTACCTTTTATGGATTTCCATGATTGCTCTTATGAAGATCCATCTTTTAGTGAGATGGCCATCTTTTGGTAGGCGCATTCAAGCATGGGGCTAATGTTCGTACAGTCTTGATATGTGAAGATTTCATTTTGATTTGATTGTGCAGCATTTGAATGTTCCTATAATATAGCTCTATATTAGGATCTTCCCTGCTCGGGTAAAAGATAATGAATTAGAATATGGTGTATAACTTAAATCATTATACTATATATTTTGTAGACTATGGTGTATCATTTAAATCATTATACTATATATTTTGCTTTCTTCTATTTTCCTTGATTAATTTAGTTTTTAATTTTAATTAATTTTTTTGTTTTGCTTTGTTTTGTTTTGTTTTGTTTTGTTTTGGTTTGGTTTGGTTTGGTTTGGTTCGTTTTTTTTTTTTTGCATATTGTGATAATCATATGAGTGATTGCTCATTTTGTCACTTTGTACACTATGTTAATAATTTTTAAGAGGAACAACATATGTAAGCTTTAAAAAGAAAAAAAAACTCATACATCCCATAAACAAAAATAAAATACCAAATCCATAAATGTGATGCAAATGGAAATGAATAATGTTTTAAACAAACAATATAAAAAAAGTCCAAATATATCTCTCTAAAAATCAACTTTGGTGTCTAGAGCCTGAAAGACCTAGAGGTCTGGTTAGAGGACCTAACATGTGGGGAAGACTTATTGATGGCTGAAGAGGCTAGGATGAACTTGCCTGAGAAGAGTCTGTAAGTGGTGGTGTCGGTTAAGGCACCTCAAACTCAAAACCCATCACTTAAGCTAGTGGAGTCAGAATTTGGCCTATAAGTCCTACCAAGTGGACTACACTTATATGCATCTATCCTATGGTTATTTCCTACAGGTATAGTGCAATCTTTACCCAAGTGATACGTGCAGTGTGATTATCTATGCTCTCCTTTAGGCTCTCTTTGAAACCTAAAACCTTTTTCTCTACTCTCTATGCTGTCTGCTCAATTGTAGTCACTAATGCACCTATAATTTGGAAATTTCAATTAGACAGATGACTAGAAGCAGTGACATACTCTGCATATGATGTAGATTGAGCCCTATAGTCCTGATGGATGTCTCAAGTCTACCCAACCTCACCTTTAAATCCATGGCAGTAGGTGCAAGTAAATATGGCAGAGGTGGTGCTTGTCCTCTAGAGGTGGATACACCAAGGTCACCCTATGAACTAAATCTATATGCCTTATGTAGTGCAAGCATATGAAGTGTAGTAGACCCTCGTGGTGGTATGGGTTGTTGCCTTGCACGCCTTGCTGAATAACTTGGGCTAGACCTCATACCGAAAGTTTGTGTCTCTATAAAATGTGCCTTACATAGGGAGACTAAGTCCCCAAACACTTTATGCTCTAACAGCTTATCATTAGACTCTGATGCAAGTCATTACCTATTGTGCACATCATAACCCGAGGTAACCTAGATTAGGGTTACCTGATGATGAGGAAAATTATATTTCTGATAGAAAACATGAATCTCGAAGCTCCAAGCTCGGATTTCATGTTTTCATAGAAACTTTGTGGTTTTCTTAGTGTTTTTTGAAATTTTTTAGCAAAAGAGCATAAAAACCTTGACTTTAACCTTTATTTATGATAGACAGACATCAGTCATAAGTGGGACTACCGTCTATAGCCACTTCCCTCCAATTTAGGTCAAATTAGGAGCATTTTTTTAATTTTTAAAGAATCTTGTGAGGGACAACCGTCTATCCAAGCTAGATGCCCATTTGTGGGGTTATTTTTAGATTTTTCACATTTTCCAATTTTGAAAGATAGAGGATAAGATTTGGTTTTGATTTGATTCTAGATTTCAGGGGGTGTAATCCTTCAATATCTAGTGAACAAGAGTTGTAGTGGGTTTTTAACTCTCTACTAGGTATAAAAGGCCAAAAATTAGGATTTTTTAGGGGGGATCGTACATTTTGAAAAAAGAACAGAGTTTTGGAGATAAATAAATTAATTCTTTTCTCTTGAAAACTAAAAAATTTAAATACAGATTATTCATTAAAAAATACACGTAAAAATCTCTTTGTTTTCTTGAACACAAAAACTGAAGATTGTAGCGAAGATGGACGTTTCTAAAATTACAAGAACAAAATATCCTGAGGGTAATATTCTAGGCAAACTTTCTCTTTTTTAAGCATCATCACTTTCGTGTAAACATGTTTATGGTGCTATAATGCATGTTTTTACGTTGTTCCATCTGAATCTGTTCAATTTCATTATGCATGATGATTTAGAGTTATTTCATGTGTTAGAATAATATGTCTGAGTTTAATTTTTACAGTGAATTCATGCTTAATTTCTTATATTAGAATTCTAATTCACATGTTATTTGCTATCACTATTTAATTAAAAGCATGTTTTAAGGACTATATTTAGATTGGACATAATTTAGGACCATAAAATTGAGTGTTTAAGAATTATTTAGA
Organism: Excoecaria agallocha; assembly: GCA_037975025.1. Classification (NCBI taxonomy): domain Eukaryota; kingdom Viridiplantae; phylum Streptophyta; class Magnoliopsida; order Malpighiales; family Euphorbiaceae; genus Excoecaria; species Excoecaria agallocha. The sequence continues at coordinate 3,236,549 of CM075813.1, read as the reverse complement.
CATTTTTATATTTTTTTGCCTTGAATTTTCTTCCCTTGTATATTTTTGGGTGATAAATAGAAGGAAAGCATCATAGGCGCCCATCTATTAATGCGATAGATGGGCCATCGCGATGCTCTCTCCTTGTCCCATCCCTCCTCTTGCTTTTGGCATCCATCACCTCTCAGGGGCATTCATGGCTTGATTTCTTTGATTTTTATTGTATCTTAAGTCTTTATTTTGCACTTAAGTGACACTTTTGATTTGCATTTTTGGACCTTTCAAAGGGTGATTAAGCATCTGGAGTCATGCCCCAATTGGTTTTTCCTCTCTCTTTTTATTTCTTGAATTTAGGATTAGTTTATTTTATTTTTTGCTTTATTTATTTAATTTTTGTATTTTGTTTATTTTGGATGTATATTTTTCATGGGGATGTAATAGGTAGTAATAAAATGATTTTTGCATGTTAAATGAAAAATTCACTTAAGATCATTTTCATTAATTAATTGGCTTTTCCTAATAAAATTGACCAATGTCTAGTTTTAACCCGAAACCACACTATAAAATAGGAGACTTATTTTCTCAAAAATGGGATCACTCATCCCACATTTTTGTAAGAAACCAAATGAAGACTCTCTATCCTTTTCGTAAAAATCATGCATGAGGAATCAATGTTCCCAAAATTCATTTAATTCCCTATTTTATATTTCACTTTGCTTGTTATTTTCCTTTTTGGGATGATTTGCTTATGTAATAATTTAAGTATAACTTTTATTTAATTATCACTTTCCTTAAAGTGCTTGAAATATTTATTTAATTTTATCATAATGCATCATATGAGAAGGGAGATAGTGGACTATTAATAAAAACTTGATTATAAGAATAACACCTAACCAAGATACGAACTAAGAGTAATGTCCCAAACACCGTTCTCTATTTTGGCATCACAAGGTTGAGAATCATTTCCCAATATTGTTTTGGGTGGCAACTCTATGATACCTACCTCTTTGAGCCCAATTTAGATGCCTTTTTGGGTTAACCATCAACAATAGATTGGGTTTAAAACTATTTCTATTATAAAGTGGCTAGTTTATGATTAGTAGTAAGCCTTATCTAGTCTTAGACCCTAAAATTGGGCCTCTAAGAACCCAATCAAAATTGAGTGGGCTTCGATGCGTCTGCGAATGTTCAAGTCCTTATCTACCTCCTCTAAGGATAGTAGTCTCTACCCTATTGGGGTGTGTCTAATCATACATATGTCCAAAGTAGTCTCAAAGCTAATAACTACATCGTCCTTAGCCTACGGGCCCATCTCTGATTCAGGAATCCCGAATGACAACAATAGTCAAGTAACTATCCGACCCATCGCTAGTGCTGTGCTTGGTGACTGAGCTATCCTACTGATATTTTGCAAAATATCATACGTAATGTTAAGGCTTTGCCCAGTGGTTATGGCCTACAAACTTCAGATACCCACAACATTGAAGGACCCTAGACTGCCAGAATGTCCCATGTATGAACAAGACTGGACTCTATATAAGCACCTCAGAACTCGTGAAGATAACATGGTTACTTTCACCACTAAATGATCATAAGTAGTGCCTGGACTGACAATAGTGGCCTACTGATCTAATTTGGCATTCTTCTTAGCAATGATGACATCCTCAACCATAAGTAGCTAAAAAACATCGGCAACTTATGCTCATGATAGACTAAAGGAGATATCGAGGAATCGAAATGTAACAACCCCCGCCTCGATGTCAGAATGCTGAAATCCTTGATAGTGAAATATGGCTAGGAATTACCAAACTACTTTGCGATACGTGGTGAAAGTTGGTGCATAAAAATCAAGCCATCTAGCTCATCCAAGTAACTTCTGTGCTCTTTAGGAAATACTATTCATAAACCTACTAGGCTAAATATGCATGCGACTAAAATCTTGGTCATCCCTGATGGTGCTTAAACATCTAGCTGTGCTTGTGGCTCTCTACGACGAGGCATCTATATGAAAAAAAAGTTGATTAATTTATTCGATAGGATGGGCATGTTATGTGAATACTTTAATGGCAATGTTTGAATTAAGGGACAACTATGATTGAAACATCAAAAATTGATCAACGATGTAAACAATCATTACAATCAATTAAGATTAATTAATTTGAATTCTAGAAAAATCACCAAATTAGATAATTCAAATCCTAAAAAAATTACTAGAATTGGGTATTTAACATTTTAACTAGTTTACTAAGATTAGAAAATTAGAATTCCATGAAATTTGCTAAAATTAGAAAACCAAGATTTCATGAAGATTGTTGAAATTGAAAAATTAAAATTAAGAGAATTTGATGGTATGCTAGCTAATTATTTATCAAGTAGTCTACATAGGAAAACACATACATGTTCAATTCAATTTTAAATTTGAATGCTTAGTCTAATCCCAAACCTAGTGTTGGTGAACTATACACAAGTCAAACACAAATACAAATATGGGTAAATATACAAATATATTTGACAAAATTTAGACAGTATAACGGTTAAGGACTTAAGGTCTCCTGCACAAAAATGATGCAAACAACAATGACCATAACAATTTATTTAATTTCACAGGCATATCCATACACAATCAATCAAATTAATTACGCATTCAAGCTTATCCACACAATTCATTTGCTCACACCATTAAACATGTGCGTTAACACTACTGGCTTATAAACTCAAGCATATTGACACATTTTTATTCTTTGTTCATTAACTTAAGCTAATTACTTCATTTTGCTTGTTTATTATTTGGACAAATCATTCTCTTTTTTTGTGATTTAGCTATACATGCATCACCAATTAATGTATTATTATTCTCAAGCATGGAAGGTATTTAAAACCTCAATTCATGGAGCAACAATTACAAAAAAATAACACCCTAAATGATTAGCAATGCTATAATGGCAATTTGTTTTCAATTTTGATTATGCATTTTCCTTCTTCTTCACTCATTATTCTTTTTTTTGTTTTTATGTGTGTGTGTTTGTAGCTATTGCCTTCCTCTCTTTTGATTACTACTCTCTCTTTTACCTTAATTACTTTAGCCAACTATTTTCTTGGGTTCTACAATTGTTAATGCAACTAAAGGAAAAAAACAATACATTGTGTTTTAGTGGATGAAATTTAATATTTCAGAAACAATAAGCTCAGCAACATAAAAATAAGCAAAAATTTAAGGAAATACCAACCTTGATCCTTTAATGGTAGATTGTGTTTTAGTGGATGAAATTTAATAAAATTGATGTATGGGTGTGTATGCTTTGATCCCGATCATAATGGCAAAATGGTGCACAAAACGGAGTTCAAACAAGGGAGAAATGGCTAAAAAATCGATTTAGAAGTCTATGAGTCGCATTCCAGGAGAGAGAAAAAAAGAAAGGGAGAAAAGGAAGAAAATGTGATATAAGCTTGAAAAGCTCATAATTATTGTGTTGTAATGTATAGTTTTGTTTAGTATTGTGTTTATTATTTTCGTATTTTATCTATATTTTGTTGCTTTTATGTGTTTGGTATGTTTGTAGCTGTTTTATTTGTTTTGAAGGAGAAGGGAAATGATTTGAGAATTAAAGGAATCAATTGGAAGGAGGAGGAGAGGAATGAGAGCTACAAGGGCATCATCGCGAGCGCGACAATGCAAGAGAGCTCGCGACAGCAAGCGAGGAAGAGAGCCAGCCCAGCAGAAGAAGCGTGCATTTTTGCGAGGGCGACAACAAAGGAAAGGTCACGACAGCCAGCGGAGCCACCCAAAGCATAGGTGTGCCTTGTCGCGACCGCGACACAGGACGGATGAGCAGTTGTATTTTTGAAGAGATGCAATTTTTCACCACCAAATGCAACCTTTGTAAAGAGTTATTTTGAAGAGCCATATCTTTTAGGGAGGCATATATATGCCAAGTGAACAGATTTTTTAAAGATGAATTTTTGGAATTTGATATTGTGATCTTAAGAACAATAATATTTTTAGTACTTCTTTTTTATTTTTTCATGACTTGAAGAATGAGACAAAGCAAGGGAGAAGACATCTTTTGTGAAGGGAAAAGGGTTGAAAGATCCCCTTCTTCTTGTTCTTAATTTTATTTTTCTTCCTTGCAATCTTTTAAATGAATATTATGTTGGCATTTGATTATATATGAACAATTTTATATTTCCATTTACTTAGTTAATCTTTGAATGTAGAATTTGCTATTAAAATTTTATTAGTATCATTATAGGTTAAGGAAAAAGACCTTAGATGGAAATTCCTTTTATAAAAATCAACATAATGATTTTAAATAAGGGAGTTAGCGAGAGCAACGTCTTATTGAAATTTAATAGGAAAATCATTATCAAAGCATAGTTTGAGAGATCACATGTGGAGATAATTGCTATAGGTTGGTAGTTGATCTTAAAATGTGTAATTAAAATCAACTAGTTTATTAACGAAAGTTGAGAATTAGCATTTTAATTGCATGTTTTAGGCAATCTAATTCATGTCGAGAGAGTGGATTGGAAATTTATTCCAACTTGTCTTACTAATAAGATTAAAACTTATAATTAAAATAATGGTATCAAGTGCATGATTATTCAATTTCTTTATATTTATTGTCTTCTTTGATTATATTTAACTAGGATTTAATTTACACAAAAAGGTAGTTTAGAATTAATTTCCACTTACAGACATTGTAAACAAGATTAAAGTTGAGTGTAATAGTGGGTAATTTAAATCAACATTTTCTCGTGGGATTGATATCTGAAGTACTATAACTGATACACCGTATACTTGCGGTATTTAAGCTTTTAGAAAAAGCATAACAAAATGATCTACCTTTAAATGCATTTTGGTGAGTCATGGATCAAAGGCATGACTCACTCAACAAGTCACGACCTTGTACTGCGATTCACGAGCAAAATGGCATAGAATTGGATAAAAAGGACAAGTCACACCCTTGAGCTGTGACTCACACAAAAAGGTTAAAAGTCAACTGACAAGCATGAAATGGCATTAAATACCATAAATATCTCTAATCAAACACTAAATTCCTTAATTAATTAACTAATTTTTGATTTAAACTTTTTCACAATATAATAAAAACTAGTTATAATTATTTAATCCATTAATCTTAGTATATACAAATTGAAATTATTATTCTACATTACTAACATATTATTATTATTATTATTATTATTATTATTATTATTATTATTATCATCATCATCATCATCATCATCATCATCATCATCATCATCATCATCATCTCATTATTTCATTATTTTATTAATCATCATAAAAGCATTATATTACTACTATTATCTACTCACTAAATCATACAATATTTCTGATCCATTGTGTAATTCCTTCGGAGTTCTCCTACAAAACTAAAAGAGCTTAAGAAACATAACAAAGAAATGCATGTCATATGTAAAATGCATCATCTAAGTGGATTAGAGTGAGTCAAAGCCCAAGGTTGTAACTCAAATGAGTTAAGGGAGTGACTCAACCTTTGGCCTATAAATACCACCCAAATCTTCTCATTTGGCATGATGGGCTTTCTTTAATTGGCCTTCTCCTCCAGGTAAGTGATTTCAACCTCTTTTCATTTTCTTTTGTCATTATTAAATTTAATGATTCATTTATTTATTATTTATTTTACTTATTATTTAATTTTTGTTTTTACTTTTCCCTTGCTTTTTCCTCTTTCTTATGTTTTTTTCTTCTTCTTTATTTTGCTCTCCTTATTTTACATATTTTATTATTATCATTATTTTATTATTTTCCTTTAATGCTCTTATGCTATTGCGATATTATTTTTTCATTTTTACTTTATATTTTTTATATATTTATTGAGATTTACCAACTATAATTAATTACCATTTTACACACTTTATATATCATAAAGTTATTTGCTATTTATTATATACATGTGTTCTATTCTCTCTCTCTCCCTTTTTACTTTTTTACAGATTCTATCATTCCATATGGCTACTTCTTTTCTTGCTAAGCTGCATACACTGCTTAATACCCCTAGAACTTGGGAAAATCTTATCCTGACTCTATATTCTGGCTTGAGATTCTTAAAGAAAGCCCAACTTGACATAAATTTCCTATTGGTAGTTGCCTGATACTGGGATCTCAGATTCAATATTTTTAGGTTTACCCATCAGAAATTATATCCATTGGCTGAAGAGTTTGCTAGAATCCTCGATGTAAATTTCCCTTTGGAACCATACCTTATGTTCCAGATTGTGTACAAAATTACCTGAGAGATGCATCCCAGGCTCTAGGGATTCTTCCATCTGTAGCCATCAGAATGGTGCCCCGGAATGGACCTATTCCTCTAGAACCACTCTTTGATGTTCTGGATAACTTATCTGACATACCCACTTCCTATGTTAGTGTTATTCTGTTGATCTATTTTTCCCAGTATCTAACATTGAACTCAGGGGAACCAGCCGACAACTACCGATTGTTTGGCATCATTAAGGGCATACACAATGGCCTGACTCCTTTTCATTTGATCCTTGTAAAGACTATCCTTGGTCTGGACGTTGTCTGTACTGACCCAACTATATGCATATACATATGCATATACATATACATATACATATACATATACATATACATATACATATACATATACATATACATATATATATATATATATATATATATATATATATATATATATATATATATATATATATATATATATATATATATATATATGTTGTGCTTATTTCTAAGCATCAATTCCGCAAGCATACGGTGTACCGATTATAGTACAAAAGATGTCGATCCCACGAGGAATGTTGATTAAGATTGTACACTATTACTACTCAATTTTTATCTTGTTTACAATGATCATTAATTTGCTAGTTAAAACTAATACTTTACTACTCTAAACTAAATATGATTCTACTTTAATGATAATCCGAGAAGACTTATGAATATGATGAATATAACATATACATAAGTATGAAATTTGATATTTTTCTCTTATTTATAATTCAATCTTTACCATGCAAGCCAAGTTGGAATAATGTTATATATCGTAGCTTTCGCATTTAGACTAGATTATGCCTTAAACATGCATTTATGGTTCTAAATCGCAGCTCTCGCATCTAGACTAAAATTATATAAACACACATTCAAAGAATAAAAACCAACCTATAACAACTATCTCCACATGCGATCTCTCAAACTATGCTTTGATAATGAATTTTCTATTAACTATCAAAAAGACGTTGCTCTCACCAACTCTTTTACTTAGAACCATTTTGTTGATTTTCAGAGAATGAATTATCATCTAAGATCTTTTTCCTTAACTTATAATGATACCAATAAAGTTTTAATAGCAAATTCTACATAATGGGATAAATGAAAGAGAAATTATTAAATCTGAATAACGATATTCAAGTTCCTAAAAAGTATTCATAATAATGACAAAGAAGAAATAAAGATTAGAAATAAAAGAAAGGGATCTCTCAACCCTTCTTCCTTTTACCAAGTGTAGTCTTCTTCCTTATATTTGCCTTCTCTTCAAACCATAAAACTAAAATAAAACCTATAACTATTGTTCTACAATTACATTTTCAAGTTAGAAAAATCATGTGATTCATCTCTTTTTATTCTCCTTGAAATAACTTCCAGGGCATATATAATTTGCCAAGCATCAAGTCCCTTCAAGTGCCCCTTTATAGGTATGCAAGCCTTGATGAACATTGGTACCCTTTTAGGTGACTTTTCAAGCTCAACTATTTATAATGGCCCTCTGTCGCGATCACAGCTTATTTCACCATCGCGACAGAATACTCTTCTTTCTCACACCTTTCTCTTCCTAGTCAAGTGTCCCCCGTCGCCCTCACGACAAAACACTCATTTTCTTCACTTACTTCTACTCCTTCTTCACATTTTTCTCCCTTTTTCTCCTACATACACAAAACTTAACAAAAACATTAATCACACCTAATTCTAGCACAATTTAATATAACTAAACATTATTGTGGTAGCAAAACATGGATTAAATATGAGCTATTTAGGCTCATATCAATATATATATATGTGTGTGTGTGTGTGTGCGTACACACACACACACATATATATATGCGTGTGTGTGTGTGTGTTATCTAATCATGATCGTTTAGCATTAATTCTTAAAGATGACTTCATAAAAATATACACATATATCACTTTTCATTTACATATCCATTACCAAAACTTTATAGTAGCATTTATCTCAAGTTTACAAAAATATAATAAGGAAAACCTATACATTTGAGCTTCTACTCTTTCTTGTGCTGGTCTTCCTCTGCAAGAAAAACTTATCCCCGAGCCTCACTTCTTCTCTGCGAACATACACAGATAAGAAAAATTCATGCAAATCTATAAAGTTTAGTGGGGAAAGTTAATCATGAACAACTACTCACAATAGTTGTTCCCAACATACACAATCATACGAGTAAGAAATAAAATGAATTTCCTAGGATTTAATAATAATAACAACAACAACAATTTGATGTCTTTAAGTCAAATTAAAAACATAAGTTAAAATATGCACACAAGATATCCATTCCAACAATTTATCAACAAGATATCCATTCCAACAATTTATCATTCTCATCATAACTATTCATATTATCAATTACTTTAGCTGTCTGTCTATACTTTGTAGGCATGGATAAGGGGTACTTTGGTACTATAGGCACCCTGAAGGTATTAATCATATAGGATACCCAAAGGTATCAAATCTATAGGACCTATACAGGTTATAAGCATAGGTCTTAAATTCGAAACTAACTGTATGACCCAAATGGTGTAACACCCTCACTATTACAGTCTTATGGATTTATTGATTAGTTGAATTTTTTTTTCTTTTCTTATCTTAAAAATCGTATACTTAACTAATTAATTTATTAATTCCAACTCTTATCCATTATTCATGTTTACAAATCCAACTTATCACTGACCTATAACTATCCAATTTTACTATTTATTTTACAAAATTAGGTAATATAATGGCTATAAACTTGACTAACCACCCTAAAAAACAAACAATTCCACAGCCCTCAGGGGCACAACAGTTTAAAAACAGAATATACATTCATGCATTTATTCTCAATCCATACACATCATTTAAATCACTTCCTGATAAAATACTTATTTACACATATATATAATACCGTTCAATACAAACCACTTCTTTACTTCAAGTTCGAATAAATATATATATATATATATGCCAATACCAAAAATAACAACTCCTAACTTTCTCCTTTTTCCTTCAAAAATTTCTCCTCAATGTACTATAATTCCAGGCTTTCCTCCATACATACATGCAGTAAACACTACGTATTGAGCATTAAATATACTCAATGGTAACTAAAATTCAAGGTATTTTCCAAACAAGCATAATTGTATTAATTATGCAAAATTCATCGATTTTCTCATCAAAAATACAATTTCACTTTTCTTAATAGTCATTTTTATTTAATACCAATACTTTGGTAAACTTTTCAATTTAGTTTTTAATTTTTCATTTAATTACAAAATTATCATTTTTATACTTTAATTATAAAATTACAATTAGTTTGTTCATTTTCACTTCATATTTAATTACTGGCATACAAAATTACCAATTGGTCCTTATTTTAACTTTTTATGCAAAATTACATTTTAGTCATTTCACTACTTAAAAGTTCATTTTTGAACTGTTTGTTCATCAAATTATCATTTTACCCTTTTTATTCATTTTTTATCACTTTTACTCATTAATATTAACATTTGAAAAAATTACCGTTTTACCCCTAAACTTTTCATTTCTTTTCAATTAGGTCATTTCTCATTTTAAACTTCATTTTTTATCTTTGTTTTTATACTTTTAGCTCATTTTTATCATTATGCCCCTAGTACAATCCCAGTAGAAATTCTCAGATCGAATATACAAGATATTATAGTACAGACGAAGAAATGACCTAAAAGGACCATTTCTTATAGAATATAATACAAAACAAAGCAAATACTATAGAAGATCAGTTTGATCCTACCATAGCAAAGCGAATTGTCAAGACTTACACCGCGGTACAGGTGTCTCTATTGCTAGCTAATTATATCTTAAACCAGATTTTGACTGCTTGACTATTACTAAGGGTAATATTCGCTTACATTTCACTTCACTTTTCAAAATTTTTTAACAGTTTCAGTAGCCTTTTTATTACTATAAATCTGTCAGTCAACTTTTTAATTTTTTTTGCACAGTTTGTGAATTATTTTACAATAATTTACCATTTTTCACTTATTTAATGAATTATTTCACAATAATTTCATAAATACACTATGTACATAATTAAATTCTCTTCTAAAAAATGCCTAAAGAATTTCCATAAATTTTATAAAAATTCATGGACATAATAATTCATTTTTAGGTTCATTTTATGGCTTAATTCATCAAAAATAAACAAAGTATACTTTAGTTCTCTTTACGAAATCATTCATCTATAAAAGGATGTTCACCTTACACATTCTTTTAAATCAAATTAAGCTTTCCAATAGACATATTCAAGGTCCTAAATCATTATTCTATGGTTAATTTCAATTATACATACATTTTTCTTAGTTTTTCCTAAGTTACATAAAGGAAAATCATGCCAATTTAAGGAAAATGTAACAATTTAGTAGCCACTAACCTTTCTCACAAGCTTTAGGCCCTCTAAGCTTCCTCTCCTTGCCTTGCCTTTGGACTTGGATAGTTATTCCTCACTTGGAGAACCTACCATGGTCGAATATTCCATCAATACAAATACAATTTTTTTATTCCTAAATACATAAATTAATCACATAAATGAACTTTAGCACCTTAAAATACTTATAGGCACCCTGAACCAATTTAAAATAATGATTTACACTTACCTCACTTTGATACCCGAAGCTTTCATACTTGATTTCTCTTACTTTCCTTCCTTTAATCAAGGAATAAAGGCTTAAAAAATCATCTAAGGAGGTATAACTTTATTTAATATATTTGGATTGAGAGAGAAAGAGAGAAAATTTAAAGAATTTTGAGAGAGAAAGTGAGCTATGGAGTTCGACCATGAAGGAAAAAGATGAAGGCTGTAAAAGATGAGGATGAGACAAAAAAAATCTTCTCCTAAATGGTTTTTATAGTAGTTGAACGGGTTGGATTTTGGTTTAATCAAAAGTTCACTAATTCAAGCCTAAAAGCCCAAAATCAAGACTAACATGCAATTTTCTGTAATACTCTCACTTTTCAAATCCAAATCAATCCAATTTTGATTCCATCATTCTTATAATATTTAAAATAGGTTTTACACAAAATTTTAGCCCAATCAGAGTTCATTACTGGTTCGATTCAATCAAATCAATCTGATTCAACAATTATCGGTGTCATAAAAAATTAACTTTTTACAACCAAAATATTCTATACATCATTTTAAGTATATCTGCAATTTTTGATAATTTTTAGATCTTATTTTCTATTTTTAAAGGCTTGATCGAACCTAGGTCAACTTTTAAGCCAAACCGCTTCATTTTTCGTATTTTTTATTTTTAGAGGGCTATTTGATCTCAATTTCACTCCAAATTTCAATTTCGGACTAACCGTGATCAATATTTTTTGATGATCAAATAAAATATTGTTTACCTTCGAATGTACTTTTCAGTCCGAAAGTACTATTTACTATCGAAAAATACTATTTACGGCTGATCTAATGTTCAAGCCATTACAATTCTCCCATACTAGAAGAAATTTTATCATCAAAATTTATCTGTATCAAAAAGCAGAGGATACTATTGTCTCATTGTAGTTTCTGGCTCCCATGTAGTTTTTTCCACGTTGTGATGGTGCCATAGTACCTTCACTAGTGGAACTTGTTTATTCCTGAGCTGTCTGACATCTCTAGCTAAGATCTTCACTGGTCTTTCTTTATAGGTCATATTGACCTGCATTTGGATTTTCTTAGGTGTGATCATATGACTAGGATCATATATGTACCTTCGGAGCATAGATACATGGAATACATCATACATCTTCTCTAACTTCGATGGTAGCTTTAATCGGTAAGTTATAGGACCCACTCGCTGAAGTATCTCATAAGGGTCAATAAATCTTGGACTTAGCTTACCCTTCTTGCCAAATCTCAAAGCTTTCTTCCATGAAGATACCTTTAGGAATACTCTGTCTCCGACTTAGAACTCTATATCTTTTCTTTTCAGGTATGTATAAGTTTTCTAGTGCTCTATAGCTTCTTTCAACCTACCTTTGATGATCCAAACTTTCTCTTCTGAGTCACGAATGAAGCTAGATCCTACCGACTTTATTTCACTCAATTCTGTCTAACATAGAGGAGTTTTACATTTCCTTCCATAAAGTGCCTCAAAAGGAGCCATCTTTATACTAGACCGGTAGCTATTGTTATAAGCAAGCTCAACTAAAGATAAGTATTTCTCCCAACTACCACCAAACTCTAGTACACAACATCACCATATATCTTCCAAAACCTGAATCACCCGCTCGGACTGGTCATCTGTCTGAGGGTGAAATGCTATGCTAAAGTGGAGCCTCATACCCAGAGCTTATTGCAAACTTTTCCAAAAAATATAAGGTAAATCTAGGATCCCTGTCAATAATAATGGATGATGGCACTCAATGTCTCACTATCTCATTGATATAGATTTCTGCCAGCTTGGTCAAAGGATAATCCATCCGTATTGGCAAGAAATAAGCATATTTGGTGATTCTGTTAATGATCACCCAAATAACATCATATTTCCTTTGAGTTATAGTTAATATAGTTACAAAATCCATAGTTACCCTATCCCATTTTCACTGTAGCATCAAAATGGGATGAAGTAATCCTACTGTTGCTCTGCTTTCACTTGTTGACATATCAAACATTTACTTACAGACTCTATCACATCTCGCTTCATACCTAGCCACCAATAAGAAATTTTCAAGTTTTGGTACATCTTGTTATCTTCAGGATGCATGGTATAGCTATTATGGTGAGCTTTGGTAAGGATGCTTTTCTTCAGTTCCTCCTGATATGGAACAGAGAGTATTTTCTTGTAGCAGAGGCTTTTATCATCATTCAAGAAATAGTCTCCATCACTACTATTCTTAAGCTTGTTCACAATGGCTATCAGTCAATCATCTTGCTTCTAGGCTACTTTCACCTGATGCACAAAGTCATGCTTCACTTGCATTTCAGCTAATAAAGCTACATCTGGTGCCAATCTCAAACTGACTTTCATAGCCCAAAGAGCTAACATGAATTTTCTACTAAGTGCATCGGCCACTACACTAACCTTTTCTAGATGGTAGTTGATAAATGTCTAAGGTTGAGTTCTCTTTGAGTAAGCATGTATTTCAAACTCTTATGATCTGAGTAAATATAACATCTTTCTCCTTATAGATAATGCCTCGAAATCTTTAGAGCAAAAACTATGGCTGCTAGCTCAAGATCATGAGTAGGATAGTTCTTCTTATGAGTCTTAAGCTATCGAAAAGTATAAGCAATCACCTTCCTTCCTGCACTAATAAGCAACCTAAACCATTCCTGGAGGCATCACTGTAGATCATAAAATCTTTGCCTGACTCGGGTTGAGTAAGAATGGGAGCTTCTTTTAGCATAACTTTAATCTTCTCAAAAAATTATTGCCATCTATCAGTCCATACAAACTTAGTATGCTTCTGTAGCAATCAAGTCAAAGGAACTGTAATGGTGAAGATGCCCTTAATAAATCTCCTATAATACCGGGCTAAACCCAGGAAACTCCTCACTTCTGTAACATTTTTAGGTCACTTCCATTGAAAATTTGCTTCAATCTTTGAAGGATCTACCTTTATACCTTTGGCAGACACTATATAACCCAAAAAGGATACTTTATTTAGCCAAAATTGCATTTTCTAAATTTGGCATACAATTTATTTTCCTTAAGGTTTGTAGAACAATTCGTAGATGCTTGTCATGTTCTTCTGATGTCTTTGAATATACTAGGATATCATCAATGAAAACCACTACAAACTGATCCAAATAAGTGTGAAAACCCTATTCATCAAATCCATGAAGATAGCCGGTGCATTTGTAAGGCCGAACGGCATGATCAAGAGCCACTACAAGAAAATCTGAAAATAGCAATGGAAAAATAGCAACAGAATTGATTCTGTTGCTAAATTAGCAACAAAAAATGAATTTTGTTGCTATTTAGCAACGAAAAATATATTATGTTGCCAAATTTGGTTAAACTTTGCAGATTTAACAACAAAAATATATTTGGTTATTTTTCTTTGCTAAAAGTGGAGAGAATTATTAGTGCCAAAATTTAGCAACTGAATCCCTAAATCGTTGCTAAAAAAGGTGCCAATGGTTGGCGAAAAAATTTTGAAACGAAAAATAGCAACGGAAAAATTTTTTGTTGCTACTTTAGCATCGTAAATTAAATTCGGTTTGTATTTTTGATGCCAAGGAGGTGGAATAACTTTAGGTCTAAAAATAACAATATAATTATATTTTCGTTGCTAAAATAGCAACGGAATTTAAATTTGGTTGCAATTTTATCAACGAAAAAATAATTTCGTTCGTATTTTTCGGCGCATGTGAAATAACTTTGGGATCAAAAATTACCAATAGAATTATTTTTTCAATGTTAAAATAGCAATTGAATTTAAATTTTGTTGTAATTTTAGCAACGGAATATATATTCCGATAGTATTTTTGACAAAAATACCAATGGAGATAGTTTTCTATCGCTAAAATAACAGCAGAGTTAATATTCTATTGATATTTTTTAGTTTGTCCTGGGTATCAATATAACCTTTTATTTCTCTCCCTTGCCCTCGCCGTTCGCCTTGCTCTCAAGTGCCTCACTTTAGAAGAGGAGATTAAGTCTGTGATAGAGATGATAAGCGAGAAGATTCACTCTCATAATTCATCATCGTGTTTCAATTCAGATTTTGAGCCCGAGAAGATACTTTCTTCACCTTCGTTGGTCAAGGCAAAGATTTTTCGTTTGTTTAGTAGAGAGACCAGTGCGCCATGTTCTTGGTGGAGGAAAGCGTATGGTTTCTGAACTTGTTAATTGCTTTACTACATTAAGGATATATCTTTCTTTAGTATTTTTTGTTTAATTCCTACTCTATCCAGTTAAAGGGGTTGTGATTTGATTCCCTTATATTTGATTTTGATGCTTTTCAAGAGGGAGAATCGAAATCCTTATTTATGCTTTGACTCGTTGTTATTTTTGCCTTTTGTAGGACCTCACCTCATATCCCCGAAGTCTATCTACCAGAAGAATCATTCTTGCAGGTTGTTTCAACACTCGCATGTGAAATCAACCGTGGTTTTGCAGTCTTGCATAATATTGCATCCGAAAAAGATTTGAAGAAGCTCCTCATTGTATGTTCCTTATTTATTCAGTTTGCTTCATTTCTTGAGGTTCAATTGATATTTAATAAGATTATTAGATATTATAAATATTTTTGGAGGAGATGTGTATTTCTATTCTGCATGGTTATGTAGACATGTGAAAGGGTATTTTCCCTGAAATTTTCCTTGCGTGAAATGGTAAATGCTACCTTGGGCTGGCATATTTGCTAATCCTGTGCTCGACGCTTTTTTCCTGGAATGATTATTCAGTTAGGAGAGCATTTGGAATTTTTCTGTTCTGATTTCAAGATAAGTTTCTGACTATTTTTTACCCTCTTTTCAGGTTATAGCTGCCTTGTGGGTCTTATCTATTATGGGGACTTGGTGTAATTTATTGACCTTATTTTATGTAAGTATGGCCATTTGAACTCATTTTTGGTGCATTTTTTCTATACATTGCTTGATAAATAGTTTCTCAATTTTGAAATTTTTTATCCTTAAACAGCCTTTGTCCTGAAGATGAAAGGACTGGTGATTTGCGATATGTTCAGGTGATTAATTGGCTTATCATCATCAAACTACGATTAAGAATTAGTTAGTAGTTAATTATCAACCATTTATAATAGAATTGCTTCTTATTTTATTTTGTCTTGTGTGATTATACTGATATATTGTGCAGATGGTTGTGAAAACTTACAACACGTCTCTTCTTGCACAAGAAATTAAATAAAAATTGTATCTTTACTATATTTTCAATTCTCTTGAATCTTTTGTTCCAGGTAAAGCACAAGTTGCTTTAGTCTGGAATTCAAGAAATGAGAACTTGTCAAATTCTGAATCTTTCAGTGGAAACTTGATGATGTGAATTTCAGTTGCTAAATTGGTGAAGAAAAGGTTATGGGGTTTCAAAATTTATGTTCTTTGTGATGCTCTTTTATAGTTCAGTAGGTACTTGATTTGATAAAATTGCCTTGTGCAATTGCATCAAACTAACTAATAACAAGCAAATTATTCAAGTTTCATATATGTTTTTGATGATACAATTTTCTAGTCTTATGCTATACTATGTCGTCCGATGAGCATCAGAATTTCTCTATATTCAAAAAGTATTGTGCCCAAATGACCATCAAGCAGAAAACAACTAAAAGTACTCACAGAGGAAATGCAGTTATTTTTAATGACTCTTAATATGCAGCTAGTAATTTTATGGGCGCTTTGTTGCCAATGAAAACTTCAAAAAAGCAAAGGACAGTCAAGTTTAGTAGGAAAGTGACTGCTGCAGCTACTGTGGCCTCACTTGAATTCGGGGAAATTACTTCGTATGAATTCTGAACTCCTTTTTATCTTTCAAACATAATCCTAATACTACTAGCATGGATATTTTTTTTTCTGATTTCGAGTGTATAAACGACAGTCACTTGCTAAATTTTGGTATGCATAGTGAAGAAGAAATAAGCAGAAGCAGCTGCAAATAGATAATGATGCGATACAAAGAGGTATCATATCCATTCCATTTTAATGGAAAAAATTATGTCTTTATTCACCTTGTAATTACTAGATCTTGCATTTTTTATACATCCAATGATTACCCATTTCCATTTTCTTCTATCCGTGTAGGAAAAAGAGGCAAATAAGGAAACTTTCAGGAAGTATCTTGAATCCAGCAGAGTTCTTGATGCTCTCACCAAAGGTCTATGATTTTATTCATTCTTCTCCTTTTATAACTTTCCTCTTCTCTTTTAGAAATTCTCATATCTCACAGTTTTTCCCCATTTCGTTTGTGTAGTTCTAGTTGCATTATACGAGCAAAATGAGAAACCTTCATCTACTCTTGAGTAAGTCTCGCTTTCCGCTGATATCTCAAGTTTATAGATGTGAAAATGAGTAGGAACCATTATCATTTGTCATTTGTCCTTAAATTTTGAAAACGCAAAATTTTCTTTTTTCATCAGCTCATTTTCCTGGGCATCCAATTGAATGAGGCCATAACCACCTGATCGTAATTTGGGAATTTTTTTTCTTTTTTCTACAATTGTGTCCTTTGCTTTTTCTTTTTCTAAGGAAAATAACAGAAGCAAAGATCTTGCGACTGTCTTGCAGACTAAATTGTGTTTTGCCACAGAAACTGTTAGATTGACTCATTCAAATCATGCTTATTTAAAGTAAAAAATGTCTGCATTGGACCTTGAGAATAGACATGTTGAATTCGATTGACACTTCAATATTCTTGTGGCTGATTGGTAACTTAATTGTACATTAAAATGTAATAAATTACATTTCAAGTTGGAGAATTCTTAGGAATTCTAAGTTGAATTAAACTGATTAAGATTCAATTCCATGGCCTTGAGTTGCATAGTTCTTCGATCATGTTCGATTTTTTGAGTAGGATAAGTTTTAACCGGTCTACTTGATGCATATTGTCGCATTATCTAAGAAATAAATATGCAGTTCTTTTCTTTGTATAGTTTTTTGCTTTTGTGTCATAGATAAATGAACACAAATTTCCTGCAAGATGTAGCAGATGTTTGTCTGTGACTAAAATATATATTCATTCCGACATATTTATTTAACAAAAATTAGGAGGTCCAAGTTTGTCCGAATATGAAAAGCTCCAAGCTGAAATGTCAAACCTGCATATAAGGTATAATGATCTTCTGGCAGCACACCTGCAAACTAACAAAGAGGTTAGTTTCATTATGTCATAGCCTATTATTCAGCTCATAATATGAGCAATGATTTGTTTGACCTATTATTGTATATGAGTTGCTTATGATGATATCATTAATGCGATCAATGCATTAGAAAGATCAGGTTAATCATCCTTTGAAAGTCAATGGACAAAAGAAATCAGTTACAAATTCACTAAGCTTTAATTTCAATCAAATTGACATTTCGCAATCCATTTAGTTAATATAAATCTATACCTTGTTCTAATCCTATATAGGATGTGGCTCAAGCATGAAAAATCAATGAACATACAGACTTATTTGTGAATAGAAAAATACTGCATCTCTCATATATTATTGTTGGCCTGATCTGGGGCTATGTTGAAGTGAAAAAAATAGGGAGATAAAAAGAATGGCAGTTCTATATAGCACAGAGAGATTACAGGCCAGGGGTCCGGTCCTTCTATATGACATCTAGCTTTGTCTCAATATCAGGCCAAGCATCATAATATATTCGGGTTCATTTGAAATATGGAAAAATTATGAGGGCTTTTGGCTTTTCATTTACACAAGATACCAATGGCAATGTTTTCGTTATGCATACATTGTAAACTTAGCTTTCCATTTCCAAGTAAAGGCCATGGAACCTTGCTGGTGCTACTTTTCCCTTACCAGAAAAGCTAAAAGGAAACAAAATTTTGCTGTTAACTGTTGAGGCAATTTGCATGTTAGTTCTGCTCAAGAAATGAATTAATCATTCTTTTACTTTTGAGTCCCTTCTGAAGTTTGATTATGGGATTCTCTCACTTGAATCTTAACTCTTATACCTGATTCTATGTCGTGTTGCTGCAGTTGATGGAACTTAAGAACTCGCATAATGCCTTAATGGTGATTGATATTGCCAGTGGGGAGGCCTCAAAGGATGAACTCTGAACAGAATATCCAGCGGAAGGAAGAGCTTGAAATGTAATGATAAACAAAAACTTTATTCAAACATATACTATTGAGAATTCGAGTTGAAATCATTTTTCCCAAATTGATTTGTCTATGTGCATATACAATGCAGTTGATTTTCTGTCTGTTTATCACTTTGTCTATGTTTGTTCATATTCTTCAAGCTACTCTTTATTGATTATTTTTCAACTCTTACCCTTTAATCCATGCTACCATCTAAGAAGTTCTTTGAACTTCATTGCATGCATGCATTCATTTTTTTATGTTGCTTAGTCCATTATTAATGGTAAATGATGAATAAAGATCACAAATCTTTATTTAACAGGGGAACAGAGATAATTAAACATGACTCCTTAAAAATAAGAATTTTTCTTATTTAGACTCCTCAATCATCATGAACACAAATTGAAATATTTGACTCTGAATTTTACAATTATGGTTCTATACCACCCTTTTTTTTTTTTTGCCTAATTAATAGATACTTTTAGTTTTCATTCAATTTCATCCTAACTATAATTTTTTTTTAATATCGTTTCAATGGTATTATTATTTTTTTTTTTTTGCTGAACGCCACAATTTTATAATTAGTGGGGAAGAATAGAAACTGAAATCCCTAGTGGCTTTTTATCCATAGGGGTTGACCTAGACTATCATGGCTAGCTGCCAAAGATTTGAAGAAGCTCCTCATTGTATGTTCTTTATTTATTCAATTTGCTTCATTTCTTGAGGTTCAATTGATGTTTAATAAGATTATTAGATATTATAAATATTTTTGGAGGAGATGCGTACTTCTATTTTGCGTGGTTATGTAGACGTGTGAAAGGGTATTTTTCCCAAAATTTGCCTTACGTGAAAGGGTAAATGCTGCCTTTGGCTGGCATATTTGCTAATCCTGTGCTTGATTCTTTTCAAGTGTATAAACGACAGTCACTTGCTAAGTTTTGGTATGCATAGTGGATAGTAAAATAGATCTTAATGTCTTCTAATTTTAGAAAGCTGAATGGTAATTGTCATTTTAGGTATACATTGCCTAGCTGGGATATTTTTGAACTCGGAAGGGCTCCTGTATATTGGAAAACCATGAATGGTCTTCGTCTAATGTCTATAAGTTGAATGTGAGAGCTTACTAAATTCTTGTCTGCTTGTTACACTAGGAATTTTCTAATGACATGCTTTTAAAATCATTGCTAGGGAGAGAAGCTGAAACAGACAAACCTTAACACTGTAAAGTTTTTCAAATATGGTTGAAACACTTGGATTATAATGATATGATTATATCAACTGTAACCCTAGCTAAGCAATGACCTGTGCTATACTTTAGAAAAACTTAAGAATAATATTGATGCTTCCTCTGATGCATACATAGCTAGTTTTCTTCCATTTGTGGATCTGTAACCTTGCTCCTACATTAACTTTTAAACTCAAATGCTGATGAGGATATTCAGATGATGAAGCTGAAGGTTACAAAGGTTTTGTTTGTTTTTTTCTTTTTTTGTTATTTTTTTTAACTCAAATTTTGTTTGTTTTAAGTTTATAAACATGGGCTTGTGTTTTCTATCTATATTGCAGGGAGCAAATAAATATTAGATGCAAGGTAATTATATGTGATTACTGATTTATCACCAAGGAAAAAAAGGAGAGCAAATAAATATTAGATGCAAGGTAAGCTTGTGGCTTCCAAATTTTACCTTAGTTAATGAGTATTATGTAATCTTGATTCTCTATCTGGCATGGATGGTTTTATTGGGTTTAAGCATTGGTATACGGGTTATTAACATTATACTATCATTCCCACTTTAATAAGGTTTTGTGACCAAAATGATCTTTTGGTAACTGGTTTTGTTCACATGGAATGTTTTGAGAAACAATAGGAAATTGAGGTTTCTTGAGTAGTTTTCTTCTCTGATATTTTTTATTGCTTGTCTCCTTTGTCTTTTTTTTTTAAAAAAATAAAATCAAAAGTAGTTTTAACACATACGAGTTTTTGCAGTTGAGAATATTTACTATTGCACGAGAACTCTGCAAGCTGATAGGCATCAATTTGGATCTCCATGATGTTTTTCCTCCAACGTGCAGAAAATATGTGGATATTATGTTTGTTTACCATGAGTTTTGTGTTGCTGATTAGAATAGCTTATCCTTTTGTCTTGATTGGGACTAGAGAGATCTTGTATCTAATCCAATCAACCATTTGCTTATGTTGCTATATAGCAAATCAATTTAAGTTTCGTTGCTAAATTTTGTTTCAAAAATTTCCCTCATATTGGTCAAACATTGGGTCAAAGTGTGTACTATTCGATCAAATAAGTTGATCTACATTTGGGTTACACTATGCTCCATCTAGGCCATCCTATCCATTTAAGCTATTCAATATATTTAAACCAATATTTTTTATTGCGTTATTTTTTTGTATCATTTTATTGTATAAGAGTGTTAATTTCATTAAAAAAATAAATGTCATAAGTTGATCCATATTTAAGCTACATGCAATTTATCTGGGCTCAATGGATCTCTCCATTCACTCAATCTAGTTATCTACCTTCGCTTTTTCTCTCTCAAAATTGGCTATTCCTTCCATACTCACCGCCTGTAATGTCCTGGAACTATGAATAGTATTTTTCGACGGTGATTAGTGATATCAAAGGTGAATAATGTCATCTTGGATTCATTGAGGTTAAAAAAAAGTTTATATTGCCATTAGAAAGTACAATTTATGATGAGTTCGGTGGTATATTTTGAGCTAAAATTGAGATCAAATAGTTTTCTAAAAATTAAAAAAAAAATAAATTACAAGACCGAAAATGAATCAGACTAACTTAACCTGATTGAAAATATTTCACAGACTTTCAAAAATTATTGTGATTATATGAAATATCTTAGAATAATGAATATTAATTTTCAGAAGTGAAAATTAAAATTTTGGATACTTTTAAAATTTAGGATTTTTAAATTGGCAGAAAATATTTCGGTCCCTGAAACCTATCGTAAATAACTTCGATTGAATCAAATTTTTAAAAATATTTTAATTATAATATTTTAAAATTTTTAAATAATTTTGATGAAAAAATAAAATAAAAATGCATAAACTAATGAGAAATGAATCATGTATTAAACTCATATATTGACCTAAATCTGCCTAATCCATTTGAATATTAGTTCATTTTTTATCCATATCTTTTATTTATTTATGAACCGTTCATTTATAATCCGTCTGTTTATGGTCTAACTCAAATTCATACAATCCGCTTATTTACCATCTCTACTTAAAATTAGTTCGGTTCTGGATTGATTAACCAAAAATTCAATTGTTTTTAGCTCCAAATGTTATTATGCATCGTATGCTTATTGTGGTTGACTTCATTGTTATTTGTATTATTGTGGTTATTACTTGGTGGGACATTTATTTAAATAATGTGTTTTAAAAAAATATTTACATGATTGGTGTGTGTCAGAAAATATTTATATATTTGGGATGTGAGTTTAAAATCGTTGTACTGTTTAGAAGTTTCAGACGTGGAACCCACAATTACATTCTGAAAATTTCTTCTGAAACCGCTGCAAAGTACAACGGTTTTAGAGTCTGAAACCGCTGTACTGTGCAGCGGTTTCAGACAATAATAATAATAATTATTATTATTATTATTTTTTAATATAATTTAATTTAATTTTTTTAATAAAATAAAATTTAATTAAATTTAATAATTTAATTTTAATTATATAATTTAATAATAAATTTAATTTAATCGATGTAACTTTTTGGCTATTGTCAAAATTGATTGATTGACTGACTTGTTAAATTTGAGTCATTTTTAGCTGACAAAATATACAATAAAATCTATTTTATTTGATTTATCCCCTCAATTAAAACTACAGCTTTCATTTATTGGCCAATTTGATAATAACAGTTTGAAGTTTGACAAAAAAAAAAAAAGAGTTTGAATTTGAACATGGGCCGTTTGATCATTTGACTTGAACTTACAAGAAATCCAAGTATAATATAACCAACGTATATTGCAGTTATGGCAGCATTTTACACTCCTAAAGGAAATCCCTATAGTGAAATAATTCTACATCCAACTAAAAGGCCATCAAGTATACAAAATCACGAATTAATTAGTCCAGGATGCAAAGTTCTCCGGATTAAGCTCATCTCTATGATCCAGATAAAACAGTGCAGAAACCGAACGTTAATAATTTTTCATTAATTATATTTTATTTCAGAATATTTTTATCTAAATATTTTATAGTATCATTATTTTTAAATTATGTACGTAAAAGAATACGAATTATTTTAGTCTAGAAAAATTTGCTATTTCTACTTCCATTTGTTATCTATAAAGGGACTAACAGTAATTATTTAATTAATAAAAAATCAATTTTCAAAGAAAAAAAAGAAAAATAATCGTATTAATATTTAAATACATTTCAAATTCATATAACAATTATCCAAATTTGCCTTATTAGAACCGAATGGAATCAAATACCGAAAAGTTTGACCCGTTAGAGGTTCCTTACTAGTTAATGGTCAATTAAATAGAAAAATAATGATGGATTATTTTCTAATGTAACAATCATTTCAGGAAAATATAGCTAGTTGAACAAATAAAAAGGTGACAACATAAATTATTACTTGTGAAATTCAACAAAATTTTCAATAAAACATAATAAAGCCATAAAGAAATAAATTCAACATAAAACAATATTTACATTTTTTTATCATTATATATTTATTGTTACAAGTTTTGGTTAACTGAAGCATTAACCATCCTAAGCCAAATCAACCCAAAAAATAAAAAAAAAAAATTCCAGATTCAGATTTATCTAAATTTTAATTTCTAATACACATATTTATATTATATATATCCAACAAATTAACCGAATATAAAAAAGATTAACTTAGAAATTTACAAGTAATTAATATTAGGCAGATCATAAATTACAATTTTTGAGATTTATGTAGTTGAGAATACCTTATTATAAAATTTATTTTATAATAAAAATTCATTATTGAGTTGATAATGATCTATTTATCACAAGAGCCAAAAAAGCTGATATAGCTTGCTGCTTTAACTAAATTTCTCTTTATGTCTAATACAAAAACTATGTTGGTTAGATTGTAACTATAGTTTATAATTCAATTTTCCTGTCAAAATATAATGTCTGGCTCCACACGGTATGGATTTTGACATCTTGGACCTTATATTTTCTAATTATCCAGAGCGTGGGATGGTGTGTTGCCACGTAATATCAGTGATTAAAAATTTTTATTTGATCATTTATTAGAAAAATATTTAAAATTTTCACATATAAAAATAAAAATTTCCAAAACTGTCATTATCAAATGGCTGAAACCGTATTTTATTTGTCCGGAACATTTTTATTTGGTCATATATTAAAAAATTATTATTATTATTATTATTGTCTGAAATCATTGCACAGTACAGCGGTTTTAGACTCTGAAATCGCTGTACTTTGCGGCGATTTCAGAAGAAATTTTCAGAATGTAACTGTGGGTTTCACGTCTGAAATCGCTATACAGTGCAGCGATTTCAGATCCACACCCCAAATATGTAAATATTTTCTGATACACACCAATCACATAAATATTTTTTTAAAACATATTATTTAAATAAATGTCCCTTACTTGGTTATCTTATTGATATTTTATATTATTATTAATTTATTATTTTTTCCAAGTTGTGGTTTTAACTTTTGTTGGCCGTGAGTTAATGGCAGAAGTTTGGTCTGCTGGAAATGGCCTAGAGGTCGGATCGGCTAGGATACCTTGATAACTTGAAACACCAAAAAAAAAAAAAAACGGTGATCCGATTTTGGCAAAAAATATATTTTGATGGTTAAATCAATCTAAGAAAGGAAAATAATATAAAAGAGAAAAAGGTTGAGAAGATGTTAGAGAAAATTAAAATAGTACCTCGTCAGCTTCTTCAAATGCATTTAGATAGTCGAATTGTCCAAATTTTCTAGCGGAGGACTGGCTATAATGATCGGTCATCATTCAGTAATGTAACAGAGGACAGAGTCATGAAATCTTATCCGAATCTGTCAAATCGAAAAATTTATAACTTTGTATATTTATTATCTGATTAGATCTCTTTCATAGTATCTTTTCTGTATGGACTTTCGTGGACCTTTATGGGTTTAAACCCATGTGATAATTGTTATTATCACCACTAGATCAAAGGCCTAGTGTTTTATAATTTTAATTATAATTATAAATATTTATTAAAAAATTTTGAAGTTTGATAAGAAAGATAAGTCGTTTTAGAGATCGGATTATTACCTTGCCCGGATTAGAGTGTAGGTAGGATCTGAACAGTTTGTCATATCAGGATCTGCAATAAAATTAATTCGGATGGACTGAGCATTAACACTGCTAAATTTAAGTCAGTAAGAGATTTAAATAAGAAAAATGCTTATAGAATGAGAGAGTTTTATGAGTTCAACCTGTCATGTATTTGTGAATAACCTGGTATTTATAGAAAACGGTGAGAGTTGTTTAAGTGATTTATTTAGATGTCAGTAATAAATGTTCGACGATATGATGCAAAGTAGGTAGCCGATGAGATAAAAGCGTGTATCAGTGGATTATTGAAGGTTGTGCCTATCAATCCTATCGAGATTAGATCACCTTAATTATTGTGCATGCCTGTTTACTTATGTGTCGGACTTCAAGAGAGTTCGGCTTAGGTTTCACTGGACCTATCCGGTTGATGGGTTTTTGGGCCAAGTCCGAGTTAGGCCTTGTGGCTGCTGGGCCGGTCTTTATCATGATGATTTGGCTGACTAGGGAAGGGGGCTCTCACACTCTTCCTCAAGGGAGGCTCCCCCGAAGCCAAAAACGGAGGAAGAGCCTCCCATTTAGGGAGAGAGCCCCAAAGAGTGAAACTTCTTTATCGGCTTAGGAAGAATTCACTTGACTTCTTTATCGGCTTAGGAAGAAAAAACTTCATGTATTGAGTATCTGTTTTGAAGTCTTTCTTCCTTTGCGTTCCCGCTATTCCCGACTCCGAGGAGGGAATAGAGTAAGGGACGACTTAAAAAAATTGAATTCTTAAAAAAAAAATTGGAATTCTTCTTCAGTCTCAGATTGTTGATCCTCAGCTTCAGAGGTAACACACCTAAATAAGGGTATGGAGCCAGATTCGGTCGAGTATAGCATGCCTTTGTGAAATAGCCTTTCTAGGGGTCACCACTCCCCGTGCTATCCACTCCGACAACAGTCAAAAGTAGGTTTGTTCTACTCAAGCTTTAATTTTAGTTCTCACTTTGACTGGTAATCTAAGCCTTCATCAATAAATTTAGCAGTTAACATACATCTTGCTATATTTATTTTTTAATTTTCATGAATAAATAGTTATGAATATCCAGATTAAGAAAATAATACGCTAAAATTAGAGAATTTATAATTTATTTCTTATAAATGTATGGAAATTCTTCTTGCTGGAAATTATAATAATAAACAAATCTATTATTATATATTAGCAAACAAACTATAAGTCTTGGCATCAAGAACAATTTGTCTAACCGATGCTACAGCCCCAACAGATGCCAAAATGGAGGAGACTATAGCTACTAACGTGTTGATCCAGAATATAAAACTCTGTTTGGATGGCTTGAAAGTTACATTATAAAGCACCATTGGCAAAATGAAATCCAAAGGAATACATCCGAATGCTCCAAACACGGCCATAATGTCTCCAAAAAATGGTAGCATTGCAGCAATAAATGTAGCTGTAATCACTGATGAGGACCGAAATATCAACCTTGGTATGACATTGCGGATTGAGAATTGATCCATTTTCGGATTAGAAAACCATTTTTCGAACAATTCATTTGTTGGTTGCAAGTATATCTGCAATATATTATATCAAAATTACCATGTCTGCAACAACTATAATTTGATTTGATAGCTAGCATTTTCACAATTGAAATAAAAATAATAGTATAATTTTATTGTATATTTAGCTTATAAACTATTGTTTTTCCATTGAAGTTGTATTATTTAATTTTTTATTTCTTTTAAAGAAATAAAAAAGGATTAATATCATTCATGATTATTGAACTTCGGCCTAATATTGTAAAATTAACTAAATAATTTTTTTTATCGAAATTGTTACTAAACTTTGTATTATTTTATGCAAAAGTCATAATAATCGGTTTCCGGTGAAAACTATTGCCAGAACGTTGATGTTGCATGTCACGCTATCTACTTATGTACACGTAACGTGCCATTTCATATACTATTTGTGCACATGTAGCGTGCCACATCAGCTATTTATGCACACATGATGTGTCACATTAATACTTCAATGTTGGTTTTTATCGGAAACCGGTTATGATTACTTTTGCGCAAAATAGTATTAAGTTTAGTGATAATTTTGATAAAAAAAATTATTTAATTATTTTTATATTATTAGTCGTAAGTTCAATGATTATAGGTAGAATTAATTCAAATAAAAAGTATTGAAGAACTTACAACAGATATAGCAGCGAGTTGCATGAGAATAAAAATGTTGGCGAGTAAAAGAAACCAAGTAGGCAGCAATGGAATTCCATCTCCCATAAAATTGGAAAGAATAGTCGCCTGAGCTTGATTGCCAAATGCCCAATAACCAGAAATGCCAACACAGAAAAATGTGCTCGCTATCACAGAATAGCATATGCACAAGCCTTTCAACATCTTCCCTTCCACTGGAGGAGCTATAGTTGCCTGCAAAGCTAACCATTTCAATTTAATATGCTTCTATCTATTAATTATGCTTCATGGAATGTTAGTCCTATTAGATTATAAATTCAAAAATTGGTCAGGTCTTACAAGTAAAAATTTTCTTTTTTTAATAAAATAAAGCCAACATTTTTTGGCCCTTAATTCAAATTTACAAAAATATGTGATTGAGCCCCTGATAAAAAAAAAAGAAGAAGTGCAATTAGATCTTTAACTGTGAATTTCTTCACACTTTAATCCTCAACTATGAATTCCATTCAGTTGCATTACTTTAAAATTTAAAATCCTCAACTATGAATTCCATTCAGTTGCATTACTTTAAAATTTAAATAAATATAACTATCATAGTAGTCCACTAAACCCTATATAAATAGATGCAATTATGACATTTTAATCCAAAGTAATAACCTAATTGAACAAATATTCAATTCAATGACTATAATATGAAAAAAAAAGGTGGGTCCCAACTAAACTAAATTTCAATTTAAAAGTTTAATTGTATATTTGCATTTAAAAAAAATGGTTTGAGTTTATGGGTGGCCCAAATTCAAGAACTAACGGTTCTAGTACCATATTAAAAAAATGGGTTTGGTCTAACTCAATCTCAAATGCTAACTTGTGAAGTAAAAATTGTCCAAACTTTTATGAAAAGTATTATATATATATATATATATATATATATATATAGCATTTTAAAAAAAATAAATGCTAACAATTAAGCAAATGAAAACCTGTATTTCAGGTATAATTCCACTGGCATATGTGGTAGAAATAATAGAAATAGCATTAATAGCACCGAAAAATCGATTTTCTTGGGAACCATTAATGGAGTAGTTCTTAGGAGGTGCATCCCTAGACTTTCCTGCAAAATATAATTAATATATGTTAAACATGAAATAAACATAAAATTTAATCTTGAATTTTATGAATAAAATATATATATATATATGTATACCTATATGTATAGAACCAGCTGTAACACAAACACTGTAAGCAAGACATAAAATTAAAGAAACAAGATTAATATGCCTTAGGGAATGGAATGATGGCATTTGAGCCAAGAATAATATTAAGGCTCCAAAAATAATTATAAATTGATATAGCTGCATTCCTCCCTCTGATTTGCATAATTGGTAAATCATCTGCAAAACTATAATCAAATTACTATATAACTTATTATTAATTCAAAACTTTATGCATATCTACAAGAAATGCTAACCTTAAGGCTCTGCCCTCCAAGAAGAGAAGAACCAATAACAGCACCATAGCATATTGCAAACTGAAGTGGACCCACAAAATACTTGCCCCATCCAGCTCCTACCACATTCCACTTTTTGCAGTCATTTTAAAGATTAATTACGCGAAAGATTGATGAATGTATACCCTTAGTTACTAGAAGTGACAAGAGAAATTTTTTCAATATGAATTTTACAATATTTGCATGAAAAGTCATTTTCATTGAACAATACTTTAAATTATATCAAAATTCAATATGGTATATATTGTTTAAATTATATACATGCTAAAAGGTGACACATGCATGGCAGTACACATCAGTGAAAACCCATATAATGAAAATCATACAAGGAATTGCTTTTATTATTTCTATTTAAATTTCTTTTTCACAATTAAATAATATATATATACTACATGTTGAAAGAAAACTTATACTTTTTAAAAGTTGGGAGCTTAGGTGGTATACCATATTGAATTTTTTATAGTGTTTGAAGTGTTTTAATGCTAAAATAACTTTACGAGCAAAAATAATATAGTTCAGTAATTTTCTTGTTATAAAAACCTTTTTCGTTATTTTTTGGTACCTACGACACAAATTTAATAACTTCCCATGCAATTAAAACGGTTTTTAGCTCTCGAACTACAATATTGTTTGTCAATTGAATCCCTCGGTAATTTTTTTTCATATCGTTTTATTGTGCTATATTTAGTTTCTAAACTTTTATATTATCATATACTTGATCCATATTCGCAAAATTTAAATAAATTAATGGTGTATTTTTAGTAGACATCGAGTCTCTTAACTCTTAACTATCATCTTTTGTTCCATTGAATCTCGATTTGGACACTGATGAAGGTAATTGCTTATGAATTTAATCCAACACAATAGAAATTAGTGGATTCAATGGACAAAAGTTATAGTTTAGGGACCTAACTTTTATTTTTTCCTAAAACATTTTGCAACTTTGCATGACAATCACCAATTTTGTTTGGGGCTAAAAAAGAGATTCAATTTCAGTATATATAACGATTTGATTCAATTTAAACATTTATTTTTTAGCAACTTTGAAGTAATATTTTCAAAATGATACCATTTTTTTTTTTTTTGGATAAGAAGATTCTTATCACACTGAATTTTAGAGTTCCGGCTAAATTAAAGTATGAAAATTAAGAAGATATAACATAAAAAAGAAAAAAAAAAGATAGGATAACATCTCATTAAGCCATTATCTTTAATTGTTTTAACTCCAAAATTGTTATTACCACGGCTAGAGGCAGCAAATTTTGGACTTTTAAAAGTTTATGTTTGGAGGTCCAATTCATTAAAACTGATGACAGATGCTCAGACTAGACAAGTTCTACTTTAAAGTGAGAATTAGGAAATAAATGTAAAATTATTTTCAGAAAATTCACACACTCACATATAACCCATTCATTGCATTAAAAGATTTCTAAAATCATATATTGACATATTTAATTTGGTTCTTTTCTAAACTTAAATTTGCCATATAAACAAATTTTTGAAAAAGGAAAGAAATTTCTAAATAGTTTTCTGACTGTTTGGATTTATCAAAGGCAACAAAAATCAGATTTTTTATTAATAGGTGGTTTATGTTGCACATATCTTTTTATTTGTTGACATTTTTTGGATCAAAATCTGTTAAGAATAGATAATTGATGTAGGTTTATGATTTTGGTAGGTACTTGTACATAAAGAAGTTAGAAAATCTGAGTATGCTTTGGCGTTTTGAGAGATGATTGCAATAGGATCCTTGTGGGCAAAAGGAGCTGATGACGTTGAAGCTGCAGTGGACGTCTTGTGGGTACAAGGCACCAACGACAAGTCTCAACGTTTCAGATGATCTTGGATCTGTTTCCCGGGAAATTCTGTTTCCTTTTGGGAGGACTCTACTGACTCTTTAATTAGGAATTAGAATATTTTCAGTCAAAAACAGTTGTAATTAGTTAGATTTTATTTTCCTACTTTTACCTGTCCTATTCTAGTTAGGATTCTTGGAAATTATTCATGAGATCTAAATGTGTTGTTGATTTCTTTTAATATTTCAGTATTTATTTTACTCCTGCAAATTATGATTTTATAGTTCTTTTGATTTATGCTATAGGGCTTATTGTACCCTTCTTAGAATTGTAAACGGCGATATAAATTGATTATATTCGTAATTGTCTTTTTAATCTGTAACTTAGTGGTGAATTAGGATGCTTAGGTACTTGACCTGTGATTTAAATCATTTGAGGAATTTAATCTACCTTAAATAAAATCAAGCCTCTTGTTTTATTGGTTAGAGTTAATTAGATTTTTCTCTTTCTTAATGCAATTGTCAAATTGAAGAGCATGTCCTATGGTTGTTTGATAATTAAGGCTAGTTATAGAGCGTCTCTTAGCTAGTTTACACTTAAGGAAAGATTGGATGTTGGAAGTGTTTTGGACATCTTTAACCGATTTAATGCTAAAAGGTGTTTGATAATCAAGACATTCTGTTTAAGTGCTAAAAGTTGTAAGTGAAACACTTTGCTTTTGAATATTTCATTGTTGTAAGTTTCATCTCATCATAAATTATCACGATCATATATCTTCAAAATGATTATAGTTTATTTTGTAATCATATTAGTGATTTTATCATTACAAACTTGTAAGATTTGTGAGGTTAGGTTGCTATGTCCTAATAAAAAAAAAAAATAGCAAGTGTTTAGATCTTTTACCTAAAGAAAAGATCAAGTGTTTAGATCCTTTCATTTTGGGAAAATGGTTAAAGTTTTATAAGTTTTTCACTTGGGAGAAAAACTTGGGAAGCTTCTTATGTAATGTAACCAGCTTTTAACTCTTGCCCACTAAATAAAGTCATGCTAAAAGAAAGAAGCTCTTAAGATTGATAGTCTTAAGGAGATGGTGTAGGCAGTGGCAGAACATCTGTAAATTGTTGTGGCAATTTCTCTGTCCCTTACTATCTTTAATTTCGTACTTTATGTTGTTATATATCTATCAAGTGTTCAATGGAGCTGCTATTAATAATCTATTTGTGTTTTATCATGTAATTAGATTGATTTTCTGAAGAAATAATTTTTGCAAATGTTAATTGGATTTATGCTCAAGGGTAATGTTAGGAATATGCCCTAGAGCCCATTTAGAATAGGGATTATTTCATATATATGAACTCATTTATTATTTATGAGAAGATATTATTCATTTATTAATACTATGTTTTGGTTACATTTGGTTTGATTTGCATTTTAAATTAATAAATAAAGTCCTTGGTATTGTAAATACAATGCAAAGACAATTATAAAATATTTCATGATGTGAGATGACTATTACATCATGTATTAATATCAAAATATCTCTAGTCATAATATTAACAAGACAGGATATTGTTAATACGGGTAGACTAACAAATGTTATAATTCTTAAAGTAATCAAGCAATGGTTCATATAATTGTGATCATGGAGATGATAAAAGCGAACATATGGATGTTTGTTAGAAGAACAAGTGTATTGGACACTTGCAAAGAGAATCCTTATATGGATATTAAATCTATGTTAATGAAGAATCTCTTCATGGTACAAGTATCATCAAACTTGAGATCATCAAAGTTATCTTAAATAGCGAGTGGTATACTTTAACTTCATAACTACTTGCCTTCATTGAGGGGTGAACATAATTAGAAGGCTGGCGTATATTATAACCTGCTTAAAAATAGTTGAGTGAATAATAGAGGATTCACCATACCTAATTTGTAAAGGAAATTTATCTCAAATATTTTGAAATATCTTTATTCAGTACTACTTTGGCCAGAGTAAAATGTCAAAGTGGATTAGATCTACAAGAGGCATTTTAGGAACATAGGAAATATTATCAGAACAACCATATTTAGGTTTATATGAGTTGAAATTATCCCTACTCAAAATCTAAATGAGATGAAGTAAGGTGAAATGAGTAATTGCACGGTAACTATTCTATGGAAGGGTTTAATTAAACCA
The DNA here is from genome assembly GCA_037975025.1 of Excoecaria agallocha. Lineage (NCBI taxonomy): Eukaryota > Viridiplantae > Streptophyta > Magnoliopsida > Malpighiales > Euphorbiaceae > Excoecaria > Excoecaria agallocha. The sequence goes on along the minus strand of CM075813.1, from coordinate 3,203,575 downwards.
CTTGACTTTTCTGTTACTTAGGTAATCATGCTACTTGACTAGAAGTCTCTCATTATTTGTACATGAAAATAAATATAAATATTAATTGTATAATTAATATAATGATTTAAAGAGTTTAAATCATGCAATTCTTTTATTGCAGTTATGTTTGTACTACCAAGTGGACTAGAAAAACCAATGGATCACATGGCTATAGGGAAAGCACATTATGGTAAAATAACAAATGAAATAATATATGTTATTAATATGGATTGAGAAAAGAAGAAGGAAATAATCAATTAAAAGGGTTTAATTAATTGACTGCAAGACTTACCAGAAGTCTATGGCAAAACACTTACTAGAGGTGTCTACACATGGTTTATAGAAATGGGCCAGAACTAATCCATTTTGATCCAAAATAAAATAAGTGTTATAAGACTAAAATGATCTATAAGTGTTATAGACCTGACATATTTAATTTGGTAGAATTTTAAATTCATTTAAATAGTTAAATCCAGGTCAATGCAGAAAAATCCATTAAAAGGCCTCTACATAGGGGCCTTATAAAAAAGTCTTGGATTGGATCTAATTAAGCCAAATTAATTAATTAAGTAAGAATCAAGTTTGAATTAAGTCTTTAGCAACATTAGAGTTCTGTTTTTAACTTGGAGTATAAAAAATAGAAGTTGATTGGGTGTTGGACAAAAGAAATACATTCCTTCTTTTCTTTTTATTGGTTGAATTCCCTCTCTAGCCGCAAGGAATTTTCAGATACCTCTTTATCACCCATTACTGGTTCTTTTACTTCTTCTCTGGTTTGGATTAACATGATGTTCGACATTAGACACTATGATTTATGACAACCCAGTGCGAAGTAATCAACTGTTTAACAACCTTCACATGTGAATTTTGAATTCCTTCAGTTACTATGTGTATATTTCATTACAAGATCTTTATATTAAAGATTTAAATTAAAAATTTTTCACCTTATATATATATGATGCATTGGTAAAAGTTAGAAGTAAAAATTTCTTGATTAAAATGCATAAAATGGATTTAATATGGTCTTGAAGTTCAACTTCAAATTTGGATATGTCCTATATTGTTTTAAATTTTGAAAAAGTTGTAATACTCTATTCACCTTTCTCCTTAATTACCCCCTCCCTTTTTAGAGTATATATTTGTGACTCATATTCATTTGGTTTCAAATGAACCTACTATTCCCAAAAAGGAACCAGTTTCACTTCCACCTCCATCTAACAATGAACCATTTTCACCTTTATTATCTGCAAACTAGATTGAGGAAGTCCATGAGGTTGATTGCTAATCACAAATTCAAATTCACACCCAAGTCTGGACAGATTGGCAGCAGTACCAACCTTAAAGACATTGAGTGATTCATGCATCATTTTTGCATGTTTTTCAAGAACAATTTATGTATTTGTTTTGCATACCTTTTTAGAACAATTATTTGTGCCTATGTTTAAGGTTGGGCTAGCTAAATATTTTGAATTTTTTGGACATATTTACTGGATACTTTGAAATTGTTTGTGGATCGATATTTTGATGTTTATGCTATCGTTTGCTTAACTATTTTTGCATGTTGAGATTTTATTGATTTGTTCTTTGCTTAACTATTATTTCTAAATATATGGTTTCCTATGTTTATGCAACTTTTTTTTTACTATAAATGTTGGCTCAGAAGGCTATAATCTCAGCCTTATGTGGATTTTGATAAATAGCAAAATAATTCAATTAACAAAGTTTTGGGATTTTTAAGTTTGATTTTTGCAGGGCCATATAATATCACTTTTATCAGGTGTTTTATCCAAAATAGAACAAGGTCAGACATGCTCTACTCTCTAAACAGAATCAGATCTGATGCTTTGAATATATTTTTGAAAATTTAGATAATTTAGGAAAATATTGTAAAATTATTTTTGAGGATTCACACACCCACACAAATTATTTACTACATAAAAATATTTTTCAAAATCACATCATAATATATTTAAATTGATTTCTTTCCAATAAGTAAATTTTTCATATTTAAAATAGGAAAGAAAAATTCTGACAAATGTCCTAGCTATTGGAAATTGTTTAAGGAAAGTTCTCTTTAATAATTTTCTGGCCGTTGCATTTTAATTAAGGAAAGCTAAAATCAAATTCTTTCAAATTTAAAGAAACATTTTTATTTTCACACTTAAAAGCTATTTTTTTAGTACAAAAATAGATTTGTTTAAGTGTTGAAGCATACGAGTGAAACACATTTTGTTTTGAACATTACATTGTTGTAAGTTTCACCTCATCATCATGAGCATTCAATCACATATAGTTAAATGATTATAGTTTTTAATTGTAATAATATATAGTGAGATTTATCAAAATCATATGAGATAAAGTTAGGTTAGGTTGCTAGAGTCTAAGGAAATAAACTAGCAAGTGTTTAGGTTCTTTTACTTGAGAAAAATGATTAAGTGTTTTTGAGTTTTTCACTTGAGAGAAAAACTTTGTGTAGCTACTCATGTAAATGGCTTTTGACTCTTACCCGCTAAACAGAGTCACATTAGAGAAGAGAAACTTTTAAGACGGATTGTCTTAAGGAAATGATGTAGACAATGGCCGAACCTTTATAAATCGCGGTGTCAAATATCTCTATCCCTTCTTCTCTTTTATTTTGTGGTATATCTATATTTATGTTGTGTTGAATCTATCTGTTCTATGCTTGTCTCGTATTCTATAGAACAAGTTATAAAACCAGTCAGTGTTCTACCATGAGATGAATTTGAATTTTTGCATAAATTAATTGAGCAAGATTTAATTGATCAATTACCCACCAAAAGTTTCATCCATGCATGTATATTTAATGTGAAAAAGATTGAGTAATATTTATGAAGTAAATTTATTATGATCTTAATACATGCATCTGTTCTAACTTAAGATAAGTACCTTCTCTAATTTGTTTTATTTGGTCACAAAGAGTTGTAATACTCTATATATTCACCCCTTTTTAGAGTACATTTGGGGCTCACAATAAAGTGATTCAATCTAACTTGTTGTGTGACCATCCAGTTATATTATTACTAATTTTATGAATTTTCTATATAATGTGAATACAACAAAAGAATTATTTTTATTAGTTATTTTTTTTTTGTTTTTAGTGAAAAATTTTTAAAAGATAAAAAATAATATTAGAAAATTTAATATAATTTTTTGTCTGATGCACTTATGACCATTTTAATAATGAGTCATTTCAGGTATGATCAAATCCAACTTGACCCAATATCTGTAAAAGTTTGATAAGTTTATAATCTAATTCATTATAATTCACCCAAACTCATTCTACTAGATCCGTTTGTCAAGTATGAAAGAATTAGAAAATTAAATTAGAAATAGCAAAGAGTCACCTAGGATGTGGGTGGCCATATCTCGGAATCGAAGCTGCCGATTTCCAAGTTGTTCATGATGCTCTAAAACAAGAGATAGAAGATTGTATGAATAAAAAGTGACTATGGCTGCAAGAGTTATACATAAAATCCCAGGGAACCAGCCAAGCATCCCCATAGCAAATGGAAGGCTCAAAATTACTGGACCCACTATTGATGTTGTCAAATGATATCCACAATGCACCCATGATCCTGTAATATCCATTAACCAAATATTCCTTCATTAAGTTTCCTTTTTTTTTTCCACAAATTAATTACAAAAGAAGCTATCAAAATTTTGCCACATCCCCTATATTTTATTATTTTTATGAATATTTATAGCTGTAGTTAATTAATAGTATATCTTTGTTAAAACAACGCAATATACCTTTTTCCTTTAAAAAAATAAAAGAAATGAAAAGTATAGTGTAGTTAAGAGAGAAAACAAAGAGAGCAAACTAACCTTTGGATTTGAGGACAAATAAAGCTCCAGCATCAATTTCTATGGAGGAATGATTAATTATCCCCTCTCGATCTTCTTTCTTAGACAAATCCGTGGACTTTGGAATCTCAGTTCCCATTGCTATACGGTGAAAAAATAAATATCTGAATGAAATGGGTATGCCCTTTAATAGAAATGACATGTGAAACAAATAAACAAAAAAAAAAGAGCAAAAGCCTAATTAGGTTCCCGAATTATTTGATTTTTGGAAATAAATCCTTGAACTTTCATTTCTGCAATTTGAGAACACCAACTTTATTATTATTTCACATGAAGTCCCTCACAAACTTAGAATTTTAATTACTTTAAAATTGCTCAAAATTAGGTGAAACTATTAAATTTTATCTTTTTAAGAGATAAAAGGACTCTTAAAGAGTCCAGTGATTCTTCAAATCTTCTTAACAATATCAGATCCATGGAGAGTTCAAATTCCAATAATCTTCAAGAATGGATTTTATTAAAAAATAAATACATAATGTCATAGTAAAAAAGTTGTTTAAAATTAACCAGAAGTTAGACAGTCCATCGCAAATTAGTAGGAAAATTGGTGAATAAAAGGTTCGATGAAGTCGAACGGAAAAAGATGTCTGAAAAACTTGAAACATCTGGAAAAGGAGACCCGTAAGCTACTCTAGAAATATTTAGGAAAAATAAAATTGATTCCTTGCATATTATATCCTAAAAAGAAAGAAACCAATTTAAATAACAATAATTTGAGATTTTTTTTCTAGTTTTTGATATTTTAACGAATAGAAAATATTAAGAGAAGTCATAAATTTTAGAATTCAGCCTTCACAATAATTTTAAAATTTCTAATAGCTCTATAATTTTATTTAGATGAGTTAAAATTTATAATATAAAGTATGCTCACTTTAATGTTATTAGTGTTTTAGGTAAAATACTTTGGAATGATTTTAAAAATGAAATTTTAAAGAAGAAAGAAGTTTTTAGTTGGAGAAAATTATTTTGATTTGAAATCATAAGTTTGGGAAATTAGATAAAGACGCAGAGACTAAAATTGACAAAAATTAAAAGTTTAAGGATGAAATGTTAACAAATAAAAGTTTGATAACGAAATGTTAAAAGCTTCAATGTTTGGGGAATAAATTAAATAGATGTTTTGGAATAAAAAAGTTGGTTAATTGGCTGCCGTCTTTGACTAGCTAAGACAGATTTGTCTTCAAAAGTAAGACTTTTATGTAGCATAAACAAAACTCCATCACTACATTACATAAAAACTTGAGTGGTGTTAGATGTAAATTTTTTCCATGTTACTATTTTCCGATGAAAAAGAGCATACGACATAGGTTTTATTGAAAAATAAAAATGTTCGTAATGTATATTTCAGCTTTTCTAAGGGATAAAGTCGTCATTTATTCTTAAACTTTGTTAAATGGATAATTTTTTTGCCTTTTTTTTTGCCATTTAATACATACATTTTATCATTGTATTTTTCAAAATAAGAAAGTAATTTATCATTGTATTTTTTTAGAATAGGTTAATTTTTAAAAAATATTACACCATTTGCTCTCTATTCGTTTCATTTTGTTTTCATAAATATTAGAGGTGTTTTATTTTTACTTTCATTTATGCTTTTTTATATTTAAAAATGCTTCCTTTGAATTTTATAGGTTTTAATATTTAAAAAATACCCATATCTCATAAACCCATTTTTACTTCCCCATCTCTATATCGTCGTTTTGTATCTACTTCTGTCTCATAAATCCTCTCTTTGAGATGAATTCGAAGTTGAGCTCTCTACACCTCATAAGTCTAAATTGAAGCCATGCATATCCATTCTTGGGTCAATTTGATCTATAGTCACTGAACTTACGCCTAATCGTCCAAAAGTAATTGACTTATTTTTCGTGACTTAAATGTTACTAAACTTATCAACTTTTTGCAGAAAAGTTATCTTGATCGGTTTCTGATGATGACTTTTACTGGAATGCTAACGTGACATGCTACGTCATATGCCTGGACACACGTGGCATGCTAATGTGTCATGCCACATGTATTCAGGCATATGACATGGCATACTATGTCAGCATTTCGGCAAAGATCATTGTCGAAAATCGGTTAAGATGAATTTTCTGTAAAAAGGTGATAAGTTCAGTGACATTTAAGTCATGAAAAATAAGGTAATTATTTTTGGGCGAATAGGCGTAAGTCTAGTAACCATGAGTGAAATTGACTCATCCATTCTCATATGTCCAAGTTAATAAAATTCAATTTCTTCAAACTTATTCTATTTTGTTCCAATATCTTTGCATTTTAATGGCTTATTTTTTTCTTCAATATTATGATGTGATATAAAAGTAATGCTTTGGTATTCAAGTCTTTGCATGATTAGAATTGAGAAATCAAGGCGAATGTATGTCCATTAAGTGTTCGACATAATACTTCGAAGAGAAATTGGTGAGGATTTTTGTCATTTATGGCGAGAATTACAAGACTTTTGGTTAGAATTAGTTAATAAATTAAGAATGTAGGCTATTAATTATAGCTAAAACTCTCTTCATTATATTCTGAATCTTAAAATTTTTGGTGTAGAATTGCTATTAGACTGTGATTTCAAGTGAAATTCATAAGGAATAATAGGAGTGTACATTGTATGTCCGTATGTATATCTTTAATAAATGTAAGATTAGGGTAAATAATGTATTAAAGTGATCTCAAGTCAAATTCATAAGTTATACATAGAGGAATACACTGTATACCATGTATACAGTAGATGTTTTCTAGTAAAAATATTGCCCAGGTTCTTTTATTTTCCCTTTCCATGGTTATTTGTTAATTGTATCGCTGATATGTGGATTTAGTTCATTTTCAGCTATTAAATTATTAGGTTAAATGTTTAAGAAATTTTTACTATAGATTATAAAACAGATTCATTGGAGAAACAAAATATAAAGAGTTCGCCAATCATTACAAAAAAAAGGGAATTAGAGATGGCATCATCCATCATACATCACTCTTAACGTTTGATTCTTGTAGCCATCATAGATTCACTTAGGTGGTTTAGAGGGTCAAACAGTCACCTTGTTTGAAGATCGATATTTATATTGTTAGGGTTAAGATCAAAATCAATTTAGGGTTGGAATCAGAGGCTAGTTCAAAGTTGAGTTTAAGCCAGTTATCGAAAAGTGGTAGGAAAACATAATCAAAGATGGATGACGAGTAACTAAATGAGACTAAGAGAGTTATTGATGAGACAACGAGACTAACATCTTTAAGGGAAAGGTTGGTCGCTTCTATGTCGGCACCTTGGATGATAAGAGATGAATTGGATAGAAGGCTAGATAGGAGGTTCTAGAATTTTAAAGAGAGGATGATGGCCATGATTATGGGTCTTAGTGCTAAGGATACAAAATTCAAAAAAAAATGAAAGAGAAGGTTGAAGCAATGTCCAAGTTATTATCCACTGGAAGAGGAATGAACCTTGAGGATAGGGATTTAGATTGAGATAACCCGCTACCTTAGAGGTTCAAGATGTCTGATCTGCTAAGATTTAATGATATTTTAGATCCTTCTGCACATGTTAGGCAGTATATGCTGATTATGAAAGTTACCACTTTGACTAAGAAACAAAAGGTGGAATATTTCTATATAAGCTTAATAGGTCTTACGATTAACTGGTATCACGGGTTGGATAGGCGCACTGAGGAAGATTAAGACTTGCAGATCGAAAAGTTCCTCAAAATGTACAATTATAGTATATGAAGTTACCTTAAAAGATCTCAAATTGCTTTAATAAAAGCATGATGAGTCCTTTCATGAGTACTTTACAAGGTAGAGGAACCAACTAATAGAGATAAAGAGAAAGCTCGATACGGTTGGCCCCATTAGGCTTTTAATTTGAAATACAAGTCCTTACCTGAGGGATAGCCTAAAGATGAAGAGTTTAAACTATTAAGATTCTATGAAGGACATAGCCATAGAAGCTGAGGCAAGTACTTGGCCAGAATGGCCAATAATAAAGGTGTAAAGAGGAACTTTAGCAATAACAAGGCTGTTGGAAGTAGTTGTAGGGTGAATAGAAGTGGGAAAAATACTTAAGTGTTTTCTATGAAGGTTAATTAGAGGCATTATTCCAACCTCTAGAAGTTATTATCTTGGGTTTTAGATCGACTGTGCAAAGAAGGGAAGTTACAATCACTACCTTCGAGACCTGCTAAGAGTCAAGGGTTACCTCACCATAAAAAAGACCAATAATGTGTTACCACTAGCATACCAAGCATCTAACTGATTACTTTCGTACCTTAAGAAATATGATTGAGGATCTGATAGATAACAAATAGATTTTAGATCCTAAAAAGAGAGAAAAGAAGAAGAAATAAGGATACAATGCTGTGTCGCCTCTGGTATTCATGATTGGGTATAATCTGCTCCAGTGGTATGTGATGAGAGAGCTATATGGAAATGAGTATATGGAAATTACTCATGCCACCCCTAAAGTAACAAAGTTAAGTGAAGAAAATCAGCAAATTTCTATGATTGATTGTTGGGATTCCCCAATCAAAAGTGAAGATAAAGGGGCTATGGTGCCCATTGATGTATAAAGTTCAACTAGTAAGAGTGAAGACGAAATGAGGAAAGAGAAGAAAGTGAAGGTGTTCACTAAAAATGGAAGGGTGGCCTCTGAAATTGAGAAATAATTGATTCCTACTGTAGTTCCCATAGAGAAAGAGACTGAAGAGAACCAAATCATAAATCAGCTAAAGAAGATGTAAGCCTAAATCTCTATTTGAGATTTATTAAGGCAATCACGATCGCATATGCAACAATTAGTTGAAGCTTTGAGTGAGTCCACTATTTTCACTATCATCTCACCCTCTAAATTGTTGGATATAGTCAAAGGAGGAATGGGAGAGAATGTTACATATTCTAAAGCTTATCTACCCACTGAAGGAAGAAACCACAATCATCGTCTCTACATCAAAGCTTAGTTGAATGGAAAGCACAAACCATGTGTAATGGTAGATGATGGATCACCTATTAATGTGTGTCCATTGGTTGCAATTTTTGCTTTTGGGATGAATAAGAGTATGCTAGACAAGTCAGATTTGACCATTTTTACTTATGATAATTCGAAGAGGCAAGCTACGGGGACCCTTAAAGTTGTAGTGAAGATGGGGTCGATTGAGACTAAAGCTGAATTTGTGGTGTTACCTATTCTTGCCAATTTTTTTATGTTACTTGGATGGCTATAGTTTTATAAGTTGGAGGGAGTGCCCTCTACATTGCATCAAATGATCAAGATACCTTATGGTGGTTAGGTGGTTACCATTAAAGATGCGAGGCAAAATCAGGTATATGTGTTAGAAATAGCCAAGCAGCCTTTTAGTGGGTTCCATGTGTTTGTGATCAATGATGAAGAAAGTGAAGGTTGTTTTGCTGATATCCCACAAGTAATCAACATACTAAAAAAGGTGCATTTCTTGCTTGGAGTTAGTTTAGGTAAGAATTCTCAGGGATCGCAGACTATAATTGCTACTAAAGGACAAAAGGATAGAAAAGGGTTAGGTTATATTGGTCTTAGCAAGAAAGAAAAGCAAAGGAAGCAGCAAAGGAAATCCCTCACATTTCCAAGAGCTTTATGCTAGCTTTAGGGGTATGCCTTTGCTATAGAGAAAATAAACCTCAATTGATAGGAGACAGGTAATGCTTGGTTTAAAGCTATTCAATTATGTCTTTATTTAGGAACAATGGATTATTAAGCCAGTTGAAGGATTCTAGGATGAAGAGATCCTTTTGTATCATTCAACTTGGGATAAGGAAGTACCTAAAGATATTATGATTGAGAAGCTGCTTACTATTCAAAAGAAGGGCAAAGAGAAGATTGAAGTTAAAGATCCTTTCAAGCCAGACCAGAAAGTTAGAGAGACATTTGATGATACCAAGATTGAAGATAATACTTTTATTGATATTGTTTATGTTCCAGAACTTTTTAATTAGAACAATGATTAATCTTTTGATTATATTATTAAGATGAACAATTTTGTTTACTTGTGTGATGTTTCTTCTAATTTCAATATGTATAATTATGACAATGAATCATTCATATTTGACATTAAATCAATAAACACATGTTCATTTAATCTTGAAATAAAAAAAAATCCCAAAGAAATCTTATTAGCATTGGATATAACTCCCAAAGAGAGAAAATTTGAGAGAATATTAAAAAAAATATGAAAGTCTTTGCCCAGACCTTTGAGGAAATGCACAGAATTGATCAAGAAATAGCTGAACATGCCATCCCAACCTATCCAATGTACAAGCCAATCAAATAGAAGCTTAGGAGACTTAGGCCGAAATGGGCAAAAAAGGTTAAAGATGAAGTAAGGAGGTAAATAGAGGCCAAGTTCCTAATATAGGTCAATACCCAACATGGTTAGCAAATGTAGTCCCTATAGCAAAGAAAGATAGAAAAGTTAGAGTCTATATGGACTTTATAGATTTAAATAAAGCTTGTCCTAAGGATGACTTTCCTTTACCTCATATAGATATCTTGGTGGATAGTGCAGCTGCCTGTGCCATGTATAGCTTTGTGGATGGGTATATCGAGTACAATTAGATTCTGAACAAGATTGTGGATATGATCAAAATGACCTTTATCATTGAGTGCGGTACCTATGTCTATCAGGTCATGCCTTTTGGCCTTAATAATAGAGACGCCACCTATCAGAGGATGGCAACTAGGATATTAGATGACATAATCCATAAAGAGGTGGAGGTGTATATGAATTACATGATGATCAAGTCAGCAACCCCAAAAGGTCACTTCAAGGCATTAGAAAAGTTAGTCCAAAGGATTGAGAAGTACAATCTTTAGCTCAACCCCAAGAAGTGCATATTTAGAGTTACTTAAAGTAAACTTTTAGGACACATAGTGAGCCAAAAAGGAATAGAGATATATCCTGACAAGGAGAAAGCTATCAAAGAGATGCCTGTGCCTTAAAAGGAGAAGAAGGTTATAGGATTTCTAGGCAGGATTCAATATATAAGTAGGTTCATAGCCAAGTTGACTTCAATTTGTGAACTGATCTTCAAGCTATTTAGAAAGGATCAGCCAGCAGTTTGGGATGAAGATTTGTCAAAAGGCACTTGACACCATTAAGGAATACCTTTTTATATCCATTGGTGCTGAGACTAGCATAGGCAGGTAATTCTTTGATCTTATATTTGGCCATAAAGGATAGTTCAATAGGGGCTATGATGGCCTAAGAAGATGACTTTGGGATCAAATATGCAACCTATTATCTTAGTAATAATTTTCTTCCATATAAGGCTAAGTACATAAAAGTTGAGAAGATTTATCTAGTAGTCATCTAGGCTTCAAACAAATTGAGGCATTACTTTCATTCCTATAAAGTACAAGCTATATCTAAATAGAATCCTCTTATGTATTTGCATGAAGCACCCTCACTCTTAGGGAAGATGGGTAGGTGGTTAATCCTCCAACAGGAGTTCAACATCGAATACATCACTAGAAAAACTATTAAAGGAAGACCCAAAGTAGAATTCCTAATTGATCAGCCATTGGAAGGAGAAGAGATAACTTATGAATTTCTCGATGAGGATATCATAGCTATAATGATACATGATTGGAAAATTACTTTGATTGGACTGTGAATAACAAATAAGCTGGAGTAGGAGTGATCCTCATAACCCTGGAGGGACAGAGGTTGCCTTTAGCTAAGAAACTAAGGCATAAAGTGACCAACAATGAGGTAGAGAATGAAGCTTGCATCTTTCGGTTGGAAGCCTTACTACCTGTGGGGAAAAATTTGTAGAAGTATTGGGGAATTTATCTTTGATAATCTATCAAATGAAAGGTGAATGGTTAGTAAAGGAAGAGCGGTTATTGCCTTGCCTTAAATGTTTGAAAGCCTTGAGTAGTCATTTTGTGGTTTGCACATTTGGATACATGCCTAGAGAGGAGTGTTATAGCTTTTTCTAAAAGCTTAAATACTGCAAGTATACGATGTACCGATTATAATACTTCAGATATCGATCCCACGAGAAATGTTGATTGATATTACTCACTATTACTACTTAATTTTAATCTTGTTTACAACATTCATAAATTGAAAATTAATTCTAAAACTACTTTATTGTGTAAATTAATTAAATCTTAGTTGAATATAATCAAATAAGACAATTTATGTAATGAAAATCTAATGATCATGCACTTGATACCATTATTTCCATTAATATGTTTAATCTTATCAGTAAGCCAAGTTGGAATATATTTCTAATCCATTCTCTCGACATGAATTAGATGCCTAAAACATGCAATTAAAATGCTAATCCTTAACTCTCGTTAATGAATTAGTTGATTCTAATTACACATTTTAAGATTATTCACTAACCTATAGCAATTATCTCTACATGTGATCTCTCAAACTATGCTTTGATAATGAATTTCCTATTAACTATTAGAAAGATGTTGCTCTCGCTAACTCTCTTACTTATAACTACTATGACGATTTTCAAAGAAGGAATTGCCATCTAAGATTGTTTTCCTTAACTTATAATGATACTAATAAAGTTTTAATACCAAATTCTACATTAAAAAACAAACAGTGTAAATGGAAAATAGATAATTCATTCATATAAATCAAATGCCTAAATAATATTCATTTAATAATTAGAAGGAAGAAATGAAAATAAGAAATAGAAGAATGGGATCTCTCAACCCTTTTCCCTTTCACCAAAGGTAGTTTTCTTCCTTGCTTCTCTTCTCTTTAAATCATGAAAATTAAACTAAAATTAAAATCCTAAACTATTGTTGTCAAAGTACAAAATCAAATCTAATAATCCACCCCTCTCAATTCTGTTCAAATTAATATTAATACATCTCTAAAAGAGATGTCCCTTCAAATGCCTCTTCCAAAAGGTTGCAATTCTTGATAAAAGACAACTCTTGAAAGTCAACTTCTTCAACGACCGTCAGAGTTCCTGCTCACGACCAATGTCGTGCTCATGACATGGTACGTATAGACTTGGCTTGCATTTTCCACACTTTTACTGGCTTGGCTTTCCCCTGCATGCTGTCACGACCCACACTAGTGTTGCCCTCGCGATTATGGTCCATCTAACCTAAGCTTCTCTTTCTTCTCCAAATGATGTCCTTCTAGCTCCAAACCATTCCCTTACTCCTATAAAACAAATAAAACACCCACAAACACACAAAACACATAAAAGCAATAAAATACACATAAAATACCGAAATATTAAACACTATACTTAATGAAACTACACATAAAAATACAATATTTACGAGCTTTTCAAGCTCATATGAATTCCCCACACTTGAACTTTTACTTGTCCCCAAGCAAAACCTAACAAACAAGCAAACAACACACACACAATTTTGGAGCTCACACTTATATATGGCAAATATTTGAAACCCACATGCAGAAATATTCACCTCTTCACAAATTTAGCCTAAATATGCAAATTCTCAAACCAAACCACTATCCATTAAACTTAATCAACCATGCACATTTGTAAAATTATAAAGTAACAAAGCACAAGAATGTATAAACTTAAGAACTTGAATATCTTAATACATGTAAACATTATTCCACACCAAATATTGCCTAAAGTAGTTCTCACTCAAACACTATATTCTTAAAGCACTCAATCTCTCGATGTGTTTATGGGTTAGTATTTATCTCATTCCTTAAATATGCTATTGCCTACCATAAGCTTGTAATTAGTAAACATCTCCAGTACAAGTATATAATGTTACATGAAATCAAAAGGGTCTTACAAGGGTTGTAACTCGGCTTAGGTTAAAGGTAGGAAAAATGTTTGGTTTAAGTAGCTTAAATTGTGAATAGAAATAACATCACTATATCATAGGAGATTTAATTAAGAATCTAAGCATTGCATGATGTAATTTACTTCTCATATGCCCTTCTCAATGGCACACAACTACTAGTTTCTCTTATTCTTTCTTTCTTTTTTTCTTTTCTTTTCTCTTCTTTTTATTTTTGTTTTTATTATTCTTTTTCTTTTAATTTTTAAGAAACTAGCCTTGTTCTAATATTGATCCTAGAGAAGAAGGAACTTTCTTTAACTCATATTTAAAATACCATCATGCTTATATTAACAATATATATCTCCTAATGATATAGCAATTTATCTCTCTTCACAAAAGGGTAACACAAAGAAATAGATTTTTGTTTAGCAAAGGATATTGGCTAATTACATGTTATTCAACAAAAATAGGTTAAAGGCTCAAAATTGGCTACCTAAAGTTAAAAAGGTGAGTTTTTTCAAGCAAGCCAAAAGTGGTTCATCTAAATGCCCTTATCATTTTCATGCACATCTCATACTAAATGTAATCTCAAGGTTTACCAAGAACAAATTCTATAGGAAATGGCATGTTAAGGCTCTCATACAAGAAAAAATTCAAAGTACAAGGCTCAAAAGCTCACTTAAGCTTTAGGTAAAATTACCCTAAGCAATATATTGGCCACGATAATCATTTTATACATGTGAAAAGATACTCAACTTAAAAAGAACCTACACTAAAGTGCTTTGCCAAGTCTTGACCATCACTATGTACATTAATTGTCAAAGTAAAATGAAAATAATTAGCCAAAAAATTTGCCTAACTAAACTAAAAATGACAGAAATTCAAGCTAAAACATGTATTTATTCCCAAATAATTCCCAAATACACAAGCTCCAAAATTAAATTCACAACACAATATACACACAACAAAAACATGCAACCAACATAACATGTACATCCCCCCACACTTAAAGGACACAATGTCCTCATTGTGTGAGAAAATCAACATAGACAATTACATAACATAGATAATCATATAACACATGCAAACTCAAACACACAATAAAAATTAAAAGTAGAAGATAAGGGAATGTTTACGCAGCTGGTCCACTAGGAGACCTTGGAGGTGAAGGAGTAAACTGCACTTTTTGCTGGCGAAAGTGTGAGAGAAACTTTCGACTTATGTTCTTATGACTCTTATGCATTTGGTGTACAGTAGCCTCTAGAGAATCCATGCGTGCCGCCATACTCTGGTTGGCAGCTTCGATCCCTTCTAAATGTGAGAGAATATGCTGCATACTAGCAACATCTTTATGGCCAACGGCCTCCTCTTGTCCAGCACCAAAATCACCAGCATCATCACCAACATCTTCATCCTCAAACCCATCTGAATCGTCTGATGTGGCAGCAGCAGAAGATTCGAAAGCCTTTTCTTTTCCTTTGTCGCGACTTGGACTAGCACCTTGCGCAAAACGTGAAATAAACTGTGGAGGCAAAGCGCCTCGATCCAATACATGAGAATTACACAAGTGTTTGACATCCATTAAAGCAACTAACTCATTTTCATCGGAAGCAAAATTAGCCAAATCACCTAAACACCCTAAAATGATACCGGTAACCATGTGACACATGCCTACCATTTTTGTCCTAGCAATAGAAGCATGGTAAAGCTCATCAAAAATGAAATCTATTGAACAGGGTGTTTTACATGAAAGCATCAAGTCTAGCACATACAAGTCCTTAGTCTGAACTTAAGTGCTCTCAACTCTCCCAAACAAGGTATGACAAATATATTTATCAAATAGAAACAAAGAGTTATCCTTGATAAAGCGGTTTGGTGCATTTTTGTTGTTAAAAACATCCAAGCCAGTTATTTTATGCCAGACCGATTTGTGATCAAACACATTAAAGTTAAAGCATTTGCCATTTAAGGGAAAGCTAAACCAATCATGCATTTCATCAAAGCCAAAAACTAACTCACATCCCTGATGCCTAAATTAAAATTGAGTCTTTTTGTCATCAACATATGCTAGGGTTACAAAGAATTTTACTGCTCAATCTTTTCTCATAGGTAAAGTCATGTGAGCAAATTTTCCCACTTCATATACTTAATATTCTTGTCAAATTATGAGGTAAGACCTAGATCAGTAAGCAAAGAAAAGTCTAAATGCGGCATACCTATATAGGTTTTCTTGGAGAAAAATTTAAATTTCTCACCTCCTGCTTAGTAAACAGTAAAAATGGGAAAAGGGCAGTCAAACCTATCTTGGAGATACTCAGCAGCATTGGGTGGAGAGCTTAGGCCTTCTACGGGTTGTTTGTCCTTGAGACCAACCATTTTCATGTGAACCATTGTTTAGACTTGTGAAAATTAACTGAAATCAACAAGATCAAGCAACGAAGAAAGAAACACACTTACAAAACCAAGTAAAGGGAGAAGAGAAAAGAAGAATTTGGAAGAGAGGAGAGATATAGAGAGGAAAAACCCTAGAGAAAACTCAAAAATGGCTGAGAATAGAAGATGAATCATCTTTTTAGGGTTTTAAAATATATATAAGGCAGGTGAAAAGGCTGGGAAAACAGCTATAAATTCAAAAAGCATGTCATGTCGCAACCTCGTGACATACCTAAAAATATAACTATGATCTAGTCGCGACACTGCCACTCTTGCGATAGAAGTCTCTGGCCCCTAGTGTATCATGCTCGCGACAGTCACCAAGTGTCCAATCTTGATGGTCCACAGCCACGAGGGTGACAGCAGCACGCTCATGACAGCACTTGCCAAACAAAATTTCTCCCTATATTGTTGCGCCCGCGACATTCATCGCGCTCATGATAATGAAGAAGAATCATTAGTTAATTAATAATGTTTTTTTTTAAATGGAACATAGATGAAAGATATACTAAATAAAATAACCTGTAAAATCAAAGATAAACTATGTAAGTATCCTAAATTAACTAAAAAAAACAATAATAACATAAATAAATAACCATCAATCCAAATTTAAAACTATAAACGATTAGAAATTTCCACTAGACTTCCTTCAAACATTTGCGTGGATTGTACTCCGTATTGCTTGGTAAATTTCCTTGTAATCGAGAATGTAGAGCCTTAGCAATTTGCCCTAATTGGGCCTCTAAATTATGGATAGATGAGGCATGATTTTTCATGATTTGATCAAACTATGTCTCCAGCTTCTTTTGATTTTCTTCTTGTGAAGTGAACTTTAAATTAAGCTCCTCTATGAACCTATCCACCTTAACCTCTAAAGATCCAAACCTATCTTGAGGTTGTTGAAATCCTACACCCCTATGTTGATTGTTATTATTTTCCCATGAAAAATTTGGGTGACTTCTCCAACTAGGATTATAGGTATTTGAATATGGGTTACTATGCCTTTGCCCTTGTAAAAAACTAACTTGCTCATTCATACTACTCATTCCCAAACTAGATACCTCACTTGTATGACCTTTATGGCCACAAATGGTGCATGCATTTTGTGATTTTCCTCCCACTCCTAGGCTATTAATCTTTTAGGTTAATTCCTCTACTTGGGCTTGTAATGCCACAACAAAATCTATTGAATGTACCCCCCTAGTATTAGCAATAGCATTAGGTTCTCTCACTCTCTCAGTTGGCCACATGCAATTGTTCATAAACATTTCTTATAACAACTCAAATACACCATATGTTATTTTTCTCATAAGAGAACCACAGGCAGTGACATCTATGGTACCTCTAGTGGTGGGATTCACTCCATTGTAAAATGTTTGCATCAACAATTCTCTTGGAAGATTGTGGTGTAGATAAATTCTCTATAATTCCTTAAAATGCTCCCAAACTTCATAGAAAGACTCATTATCATGTTGAATAAAAGTGGTGATATCCTTTATAATCTTTATAGTTTTGACTAGAGGGAAATATTTAGATAAAAATGCTTAGGCTAATTGGTCCCAAGTTGTTATAGATCCTTTAGTTAGGGAATTCAACCAAGCCTTCGCTTTATCCTTCAATGTAAAAGGGAAAAGCCTAAGCTTAATTGCATCCGCAGAAACTCCATTTATTTTAAAGGTATCACATATTTCTAAGAAATTTGCCAAATGAGCATTAGGATCCTCATTTGCCAAACCATATAATTGAATACTATTTTGAATCATTTGCAAAAGAGATGGTTTAATCTCAAACTGATTAGCATTTATCATGGATTTTACCACCCTTTGTTGAGCACCACTCAATGCCGACGTGGCAAAGTCCATCAGCCTTGGTGGATTTTCCTCTTCAGCCATGATTAATCTCCTCGTCCTATTTTTTCTTCTTATTGGATTTACAATTAATTGAAATAAATCTTTCTATTTCTAGATTCAACGGTTCAAGTTCTTCTTGAGAACTCCTTGTACGAGGCATGAACTGTCAAATCCTGAAATACACAACAAAATAAAAAAATAAAAACAAATTAAATATTGTAATCCAAAATCATAAATCAAGATTCATAATGCAATAAATCAATCATACAACTCCCCGGTAATAATGCCAAAAACTTGTTATAGCTTTTTCTAAAAGCTTAAATACCACAAGTATATGGTGTACCGATTATAGTACTTCAGATATTGATCCCATGAGGAATGTTGATTGATATTACTCACTATTACTGTTGAATTATAATCTTATTTACAACGTTCATAAATTAAAAATTAATTCTAAAACTACTTTATCATGTAAATTAATTAAATCTTAGTTAAATATAATCAAATAAGACAATATATGTAATAAAAATCTAACGATCATGCACTTGATATAATTATTTCCATTAATATGTTTAATCTTATCAGTAAGCGAAGTTGGAATATATTTCTAGTCCACTCTCTCGACATGAATTAGACAGGCTAGAATATGCAATTAAAATGCTAATCTTTAACTCTCGTTAATGAACTAGTTGATTCTAATTACACATTTTAAGATTATTCACTAACCTACAACAATTATCTCCGTATGTGATCTCTCAAACTATGCTTTGATAATGAATTTCCTATTAACTATAAGAAAGATGTTGCTCTCGCTAATTCTCTTACTTATAACCACTATAATGATTTTCAGAGAAGGAATTGCTATCTAAGGTTGCTTTCCTTAACTTATAATGATACTAATAAAATTTTAATAGCGAATTATACATTCAAAAACTAACAGTGTAAATGGAAAATAGATAATTCATTCATATAAATCAAATGCCTAAATAATATTCATTTAATAATTAGAAGGAAGAAATGAAAATAAGAAATAGAAGAAGGGGATCTCTCAACTCTTTTCCCTTTGACCAAAGGTAGTCTTCTTTCTTGCTTCTCTTCTCTTCAAATCATAAAAATTAAACTAAAATTAAAATGCTAAACTATTGTTCTTAAAGTACAAAATCAATTCTAATCATCCACCCCTCTCAATTTTGTTCAAAATAATATTAATACATCTCTAAAAGAGATGTCCCTTTAAATGTCTCCTCCAAAAGGTTGCAATTCTTGATAAAAGACACAACTCTTAAAAATCAACTTCATCAACAACCGCCAGTTGTCGTGCTCGCGACCAACATCGCGCTCGCGACATGGCACACATAGACTTGGCTTGCATTTTCCTCACTTTTGCTGGCTTGGCTTCCCCCACATGCTGTCACGACCCACACTGGTGTCACCTTCGCGATGATGGTCCTTTTAACCTTAGCTTTTCTCTTTCTTCTCTAAATGATGTCCTTCAAGCTCCAAACCATTCCCTTACTCCTATAAAATAAACAAAACACCCACAAACACACAAAACACATAAAAGCAACAAAATACACATAAAATACCAAAATATTAAACACTATACTTAACAAAACTGCACATAAAAACACAATATTTATGAGCTTTTCAAGCTTATATCAAGGAGAACCAATTGGCAGAAGCCTTAACAACCTTGGTATCAATATTGGATAACCAAAGGAAGTAAGTATAAATCCAGTTTTGATCTTGAGTTCTAATAAACAATACTTAGAGGTTGAACAAGTAATGGATATTAAAGTAGATGATGGGAAACCTTAGTACTATGACATTAAGAATTATATAGAGAGGTCGGTATTTCTAAAAGAGGCCATTGAGAAGGAATAAAGAATGATATGCAAGCTATCAACCCAATTTATTACTGTAGGTAGAGTACTTTATGAAAGGCAACTTGATGGTATCTAACTAAGGTGCTTGAATAAGAAAGAGGCTAAAAGGGTTATGGAAGAAGTGCGTACGAAAGTGTGTAGAGCACATATGAATGGCATAGCCTTGGCAAAAAAATTCATGCACTAGGGTTTCTTTTGGCTCACAATGGATATGTATAGTTCTAAGTACATCAAAGAACATCGGTTGTGCCAACAATATGTAGACTTGAGACACTTACCAATCTCTGAGTTATGTAACCTTACATCACCTTGGCCATTTGTCGTATATGGCATAGACATTATGGGTACGATTCATTTGCCAGCCTCAAATGGAAAATGATTCATCGTAGTTGTGAAGTAAAATCCTTGAAGAAGGTAGATGCTATGGATATGGCTAAGTTTATTGAAAAGAATTTGATATATAGGTATGGTCTACCTTACCATATAGTGTTAGACAATGGGTTGCAGTTCTCTTGAGAAACTAAACAGGTGCTTAGAAAATACGGTGTTCAACATCACAAGTCTTTTCCTTATAAACCTCAGGTAAATGGGGCAATTAAAATAACCAACAAAAATGTTAAAATAATTTTGGCAAAGATGGTTTGAACCATCAAAGATTAGGCTGGTAAGCTACGTTTTGCATTGTGGATTTATATAACTACAACCAAAACTTCAATAGGGACCACCCTATTCTTTTTAGTATATAGGGTAGAAACGATACTAATAGTGGAAATTGAGCATCATTCTTTGTGGGTTGTTTTAGAAGTTGAATTGCTAGAGATAGAATGGGCTAGATAGAGGTTGTTGCAGCCTAACTTGCTAGATGGCGATAGGATGTGAGCCTACTACCATAGTTAGATTTAGTAGAAGAGATTAGCTCGTTCATTTGGGAAAAAGGTTAAAAAGCATCCTTTGAAGGAATGAGATCTAGTGTTGAAATAGATGAGACCTAGGATTCCAAACATTTGAGGAAAGTTTAGGCCATTTGGAAAAGACCTTTCATATTGAAAAAGTTATTATAAAAAAGGACTGTTATTCTAGCTGATAGTGATGGTAATGAGTTCAAAAAGTTGGTAAATGTCAATAGATTAAAAAGTTCTATGATAAAGACTTAAAAGAGAAAAATAAGATAATGATAGCGTTATGGGTCAAAAATTGGAAAAATGATGATTTTGCTAAAATTGGGTGGCATGTTAGGGTGAAAATAAAAAAAAAGGCATCTTGAGCAAAAATTAGAGGCTAAGAGGAAATAATCAATCAAGAAAACATGAGAGGGCTGATTGATGATAGGAGTTCTAATGCTTTTAAAATTTAATTTTTAGATTAAGTGATACATATCATTAAGATAATGTTAAATAATGATTATGAGTACTAAAATCAAAAAGCAAAAGCACATATGTATCCAAAACATTATTAATTTATTCAAAAGTAGACATTTTCTTTTCATGTGTTCAAACTTTAAGACTTCTAATGAAAAAAAAGCATAATCCATGATAATATCTAATCTATTTTATCTATATCACATTGCTCTCTCCTTCCATGTGCCTAAGATGAAATGTCCTATTATCAACTGCCTGACTCATGACCTACTGCTTGCATGTAAGGGGAGTAGTAAAGTCATTGGCACTGATATCAGGAATGATAATCCTCACAGGATATTGGGACTAGATGCTCCGATGGTAGACTATCAGAAAAGGAATGGAGAGTTGACAACTATGAAAACCTAATGGGCACTTGACAATATCCTAACGGTCCCCATACTGGTGAGCACAATGAGTAGGGATGTAAAAAGTGGCCCTGATGTAATCCACATAGAGGGATGTATCCAAAAAGTTCATCATGAATAATAGAAGATATGGGTAACCAAAGGCACATAAATGTAATATCACCATTTGCTATATAAGACAACTTGACAATTCCATCATAGATCGAATAAAAATCATATTGCTTATGCCTAAGGTTATAATAACTTAGTTGATAAGTGCCTATGGCTTTAATCCAAGAAGGAGGTTCAAATAGCAACTTTAGCTTCTCTTGTAGCCACACTTGAAAAAAAAGTCACTGGGGTGAGTTGGATTCATTTCACAAAAAATAAGGCAAGGTAATATGTAAAAATCCAAAAGGATATTTTCCCAACAAGAAAAGCTAGTATGAAAACACACAAGGAGTGCACTACCTTTAAAATAATGACATACCTAGAGTAATAAGGGACTGCCAGTAAAATGAGCAATAAGGTCAGCACAGATGGCATCTAAGCTAAGAACCATCTCTGCCAAAACCAAAGGGAATGGGGTACATTCTCTATGCATACCATCCATATTACTAAATCACCCATAATCCTCAGTCAGGTTATCAAATCAAACCAGCAAACATCGAGTAAAATAACATAACCAAATCACACTAGTCTGGAAAGTAGGCATATCATCAAAATAAGTGAGGACATCGGTCAGTCACTCTAATAAAAATGTCATCCCTTAAGGTACTAAACTCCTAACCTCAGAAGGTAAAATGCCCAAAGATTAAGTCACCTCCCTAAGATAGATAAGAACAATAAAAGGTAGATAAGGTTAATTACTAGGTGCAAATCTCACACTAATGATATCAGCAAATTTCTTAGGTAAGGGGCATAATTCTTGATGTGTGAACAAAAAAACATGGAACCTTGGGTTCCAGTATCAAACAACAAATAAAATTAGGGTTCTTTCAAATTTCACTCTCCTCAAGAATCTCAAATTTGAGTGTGAGGTCAAGATTGAGGCTTTCTAAGTTTTTGAGTTATTAAGCAATTTATACATTTTTGGCATAAATAGGGTCGACGTGGCAAAAATATTCTAGTGGTCTAAACATATAAATAAATAAAGGAAAAAATAATAAATAAAAGGCTACAATTAAAAGCAAGAAGAAAAAAGGAGAAGAGAAAATACCCGGTAGAAAGCCTAGAAGATGGGACATCAGGACAAAGATTAAGAAAAAAATCAAACTATTTATAAAAGAGGTGTGACAGATGGTCATCCCTTAAGAAGTGAGCCATGGCCAACCCATCTATCACCCCTGGACTGCCTAAATGAATATCTTATGCATGTCTCATGCATTACATATATATATTTTTGCTTTCTCTTTGTTACCATTTTGTAAGAAGTTCAAGGGACTCCCTGTCTTCTTGGAACCAGCCTCCGAAAGACTTTTGAATTCAAGGAATTCAAAAATTCAAAAATTATTTTAATTTAGGGAGTATTTCAAAAACTAAAAATAAAAAAAAAGAAAAATAATTTAATAAATAATGATAATGATAATGATAATAATAATAATAATAATAATAATAACAATAATAATAACAATAAAGGAAATTAAAATAAATTTTGTGAATAAATAATGTCATGTAAAAATTTAATAACAAAAAATGGAAAAGGAAAATAAAAAAGGGAGAAAGATTGACAGACGGGACATATAGAGTAGTTATATCCATCTGTCGCTCAAAAATTTAAAAAGAGGACCTTTTCTTCTTCTTGTTCTTATTCTTCCTCTCTCTCCCTCTGTAACTGCCATTAGCAATTATTTTTTTGGTTTCCTCTTTATCTTTCCTTTATTTCTCTCTCATTTCTCACTTGTTTTAGGTACCATTTGCATGGAAATTCTCATATAGTCAATGCACACCTCAGGTTATAATTTATTCAATATTCTGTTGTGTTTTTTATTTACTCATTTGTCCGTTTCAAGTAAGTGTTTCTTTCCTTATTCTCTTCCTTTTAGTTTTGCATTGTAAGTTTCCTTCGCTACCTTTATTAGTTAAATTTAAGTAGCAGAGTTATGTTTTTTTTTGTTATTTTGCTTGATTTTCTTATTGTAGCTTGTGAAATGCCATGTTTATGGAACTTAATGTTTATTTCATTGTAACTTAGTATTAATCATTGTAGATGATTATGAAATAATTTTAGATTAACCTCATAGACACATTGTTTTTAAATTTAGATTAATATGTTGTAATTACCTATGAAATAAATAAAAGAATCGAAGTGATAAATCTTTTTGCCTTGGCACAAAGTTATTTAAATTGGATTGCTTGGCAGCCATTGATGGCCTACGGTATTTTAAAATATTTTTTGTACAAGGGGCAGGCACATTCCTAGTTTAAATGTTGCCAAAATTTTGTTAGAATTTTGTAGATATTTAAAAATTGTAATTTACCACGATTGATTTGGATGTTTGCTAGACTGCACACTAATAGGTTTATGACATTGTAAATTGTTGTGTGGCACTTAATGTACATTTCTATGTAGGTTGGCTAACATCAGTTTAACCCAATATGGTGCCAAAAGTTTTAAGAATGTAATTTAAGCTTACTTGCAATGCAAGTTAATTTCAAAAAAATTAGCACTTAATTTTTGTAGGATGCAATACAGAGCCGCATAGGCTACACTGACTCCACCGACTTTGGGATGGATGACCTTGATAGGTTGAGAGATATTGTGCCTTGTCTCGAGTGCATTTCAGATCTAGCTAATTCATGTCCCGACAGTTTTTTTAAATTGTAGAGATGACCAATGAGGTCGATGGATTGTTGGCTACCACATGGTGGATTGTATTTCTTGCTCTACCTTCCAAACATACCCCAATATAACTTGAGAGTTTTTTACTACTCTTTAGCATAGGGGCTACTAGAGAGGGGAATAGATAAGGACCACTGGGTTGGGTGTAGTCAAATTCAAAGTGAGGGATATCTAGTACAACATCACACATCTATGCTTCACAGAGGCTATGAGGCTTCCAGTTGGATTGGGTATTTTGACCTTAGAGAGGGGAATAGATAAGAAGCACTAGGTAGCTATTATGTTTTCTAAGGTTGTGTACCAATCGAACATGGCCAAGAGTACATTTCTAGCTATATAGGCTATGAGATACATTCAATGGGTTTTATCCATATCATATCTCTGCCGCATTGATAATCTTGGATCGATCAACATGGTAGGTATGGTCTATTTATGGGCCATACATAAAGGCAATAGGGTATATATTATGTATGAGATCATTGTTACCCTACTCAAAGTTGCTACCCAGCCAACCTCACAAATATGTATCAGGAGAGTGGTGACTCGACTATTGCTAGACCTAGGGGTAGATGAGAAGAAATTTGGTCGACCACTTCAGGAGGATATTTTGTAGAAATGCAGGCTGCTCTCGGAATGAGGATGGTCGACCTAGTGTAGGGGTATGAGGGTTAGTACAAACTATTGAATATCGTTGAGATGAGATAGAGATACAATTTGGATCCCATTATACTAGAGTCGCCAGTTAAAAGGAAAGGATCAAGGTTAGGCTTATCTACCTTAGGAACCTCTAGCACTACTAGTGCTGCATGATGACCAGTAAGAGGAGACATATGGGCTTTAGTGAGTAGGGATTGATTTTGACTTTGAGATGGATATGTAGATAGATCTCGATGAGCTCCTTGGTGGATCACCTCATACTCCAATGCATCTATGGTCACCCATTAGGCCATAGCACTCACGTTTCAGGAGATCAGCTAAATAGTCACTATATAGCCATACTAGGGCTTCCATCTCCATTGTTGCCAGGATATATGATCATCCAGGTGCATCTACATCCACTTCTCTATCACTAGCATAGTCGATGTCAATATTATTACCCAGTGATATCTTATGGAGGTTATCCGCCATAGATGATGCTGTTCGTAGGCAAGGCCAGACTTTACAAACCATACTATCTATAGTGCAATCCTTATAGGGTCAACATTAGGCCAATGTGTAGGGAATTAAAGCAGACCTAATAGCTACTGGGCAAAGATTTGATGTGACCTTATAGGTAGTTCACGAATCTCTCACTTAAATCAGAGAGTACAGGAGTTGTATTGAGATAGAACTTCCTAAAGGGAGATAAGCTGTAGTTGAGATAGATGAGTAGGTAAAGAGGTACATCAGGGACCTGGGAGATGACTTGATAAGATACTTACAATAGTACTTTAGGGTAGTCTCAAGGATGGGCCAAAGTGCAGAGCACCTAACTAAGGTGATAGTATAGATTTTGCAGCCATGCTACTTCAATTTGAGTTTAGATTTAAATAGCCGAGAGAGCAGCAACTAGCACCACCTTAGGTAGTGCCATCGTATAGACCTCACAGGCCTTAAGCTTTTCATCCTCTATTTAGTCCAGCCTACCACAGAGGACTATGATTTGCTCAACAGTTTTATTTTGATATTCAGGGAGTCTTTAAACTTTTGGGACATTTTGATGTGTATAAAAATAATGACATTTATTTTTTCATTTTTTACTTCATTTATGTTTTATTCATGTTTGATATACTTGACATAGAATTATAATGTAAAACTGACAGTAGGTTGTATGACCAAAGTGATAACATGAAAAAAAGGAATATAAAAAAAGAAAAGATAAAATGGCAAAATAAATAAACCATAAATAACAACAAAATCGAGTTCAATTTCAATGAACAAAGCACTAATGTCACAACTTCTTCATAGGTACTGAAAACCTTATAAAAAAGGTATAAACCCTGCATTCCATAAAATTTAAAGGAAGTAACACCCACACTAAACTTAATCAGAACACTACAAGAAAATGTAAAAATACTAATGGAAAAATAGCAACGAAATTGATTGTGTTGCTATGTAGTAATGAAAAATAATTTTTGTTGCTAAAATTGGTAAAACTTTGTAGATTTAGCAAAAGAAAATATATTTGGTTATCTTCCGTTACTAAAAGTGGAGGGAATTTTTAGCACCAAAATTTAGCAATGGAATCACTATACCGTTGCTAAATAAGGTGCCAACAAATGGCAAAAGAATTTTGGAATGAAAAATAACAACGAAAAAAATTTCTATTGCTAATTTAGCAATAAAATTTAATTTCTTTTGCTATTTTAGCAACGAAAAATAATTCGGTTGCTGAATAATTAGGGTTAAAAAAATTCGATTCCAAAATAGCAATGGAATCAGAATTCCATTGCTAATTTTCATTTTCAATGAAAAATAGCAATGGAATCGGATTTTTGTTGCTAATTTTCATTTTCGATTAAAAATAGCAACAAAAACTTATTTCAGTTGCTATTTTTAGCAATTGAAATGAAATTCCATTGCTAAATTGGCAAACAAAAATAGAATTCTATTGCTAATTAGATTTTCAATGAAAAATAGCAACGAAATTTATTTTGATTGCTGAAATAGCAATCGAAATGAAATTTCGTTGCTACATTAGCAACCAAAATAAAATTTCATTGCTAATTTACATTTTCAATGAAAAATAGCAGCTAAAATAGAATTTCATTGCTAATTTACATTTTCAATGAAAAATAGCAACAAAATTGAATTTTTGTTGCTAATTTTCATTTTTAATTAAAAATAGAAATGGAATTAGATTTCTATTGCGAAATTTCTTTTTCAATTAAAAATAGCAATGGAATTTATTTTTGATCGCTAAAATAGCAATCGAAAATAAATTTTGTTGGTAAATTAGGGATTCAATTGCTTAAGCACACAAAGAGGGAGGACGAAAAGAGGGGTTTGTCAAAAAATACATCATTTTTGGCTTTGGTTTTTTTTCTTTCCCTTGTACTGGAACCATTGGGTTCTTTCTTCTTATCACAATCCTTCTCTTTTCTTTCTTTCTCTTTTTTCTCTCCCTTCCGATCATGATAGTCCTATCGCACACTGCCATCATCTTTCACCACTGCTATGGCTCTATTTGGTTCCATTATTAGCCACGACAGAAGCCAGAAGAGAAGAGAAAAGGATAAAAGAATATCCCACTCTCATATCTATTCATAAGCTATTGATATTTTCATGTGAGTGATTCTGAAAAGGAAAATTGACTTTATGAGAGGGAAGTTTGAGAAAACTAGGAAAGCCAAACTCTTTTTTTCTTTCTCTCACTCCAAATTGAAGAAGTAGAAGTAGAAGACAACATGGGATCAGTCATAAAGAAAGGACTACAAAAGTATTTATCACAACTTCAGCATCACCCCTTAAGGACTAAGGTATCTCCTTCTATTTGTTTCTTTCTGATTTTATTCTTTGCACCTTTTTTTTGGGTCTTCTTGATTAATGCCATAGGGATTCAAAGTTTTTATTTCTTTGGTTTCCCTTATTAATTGAACATTGAGCTAAACTTGCTAATTTGCTAGGAAAAAGTTTCTTTTATATTTATTACTATTTATTTTCTATTTTGGTTTTGTCATTCAACCATTATTTTTATATGTATCTTCTTGATTAAGGCTAGGGTGTTATGAATGTTTGGATCTTTTTACTTTCCCAAATTATCAAAAAATTATGATTATATAGCTTATTCTAATCATGGGGTTTATGATTTAGCTGAATAAGTTTTCTCTGCTATTTATTTCTCTCTCTTTATAGTTTTTTACTTTGCTTTTGTTATTCCACATTTATTTTTGTGGGCTTGCTTGATTGATGTTGGGATATTAAAGTTTAGATCTTTTTGGTTTCTTAAATTAATGGAGTTTTAAGCTTAACTAGCTAATTTACAATTACTATAGAGTTTAAGTTGTTCTTATTTTTCAGCATTGTGGTTGATGATTTGCTGACTTTGGAATAATTGAATTGGAATGTAGGCAATTACAATAGGGGTGTTGTCAGCCATTAGTAATATTGTAGCATAGAAAGTCTAAAGGATATAGAAACTTTAACTTAGACATCTACTTCTCAAAGTGGTAATTGCCTCTTTACTATCTCATAGCCATTCCTTATTTTTATTTAGAATTAGTGTATAATTGAATTTTTTAAGGTTTTAATTCTTTCATACTTTAGTTTTCTTCTTTGGGATATTGCAATAGGATTTAGGAGAGAATGATTCCATATAGAAAGAATTGGGATTTGATGGAAGGTTTTGATTTTCTGAGATGAGATTGAATTAAATTAATGCAGTTAATTATATAATCTAGAGTCTACACTATTGCCCTATTATTACAAAATTGCAACAATCATTATGTTCATATACATACATACATACATACATACATATTTCGGGAAGGGTATTGCAAGCAAGGAAAAGAAATTATGATAGAAAGATCTAATTTTTTTTGCCTCATTCTTCATAAATTTACTTTTTTTTTCTCATGTATACTAGAGCATAAAACCTTGTACTGTTGCACAACAATCTTATAGAAACTATGATTGCTATTTTCAAAAATTTATAGAATTTACCTTAAAACATACCAAATTAGAGAGAATAAAAGTGAGAGTTATAATATTAAGCATCTGGAAGTCTTGTGGTATATGTTCTTTCACGAATTGAGTGGACCAAACCAAGTAATGTTGCCATATCTTGTGGCTTGTAAAATTTTTGTAACTTTTGGATCTTTGATGTAACAAATTGTTGCAACTATTATATGTTTACATGCTAACTGCTAGTATGCTAATTGCATATGTGTTATATAATATAGCATTGTAAGTTTATGCATTGGAAACTAAATGTAGCTTTTTGGCTTTGCATATCTTGGACCGTTTGGGCCCTTCTTGCATAAAATGCTGGACAAAATATTCAAAGGGAAGAAAGATACAAAAATGGTTGCCTAGAAGGTATGTTAATGCCCATGTGGCTCTACTAATCAAATATTGAATTTTGTTGTTGAAAACCATGTTATACGAGTCAAGATTGTTGTATGTCATTATTTCAATCTAATCATTCTTATGCCTAGATGAAGTATAAGTATTCTAAAGCATGGTATTTTAATTTTCAGGTGGTGTTGGAGCAGTTGATGGCTTCTCTTTGGAACTCCATACTTTTCATGGTTTACTATGGTGTGGTTATTGAGAGTAAGTTCATGATTTCCTATGATTCGACAAAGTCTAAGAAAGTGAATTTGTAAAAGTTTGAGGTGTGAAAATTTCATATAGTCATGACCAGAGAAACGATAATATTATAAAGTAATATGTTTACTAACTAAGAATGTTATAGCTACATCTAATTTAAATAAGATATGAAATGTATGAAGGCTTTGGAGGCATATGAAGACCAAAATAAAGATAGAATATCCAAAAGTGCAATTAACATTATGGATGGAATGACTAGTTTGGTAACTTGTTGTGTTACATTCGAGTATTCACGCTCATGAGATCGGAATGAAAGAACATTACAGATATGGCCAGTTGTTGGTTGGCTGAATCACCAGTATATACCCTTACAGTTTCATGTCATTTTTCATAGTGTTGTTGCATGTTTCTAGTATAAACTTCTTCCTCATTTATCCTACTTCATAGCATTATTCTTCTTTTGTTTTAAGTTTTAAGTTTGTGTTTCTTGGTTGGTTTATAAGTTCTATGGTAGAGGTTTGTGTTAAATGTGTCTACTTCCTCCATATTTAAGGTTTGTTTTGTTGCATTTCGTGTTCTCATATTCAATTGTCTTGCTTATTCAATGTTGATTCTAGGCTTGGTTATAGTTTTTGGCATATAATCTTTGAGTTTCATGCCTAAAAGTTGTGCTATGTGTATTTTGATTACAAAAACCAAACCTTGCATGGTTAATGTTTGATAAAATGCTTAAGAGAAGTAAGATATTAATTTTTATCTAGTTATTTTGTTGTAATTTTTTTCTCTATATCTATGGATATCTTTGTCTTTTCAAAGGTTGCAGTGCTACATGCTATATTAAATTTATTTGATGCTCATTGCAGCTTAAGTGTGATAGTTACTATGCTTTGGCTAATAGTAGTTTCAACAATTATAATAGTAATTTTCTATAAAAAATTAATAATATTTAATGATGAATAGTGATGAAAACTCCATCGTGAAATTTTTTTTTATAATGGTGGCTAAATTTAGCAATGGAATTGCTACTCGGTTGCTAACCTTTTCCAATGGAATTTGAATTCAGTTGCAATAAATAGCAACGACAATTGAATTTAATTGCTAAAAATAGCAATGAAAATTTTAATATCATTGGTAAATATAGCAACGAAAAAAGCAATTTCATTTGTAATGGTGACAAATTCACCAAAATATATATTGGTTAGATTTAGCAACGAAAAATAAATTTGGTTGCTAAAAAATAGCAACCGTCAAAATTGCAACCGAATGTTCAGTTGCTATTTTTCATTAGCAATAGAAATTCAATAAATTTGGTTGCTAATTTCCATTGCTATTTGATAATTTTCTTGTAGTGGAAGGATAAAGTATTTGTGAATTGAACAACACCCACACTAAACTGGATCAGAAGGATAAAGTGTTTTTGAATAGGAAATGGATAGGAACCTATGATGGTCCTTAGCTATGGTTATGGTTATGAGACATCCATGAAACCATAAGAAGTCACTGAACAGGTTGAAATCAAAAGAGACACTTATAAGACAATAAGAAGTCACCTGAATAGGATGAAATCAAAAGAGATGCAGAGTAAAGAAAAATGCGGGTATTTTTTAGTTTTGGAAGAATTTAAAAGAGATGGTAAAAAATCAATGTTTATTCCATCTAGGCAAGGAAATTTCAAAAGATAAAATGAAACTCTCCACAAATAGTTGATCCATATGGTTGGAGCCAAGATCATAGTATAAAACTAAAATACATTAAGGGAGGGATAGTTTAGAAGGTTGTTTTAACTTCCAATAATGCGAGAAAGACTTATGTTGTAGAGTTTGCAAGATAGAACTACTAGTCCAAAAGGTTGTTTTAACTTCCAATAATAAGGGAAAGAATTATGTTGTAGTGCCTCCAAGGTAGACCTACACATATAGAACAAACTTATGAGTATATACTATTAGTGACTCCTCACAAATGCATAATTTCTAGAAATTCCCTAATACGAATATTAATTTAAGGGGCTAGACACACCTATAGATGGTGTCAAAAACCATAACTCCAAGGTTAGGCATGCCTACAGATGATACCAAACCACCATTATACAATTTCATTTCATTTTGTATGACAATAAACTGGTGCTAATCAAATGCTTTTGTGTTATCTAGTTTTGTGTGCGGACAAGATGGCACTAATAAGATATAATCAACTCATCTTAATTTTGCATGCTAATAAGTTGGCACTAATTAGATAGCCCACCAAGGGTGAACACATCAACAAACTAATGGTGACTACCCAACCAAGGGTTAACACATTGATACACTGATGGTAACTACCCAACCAAGGGTAAACACATTAACAAACTGATGGTAACTACCCAACCAAGGGTTAACACATCGATAAATTGATGACAACTACCTAAATAAGGGCTAAAACATCAACAAGATAATGATAAGTACCCAATAAATAGGCTAACTACTACAAATGGTATGTGTTTTGAAAAAACAAATAGAGATTTGCTGCCTCAGGTATATATCTTTTTTCCTTCACTCTAAATTTTAGCTCAATTTACCACTAGTGCACTAGTTCCCTAAAATTGAGGGTAACTGTGGACACTTTGACCTAAGATACCTAAATCAAGGTTACCTAATGATGAAAAAATAATATATTTCAGATAGAGAACATGAATCTTGAAGCTTCAACCTTGATTTTCACATTTTCATAAAAAGCATTGTGATTTTTTTAAGTGTTTTTGGGAAAGATTTTTTACAAGCATTAATAAAAACCTTAACTTTAACCTTCATGCATGATAAATGATTAACTATCATGAGAGGGATTATCATTTGTGGTCACTTCCCTTTAACCCAGTTTAAATCAGTGGTATTTTTGTAATTTTTGAGGAATCGTGTGAGGGACAACCATCTGTCTATGATGGATGCCCATCTTTAAGAGTATTATCAGATTTCCCATATTTTTTAGTCTTCAAAAACATAAGATAGGAGGATATTTGATTTAATTTTACATTTAGGGGGATTTAACCTACCAAATGTAGAGAATTGGAGTTGGAATGAGTTTCTAACTCTTCTCCAAATATAAAAAGGTTAAAAATTAGGGTTTTAGAATGAAGAAAGGTTTTTGGATAAGAGAAACTGATACTTTGAAAAAGGGATAGTCTTTTTTAGAGAAAGAAATTAATTATTTTCTCTTAAAAACCAAAAGTTTGATACGTATTATTCATTAACAAAAGACACATAAGAGTTTTTTTGATTTCTTGAACACAAAAAACAAGGATCGGAGCAGAGAATGATTTTTTTAAACTTACAAAATCAGAATATCTTGAGGGTAAGATTCTAGGCCATACTCTATCTCTTTAAAGCATCATCACATTTTTTTAAACATGTTCATGATATTGTAATGCATGCTTTTATAATGTCCTATTTGAATATATTTAATTTTAATATGCCATGGTGATCAAGAGTAGTTTTACATGTTAGAATAATATGTTAGAGTTTCTCTCTCTCTCTATGAATGCATCCTTAGTCTCTTTTGTTGAAGTTCTTTTTCACATGTTATTTGCTACCATTATTTAATTAAAAGCATATTTTAGGGGTTATATTTAAATTTGGTATAATTTAGGAAGACAAGTTGTATGCTTAGAACTTATTTAGATTTTTTATATTTATTGTACAAAAAATTTGCTTCATG
The DNA here is from genome assembly GCA_037975025.1 of Excoecaria agallocha. NCBI lineage: Eukaryota > Viridiplantae > Streptophyta > Magnoliopsida > Malpighiales > Euphorbiaceae > Excoecaria > Excoecaria agallocha. The sequence continues at coordinate 3,170,205 of CM075813.1, read as the reverse complement.
TGTCTATTTTTGGGTGACAAATGGAAAAAGGCATCATAGATTCCTGTCTAGTAACGCGATAAACAGGATGTCATAGGGCTTTCTCCTTGTCTCATCCTTCCTCTTACCTGGGCCATCCGTCGGTTGCTAGGGGCATCGGTGGTTGGATTTCTTCTCATTTTAATGCATTTCATTAATCTTTTTTATTTTAATTTGATTAATTTTTTGGTATTATTTTTTAACTCATTTTTATGTCTTTGTATGTGTATCTTTGATCCTATATGCATGTTTATATTTATAGCATGATTATTTTGCCTAACATTTTAATTTATTTTTAATATTTATTTTCTTTTAACATGCTAATTAATTAATTTTTCGTGTGTTTGGTGAGCCATTTATTTTATGCATTTTTGGAGCTCTTAAGGGGTGATTATGCATTGTAAGTCATTCCCCAGTTGATTCACTCTCCCTCACTTTCTTAATTTTACCTTTAGGCTATTTTTTTACCTTAATTTTGCTTTATTTGTTTGATTTTGGTATTTTTGTTTATTTTGCTTATTTTTAGATGTATATTCTTTTTAGTGATGTAATAAGTAGTAATAAAATAATTTTTACATGTTAAATGAAATGTTCACTTAAAATTATTCTTACCAATTAATTGATTTTTCCTAATAGAATGGACTAATGTCCAATTTTACCCCAAAATCACATCATATAAAGAGAGCCTTGTTTTTTCTAAAATAGGATCATTCATCTTGTATTTTTATTGGCATTAAACCAAAGGCTCGCTATCATTTTTGTAAAAAATCATGTATGAGGGAACCAATATTTCCAAATTCAAATAATTTTTCATTTTATGTATGCTTTTTCATTATACATATCACTATTTTCTTTGAGGATGATTTGCTTGTGTAATAATTTAAGTGGATTTCTCTATTTTGATTTATTGCTTTCATTAAAGTGCTTGAAATATTTATTTAATTTTATTATAATGCATCATGTGAGAAGGAAGGTAGTAGAATAATAGCAAAAACCTGATTATAAGAATAATACCGAACCAAGATGCGAACTATGAGTGATGTCCTGATCACCATTCTTTATTTGGACATTAAAAGGTTAAGAATCATTTTTCAATATTGTGTTGGGTGGCGACTCTATGACACCTACCTCTTTGAGCTAACTTTAGATGGCTTCATAGGTTGACCATCAACAATAATTTGGGCTTAACCTTTTTTTTATTGTGAAGTAGCCAATTTATGAGTTATAGTAAACCTCATTCGATCTTGGACCTTAAAAGTGAGCCATCAAAAACCCAATTGGAATCGAGTGAGCTCTGACACGCATCACATAAGGCTTATGTGAATGGTAAGCATATAGCTTATATGATGGTAAATGATGGATTTTTGATAAATGTGTGTCCAGTGGTTGCACTTCCTACTTTTGGTCTGAATGAGAGCATGCTAAGTAAGTCAGATTTGGCTATTTCTACTTATGATAATTTAAAGAGATTGGATGTAAGGACTTTCAAAGTTATGGTGAAATAGCCAAATCTGGCTAGTTGAGAATGAAACTGAATTTGTAATGTTACCCATTCTTACTAACTTTTCTGTACTGTTGGGAAGAGCATGGTTCCATAAGTTAGGGGGAATGCCCTCTACATTGCATTAACTAATTAAGATACCTTATGATGGTTAGGTGGTTACCATTAAAGCTATAAAAGAGAATCAAGTATTTTCATTTGAAATAGCTAAGCAGCCATTTGGTGGGTACTATGTATCTATGATTAATGATGAAAAGAATACAGGTGATCTTGCTAATAGCCCACAAGTGATCAACATGCTGGAAAAGATGTATTTCTTGCCTAAAGTCTATTTGGCAAGAACTCTCAAGAGCCTTAGGATGATATTACTATCGAAAGGGAGAAAGAGTGAAAGGGGTTAGGTTATACTGGTTCAAAAAAGAAGAGTAAGGAAAAATGGGTATTAGGTGAAGTCTCTCATATCTTTAAAATCTTTATGCTAGCTTTAAAATGCTATCTCTATTGTGGAGAAAATGAGCCTCAGTTAATGCAAGATAAGATTGTGCCTAATTTTAAGCTATTTAACAATGTTTTCAATTAGGAGTAAGGAATTAAGAAGCTAGTTAAGGGTTTTTAGGATGAGGAGAACCTATTGCATCTCTCAGTATGGGATAAAGAAGTGCCTGAGGAGATTATACATGAGAAATTTCTTGTTGTTCAGAATAAAGGCAAAGAGAATATGGAAGTTGAAGCACCAATAGAGCAAAACCTTGAAGTAGGAGAGGCATCTGCTATAAAAATTGAAGATGATGATTTATTGATTTTGTTTATGCTCCGAAACTTTTTAGTGAGAACAATTCCATTTCTTTTGATTATATTAATAACATGAATGATTTTGCTTACTTGTGTGATGTTTCTTTTGATTTTAATATGCATAATCATGATCAGGAGTCATTTTTATTTGTAATCAATTTTACTAATACATGTTCATTTAATCTCAAAACAAAAGAAAATCCAAAAGAAGTCATATTAGCATAAGATATAACTCCTAAAGAGAGAAATATTTGAGAGAATGTTGAGAAAATATGAAAGTCTTTGCCTGGACCTATAAGGACATGCTAGGGTTTGATCGAGAGATAGCTAAGCATGCCATTCCAACCTATCCAGGGGATACATCAGTTAAGTAAAAGTTTAGGAGACTTAGGCTAGAGTGGGCTGAAAAGGTCAAAAAAGAGGTAAGGAAGTAGATAGAGGACAAGTTGTTAGTAGAGGTTAAATACCCAATATGGTTAGGCAATGTAGCCCCTATAGCCAAGAAAGATAGGAGAATTAGGGTCTACATAGACTATAGGTATTTGAAAAAAGCTTACCTCAAATATGACTTTCCCTTGCCTCATATTGAATAGGGGTACTTATTCCTATAGGGTTATGCCTTTTTGGACATAAAAATGCAGGTGCCACTTATCAAAGGATGGCACTTAGGATTATAGATTACTTGATCCATAAGGAATTAGAAGTGTATGTAGATGACATGATGATCAAGTTGGCTACCCAAAAAGGCCACTTTGAGGCTTTAGAGAAGTTTTTCCAAATGATTAATAAGTATAACATTTGCCTTAACTCAAAGAAGTGCATATTTTAGGTGACCTCAGGTAAGCTTATAGGACATGTAATGAGTTAGAGGGGGATAGAGATAGGTACCAATAATCTCAAAGCCATTAGGCAAATGCAAGTAGACTAGAAAGAGAAGAAGGTTAGAGGATTTCTACGTAGGATTCAGTACATTAACAGGTTCATAATCAAGTTAACCTCAATTTGTGAACCAATACCGATCTTTAAGTTATTTACAAAGGATTAGCCAGTGTTTTAGAATGACGATTGTTGGAAGGCATTGGATACCATCAGAGAATACCTTTCTCATCCACTAGTATTGAGACTACTGCAAGTAGGTAAGCTTTTAATTTTGTACTTAGCCATAAGGGTAGCTCAGCAGGAGCTATAATGCCTCAAGAGGATGACTTTGGGATAGAGTATGTAGTGTATTACCTAAGTAATAAATTCCTCCTATATGAGGCTAAGTATCTAAAAGCAGAGAATATCTATTTAATAGTCATTTGGGCTTCAAAGAAGCTAAGACACTACTTTCACTCTTATAGAGTGCAAGCAGTAGCTAAGCAAAACCCTTTAAAGTACCTGCAGGAAGAACCTTCACTCTTAGGAAAGATGGGTAGGTGGTTAATCTTTTTACAATAGTTTAATATTTAATACATCACTAAAAAAACAATCAAAGAGGGAGTTGTAGCATAATTCCTTAGTTTATGATTTTCCTAATGAGGATATTGCTGCCATAATGGTGCAGGGTTGGTAGATGTACTTTGATGGGGCTATGAACAACAAAGGTGTTGGAGTAGGAGTGATTCTAGTGACCCTAGAAAGAGAAAAGTTTCCTTTAGTTAAGAAGTTGAGGTACAAAGCCACACATAACAAGGCAGAGTATGAATCCTGCATCTTTAGGTTAAAAGCTTTACTAGCTTTGGGGGTAAAGTTTGTAGAGGTGTTCAGGGACTCATCTTTGGTAGTCTATCAGGTGAGATGTGAGTGGTCGATAAAATAGGAGAGGTTGATTCCTTACATTAAATGTCTAAAGGCTTTAAGCAATCAAATTGTTGTATGCACCTTTAGGTATGTACCTAGAGATGAGAACTAGTTAGTCGATGCTTTAGCTACATTGGTATTGATATGGCATAATTTAAAAGGGGTGAGCATGAAACAAATTTTAGTCTCTAGTTCTAACAAGCCATACTTTTTAAAATGAAGTATGTTAAGGCAAATGATGGAAAGCCTTGGTACTTTGACATTTAGAAATACTTAGAGTGGTCAATGTTTCCAAAAGAGGCTACTGAAAATACCAAAGGATTATTCCTAAGTTATCTACTCAGTTCATTAGTATAGGTGGAATGCTTTATAAGTGATAACCTAACGATAGGTGCTCAAATGAGAAAAAACTAAGAAGGTCACGGAGGAGGTACATGCTGGAGTGTGTGCAGACCACATGAATGGATTAGCTTTAGCAAAGAAAATTATGCGCTAAGGATTCTTCTAGCTTAAAATGGATATGCACTACTTTAAGTATGTGAAAGAGTGTCAATTGTGCTAACAATATGCATATTTAAGACACTTGCCAGTTGTTTAGCTATGCATTCTTACATCGGCTTGGCCATTCACTACGTAGGGTATAGGTATCATATGTATGATTCATCAGCTAGCATCAAATGGACATAAATTCATCATAGTCACCATAGACTTCTTCATAAAGTGGGTGAAAGCTGAATCCTTAAAAAATGTGGATGCTAGAGATATGGCCAAGTTCATTAAGAGGAATCTAATATATAGGTATGGATTACTTCACCATATGGTGTTAGATAACGAGATGTAATTCCAAGCCAAAACAAAGAAAATTCTTAGGAAGTATAGGGTTTAACATCATAGGTCTTCACCTTATTGACGTTGGGTTAACAGAGTAGTTAAAGCAAGTAAAAAGAATTTTAAAAGGATTTTAGCTAAGATGGTTTGAGCTTACAAGGATTGTGCTGATAAGCTACCTTTTGCATTGTGGGGATATAGGACTATGGTTAGAACTTCAATAGGAGCCACTTTTTTTTGTTAGTTTATGGGATAGAAGTTGTGTTACCTATAGAAATAGACCATCAATCTTTAAAGGTAGTTTTAAAGGTTGAGTTACCTGAGATAGAGTAGGCTAGATAGAGGTTGCTCTAGTTTAACCTATTAGATGGAGATAGAATGCAGGCTTACTATCACAACCAGGTCTACCAGAAGTGGTTAGCTTATGGAAAGAGAGTTAAGAAGTGTCCTTTCAATGATGGGGATCTAGTGTTCAAACAGAGGAATTTTAAACATTTGGGGTAAGTTTAGACCTCTTAAAACTTTTTATACTGAAAAAGTTATTATCTAAAGGAACTACGATTTTGACCTACATTGATGGCAGTGAGTTCAGAGAACCGATAAACATTGATAAACTAAAAAGGTTCCATACTTAGGACTTTAAAAGAAAAAAAGAGAGAATAAAAGCTCCACAAGTTAAAAATAGATGCTTATTTGTATTGAAATATCTCTTTCATTTAAAACTCAAACTGATTTACATTTCCATTTCACATAAACAAGAGATAAATTAATTATCATTACTCCATTAGTATATGGCCTATGCATCAAAAACCATATCATCTCAGATATAAAGAATATATACTAATAAAAAAGAAGAATTAAACAATGCACCAAAAGAATGCATCAACAAATGTAATGTGAAAGGTATTTTATGAGTTACTTGCCAAAGGATAAATCAGTTCGCATAATTTTATGAGAAGTACTTAATTTAAAAAAAAATCTAAATATATAATTCAAACATAAATCAGATGAGAAGAAATGCTATTTTTTGGAAACAAGAAGAAATGTTCTTGATTTGTATTATTATCAATAATCAAAAGAAGTATAAAATAATGGCCTGAAATAGGCAAGTTTATACATAGTCATAATATTTATGAATTACCTTTGTCTGCCACATCTAGTTGACTCCTGGCATTGACCACATCCACCATGACCTCATTAGACTCAATACTTATAGTTTTATCTCCCAGCTTTTTCTCATACAAGTCAAAAACTTTTTCAATAGGAAGTAATGCATCCTTCACATTGGCATGGTCCAATATAGTGACTATTGAATTATCAACACACTGATATTATAATGAATGCAGATCATGTCAAAATCAAAACCATCAGAAATAGAAATAGTTAAAAAAACACACAAATATTTTAGGGATTAAATAGTAGGTGAATGCTAACAAGATGGTTGTGGAGATAAACTATAAATATGGGCATTTCATAGAAAATTCAACTGAAAGGGAAAAAAATCCAAGCAAGCAAGAATACTAAAATCGATCTTACAGCAACAGAACTCTGAAAAGAAGTTGTGCCTCCACCAAACACCATTAGAGAATATGATCATATTTCCTTATTATTTTTCATACAGTTAATAATATGTCGAGGAGATATGGGAAATAGTTCATATAAAAAGTTAAGAAAGTTAATGGTCCTTCATCCCACCCCTTTTAAGCAAGATTTCCACCAATCAAGCAACTTATGAATTTAACATGTTTAGTTATGAAAGCAATTGGAAGAAATATAAAATGACAAGGTTTTATATTAGATTTTTCTATTCCCTTATCTATTCTCTTATTCAAAGTAAACAAACATGAAAAGACCAAGTAAAATATATAAGAAAGATTTCTACCAAACAAAAAAACCTAACTAATTGTGTTATGTTCCTGAAAAAGAAATCACGAGTAACAAACATCACAAAATTGCTTACCTATTATGCAAATTTGATTCATAACCAGCTTTTAATTGGTAACCTTCCTGAAAAAATGCTATTTTTTTCGTGATTTGATTTTTTAAGTGTCCTTCTTGTTACATTACCCCTCTCACTCTCCATACTCGATCTTAATGGTTGAAAAAAACTATGGTCCCTCACCCAAATCGTTGCCATCCAACATCATCGCATCCTTACCATCCCTTATTACATCTCTCTATCTCTCTTTCATTTTTAGAATTGATATTTTCTCTCCCCATCACTCTTTTTTGTATTTTTTTTCTTTTCTCTGCCTTTTTCTCTATTTGTCTCTCCCCATCACTTAATGAAAAGTGTAGTGATTTGGTTGGTTTTGGAGAATAGACAATGTGAAGAGATATAAAGCCACAAAAAGCTTGACCGTAGCTTTTGGATGCATTGCTAGATCTCTCATCTATTCCTTTGCTATCCTGGAGTACCATTATTTCTCCCATTCTCATTTTCCTAAGAGTAAGAGATGGATAATTTAGGTTTTCAATGTTTTTCACTTTGAACAAAATATAAGCTTTATCTTTTCAGTGTTTTTGGTGGACGATGGTAAATATGAATTTTATTTTTGATTTTTATACAATAATTGAGTGATGAATTTTGGGAGCTAAATAAGTACTGCTCAAATTTAGCCTGGACAATAACAACCAGATTGGTTGTGTTTTTCCCACTGATGGAAACTCCACTGGGGACTAAAGAGACCTTGCTCCCAAAACCATCTCAATTACATTTCTTATAAATAAGTTTTTCTTATTAATCCTATCTCCTTTCGATTTCCTTTTGTGCATATATGCTAGAGCCTTAGAATTAAGTTAGGCATCCTTTTATAGCCCTTATGCTATCCTAAAGCATGCTTTATATTCACTTAATGTTGGGAGGTGTCAAGGAGACCCACCAGCATTCGTCTCATACCAAATGGTATATGAAATGGTGACCCATTAGCTATTAAACTCATGATGAGCTAGAGCTATTGGCATTGACCAGGCTTGGGTAGCCCTAAAGTTTCACCACTTTGACTCGTGCTCATTGATAACTTCATATTTTATGTTTATTTTTAGTACATTTTTGTTTGTGTTTGTATCTCATTTTGTATATTTTCACTATTTTATGTGTTAAATCTCTTTCTTTGTGCCAAATTTGATTATTTTGAGAATTACAGTGTTTTAGTGTGTTTAATGATGAATTTTTATATTTTTGCAAAAAATGGACCTTTCACACGATAGAGACAAAATGGTCTCCGCCATGTGCCATGCAGAATTGCTAAAATGTACCGTTTCACTAATGCACATGACAAAGATTAATTTGTCTCCACCACATGCCAAGCAGATTTTATAGAACTTTAGTCCAAAAGGATGGGCCTAGCAGAGACCAAATGGTCTCTACCGTGTAGCTCTACTATTACTATAAAAGTTGAGTTCTCTTTGGCTGAAAAAAGGGAGATCATCTATTTTAGTTTTAGGGTTTTTTCTTTTTTCTTAGTTTAGGGTTTTTCTTTTTTTTTTCCTTTGAAATTTCTTAGATTTGGTTTATTATAGTTTAAGTTCTTAGATTAGATTTAGATTCCTTTACTTTATCTGTAGTTTTATTATTTATTTTGCTGAAGGTTTGGTGAAGAAGGCTTTGATTCAGATTGAAGCTTAATTACTATAATGGGCTTTTGGGTTTCTTCTTTCCTCTCTTCCTTTACTTTATTTATGTTTAGTTATAGTTTTATTGCTAAGGGATCAATGAATTTCCATATCTATGTAATGGATTAAACCTATTTTTGATTTATATATGCTTGAATGTTCTATCCTTCATTGTGATTATTTTTTTATCTATTTTATTGAAAATTTCATCATTTTATTTCATTTGAATGAATGGTTATTCTGTTTGTATGGAATGGGTATTGAAATGCTCTATTCTTATGTTTTCTACATCTAAAGTCCTCGATAATTCCAAAATGGAGGTTTTGAACTCTATTTGTGGACTACATTTGATTCAGAAATAGTTGAGGAATAGATAGCTAATGGATTGGTTAGCTCCTAAATGGGAATCTAATTCATACCTAGGTCTTAGGATGGATTGGCTCCAAAATGGGAAATCGGGTAGTTAAAGTAGTTGGGTTCGAAATGGGAAACTTAGGATTTATATGGATTGTTCACATTAAATTCATTGATTTCTTTATGGTTTAATTTAATGCATTAGATATGGGGAGGATTAGAGTACCTTGGCAATGTTTTTAATTAATGATTTAATATTATGTTTAATAAGCTTTATTATTTGTTTATTTTGTTATTTAGATTTAGGATGCTCTTAATAAATAAATTGGGAATTTATCTCAGATTAATCTTGCTCAACTCTGGATATCTCACTTAATAGCTCTTTATCTCTTGGATTCGTTATTCTAGGGTCTTAACTATATTCCCCTATATTACTTGCTGATTCAATGCACTTGCTGAGGTTTTGTCACTTATATAATTATAATAGCTACTACCCCTAGGTTGTATAACCATAATAGCTTTTGGTTTCTATATGAGGCCTCATGTATTGACCAAACTCAAATAAATTATAAGGGTACCAGTTAATGGCTGCCATGCCTCGATGTATCCAACCTAATCTATATAAGTTTGTCAAAATCCATAATGGACAAAAACCCATATGTTGTGCTTTCAATTAAGAGAGGTTATGTTGCTGGTTTTTCACCATGCACCATACATAACCATTGGGTACCCTGTTGACCCATGGGTTAAGCCCATCTAGGAAAGAGACTACATAACCTCCGTTGTGGGAGTAATAAGGGTTGAATCTTTTTTTATACCTTTATTTATACTTTGTGGTTTAATTCAATACATTAGGTATAGGGAGGATTAGAGTACCTTGGCAATATTTTTAATTAATGATTTAATATTTGGTTTAATTAGCTTTATTATTTTTTATTTTGTTAATTAGATTTAGGAAGCTTTTAATAGAAAACTTAGGAATTTATCTCAGATGAATCCCGCTTAACTTTGGATATCCTACTTAATAGCCCTTTATCTCTTGGATTCAATATTTTGGGGTCTTAACTATATGTATTCCCCTATATTACTTGTTATATTAATGCACTTGTTAAAGTTATGTCACTCATGTAATGACAATAGCTACTTCCCCTAAGCTGTATAACTATAATAACTCTTGCTTGCTATATGGGGCCTTATATACTGACCAAACTCAAACAAATTATAAGGGTATCAATCAAAGGCTGCCATGCCTCGATGGACCCAACCTAATCTATATGAGTTTATCAAAATACATAATGGCCAAAAACCCATGCTTTTACGCTTTCAATTAAGAGATTTTATGTTGTTGGTTTTTTACCATACACCATACATATCCATTGGGTACCCTATTGACCCATGGGTTAAGTCCACTTAGTAAAGAGACTACATGACCTTCGATGTGGGAGTAATAAGGGAGGAAGGTTTTGTTTATACTTGTATGTGATTATGATTAACATATAACAAAAGCATTCACTTCCTTTGTGCATTATGTATTACCATGCTCATGAATCATTCCTAATGTTTGATTCTTGTAGCCATTATAGCTTCATTTAAGTGGTCTAGAGCATCAAATAGTCACCTTATTCGGAGATCTGTGTCTGAGTTGCCGGGATTGAGGTCAAAATCAAGTTCAAGGTTGGAATTAGAGGTCAATTTAGAGTTAAGTTTAAGCCAGTTATTGGAAAGAAATTAAGAACATAATCATAAATGAATGCTGAGTAATTAAATGAGACTAGAAGAGTTATGGATAAGGTGGCAAGGCTTAAATCCTTAAGGGAAATGTTACCCACTTCTATTTTAGGGTATTCAGTGACAAGAGATGAACTAGATCAAAGGACAGATAGGAGGTTCTAAGATTTTGAAGAAAGGGTGATGGCCATGATCGATGGACTGGTGGCTTCTTTAGAATTGAACACTAAAACTCAGCCTGCAGCATCTACTCACAAGATAATAGAGCCAACATACATTTGGGATGCTGCCATGACAAATGCTACTGTACCTCGAGATTTCCCAAGGAGGGAAAAAAGGTATGAGCTAGAGACACTATAATAAAATGCACAATTAGCAATGGAAATTAACAACAAAAATTGGCAATGGAAAGAGTCATTGTAATTTGACCATTGCTAATTTTAGCAATAGAAATTGCAATTTTTGCTACTAAATTTAACAACGAAAATTAATTTTCCATAAGCAAATTCACTCACCAATAAAAAAATTCATGATGGTACCATCTGTTGCTAAAACTTATTACAAATTTTTAATTAATTTACAGCTGAAATGACAAAGGAAATTGTACTTCATTACCTATTCCTAGCAATAAAACAACATTAATTAATGTGAATAATAACAACATAACTTCATCCATTAAGCATCCTACCATTTGTCACTAACCCACCCATGAACATAATTCCATTAATAAAATGTGAGAATTCAATCCTAATAATAAGAGAGAACATTTTGAAAAGACATATTAGAGTAATACCAACTAATTCAGTGACTTTATCAAATTTGAGAAGAACAATGACTTTAAACAATAGCAATTGGTAACCCACCTATAAGAAAAAAAATAAAAACAACAAAATTTAGCAATAAAAATAGAATTATTATAAAACATGGATATATATATATATAATAAATTATCTAATATAATGAATTAAATAAGAAAGTTACAAAGGCTACAAATGATAAATAAATGACCAACCTATCCACAACTAAACCAACAAACATGCTTCTCATAATTTATAATTCACAATTCAATATTCACAACTTAATTTTGAAATTTAATTTTAATTAGAAATAAAATAACGAACTTCATTGATACCGTAAATCAATAATGCCAAATTCTTCAAAGCTAAAATAATAAACGTTATTGCTCCCCTAACTGATGCATTTCAACATCAAGATAAGCTCCAACAATAGTATTAACAGGTAATAATACATTTCCACCTACTTCTAAAGCATTCAAAATAGTCTTTTCTAAAACAAATTACAGAAAAATAGCATTTAAGTATACATTTACAGAAATGTAATGCAAACATTAAAAAGAATGTAACTATATCTAAGTGCATGCTAATAATTTCAGCAACATGAAAAAGCTGATGATGGCTACAAAATATAAAAGTACCATGAACAACAAATATCCACTAATGCAAATAAAATACCTAGAAATTCTGTCTTTTTGCTATCTTGAAGGGTGATTAATTAAAGCATTATAGGCATCAATAATAATAATAGCTGGGTAGATAAAATACTTTAGAAGAGCTCTATTCAAATGCCTGTTAAAGAAAAGAATAGCATATAAATTAAATTTCAAGCAGGGGGTTTTTGATGTAGTGATAAGGACATCAAAGCAATCAGTGAAAGAAACTTATCTATCATCTTCAAATCCATCTCTTGCTGCCTTCATATAGGGTAAAAAGCGATGTTATAAAACAAAATTTAAAACATAAAATAAAATGTAAAGGAAATAGGAGGAGAAAACCATAAAATCAAAAAAATTAAAGAATCTATTTATTAATTTGAGCAAAATTCAGCAAACATTTTTAAAGAAGAATCCCATACCAACATTTCACCATCAAGTATACACCTTCACCAAACAAAGAAATTTAGCACGCTAGAGATATCAATTCAGAAATTCTTAAGAGCATAGCAATTCGTACATATAATTTCTTTACAATGCAATTTAAAGTGAGGAAATCATCTCAACTTAAAAATCCAAGTAATTGAACATGTAGTTTACCTATATCATCAAAATCTTGTGAACCATTTCTGGTCTAAAAGAGAATAGGAGAAATATATGCCTCCAATAGCAAAAGGTTGCTCTACTATTGTTCCACCAAGAGGTATTCCATAAAATTTACCACCTTTATACTTGTTCCATCCACCAATAATAAGGCCAATTTCTAACATGTTTTGAAAATGCTCAAAGATTTTTTTATTAAAAAAATAAAACTTCAACATAAATCCCAAAACATTTTGTAATATACTAAAGTAGCAAATCAAGCATAAATAGCAAGCATTTGCACATCCCAACCCCCTTCTCCTTTAATGCATCTTTTTTTCTTTATATAGATCTTACCAAGTATAAAAATTATCTTATTCTTAGAAAAAGAAATGTGTAAAAATTATCTTGAATAATGATCCATTGCATGAATTTAGCAATTCCTCAACATGGATTAGCAACCTAAGGCATTCATGAAAAAGAAGTACATAATGTGGAAATATTTCAATCATACCTAAAGGCAAAGCAAACACTAACCTCGTTGTTGTTAGATAGTAGCCTGATAAGATTTGTAGCTGCCCTAGCTATATCCTATAAATGGAGAAAAAAACTAGATATACCCTGATAAATTAACAAGAAAATAGAAACTCACGTGTGCTAATGAAGAAAGTAATGCACATAGTTAGACACGATTTGACTTTCTGTAGCCTATAAAAGAAGCAAGCATGAATTATCCATTCATATTAGTAAAAACAACAACCATCCTTAATTAATTGCAAGAAGTGAAGCTCTAAAGATATAAATAGAACTGATTAAGTGGAAGAGGAAGTATGACATTAAAAATAATTCATAAATGTTAGTTAAGGGAGAGATATGAGAATAATACCAATCCAGAATGACAAATGTAGACAATGTCAGTGAGTTGAGAATACTACCAATCCAAAAAGGCAACCAAAAAGAAGCAACACACATTCTGATAATTTCGTAGAATATTCAAAAATAAAAAATTATTCAGTTGATTGCAAAACAAAATATATGAATAAAATATATGAATAATAATTATTATGACAAAAAAGATGAAAAGGGGTACAAAATTAAAATTAATTTTTAATTAAGGTAGTGTTGACAGTTAAACTTACTTGATGAAGTACTTAGAGATAGAACCAAAACTAATCCTTCCAAAAAATCCCTAAATGCTAGTAAGAGAGACAAAAATCAAAACATTGACTTATCCAAGAGCCCAACCTATTTGACATGTATTGTTCATCACAGCCAAATCCGTACCTGCTATATTAAGAAAAAAAACAAACATAACCTAAAAATCCATCCAACTCAATGCCTCCAGAATCATGTGTTCTTCACCAACCATCGGCTTTCTTTTTATCATCATTGCTACTTTGCTTACTACAATTGTCTCTTCTCACTCCACCATTTTTTCTTCAATCTCCATCGCCTACCATGCTTCTTTGCTCAATAATAAGGGCTTATCAATCTATCCCACTATATTTGCCGGATTATTCTTTATTCAGATTCTAGCACTTAGCAAAAGAATATACAAGATTTACTAATGGTGAAGCTAATAGAACCAACAATATGATTGTAAACCCTATTGATAAACCTATGCATGAGTAGAAAGCTAGTGGCATTTATAGAGAAAGTTAAATATAAAGTAGAAGAAAGAATATTTTATACCTAGGTTAAAAAGGTGGAAAATACTTAAATGCCCCTAATTTACCAATGGAAACAACTTTCTGTTGGTAATTTACCAATGGAAATTAAATTATGTTGCTAATTACCAATGAAAAGAAATTTCATTGGTAATTTTCCATTGTTAATTAAACATTTTCTCTTAATTTATCAATGAAATTTGCTTATCATTTGAAATTTAGCAACATAAATCTAATTTCATTGGTAAATTATTAATGAAAAAAATTAAGTTGCTAATTTAGCAACTAAAATAGAATTCCATTGGTAATTTACAAAAAAAAATGCAATTTCTCTGCTATATTTTGTCATAAAATTTTGGTGCTAATAGTTCCCTCCATTTTTAACAACAAAAAATGATGATTTTCCATTTTTGTTGTTAAGGATGAAAATTCCCAACGATTTCAGTAATGGAAGTCAAATTTCATTACTAATTAGCAACAGAAATCAAATTTTATTGCTAATTAAGAATTTTTTTTATAGTGAGAATGACTATATCAAAGAAATGGATGCAGATTATGACCCTTCCATGATAAATGTAAAGAATAAGGGTCCTAGTGCTGAGGAAGTGATCTTCAAAAAAATAAAAGAGTAAGTTGAAGCAATATTTAGGTTATTGTTTGCTAGAAGAGGAATGAACCCCAAAGATAGAGATTTAAATAGAGATGAGCCACTACCTTAGAGGTTCAAGATGACTAATCTAACTAAATTCGACAATACTTTCCATCTTTCTATGCATCTCAAGTAGTACAGCTTGATCATGATGGGGACCACCTTGACTAGAAAACAAAATGAGGAATATTTTTATCCAAGCTTAATAGGCCTAGTGATAGATTGGTACCATGGATTGGACAGACACACTAAGAAGGATTGGGACATTTTTACTAAAGGGTTCATTAAGTAGTGCGACTGTAAAATAAGGATGGAGGTCACTCTGAAAGACATTGAATTGCTCCAACCAAAGGATGATGAGTCCTTTCATACGTATTTGACAAGGTAGAGGAATCGAGTAATGGATATGAAGAGAAAACATGATACAACTAACTAGATTAGGCTTTTTATTAGAAATTCAAGTCCTTTCTTGAGGAATGGTCTAAAAATGAAATGATTAAAGGATTGGGAGTCTTTGAAAGATATAGCCATATAAGTTAATTATAGGTCAGTATTTGGCCAAAAGGACCAATAATGAAGGTGCAAGGATGAACTTTGGCAATGATTAGATAATCAAAAGTAGTAGTAGGGTGAACAAAAGTGGGAAAATAGCTAAAGTATCTACTATAGAGGCTAGTTAGAGGCACTACTCCAACATCGATAAGTCCTTATCTTAGGGTTTAGATCAGTTATGCAAAAAAGGGAAGCTGCAGCCATTACCATCGAGACGTATTAAGAGTCAAGGGATACCCCACCATAGAGAGGATTAATATTGTGCTTACCATCAGCATACCGGGCATTTCATTAATTATTACCACATCTTAAGAAATAAGATTCAGGATTTGATAGATAACATACAAATTTTAGATCCTAAAAAGAGAGAAAAGAAAAAGAAAGGAGGGTGCAATGTCATGTTGCCTCCAGCATTCATGATCGGGTCTAATCTACCTAAGTGGTATGCGATAAGAGACCTGTATGGGAATAAATATGTGTTCGTTACACTTTCCACCCCCAAAGTAACAAAGCCAAGCAAAAAAAATCAGCCAGTATCAATGATTGATTGTTAGGATTCCCACATTGACAGCAAAGATGAAGGGGGTAAGGTGCCTATTGATATTTGAAGTTCAGCCAATGAAAGTGAGGAGGAAGTGAGGAAAGCAAAGAAAGTAAAGAAGATCACTAAAAGTTGAAGGGTGGTGCCTGAAATTGTTAAGTAACCAGATTTTGCTATAATGCCTATAAAGAAAGAGGCTGAGAAGAATCAGATAATAAAGAAGCTAAAGTAGACATAGGCCTAGATTTCTATTTGGGATTTCTTGAGACAATCTTTATCTCACAGGAAAAATTAGTAGAAACCTTAAATGGTTCTACTCTTGCTATTACTATTTAACCATTAGAATTGTTAGATCTAGTCAAGGGAGAAGCAAGAGACAATATTGTCTATTTGGATGCTAATCTACTTGTTAAAGGTAGAAGCCATAATCGTCCTCTCTATATTAAGGCTCAGGTGGATGGTAATCATATGACTTATGTAATGGTAGATGATGGATCATCAATTAATGTGTGTCCTTTGGCTATGATTCCTACTTTTGGACAGAATGAAAGCATGTTGAACAAATCGAATTTGACCATTTCTACTTACGATAATTTGAAGAGGCAAGCTATTGGGACTTTTAAAGCTATAGTAAAGACTATCAAGCCCTAATATAGACAAGTTAAGGTTTAAAGGTTACATTAGTAATCTTATATTAAGGCATACTTGTGTTTAATTGGAACAAAAGTATGATTTAAAGGTCAATTACAATAAACAAAAGGAGGTTGGGGTAAAAATATAAAATAAGAAAAGATAAAGGATTTAAGTGAAAGTTATCTTTTGATGAGGTCATCTTCCACTCAAATCTCTCTTGAAATTTCATATGTGGGATGAAAGGAATTGAGAGTATAACTGGAGAGTCTTAAAGCTAGCTACCAAAAAGGGAAAAAGAAATCATCTCCTCTTTCTTCTCTATCTAAAAATTTTGAATTTTCCCTTCTGTCTCTCTCTAGTAGAAGCCTACCTTTTTACCCCAAAGAGCACAATTAAATTTTTGTTATTATGCTTGTGAGGAAAGCTTGATGAATGATGTATTAAAAAAGAAAAGTAAGCAAAGATAAAGGAAACAAAAAGTAGAGAGAAAGAGAGATTGAAGAAAGTGTTTGTGGAGTTGCATGTCAGGTTTGGAAACTTTTATCTCTTTGATTATGCCTGTTTGAGTAATAGTTGAGATGATAACTTATAATAGATGTGTTTATAGCATAGAAATATGGATTAAAGGCACAATTATGCTTAAGAGTCATTATGAACATCTTTAATATAGGTTTTGTTTGACTTTAAAAGATTGATTTGCTTAGGAATAATAATAATAATAAAACTACAAGTTAAGTGGTTCTAATTTAGAAGTAAATTAAACTTATGTGGTTTTAATCTATTGAATAGGTTTAAGAGTAATTCTACCTTTAAGATGATTAAATATTAACTTGAATTACAACTATGGGTATATTTATATTTTTAAGATGCATGCAACTTTGTTTTGGGTATATCTTGCAATTTAGTAACCTAAATAAAGTGGTTATTATTGATTTGGGAACTATAAGTATAGTAGAACATATGTCAAAAAGGAAGTTTTTCTAGAAAGAATCATTTAAATAGACATGCAAGCTCAGATTTAAAATCTGCATTTGTGTAATTTTCTAGGCAAACTGGTGTACATAGCAGAGACCATTTGGTCTCAGTCGTGTGCACCTTTCTATTTTGAAGAAAAAGATGGGTACACAATAAAGATGGATTGGTCTCAGTCGTGTACACCATTCTATATTGAAATTGCCTTATTGTAAATGGTAGAGACTGATTGGTCTTAGTTGTGTACACTTTTCTATACAGAAGATAAGCTATAGTACACAACAAAGACCATTTTGTCTCCATCATATACCTCCTCTATTTTGGATTACACTAGATCTTTTAATATGAAATTTTGTCCCAAGTTTATCTAAATGCTTTTAAAGTAAATTGATCATAAGAATAAGGGTGAAACATATTATATTATGCATGTAAATTAAGATGGTAATTGGGCATATAGTTGCAAAGCAACCTAAATCGAATAGATATGTTATTTTACATATAACTATGGATAGATATGTTTAAGACACTATTAATAGGATAATGCATATACATCTAAATGATTACATTCTTAAGAATATACATAATTCATTATGATTTCTTGGAATTACTATGCTCATAATTTGAAATGTCAATTTCACTTGCATAAAAGATGTAATGTGAATTACAAAGTTATATAAGTATGTATAGACATAAATATAGTATGAACATGTATGAATATGTGTTGACCTAAAATGTGAGTGACATGCATATTTGAATAACCTTATTGGGTATATTATTACTTTGATTGACTGTGCTTGACATGCAAACCTATTTGGGCATGTGGAAATATGTTTATATATAAAGATGCATTGAAAGTATACATAGTGAATTGTATAGATATGTACTTAAATAATAATATAATAGTTTCCATATAATTATAGACACTATGAACATATCATATAAGTATCGTAATGAAATGTGTAAGCATAAAAATATTTGCATACTTAAAATGTGTTTTTAAATCTTATTGTATGTTTTAAAGAAAAGTTGTATGCGAGTATGTATATACATATCATTAGAATAAGAAAACACATGGTAGTATGATAATAAGTATCTCATTCATATATACAAGATTAGTTTCATGCTTCAGTATTGTTTTTAAGTACATAATGTATATTTATGAACATGTATATTATACCATAATTATAGATACATATATATAATTATACGAAGTGAAAACAGAAAGGCAAAGAAAGTTAAAGTAAAGAGGTTTTAGTTGCCTACATCCATGTCTAGGTCATGGATAGGTAGGCATGCTTATAAGGGTATATTGTAGCTACCATAGTTCGACCCATTTGGGTCCATAGCACAGTATTGATCTTGTTTGGATTACTAACCATCCCTGTTTGGGTTATTGGAAGACCCTATTTGGGCCTACTTGATCGATTCATAGTATTAATTTAACCCCCATTTAGGTTTATAGTTTGATACCTTCTGGTATAATTATTGTACCTCCGGGTACCATAGTATCATCGGTTATCTACTTCTTTAGAAAAGTGCATGCTTAATATAAAATATAAGTAAGGCATCATGTAAGATTAAAAGATAAAGAAGCATGAAAATTCTTGACATAATTTCCATATTACCTTTATATGAATCAATGTATAGTATATGGAAAATTATGATATTGAGTGAAATTGTATTTTACATGCAGATATAGTATTTTAATATTGTATGTATATAATCATTGATGTAATTTCAAACTATTTCCTATACTTAGGATTACAAGTTATATATATATGAATTTGTGCATTGTTGATGTCTTTTAATAATCATATTGGCTAATACGCATTCTCTATAGTACACCATTTGATCTAATGCATAAGAAGAAAATAAATTGTTATTTCAATACATTAGTAAATTAAAACTATACCCAAATTAAAGGAATGACTTTTACCACTGATAATAACATTAAGTCTATTAATAGATGCATTTGATACATAAGACAATAATATAAATATTTATACATTATGGAAATTGCTAAATAGGATGTATGAAAGTGGACTTAGTTAATTAATTTAGTCATTTATAATTTAATAATGAAGGTTTCTATGAATTTAGTTTGATATTAAAGCCCATATATGAAAGTTGATTAAATCACTAAGATTAACCAAGAATAAATTATAGAGATTAACAAAGTCAAATTGATGTATAAAAACTTAAAAATACATGAATATTAATAATGAAATAAATAAATGGTAAGTAAGTGGAATGGTGATAAGTGATAAATTTGAATATAAGAATTTAATGAGATTGAAAAATACCTTTAAATGTTATGATCGTATTCTTATTGTTTAAAATAGTAAGTTTGTATGCATAATAATATGCTTTTAAATGTATGTGTTATTTTGATTACTTTTAAGAGAGGTTTTTCACATGATTTATATGTTCCCCACTAAGCTTTATAGCTTAGCATGGGTTTTTATCTTTGTAGGTTGTCAAGCAAAGACTTATTTTAGGGATATAATCTACAGTTGGAAGGCCAACACAAGTCAGAGAAGAGATTGAAGTATAAAGTCCATATTTTAGGCTTTTATTTATGAAGTTATTATTTTGTACTAGAAATTTTGTAAAGTAAAGATGTTTTAGTAATAGAAAATTTTGTAAGGTTTAACGAGGCACTTTTGTAAGCTAAAATCTAATGGTAAAGTTTATGTGTTATGGTTTATTTTCTTATGAGACTTTTGTACAATGAAGCAAATAAAAGAATGAATAGTAAGTTATAATTGAGATATGTATGATGTTAGAAATAGGCTATTAGAGTGGGTGTTGCAAAGATAGGGCTAATTGAGATCGAAGATGAGTTTGTGGTGCTTCCTATTCCTACCAACTTTTTTGTATTGCTTGGAAGGCCATAGTTTCACAAGTTAAGGGTAGTACCTTTTACACTGCATCAAATGATCAAGATACCTTATGATGGTCAGGTGGTCACCATCAAAGCTGCAAGAGAGAATCAAGTATCTATGCTAGAAATAGCTAAGCAGCCTTTGAATGGGTTCCATATGTCTATGATCAGTGATAAAGAAAGTGAAGGTGGTTTTCTTGATAGCCCACAAGTAATCAACATGTTGAGAAATATGCATTTCCTGCTTGGAGCTAGTTTAGGAAAGAATTTTGAAGGGCTTCATAATACTATCACCACCAAGGGATAAAACAATAAAAAAAAGGGGTTAGGTTACACTGGTCCTAGTCTAAAGGGTAAAGGAAAGGAAGCCATAAAGGATATCCCTCACATTTCTAGAGCTTTATCCTAGCTTCAAGGGTATGCCATTCTAGTGGAGAGAATGAGCCTTAATTGGTAGGAGATAAGATAGTGCCTAATTTTAAGCTTTTTAATGATGTATATAATTAAGAGCAATGGATTATCAAACCAATTGAAGATTTTTGGGATAGGGAGATTCTTCTACATCATTAAGTATGGGACAAAGCAATGTCTAAAAAAGTCATTACTGAAAAACTGTTTGTTGTTCATAAGAAAGGGATAGAGAAGATTAAAGTTAAAGATCTACCTAAGCCAAACCTAGAAGCTGAAGAAGCATGCCAAGACTGAAGAAGATGATTATTTTCATTGACATTATTTATGTTCCAGAACTTTTAAATGAGAACAATTATTTCTCTTTCGATTATCTTAATAAGGCAAACAATTTTGTTTACTTTGTGATGTTTCATCTAATTTCAATATACATAATCATAATTATGAAACATTCATATTTGACATTAACTTAATAAACACATTTTCATTTAATCTTGGAACAAAAGAAAATCCCAAAAAAATCTTATTAGTATCAAACATAACTCCTGTAGAGAGAGAAGAATTTGAAAGAATATTGAAAAATATCAAAGAGTCTTTGCTTGGACCTACGAGAACATACTAGGAATAGACTGAGAGATAGCTGAGCATGCCATTCCAACCTTTCTAGGATATGAACAAATCAAGAAGAAGCTTAAGAGATTTAGGTTGAAGTGAGCTTAAAAGTTCAAAGATGAAGTTAGAAAATAAATAGAGGACAAGTTCCTAGTAGAGCTATAATACGCAATGTGGTTGGAAAATGTAGTCCCTATAGCAAAAAAGGATGTAAGGGTTAGAGTTAGTGTAGACTATAGAGATTTGAACACGGCTCGCCCTAAGGAAGACTTCCCCTTAGCTCACATAAATGCCTTGCTAGATAGTGCAATTGCTTGCGCCAAGTACAACTTTGTGGATGGACATGTTGATTATAATTAGATTTTAAACAAGATTGTGGATAAGATGAAAATGGCCTTTATCATCGAGTAGGGTACCTGTGCCTATCAAGTTATACCTTTTGGACTTAAGAATGTAGGTTTCACCTATCAAAAGAGGGAAAATAAGCTATTAAGAAATGATTAACCAATGGTTTGGAATGAAGATTGTCAGAAGGCATTCAACACCAACAGAGAATACCTTTTACATCCATCAATGTTGAGACCATTATAGGCAGGTAAACCTTTGATCTTGTATTTGGCCATAGAGGATAGTTCAATGAGGGCTATAATGGCTTAAGAAGATGACTTCATAATTGAGTGCACAATTTACTACATCAACAAGAAGTTTCTCCTATATAAGGATAAGTACACAGAAGTTGAGAAGATTTTCCCAGCAGTCATTTAGGCTTCAAAGAAGCTGAGGTATTACTTTTAATCCTACAAAGTACAAGTTATGGCTAAACATAATTGTCTTAGGTATTTGTAGGAAGCATTTTCACTCCTAAGAAAGATGGGTGGGAGGTTAATCTTTTATAGGAGTTTGACATCGAATACATCACTAGAAAAATAATTAAGGGAAGAGTTGTAGTAGAATTCCTAGTTGATTAGCCACTAAAAGGGGAAAGAGATAACTTAAAAGTTTCCTTATAAGGATATCATCGCTATAACAGTTCAGGGATGGAAAATGTACTTTGATGGAGCTATGAATAACAAAGGAGCAAGGTTTGGGGTAATTTTAGTGACCCTAGAGGAAGATAAGTTACCTTTAGCCAAGAAATTGAGGTACAAAGCTATAAACAATAGGGAAGAGTACGAAGCTTGCATATTTGGGTTAGAAGCTTTGCTGGCTATAGGGTTAAAAATCTATAAAATTATTTAGAGATTCCTCTTTGTTAATTTATCAAGTGAGGTGAATGGTTAGTAAATGAAGAACTCTTATTACCTTACATTAAGTGTTTTAAAAGCTTTAAGTAGCTAGTTCGAGGCTTATAATTTTAGGTACATGCCTAGAGAAGAGAATTAGTTAGTAGATGCCTTAGCCACTTTGGTATCAATATGGGATAACCCAAAAGGAGTAAGTATGAATCTGATGTTGATCTCAAGTTGTAACTAGCCATACTTTGAAGTTAAGCAAGTAAAGGACATTCAAGTGAATGATAAGAAACCTTGGTACTATGACATTCAAAATTACTTAGAGAGGTCGGTATTTCCAAAGGATGCCACCAAAAAGGATCAAAGAATGGTCTACAAGTTGTCAACAAAGTTTATTATTATAGGTGGAGTGCTCTATAAGAGGAAACCTAATGGTATCCAACTGAGGTGCTTGAATAAGAAAGAGGCTAAGACGGTCATGGAAGAGGTGCATAAAGGAGTATGTGGAGCTTATATGAACAGATTGGCCATATCAAAGAATATTATATGCCAAGGGTTCTTCTGCCTTACAATGGATACTGATTATTCTAAGTAAGTTAAGGAATGTCAGTCATGCCAACAGTATGCAGACTTATGACACTTGCTAGTCTTTGAGTTTGATAACCTTATATCGCCTTAGTCGTTCATCGCATATTACATATAAAATCAACACAAATATTGTTAAATTATCAACTACATTCTGTAAAAATATATACATCCTCAATAATGCCTATAACCTTATAATAACTACCAATAAAAACTTCAAGATAACAATTAAGAATACAGTATGCAAGAAACTCTACCAATCCAAGCAACAAATCAATTTTTATCGCAAAAAAACAATCTATCTAATTAAATTTCACACACTCTTCCTTGATTCCATATTCAAAAGCAACACTTACCACAAGTGGAAATGCATTATATGTTTGGAATTGAATTACTTCTATTTCCACTTATGGAAATACATGTTGAACCCTATATCCCTAATTGACATGCATTTTTCAACTTCAACTAAATCAACCTTGGATTCACGAATTTACCACACATTACCCAGTTGCCAATAACAATGATAAAGAAGAAAATTCTATGAAGACATTTTAGGTGAAAGAAAGAGAAAAAGATAACAAAATAGATAAACACCCTAAAGATAAAGAGTTATAGAGCCAAACAAGAACTAACTGAGCAAAAATACCCAAAATTCCATAAAAAAATTCAACATGATACCAAAAAGAATGATAAAGAAAAGGGGTTTATAAAAATTGCACCTACCAATCATTTCCCCTCTACCAATTTAAACCAAAAAGATTAAAACAAAAACTATAGACATAATTTCAAAAACATGCAAATAACAATAATAAAGAAATATGAGAAGAAGAAAAAAGACATAAACAACAAACGAAGATAAAATGCATGAGATTAAAAAAGAAAACTGAAATAAAATGAAACATAAAATTTAAATTAACAAAGCAAACAAGAATGAAAGAAAATAGATTTTAGAGAGAGAAAAAATGCACTTACTTGATAAAGATTTTAGAGAAAAGTTAGGTTAATGCTAGAGTAACATATTTCGAACCATAGAAAATAAACACAAAAGAAATTTAGAAAGAACATTAGGAAAGGAAAATGAAATAAAAAGATATTACAAAAGAAAAACACTCGACAAATGCAAAAGAAAACTAAGAGAAAATGAAAAACAAACTATCTAGAAGAAGAAGAAAAATAAGAAGAAGAATAAGAAGATAATTCTTACCTATTGAAGTTGTAGAGAAATGGCGGGCAAAAAAGATTAAAGAAACTAGAGAAAACCTAAGAAAAAAATAAAGAAAAGAAAAGAAATCGAAAGAAAATAAAAGATGGCATTTGAAAGTTAAAGTTTTTAAATTGGGGTAATTAGGTGGTCACGGTTAGCAGTAAAAACATACTGATTGTGAAATAAATCTTTTCTCGCTACAGGACAAAAATAACAGAAAAGTCACGATAAGCAGTAAAAACCTACTAACCGTACGATGTTAATTTTTCAATCCAAAATGAAATTGCACACTATGTCATGGTAGTTACAAAAATTCTAATGACCATGACCTATAACTCTCTGAGTTCCAGAAATGATATTGCCCCTATGTCACGGTCAGTATAAAAGTCCTGTTGACTGTACCAATAAAATTCTCCCTAAAGTTTTCTCTTTTCCAAATTATTTTCACCACATAACTTAACTGAAAAACTACTTCAACAAGCAAAAACTCAAACTAATGGCCTTTAAACTAGAATCTCTTGAACAACAACAAACTACAACTATAAAATAAAATGAAACTGCAATTAATAAAAATGAAGGTTAGAAGTTAGTTCTGCATTTAGCAAGTCTACAACTAGACTTTCAAAATGCTATCAAGGATCCAACAATGTGACAATCATGGAAGTGCCTTAAAACCTTGACTCAAAATAAAGCTTCACAAAATGTTTGTTCACCTTAAACCCCTTCTCGTCTTCGGGGTGCTTCAGTGTCACCACTCTAAACTTGTTCGCATTCACCACTTCAAAAGGTCCTTTCCACCTTGATTTTAGCTTACCAGGAAATAGTCTCAACCTACTATCATAAAGCAATGCCTTCATTCCGGGTGCAAACTCCTTTCTCACCAGCATTTGATAATGCAACTTTTTGGTCTTGCCCTTGTAACCCGTTGCATTATTGTACACCCACAATCTAAATTCATCCATTTTATTAACCTAAAAAACACTTTTTTCTCCAACACCTTTTAGATCAAAAATTAAAAACTTGGTTGCCCAAAAGGCCTTGTGCTATAGTTCCATAGGTAAATGACATGATTTTCCACATACAAGCCTAAACGGAGACATTCCGATTGGAGTTTTAAAAGCTATTCTATAAGCCCACATTGCCTCATCTAGCCTTAAAGACCAATCCTTCTTAGACCCATTAAACATTTTTTCTAAAATGGCTTTTAACTCCCTAGTAGAGACTTCTATTTGTCCATTGGCTTTAGGGTGATAAGGTGTTGTTATTTTGTGCTTTACACCGAATTTCTTTAGCAATGCCTTAAATTGGTGGTTCATGAAATATTTTCCACCATCACTAATTATGGCTCTCAGTGTTCAAAATTTAGTAAAAATGTTTCTACATAAAAATTGCAGAACAACATTTGAATCACAACTTCTAGTAGCTATTGCTTCTACCCACTTGTTCAAATACTCAACAACTACTAAAATATATTCGAACCCAAAGGAAACTGGAAATGTTCTTATGAAATCTATGCTTCTAACATCAAACAATTCAACCTCTATGATATTGTTCAAAGGCATTTTGGCTCTTTCAGAAATATTCCCTATTCTTTGGCATTTATTATAGCTTAACACATAAAATTTAACATCCTCAAACATGATTGGCCAATAAAAACCTAATTGCAGAATCTTTGAGATTGTTTGATTAGCCTCATGATGTCCTTTAGCTTCTCGTCCATCGCAAGCTTGCATAATTTCTCCTTACTCCTCCTTAGGTACACACCTTCTAAGCATTTCATCCACACATAACTTAAACAATTATGGATCACCCCAAATATAGACTTTTGCATCCACCATCAATTTCTTTTGTTGTTGCCATGTTAAATCCTTTGGAATAAAACCTCCTGCAAGATAATTCACTATATCAACAAACCAAGAAATATCAATAGCATAAGAACAAATAGCATAAATAAATTCATCTAGAAAGAAATCATTTATCTCCCTTTTCTTGATATGCTTATGCTCTAACCGAGATAGATGGCCAGTAATGAAATTCTCAGCTCCCTTCTTATCTTTTATCTCTAAATCAAATTCTTATAGTAATAATACCCACTGAATTAGTCTTGGCTTTGACTCTTTCTTCGCAAATAAGTGTCGTAAAGTTGTCTGATTAGACCAAATAACTATTTTAGAGCCAAACAAATATGAATGAAATTTCTCAAAAGCAAACACAATAGCAAGTAACTCCTTTTTGGTTGTAGTGTAGTTTACTTATGCTCCTATCAATGTATGGCTAGTATAATAGATAACATGGAAACTTTTATCATGCCTCTGCCCTAACACAACTCTTACTGTAAAGTCACTGGCATCACACATCATTCAAATGGCAAATCCCAATTCGAAGAGACAATCATCGGAGCTAAAATAAGCTTTTGTTTCAACATCTCAAATGCCTACAAACACTCGTTAGTAAAATCAAAAGGAGCATCTTTCATCAATAAATTTGACAGTGGTCTGGAAGTTTTCGAAAAATCTTTGATGAAACACCTATAAAACCTTGCATGTCCTATAAAACTTCTAACTCTCTTAACATTGGTTGGAGGTGGAATTTTTTCAATTACCTCTACTTTGGCTTTATCTACCGTTATCACTTTTTTTTAATTTTATGTCTAAACACAATGCCTTCCCTCATCATAAATGGCATTTCTCCCAATTCATCACTAGAATAGTTTTTTCACACCTCTCTAATAATAAATTGAGATGCTTTAAATAGCTCTCAAAGTCTTTCCCATATATGGTGAAGTCATCCATAAAGACTTCCATAAATTTCTCTATAAAATCATGGAATATTGCCATCATACATCGTTGAAATGTAGCCAGTGCATTGCACAAATTAGAGGGCATTCTTTATAGGCATAGGTGCTGTAGGGATAGGTAAAGGTTGTTTTTTTTAAATCTTTCGAGTGTTATAGGGACTTGTAAATATCTTGAATACCCATGTAGGAAATAATAAAACATATTCCCTACTAGTCTCTCTAGCATCTTATCAATGAATGGCAAAGGGAAGTGATCTTTTCTAATTATGCTATTCAACCTCCAATAATCTATGCATACTCTCTAACTTGTAACTGAATGAATTGAAATGAATTCACTATGTTCATTCTCTATCACTATTATCCCCCTTTTTTGGGCACACACTTAACCAGACTCACCCAATTGCTATCAAAGATAGGAAAATCATACCTACATCAAGCAATTTTAAAAACTTCATTCTAACTACCTCCTGTATCACTGAGTTCAATCTATGCAGAGGTTGTACCATTAGTTTGCATTCCTCTTCCCTCGAAATTTGGTAAGTGCAATAGCTTAAGTTTATCCCTTTAAGATCTTATTTGTCCCATCCTATCTTTTCCTCATTCTTCTTCAGCACCTCCACTAATAGCTCTTCTTCTAAACCTATTAACATAAAATAAATAATCATTGGTTTTGTTCCATTTTCCAAAAATACATACTTCAAATGGGAAGAAAAAGGATTAAGTTTAGTTTTTGAATCTTTCTATGTTAATTCAACCCCTTCTTTACTTGCTTCCTCACTCTTCTTTTTTAAGACAACTACCATCTCTCTCTGCTTCGATCATCTTTGTTTCCTTTAAAAATACATCAAACATATATTCAATACATTTTCTAATAAAATTTCCTCTTGAATTTCCTCTACACATTCTTGTACCTTGTCCATAAAGTAAATGGACTCCTTCAAATCACTTTATGGGTATTTTGTAACCTTATTCATATCCATTACCAACTCCTCATTATTTAATGTAACCTTTTGTCCATGCATGTCAATTAAGGCTTTTATTGTGTTTAGAAGTGGCTTCTGTACAATTAGTGGTATTTTTCTATGCTCATCCATCTCTATCAATACAAAATCTATGGAAAAAAATGAATTTTCCCACCTTCAACAATAAATCCTTTATCACCCCTTTCGACTTCCTTAACGTTCAATGAATCAATTGGAGCCTCAATCCTATCTCTTTGAGATCATCTAGATTTAATTTCCTACACATGAAGTGTGGCAACAAATTAATGCTAGCTCCTAAGTCACATAAGGCATTACCAAGAAAATTTTCACCAATTTCATAGGGTAAAGTGAAGCTACCAGGATTTTTCAATTTTTTAATAATCATGTTCATTATAATGGCACTACAATTTTTAGTAAGCTACATTGTCCCACACCCTTCTAGTTTCTTTTTATTAGAATAAAGTTCTTTCATAAATTTTACATAGTTGGGCATATGGGCTAAAGCTTCAACAAAAGGAAAATTGATATGAAATTTTATAAACATTTCTAAAAATTTAGCCAATTGCTTATTTTTCTTTTCCTTCCTTGCTATAGTACGAAATGACAACATATTTATATCAAGATCCTCTTGATTGGAATTTACTATGTTCTTACCCTTATCCATGATAAGAGCATTTACATTCACCTCTACCCTAGGGTTAGAGTTACTTACCTTTCATGTCGGCTCCTTCATGCTTGATGGTGATGGTGAAAACGACTTACCTTTCTCTTCTCGTTATGTTACCTCTTTGCCACTCCTTAGTGTAATCACCTTAGCCTCCTCCTTAGGATTTTAATCCATATTAGTTGGCAAAGTGCCTGGTTCTCTATTGGATATTAAATTGGCAAGTTAGCCTAATTATGTCTCTAGATTTCTCATAAAAGCATCTTAGTTATGGTTTTAATGCTCTTGTGATTTCCACCATGTATCTTGACTAGCCATGAATTATTGCTGACTATTCAGGAATTATTGTTGGCTATTCATGAAGCTTGCAAACATATCTTTTAGATTAGGTTTCTTCCCTTGCATGGGTGGTCTTAACTGAAATCCATGTGGATGATATACTTGCTGTTGGTTTTGATTTGAACCTTGACCTTGGTGATGATG
Source organism: Excoecaria agallocha (assembly GCA_037975025.1). Classification (NCBI taxonomy): domain Eukaryota; kingdom Viridiplantae; phylum Streptophyta; class Magnoliopsida; order Malpighiales; family Euphorbiaceae; genus Excoecaria; species Excoecaria agallocha. Next base: position 3,140,689 of record CM075813.1, on the reverse strand, counting down.
TGGTGGATATGGGGCTTAGTAATGAGTGGTCACTTGGAGTTGGTAAGATTGACTATGGTTATGGTGGACATTTTGGTTGAAAAGAGCCTTTTGCTTGAGGTTGAGAAGATAAAGCATTCTAATTTCCCTCTTTTTAAGAAAAATTTGGGTGATTCCTCCAACCCATATTATATGTATTGCTATAGAGGTCATTTCTTTGGTAATTAGCCACAGCATTAACCTCTCCTATAACTCTACCATCTTAACCATATAGTCCACTATCATACACTCCATAATCTTAAGAGACTGAAGCCACCTTTTGTACTTTTAACCCACTCAACTCTTTTCTCACTACCTCTAATTATGCTTTTAGCATTGTAACTTCATTAATGTTTTGTACACCTTGCCTTTTAGGAACAACTCTTGGAGTTGCCCACTGTGAGTCATTCGCTGCCATCTCATCCAATATGTGAAATGCTTCTTCAGGTAACTTATTCATGAACAAACCACCAAATGCCACAGCTAAGAATGACCTTGTTGGTGGATTTACTCTTGCATAGAAAATTGTCATCAACTGATAAATTGCTACCTTATGGTACAGATAGCTCCTTAATAGCCTTTTAAACCTCTCTCAAGCTTAATGGAAGGGCTGTTTATTCATTTGTTGAAAGTTCATTATACTATTATGAATGCTTGCTATCTTTGTAGTATGGAAAATCTCATCAAGAATTTTATTTGTGACTATTTCCATGACCAAACTGACTTGCTCAGCAACATCAAAAGCCATTTTCTAGCTTTTCCAATTAGTGTGAAGGGAAATAATTTCAATTAGATTGCATCCGTTGTAATGCCTGAAATTTGAATAGTGTCACTCACTTTTAAATATATGTCAAGATGCTTAGTAGGATCATCCAAATTTAACCCGGAGAACTAATTTCTTTGTACCATTGTGATGGTTACTAGTTTAAGCTTAAATTGCATAACTCTAGGCAACACAATTGTCCTATAGTCTTCATTCCATCAAGGCATAACATAATCTTTAATTGTTCTCTACCTTGGTATCTCCTCTCTACATCTACTCAGAATTTTTTGTTATGCTCTTGGCACTTGTTCATCCTCGGGGGGAGTTTCACCAATATAAAGATTGTTTTCCATGTTGTTTCGCTATTAGCTTTCCTTCTTCGATGTAAAGTCCTCTCGATTTTAGGGTCGTAAGGTGCTAATTGCTCATGTCTCAATCTACTCATGCACAACGAGTACCTGAAAAATGAAAAGAAAATAAAATAAGAAAAAAACATACAAATAATAATCAAAACTTGTAAACATGCCAAGCCTCGACAATGATGCCAAAAACTTAATGCGACCTCAGCAAGTAATATAGGGTGCTCAATTTAAGACCCATGAATATTGTACCCAAGGGATTGTAAATGGAAGTAGTGAAAATCAAGTGTATGCTAAAGAATTCCAAGAATTTTGTTGTGTGTGTTATGCTATCAACTATTAAAATGTAGAAAAGATAAACAAATAAGATAAACTTGTAAAACATTTACTATGACTTAAGCAATTAAGAAATAAAAAGGAATGAAAACTAGTATATTAAAAATGCTTCTTAGGTTCACTCATCCTCCTTAAAACCAAATGTGAATTTAATTAACCTTAAATTATATATATGAAATCGAGATAACCCTCTTAACCCAAGCATCCCATTTGGAGCAAGCTATTCTAATCATAAAACATCCCATTCTAGAGCAAGTCTTATGATTATTATCTACATAGGTTTAACATCCTAGGTTCAGTTTGTTTTCCCATTTCAGAGCCAAACAATCCAAAATCCATTCATTTTAGTCTAAACTCAATTTCTAAATCCATAACACATGCAACTTAAAGAGTCATATCCTAGAGGAATCTCAAAATTACAGCACTTACGATAAAGTTACTAAGGTATAAACATTTATGGTATTCAACATTATATTAGAATATCAAATCCAAACAACATGAATAAAATCATCCATTCAAATAAGATAAATTAATTGAAACATGATATATCATTGAAGCATCGTAAAATGAACTATTTATATATAAACAAACTAAAAAAATGTTCAATATTTTAATGTAAATCTATCCTATTTACAATTATAAAACTATATACTAAGTATAAGAATGAAAGAACAGATGAATGAAAAACTAGATAGGGAAAAATTTAAGCTGTCTACCAAACAAAAAAATATGGCTGAAATAGGCCCAATAGGGTCATGGTCAGTATTAAATTTTTGCTGATCGTGACATGTTAAAACTCTATCTCTGGACTGAGATGGGTCACGGTCAGTACTATTTTCCTACTGACCATGACATACTATTTGATTCACTTATGAACTGAAAAACGTAGACCTTACTATAAACACCATTTTTCTGCTTACCATGAGATGCAACTCCCTTGCATTTTGTATTAAAGTTTGGTTACCTCACGATTAGTAGTAAATTACTTCTAATCGTGAGCTCTTCCTCTTTCAGTTCTGGACTAAAAAATAACTAATTCCTGGCAAGCATAAAATTCTATGTTGACCGTGACATGATAAAAATGGTGCATTTTGACATAAAGTACCAGGTCATGGTCAGTATTGAAATCTTACTGATCGTGACATACCTGTAAAATCTTTAATTAAGCATAAAAACCTATCAATAGTCCTCTAAAGCATATAAAAGTTAGAATTTACTGAATTTGAATAGAAATTATTAAATTCAAGCCAAATAAAGCAAAAGACACTAAAAATGCTAAAAATTAGACTAAAAAGGGACTGAAAACTAGACATTGAATTGGAGATATCACTAAACAAGTACAATATATGATTTTTAAATGAAAAAATAAGAACATTAAAAAGACCAAATATTGAATCTAATCACAAAGAAAGGCCTTATTTTCCTATTCCATGAAAATAAGATTATAAATAAAGAGATATTCATATGGTATCAAGAGAGAAATAAGGAGCTTTTTCCAATTTGTCACCTATAATCACTAATTACATAGCATCTTAGATAGATTTAACCAGCAAAAATTAAATCTTAATCTTCCAAAACCAAGAAAATTGAAATAGATAAGAGATAATCCAAGTGACATCAAGAGTAATGGAGGCTTCTTCTACTACCATTTCTATTAGTTTTATTTTAGGTTAGGTTTGGAAGATATATAAAAAAGGGTTTTTATTTTTCATAGAAAGAGAAAGGTTTCTATTTTTTGCTATTTTTTCATCATTTGGGTTGACAATTTTTTGCTATTTTTTCTTCTTTTAGTTTTGTATGGGTATTACAATTTTTTGTTTTACTTTTATAAAATAATGGAGGATTATTTTAGAGCTAAAGCATCTTTAAAGGCCTATGAATTTTCTTAGGCGATAACGATCAAAATTATAATGTTTCAACTGAGGGATTTAAACAAGTTGTTAAATATTTAAGAAATAACGATTGGATTAATTTTCCTTCATTATTTGTATATTTTTATGAACAAATTTTCATCCATTCGTTGAATTTTGGTCTTTAAAAATTGATTTTCTTGTAGTTAATAGATAATCAAAAAGAATAGCCACTCTATACTTGAATAGATCCAATTTTAAAAATTTCAAACTACAAAGTAAAACCCTTTTACCATGCATATTTATCACTCCCTTAAAGACTAAGCACATCCAAGAAAATAAAACTAAAATCCTTTTTACTTTACTCAATTCCACAATTTTTGAGAAGTCAAATTTTTTTTCCTTATAAATACCCCACACTTAAGATTTTGCCATATATGCTAGCTTTATTTAAAAACTCTATTTATTTTTCTTTTATTTTCTTCTTTTTTTTACAAGCTTTATTGCTGGTAATTTACAATACAATGGGTAAAAACAAGGATATCTCTCACTAATTACTTGACTTTATACATAACCCTTACCAAAAATATCCCAACTTCTCTAAATATACTTGTTTGAAGTGCCCAACAATGCAAATGCATTTAAATCTAGGTGGCCAATTTTAGAAGGTAAGATAAAGGCTTTTTAGGCTATATGGTTAACAAATGAGTGTGAAAATAATAATAAATATTGCATTCTTTAAGCATACTTCATTAAGCTCAAATTGTCTAGCAAAGGTCAACTATATCAAAAAGGTGGGAAAATAGTCTTAAGATGGCTTAAATAAAGAAAATTTTTACCTAGATAACTATCCAGCTTGTTTAAGTTATTTCTAAGATTTGAAGGGTGATAAGGAAGGTTTTAATGTCTTAAAATTTTATTGCTTGATTATTTCAATGCATAGTTTTTCTTCTATTTAAAAACTGGTCTTTGTGAGCTCAATAGGTGGAAACTAACAATTATATGCCAAGTTGAGTGTTAAACAAGATAAATTTTGTTAAACAACCTACTTGCCTTAATGTTAAACAAAAGCTTTGACTAATGCACATTCTAAATTTAAGTTTAAAATGTTTAATTTTTGAGAATAAAACTAGGGTAAACTAAACTTTTTGTAAGCTAAGTGATAAATTTGAACTAACTATTTTACTAGTGTAACTAAAATAAGAAAACAAACTACTATTAATAACTAGCAACAATTAATAGCATACTATTATTTAAAGCAAACTATAAAGTTGCTTCTAGAGTTAACCTTATAGACAAAGTGGTAAAAACTTCAAAAGAAAACAAAAAAACATAAACATAAAAATAAAAACATAAACATAAGTGTTTTCATGAATAAAAGGGGATAATTAGATTTTACTTCCTGAATTTAAGGAAAATTGAGCTTAGAGAAGCTCTACTGCTCTCAAAATTTTGGTGTCTACAACAAATTGTAACTCAGCTCATTTTGATGGTGGGAGTGGTGGTGGTGGAAAGCGAACCCAAAAATTGGTGGTGAACTACTCAAAACTCCTCTTCAATTCACCTATGTTGTCTTGCATTGTATCCATTTGACCATTTACTTGATTCATAAAGGCAATCATTTAAGGCAAAGATTCTCATGGTGCATGCTCCTATACAACATGTTTAGGTGTAGCTTGTTCATGCTCTACCACTCTATTTCTACTACTGCTAACTAGTTGTAAGTATTCCTCTCTATTAGACCAATGTCAGCATGACTTCTTAGCTAACACCTTCATCCGACTCAACATATCAAAGTTTATGAATGCTGCCTCTCTGAGAGAAACCCTTATGTCTAGATGTTCCACTGCTTTTGCCATTATGGTTGCAATCTACCTTAAAGATGTCTCTTTTATGGTACTCTTTAATTTCTGTAATTTTTCTATTTTTCAACATAACCATTTATCCATATACCCTTAACAATACATCTTAAAAGCATGCATTCCTTAGCATTAATTGCTCTTGGCTACCAATGCAACTAAAGAAAATGAGCGATAGGAAACTGTGAAGAATTTAAAGTGCATAACTGCCTAAAGCATGGGCCTTTAACTTGCTTAAGTGATAGGGGCACCAAATTTATGGGATCCCTAATGAATTCTTAATTCTCCTTTAGGGTGGCATTGGGTAATTCACCTATACCATCCACGAGAGATCCCAATTTCTTTGCAAAATCTAGAAATAGCATCTAGTGAGTGTTCTTACCAAGCTTAAAACTGACTATGCCTAAGTCTCATTCATCTTCAAATGAAAGATTGAATGATGTTAATAAGTTTCATGCAAGGTACGGGTACACTTTAGATTTCTTCTTAATGAACTTCTCCCAATAATATTTCTAATCAATAGAAATATCTCATCCCATAAATTTCCATCCGCTATGTCTAAGAAGAATTTCCATAAATACACTAGTTTGACAAAAGTGACCTCATCAAAGTACTCATACAATTCTATCTTGTCCTCATCTATGTATGCCAAAATGTGTGCTCCAGATTAACTTGATGCTTCACACTTTTATGTACTCTTAGGTGCCACTACACAAAGCAATGATAGCAATGTAAGTGCCAACAACATGTGAGGTTTAATACTCATAATTAAGAGAAATATGTAATATCTAACACTAATTTTTCATATGTCAATGTATAAAATTAAGTGTATAACGAGCTCAAAACAATTTTAGAAATAATATGTCAACATATGAGAATGATTTATAATGGTTAAGAGTAAGAAAATTTAAGCACAAACTATGAACTTAATATTTGAGGAATTTTTTCGAACATGTTGTGTGCATAACTTAACTAAGCCATATTACATGCAATCTTAACCATTTAAAATCCAAATGTAAAATTTCATGATCAATTTCCAACAATAAGTGAACATATAATCAATGGAAAGAAGAACATTAACATATGAAGGTCAAACCAAGTGAGACAAAATGTACATAATTAAGAACAAAAACCTAAGTAAATTGTCACTACAATACTTAATTGGAAGAATTAATGTAAATGCAGATGATTTACTTGAGTAATTTGATGATGCAAACTTGATCAATTCAAGAAAAAAATAAATTAATAATTGCCTCGATGGAGTGGTTTGGGAGAGTTAGAGCAAAATTTAAAGGAAGCAAATTCAATTAAGGCAAATCAAGTGTGGAGTGAGAACAAAAATTTATAGGTAAGACTTGGTGGAGTGGGAAGTGACTTGATGGAGTTGAAAATCCCCTCTACTGACTGGAGAGGTACTGGACTACAAATGGAAAAAAAGATCAAAATTATTAAAGGGGTGGGCATGTTTTACTGACTCGGTGGAGTGAAAATTTAGTCTACTGAGTTGTGTGTCACTAATGGAGTAACAATCGACTCTATTGAGTTATGTGTCACTTGATAGAGTGAAAATCCACTCTACCGAGTCAATGCTCTCGAGTCCAAAGACCATAAAGCAAAAAAAATTTCTTTCATGCATTATAAGCCCCTTTAACTCAATTTTAAATTGATTTTCCTTTAATTTTCAACATACCTTTGATAAATTGATCCCTCCTAAATATTAATAACTCCACTAAATAATTTAACCAATTAGTGTAAATTAACTACAAAAATCTCTCTTCTATGCACAATGAAGTTCAAAGCCAATTAACACTGAATATGCTAAAAACACTACTAATATAACACAATTATATCTTTCTCTCAACTATAAGTATGCAAATCTCCTCTTTTTGCTTCATGAAATACTTAAACATGCAACAATGACAAACTAATTCACTTAAACAAACAAAACATCACAAAACAAAATTAACAAAATAAAGCCAATTAACATAAACTAAGGTAAGGAAGGAATTTTGTTCTGAGTTTAGCAAGTCCTCAGCTAGACTTTTAGGACCGTCTTACTTGTTAAGGAGAATCAAAGTTGCCTTAGCAACCGCATAATGAGCAATAAAATATGGTTTTAACCTGTGGCCATTTACTTTATATTTACGACCATCTTTCGGATTTCTAATGGTGATTACTCTAAACTCATTGCTCAAGACCACTTGATAAGGACCTAACCATCTTGATTTAAGCTTACTAGGGAATAACCTCAATCGATTGTTATACATCAAAACCAAGGCATCATTTTCTCCTTATAAGTTGCAGCATTATCATAAGACCACTATCGAAACTCATCCAGTTCATTGAGCAGTAAACTCCTCTTTTCTTATACATATCTCAAATCAAAGTTAAGTAATTTTGCAGCTCAATACACCTTACGTTATAATTTGACTAGCAAATGACACACTTTACCAAAAATCAACCTAAATGGGGATATGCTTATAGGGGTCTTATATGTAGTTCTATAGGCCCAAAAAGCCTTATCGAATTTGTGATACCAGTCTTTTCTAACATTGTTCACTATTTTTTCTAAGATGGATTTTAACTCCCTATTAGACATTTCTATTCACTCATTTGCTTGAGGATGATATGGGGTTGTAATCTTATGCCTAACAGCAAACTTTTTTAGCAGAGTTTTGAATTGATTGTTGATAAAGTGCTTGCCTCTATCACTAATAATAGCACTCAGTGCCTCGAACTTAGTGAAAATATTCCTCTTAAGAACTTCAAGCACAACTGTCGCATCACATGTCCTAATGGCTACTGCTTCAACCCATTTGCTCACATAATCTACAGCTACTAGAATATATTCAAATCCAAATGAGTTCAGAAAAGGCCCCATAAAGGTAATACCCTAAACATTAAAAATTTTAACTTCTAACACAATATTCATGGCCATCTCATCTTTCTTATATACATTTCCTACATGTTGATACCTATCACAAGACTCTATAAAAGGCTTAACATCAGCAAAAAAAAGAAGGCAAAAATAAACCTAATTGTAAAATTTTCTACATTATGCAATTTGTTCCATGGTAAACTCCAACCTCTCCTCCATGACATAGTCTCATAATATCAAGTTGCTCCTCCTTCAAAACACATATTCTAAGTACTTGATCCGGACATATTTTGATCAAATATGGGTCATCCCAAAGATAATACCTTTCATATGCTTTTAGCTTTTTCTTCTGTTGCCATGTAAATTCCTTTATAAGATATCCTCCTACAAGATAATTAGAAAAATTAGCATACTAAGGAACTAAACTTTCACAAGAATAAATAGCATAAATATGTTCATCAAGAAATAAATAAAAAATTTCTCCCCTTTCTATATGAGCATAATCCAATCTAAATAGATGGTTAACTATAAAATTTTTAACTCCCTTTTTATCCTTTATCTCTACATCAAATTCCTAAAGTAGCAAAATCCATCTAATAAACCTTGGTTTGAAATGCTTCTTTGCAAACAGATGTCGAAGCATCGCGTGATCCGACCACAATGTTGCTTTGAAACTAAGGAGATATGCCCTAAATTTTTCAAAACTGAATACAATCACCAATAGCTCTTTATCTATTGTGGGGCAATTCACCTATGATTTTGTGAGTGTGTGACTCGTATAGTAAATAGTATGAAAAATCTTCTCCTCCTCTACCCTAAAACTAATCCCATTGCATAGTCACTAGCATCACAGATAATTTCAAATGGTAAACTCTAATCCGGCAATGCTATGATAGGTACTGTAATTAAATTTTACTTTAATTGATTAAAAGCCTGCAAACATTCATCATCAAAGTTAAATGCAGCATCTTTAAGCAATAAATTATAAATAGGTTTTGCAATTTTTGATAAATCTTTAATAAACCGACGATAAAATCCAACATGACCAAGAAAACTCCTAATGCCTCTAACATTCATAAGAGGAGGTAATTTATCAATTACCGCTACTTTTGCCCTGTATACCTCAATTCCTCTCTCATAAATCGTATGCCTTAGGACTATACCTTCCCTCACCATAAAATAGTATTTTTCCTAATTGAGCATAAGGTTAGTTTCTTTGCACCTTTCTAAGACCAATGCAAGGTTATTCAAACAAGACTAAAAATCACAACATATAAAGTAAAATCATCCATAAAAAATCTCTATAAATTTCTCAATAAAATCATGAAATACAACCATCATACAACTTTGAAAGGTACAAAGGAAAAATGGCATTCTCTTATATGCAAATGTACCATAAAGGCATGTAAATGTGATCTTTTCTTGGTCTTCTGGGGCTATAGGAATTTGCATGTACCCTAAATAACCATCTAAAAAGCAAAAAAAATTCTATTCCCAGTCAACCTCTCTAGCATTTGATTAATAAAAGGTAAAGGAAAATTATCCTTTCTATTGGCACTGTTTAACCTCCTATAGTCTATACACAATCTTCATCCCGTCATTGTTCATGTTGGAATGAGTTCATTTTTCTCATTAGTCACAATAGTCATACCCCCCTTTTTAGGCACACATTGTACTTGACTCACCCAACTACTATCAGAAATGGGATAAATAATACCTACATCGAGTAGTTTAAATGCTTTCTTTTTCATTACTTCTTGCATAGATGGATTGAGTCTTCTTTGGGGTTATACCATTGGCTTAAAATCACTCTCCATAGGTATCCAGTGTGTATAATAACTGGGGCTAATTCCCTTTAAGTCAGATATCTCACAACCAATAGCTCCTTTATGCTTCTTCAATACTTCTACTAGCATATCTTCCTCCAAATATATCAAAAGTGAAGAAATAATTATTGGTTTTCATTATCTTCTAAAAATACATATTTTAAATGTGAAGGAAGAGTTTTGACCTTAGCAATGTTTTCTTCCTTAGGAGGGGATGGTTCATCCTTCTTTATTTCTTCCTCACTGTGTTCTTTCTCCAGCTCCTATATCAGCTTTTCTTTCTTTCTCTTCTACTTGCTCATTATTCTTCGAATGTATCAAACAACCTTAAAGATCATCATCCAAAACAATTTCTTCTTGCTTTTCCTCAATGCACTTTTGAACTCTATCTATAAAACAAATTGACTCTTCAAAGTCATAGGAACGGTGATTCATCACCTTATTAACATTGAAGACCATTTCTTCCTCATCAAACCTCAAAGTCATTATTTATCCATGCACATCAATAAAGGCTTTAATCGTGTTCAAAAATGATCTCCCTACTATCAATGGTTCCTAACGGTCTTCCTCATCTACACTGTGTACTCTTTGCTTCTTCTATGTGGATCTAATACTTACCTATTGAGCATCATTGGTAGCCATCTAATCAAGTAATTGGAAAGCTTCTTCAAGTATGTTATTCATAAAACTTCCACCTAAAGTTACATCTAAGAGGGACCTAGTTATTTGATTCACACCTACATAAAAAGTAAACATTAGTTGATGTACAGTAATTTCATGGTGTGGATAACTTTTGAGAAGCCTCTTAAACCTTTCTCATGCCTTATAAAATGACTCATTATAAAACAATTGGAAATTATAAATACTATTCCTAATTATGGTTATTTTGATTGGTGGGAAAAATTAGATTAAAAACTTTTCTTGCGTTTGATCCCATGATCTAATGGATTGACTTGGTAGCATTTGCAACCAATTTTTTACTTTGCCAATGAGAGTAAAAAGGAACAACTTAAGCCTAATAGCATCTATATAAACATTTGCAATTTACATTGTATCACTAATCTCCAGAAAAATATCCAAATGTTAGGTTGAATCCTTATTTTTCAATCCTGAAAATTGATTATTTTAGACTATGGTGATGGTAGTGGGTTTCAACTCAAAACATTGATTTCTAGGTAGCATAATGGTCTTGTGTTCCTCATTTCACCTAGGAGTAGCATAGTCTCCAATGGTTCTTGGCCTAAACCCATTCCTTTAAGGCTGATTATTCATGCCTTGCTCTCCTATCAAAGGTGGTGGTGGATCTTGTTTAGGTGGGTCATTAAGGTTATTACATTTATGATCTTCTAGATTTATGCTTATTTGCCTTAATCTCCTAATCCTATGAAATGTCCTCTCAATTTAAGGGTCAATAGGCAAAATTGGATTGCGTCTTTCCATATACTATTGACGCCTACAAAATAAAAGCATAAAATTAATAGAAGAATAAATGTCTCCTATCTTATGCCCCTTCAACTGGCCTGGTAAAATGGAAAATGCCTCCACCGAGTGGCCTTCTGCTGCTTTTCTTTTTTAGATGGCTCAATAAAGTGAAAAACTCCTCCAACAAGTAAGCTTCCTCTATGCTTTCTTTCTTCAATGCTTGGCTCAGTAAAGGGAGAAATCCCTCAACCAAATGGCAAGGCTCTGAACTAACACTAACAATTTCTTTTGTAAATATCATTAGAATGTTGTATTTACACTTTTGCCCTTGTAATTTCTCTTTTTCTTTAATTACACACCTAAAAACACCAAATTAACCAATTAAGCTCATAAAACACTACTTAAGAAATTAAACACTTAATTAACATAATAAACACATTAAAACTACACTAATAATATAATATAATTCACACCTATCAATAGCATAGATTCTGCAATCACTATTTGCTGCACTAACCGAATTTGAGTTTAGATTTTGGTAACATGGAGAGCAACAACCAACACCACCACAGGCAGTGGCACCACATACACCTCCTAGGCTTTTAGCATTTATTTCCTCCATCTAAACAATCCTACGCTAAAGGGCCAGGATATTTTGATGTATATAAAAATTATGACATATATTTATGCATTTTTATATGTTTCATTTATGTTGTATTTATGATTAATATATCTAAAATAGAAATACATTAGAAAATTCACAACAAAATTCATTATCAATTTAATAACATGGTAATTGAAAGAGACAAGATAGCAGTTAGAGAGTATGCCCTAGAGCCCATGTAATAAGGATGTATTTCATATGTATGAATTCATATTCTTAATAAAAGGCATCATTCATTTATTAATGCTATGTTTAAATACATGAGTTTGTAAATCTTAAATTAATAAATAAAGTCCTAGATATTATAAACACTATGCAAAAGGCAATCATGAAAGTGTTCATGATGTGAGATGTCTATTGCATGCAAATGTGTTAATATCTAAATATCCCTAGCCATAGAATTAAAAAGATAGGACATTGTTAATTTGGACAAACTAGCACGTGTTATGCTTCTTGAATGCTTCAAGCAGTGGTTCTCATAGCTATGATTATGGAAGATAATCAAAGCTAACATGTAGATGCTTATTAGATGAACAAGTTCATTGGAGACCTACAAAGAGAATCCTCACATGGATATTAAATCTATGTCAGTGAGCAATCTCTTCATAGCAGTTGTGCAAGTATCCTTGGACTTCAGATCACCAAAGTTATCTTAAGTAGCAAGTGGTACTTTGACTCCATAACTGATTACTTCCAACTAGGGGTGAACATAGTTAGGAGGTTGGGTATATCATAACCTACTTGAAGATAGTTAGTGATTGACAAAGGATTCACCATCCCAGATTTATTAAGGGAAGTTATCTCGCATGATTTTATAATTGCCTTGTTTAGAGAATCTTTGGCCAGAGTAATATGCCAAGATGGATAGGAATTCATGAAGGGCATTTTGGGAACAATGGTTAAATTAATAGAACATACATAATTAGATTTATATGAGTTGACAGAAATCCATACTTAAAATTTAATTGAGATGAGAGTGGTGAAAGGAGTAATTGCACAATAATTGTTTCTATGGAAGGGTATAGTCAAACCACTTGACTTTTCTGATATTTAGGTAGTCATGATGCCTAGCTAGAGGCCAATCATGAATTGTATAATAGTATATCATAAATATCAATCGGGATTGCTAAAATTATTTAAAGAAGTTTAAATCATGTAAGTTTTGAATAAAACTACCAATTACATATTATACTGTCAATATGGACAAGAACCCAATAGGTCACACACATATAGAGAAAAGGATAAAATGGTAAAATGACAATGATAATAATATTTGATATTATTATGGGAATAGATAAGTGAATAAGAGAATAATTAATTAAAGAGTTTAAGTAATTATGATCAAGTAAAATTGTTCGCAAAACTTTTTAGAAATATTTTGTAAAATGGACCTAATTGAAATATTGTATTTCATAATTAATTATTATTGGTCAATAATTTTTATAAGGCTGATATAATAATTAATAGATCTATTGGAGAAATTAAAAAGATCCAAAAGGTTGGTCGTAGAAACTCTCCAGAGGAAGGGTTACACGCCAAACCCTGATAGAATGCCTTAGAGGCCTAATTCTTGGACAAAAATAAATTAAATATATTTCATAAGTGTTATGAAACCTACATATTTAATTTGGATGGATTTGAAATTCATTTGGGTGATTAAATCCAAGTGTATGCATGAAGGGCCTATTTTGTGGGTTTTGTGCATAGTCTTTTATGAAAGGATTTAAATTGGATTTAATTGAGCTCAAATAAATTGTTAATAATTCTAGAAGCACATTTAATGTTTCTCCAAAAATTTTAAAGATCCCAATCCCATTATGAAGTTGGATTTTTAACCTAACTATAAAAATCCAAGTGATAGGGATTTTAGGGTTAAGTGAACATTAAGAGAAAATAAACACTCTCTCACTCTCTCAACCTTAGCTGAAGAGATATCACATAGCATAAACTTGAAAATAATGCAACAGAAAAATAAAAAAATTTGATCATTCATGCCACGCAATATACAACATAGAATCGAAACATACAATTTAAGGGTTTTTGAAAAACTTACAAACTTGGATGCTCTTAAAACTTGATTTTGCTATGGCCAGTATATAAGATAGACTTATATATACTTCTGATCTTGAACACCAATGCCAAAGGAGTAGCCTTTATGCCACACCACTCTATGCTCACACACACATTTGCAAAGATGGCTTAATACCAAGAGCGCTAGCTCTATAGTTTGTATTCGACAATGGGTATGGTATTGTTCATCTAATTATATTGATTATAGATGTTTAAATGTTGTTCAAGTAATTATGTACCGATATGAATAACTATGATATTGTGTGGAAGCCACTTACAGTAAACAACAACAAGGTAAGTTTTTGAGAACTGTTAATGAAATACGTAAGTACAATGCCCTATTGTTGATGTATCTATGCGATGATAAGTAGTCTGACTCAGTATGTGAACAAATGTGAATAACAAAGCATCTATTGCTATGATTAGAGTTGTAATTACCTGTACATAATATATATATATATATATATATGTATGTATATATACATGCATATAATACTATGAGGATTCATAGTTGCAAAAACTATACTTTTATAATCGCCTCATTAGCTTCATACCTAGTATCAAGTATGATGAGATGGATCGATGAAATTAATAACCTATTATGTTTGTATTACTATGTAATCCACTATGATATGTATGAATGATGTTGATGTAACTATATGATGACATGACTAGCATCCATGTGTAATAGAGCATAAAGCTCAACATTGATGTATGATAAGAATGATATGCATTCTTTATTAATTGTGGCTTGAAGACAAATGATATGTTAAGTAAAAAAGAATATGATATATCAAAGATGTTCTTAAAGGGTTAAGCCAGCGGGTCTTAGTTCAGTTGGGGATTAGATAGGCATGCCTAGAGGGATACAGTCGCAGCTGCCATAGTTGACCCCATTTGGGTCTTGTTCCATAATGGAACCATTGTTCAACCTCGTTTCGGTCCATCTTTTGTTCCTTGCTGGAAGTATTGTTTGACCTCGTTTGGGTCCATTGTTTGATATCTTCGGATATCCATAGTTTGATACCTTTAGGTATCTATTGCTCTTGATATCCACCTTTTGAACTGGTACTTAGGTAGGCTATTAATGCTGATAAAATGTATACAAGATAAAAGAACAACATGCACTAATTAGCCCACTTATGTAATGTAAGCATGATGAATAACCTATTGTTTTGATTGTCTTAAATCCCTTTCGACTATAAGTTATTTTTATGAAATTAAATGTTATGTTTTGTATTACATGATTGAGATGTCCCACATTATTGAACAGGGTTCTCATATGAGTCCCGATGTGAGTTGATTCCACCGATGGGAATTCTACAAAGAATATATGGACCCTAAAGTGTACAATATGGTACTAGAAGTTATATGGACTGTAACATGTACATTAAATTTCATGTACTCTATTTTATGGACATGCATAATGTGACATGGAGACTTTGTCTGGTAATTATAATAAGTAATGCTTGTTCTTTGTGATTGCATTCAACCCTTGTTAGTCTGTTTGTATATGTATAAATGTTTACGCACATGAATGCATAATGATAACATTGATTTAATTAGGTGCAATGCATGACACAAAACGATGTTTAAGAAAATTAAGTTACCATGCTAAGGTGATATGAAGGATATAAAGTATATGACTCTAATATGGGAATTGTATGATATATGTGAAGAAATCATGCCTACCTGGATTACGTTTATATGCTATACAACTTAAGTATGCCCTGATACTATGAATTAATGTTGAATACCTATCTTATGTGCACAATGTAACCTAATGCATCAAGTTGGAGAAATTTATGCTATTAATAACTATGATTTCTATACTTATGAATAAAAGGACTATAAGATGCCTGATTTACACTAATGTAAAAGAAAATGGTAAGTCAATGGATAAAATGATGTATGGATAAGTTTTTAGGAAATGAGTCGCACAATCGCATTAGATTAATGTGAACATGATATTCACTAGTAAGGTTTGATGACTCCTCCCTGATTTTCACTGAGATATAACCATTATGTTAGACTCATATATTTTCTATGATATGGTGAAAGTTTTAGATATACTCTGATTATAAGAAGTTATCTATAGAGTTATGTTCCCCACTAAGCTTTATAGCTTAGCACGGGTTTATTTATCCATGTAGGTTTCAAGATAAGCTCCACAGGATCATGCACGATACAGTTGCCTTGAGGATTTCAGGATACTTGAAGGCCATTTATGTTATGTGATAAGTGTGAATTATATATAGTGTTTGATATGTTTTTAGTTGTATTATTTAGTTGTTTTAGTTTTATTTATGTTAATTAGAGTTAATTTATTGATATTTATGTTTTTGGGGTTAATTCTATGTTTTGTGTGATTTTCAGGGTTAGATTGATATAAAAGGGCTTGAAGAGTAAAAAGTGCAAAGTTTAGGGCCATAAGTGCAAATATGAAGAATTTAGGTGAAAAAACGAGCGTTCAGTCCAGAGCCTTCACACGTGACCACGTAAGAATACTGAAGAATTTCACACGTGGCCACGTGAAGGTTTGATACATAAAGCCGTGGCTACGTGAAGGGATGGAGGTTGAAGGGACGTGGCCACGTGAAGGACTTTTGGAAGAAGACTAAGGGAAACACGTGACCACATGGATTCCAGTGAAGGACCACACGTGGCCACGTGTGGAGGAAGAAGAAGGGGAGCCGTGGTCACGTGTAGAGAAGGCATAGTAAGAGCCGTGGCCATGGGATCCAGTTCTCCTATGTCGCGAAGGATTTTCGAGCTTCCTGTTTTAGCAGAATTTGATTCCTATTTTGCGACTGGAGTTTAACAAGGAGTCTACTACAATTTTGCCTATAAATAGCAGTCCAAAAACAAAGAAGAAATCATCATCAATCATTAGGATTACGCTTTGTTTTCTTAGTTGTTTTTACGTTCTTTGTTTACTGTATTTTTCAAAACGTTGTTTTAATTTTAAGAATGGTTTGTGAGTAGTTTTCTTTGAATTTTGCTAAAGGATACTTGAATCCTTAAACTTGTATTGCTATGACTTGAGTTTGTTCTTCAATTTAATGAAGTTGGTTATTTCTTGGTTCTTAAATATATTCTTGTCTCTTCTCAATTTTAAGTTAATTATTAACTTGATTAAGCATTGGTTTATTAATTGATTTAAGTTGAATAATGACTTGCATGCTCTTAGGTTAATTTAGTTGGATTAATACATGATTATAATCTGAATAAGCTATAATTATGTGTTGATTTGAGTAAGTTAAGATTAAGAAAAGGGTAACTAAGAATAGGTGAAAGTTAAATCTCTTGAAAAAGGCTTTAATAGACATCTAGGGTACTTAATTCAGTTCTTTATGCTAAGTGTTAAGTTTATCTGAATAAGAAAATTTGATGCTTGGAACGATAATCTTGAATAAAGTTATCTAGTTTTATTAAACTGAATTTCCCATAATCACTTGTATGTTTCTTTTATTTATGTCATAACAATACTTGTTAAGGTGGATAGTCCTTTAGTGAAAGTTGTTTTTAATATTGATTTTTAACTCATTCAAATTACTTGCTTTCAATAGATTTCTTCTTTACTTTAGTCTTTTCAATTGTTTTATTTTGGTTTTAAATTATTGTTTTTAGTTTTAATTCTTCAATCATCACAAATTTGGGATTTCTTTTCTTTCTTTTGCACACGAAAATTGATTTTGAAATTAAAATAGCACATACAAGCACAAGTCTTCCTTGGGTTCGATATTTTAGGTCATAATTTTATTTTCCTATATTACTAGCCGATCTAGTACACTTGCTAGAATCCGGTCATTATGATTATTTATCCATAAGCTTGATTATTTTATTGTGACATGTAATTATGGCCTATCTTATTATTATTATTTGCCTGGTCTTTACTAGGCTTATGTTGATTATTGACGATTATCCATGGTTAGTGGATTAGGGTGTTACATGTACCTTGAGTAATGAGGGGCTACCAATAAGGCGAGTAGTAGAGTCAGCATGTATGGTGTCCAGACCAAGGGTTATCTTTACCAAGACGAAGGGGACTAGAATGAGCCCTTTGCACATGCCATCCACAATGTTAAATAACCCATAATCTTCTTCCCAATCATTTATGGATGATATCATACATCGAGCAAAGTTATATGGTAAAATGCCACTAGTTTAAAAGGTGGGCACATTGGAGCGAGAAATCATCTGCAACATCAATTAACCACTCTAGTGAGAAGGTCTCATCCTGAGAAACTAATCCTCTAACCTTAGAGGGAAGAACACCCAAAGCTCTTATCACTTACCTTAACAAGCTAGAGATACATTGAGGTAAATAAGGAAGAGTGCTTGATGCAAACCTAGCTTCAACAATCTCCATAAACTCTTTTGTTAGTGCATTTAATTCCTGATGAGTGAACCTAAAGACATGGAATTGTGGGTCCCAGTGATGAGTGGAAAAGAAAATCAAAGTCGTGTCTATCTTTACTCTCCCCAAGAACCTGAAGCTTGAGTAAAGGCTTAGATTAGGATTTTCCCAAGTTTTTTAGTCATCCAATAGTCTATGCAATCTCATTATGGCAGGATTCAACTTGGTAGCAATATTCATGTATCCTAAATGCCAAAAAATAATAATAATGACTATGAATCAAAAAGGAAGAATAAAAAGGAAGAGAATGAAGAAATAGAAATACCTAGAAGAGAGCTTGTTTGGAAGAGGAAGGGTCAAAGGCATAAAAGACCAAGAAAAACCAAGCTATAGAAAAGACATGATAAATGACCGTCCTCAAGAGGCAGCTTACATTCTGGCCGCCTGCCACCCCTGGATTGCCTTAATGAGTCTTTTGCATGCCCTATGCATTGCATGTATATCTTTACATTTATCTTATTTTTGTAAGAAATGTGAGAAGCATTGACCTTGCGAGGCTTCTAAAGACCCAATACGGAGAAAATAGTGATTAGATTCAGTGTGTGGGACATTTATTATAGTATCACATGATGCCACTTCATGGAGGCCATGGGATTGCCTATTAAAGTAGATGCCTTGACCCTAAAGAAGGGAGTTATAAGGGAGCATTAGGCAGTCATCACCAGACATGGCTAAGAGCACAAGGCTAGCTAAGCAGGCATTCTGATACATCTAGGGGGCTTTGTCTACCTTATATATTGATTGCATTAATAGTACTGGGTTAGTGAATGCAGTTGACATTATTTATCTATAAACCATGCATACTTAGAAGAGGATCAACATCACCCATAAAATCCTTTTTTATTACTTTATATGGTCATATAGCCAACCCTCCTGTTGTTGGACTTGGGGGCAGATAAAGGGACTTTGGTTAAGCACTCCAAGAGGATTTTTTTGTAAACTTACGGGTCACCCCTGGCATAAGGATGGTTAAGCTAATCTAAGGTAGGAGGGAGAGTGTAAGCTACTGAAAGTCTTAGAGATTAGAGAAAGATGAAAACTAGATCCTATAGCATCAGAGCCATCAACAGAGGGAGATGGTCAGGATTAGGCCTAGCCATCTCAGCCACAGCCATTAAAGAGCCTCCATTTCCAATGCACTACCACCATTCCAACCTATACAGATCTCTAAGGGCCTTACGTATGCAGAGTTGATTTAGAGGATAGATAGATTAAAGTTCACTTTACAAACCCTCATCTAGTGACATCAACAAGATGAAGATAGGATCATAAGGGCAATGGTAGCTGCTGGAGCTAGATTTGATACTGCATTGTAGGTCACGAATGTTTTATTTACCAATGCAAGCTAGTAGATTACCAGAATAGAGGGGGTTAGTTAAAGGATCTTAGATGCCATAATGAAGGCTTAGATACACTAGACACTCGCATCGATAAGACGAAAGATAGCTTAAGAGCTTATGCAAGCTAGTAGATGTAGCCATTAAAAACTTAAGCATAGGGATTAGCAATTTGGTTATAATGATTGGATAAATTTTATGCCCTTTGACCAGGTACATATTAGGGTTCTAGTTTAGGGCATTGTCTCTACCCCCAGAGCCTTCTATAACAGCAATACCACCACATCATCAACCTGATCCACCATCATCATTATTGAGACCTTCAGCCTCCCAATCATCATCTTCAAGATGATCAATCCTCATGCCTGTCATTTTTGTGGTTATCCACACCTTTCCCACCATCATCAAGGATGGCATATTGCAGGGCATCAGATCCACCACAGTAATTATATTTTGTATAGGGAGTTTAAAACTTTTTTAGATATTTTAATGTATATAAAACTGATGACATGCATTTATTTATGCTTTATTATTATTATGCATGACAAAATGACAAAAATAACAACAAGACAAAATAACAATAAGACAATTGGAAAAGATAAAATAATAAAAATATTTGACAAAAGGATAAAATTAACCATGATTGATCAAAATGGCAAAGTCAAAATAATAAGAAAACCAAATTCAACCTACAAGACACTAATATCACATCTTTTCTCACAAGTACCAAAGCCTTCTCAATAGACCCATATGCTCCACACTCCATAAGGCCTATAGTGGACATATTGTGTGCTTATGAATGGAGAACTTGCTGTTGATACCCATACTAAACCAAATCAAAAGGGTAAATTATTTGTGAATAGGGAATGGATAGGAGTTTGTGATGGTTCCTCTTCCTTGGTTATAGCTTCAAGACAGTTGTGAAGCCATAAGAAGTCAAAAGAGATGCACGGCAAATAAAAGTGAAGATATTTTTTGACTTTGGAAGGATTTAGGGAAGATGGTCAAAAACCACTCCTACATCCCGTAAATAAGGGAATTATTGAATTGATGGGAGACTTATCGCCTTCAATGGAGTTAGTCTCAAGCCCTAATTCTACATGTTTTAGGCGTTAATTAGGTATAATCTTTTTGTCTCAATGCTGCATAGCCCCAACACTAATTGGACAACTGGAGACTCGTCACCTTTAATGAAGTTAATCTCAAGCCCTAATTCTACATGCTCCAGGCGTTAATCAAGGACAACCTTTTTATCTCAATTCTATATACCCTCAATGCTAATTGGATAACTGAAGATTCATCGCCTTCAATAGAGTTAATCTTAATCCCTCATTCTGAATGCCCCAGGCACTAATTAAGCATAACCTTTTTATCTCAATTCTGCATACTCCTAATACTAATTGGACAATTGAAGACTATTTACCTTCAATAGAGTTAGTCTTAAGCCTTATTTCTACATGCCTTAGGTGCTAATCAAGCACAACCTTTTTATCTTAATTCTACATGCCCTCGGTATTAATTGAATAATTGGAGAGTCATCGCCTTCAATGGAGTTGGTCTCAAGCCCTAATTCTGCATGACATGAATGTTAATTAGGAACTTCAAGCAATAAATCAGCTAGAAATTTACTTCCTGAGGTACATATCTTTCTCCTTCATTCTAAATTTTAGCTCACTTAGGCATTAGTGCACTAAGCTATCCAAAATTGGAAGCAGTTGTAGATATCAAGTCCTGAGGCAGCCCATATTGAAGTTACCCGATAAGGAAGTATCATTTGTATTAAGGATAGAGAATGAAATCTTTGAGTCTTATCCTTGATTTCCACAAAGTTTTTAAGGTTTTTTTATTAAGCTTTGTCTTGTTGTATTTTTACGGGGCTAAAATTAGTTTTTAATGGTAGAAATCACCTTTTTTGTTAACAGATGCCCTACCCGTCTATTGCTACCAGTCCATCATGACAAACTCCCATCCGTGGTGACAGATGGGCTACTTATCCATCATGACAAACTTTCAAATATCGCACAATTTCCAAATTTACTTGCCACATTTTTTAAGTTAGAAAGGGAGGATTTTTTAGATGATTTTTATCTCAAATTTAGTATGATCTTTAAGGATTTAAGCCTTAAAAATAGGAGTTTTTAGGGTTTTTAAAATCCTAAAAAGGATAATCTTAAAGAGACTCAAAGGTTCCCTCAAATAAATAGGAAAAATCCTAGGCTTTTAAAAAGGTTTCTTCTTCTTCTTCTTCTTCTTCTTTTGGGTGGCTAAAATTGGTCTTTCAATAAGAGAATATTTTAGAAGGGTAGCCATTAATTCTTAAAAATAAAAAACTGATTTTTATCTCTTACGAATAAAAAGATTCCTTTACATCTTTTCATAATACCAAAATATTTTTATTATTTTTTTCAACCATAGAAATCAATTGAAAAGGATTTTGGAGTATAATTCTCCAGCCTTTTAAAAAGTGACAGAGGGTAATATTTTGGGCTTTTATTCTATTTTTATTTCAATTATTTTCTTTGTAAATACATCAATTCATTATGTGAAAGTGTTGTTTTTTTATTTTTTTTATGCCATGAAAACCTATCTTTAATTGATGTTATTTATGCCATGATTAGTTACCTTTAATTCATTTTTTTGTCACTTCTATATTTATGATAATATTCTGTATGTGGTAATATGTTATAAAGGCATGACTTAGGTCTAATGTCTCTATTAATGCACATTTACTTTCTTGAATAAATTCTCATTTTTACATGATGTTTATTGCTTTGGTCTGATTTAAATATGTTTTGATGTTTTAGAATAATTTTCGCATATTCTAAGATTTAGAAATATGCATGATTAAGTTAGGAATATATTTTCTTTGTTTACTGTGTGTTTTTTTACATTTCTTGTCTGTTCTCAAGTGATGGATAGGAAGAAATCCCCAATAGATACTCGTCTATCATAGCAACAGATGGGACATCGCAGGACTTTCTTTTCATCCCATCTCTCACCTTTATTTTAGTTGTCTATCTCCCTTTAGGCCATTTATGCATGCTATTTTGGGTCCTTTTCATATCTTTTTATATTATGTTTCATATTTAATTTTACTTGCATATTTAGTTACATTTTTAGATAATATTTCAATTTCATTTACTTGCATTTTACATTCTATTTATTTAATATTTTTCTAGTCCAGAATGCACTTTTTATTTATTATTTTATCTATTTATTTTCCTTCATTATAATACCAACCATTGATTGTTTTTTGTTGTTTTGTGAGTATTTTAATCTTTATTACATTGGACTTTGGGAGATTTTTGAGGTGGAGAACCTTGGAGCAAGTGCTTTGGGAGAATTTTATTTTTATTATCCACTTTTTTTTATTTATTTCCTTATTATTTGATTGTTTTGATGTATTATCATTCTGGGAGTGTAATAGGTAGTAATAAATTATTTTTGCCCATAAAATGATAAAATTTCACTTAAATAATTTTTTACTAATTAATGTGGTTTTCTTTAATAAATATGGATCAATATCCAATTTTTAGCCTAAATTTACATAATATAATAAAAACCTTTTTTGTGAAAGATGTATGAGGGAATCAATATTTTTAAGATAAATGAATGTCCCAATTTATGTATGATGCTTGTTTTTATTTTTTTTTTCTTTGGACGATTTGCTTATATAATAATTTAAGTAAGACTTTATTTTTATTTATTTACTGCTTTTTTGATTTTATTGAGATGTTTACTTATTTTCTATTGCAAATGTATTGTATGAGAAAGGAGAGTGGATTAATATTTAAAACTCATTTATAAAATAACACATAACTAATATGGCTAATAAGAGTGATATCCCAAACACCAATATCTATTTGGGCATCAAAACGGTCGAGAATCATTTTCAAATGTTATGTTGGGTGGAAACTCCATGACACCTACCTCTTTTAGGCCCATTAGTAGATGCTTTTATGAGTGGACTGCCAATAACAATTTGGGTTGGAACCCTTTTTATTGCGAATAGCAAAATTATGAGTTAAAGTGAGCCTCTTTCAGTCTCAGAACCTAAAAATAGGCCTCCAAGAGCGAACCTGAAAATGAGTTTAGGCTTCGATGTGTATCACAATAATAATATAAAGAAATTTTTATTGGCTTATACTAAAGCATTAAGAAATATGTGAGAATATAATGTCATTAATACCTTTAGTAATAGTGGGAATCCTGAGTAGAATATAATTGGCCAGCTATAGGGATAGAAACTCAACTGAGTGACTAGAGAATAGAATTTTGTATTGTAATTTATTTATTCAGGCCCTATTAAGGGTTGTATTCACTATGCCCAATAAAGGGTTGATTTCATCAGGCTATAATGGTCATATTTATCAGGCCTATATGGTCATATTCAGCAGGCCTAAATGGTTGTACTCAACCAAGCCTAAAAGGTTGTAGTCCTACGTATCCCTTGGTGGATTCCTTTGGGTTACTATGGGCAAAGAAATACATATTTCTTGATTTAAAATTAAAAGGAATGTTAATTTATGTCAAAGGTTAAGTTAATTTTGTAATTATAATGAAAATAAGTGTATATATGTACATGTATGATTCTAATTTGTATTATGCTATGTGATAAGGGTTTTTAAGTAGTTAATTTTGTATCCTATTTTTCTATATTTATTTGTTTATTGTGTATTAAATTGATGATTTTTTTTTCATGAACTATTTTGGAAAAGTAAAGTTAGTGGTTGCCGCTAAACAACATGCTTAGTGCTTGGAATTTTATTTCTGCATGTAGGTATGTAGGAATTTTTGAATAAACTTAGCAAATAGGGGATCTACCAAGAAGTGAGGATAAATTTTTCTACTTCGGGATGGATACTTTTGCTTATAAGTTATATTTGGCATTTTGGAGATTTAAATACTTATGAAAATTGTAAATGACTTTCTAATTGATAATTTTGTATTAAAGTAAAAATTTATGGATTATGTGTTGATTTCAAACTTTGAATATTAAAAAAAATATAATTTATATTATGTAGAAATGGTTGATGATATTTCTTATTGAAGTGAAATTTATAGCTTGAAATGCTTAAAATCTATCTATTATGGATGGATATATCATTGTATTGTGATGAATTGAGAAGGTTGAGATATATTAAGTGTTATTTGGTGTAGAAGGAATTGAGAAATGTGGTGGATATTATAGAAGTGTGTTTTATCTTTTGTTAGAAGGGAGATAGAGACCCATATAAGGAAAACTTTACCATTTTTTTCATATAACAAATATTAACAATACAAATAATTATGTATGAATTATAATGTAAAGAGAAATTTGATTTTAGAATATTATTCGGTGTAAAATTTAGTATTCAGCCCTTTATCGAGGTGGGTATTGGGTGCTACAGAATCACAATCCTAGTTACAACCCTAGTTGAACTAGGATTGTGTGATTTAATATCTTATAAATTATTATTGATCTCAATTAATAAATTCACATATGTACAAGTCAATAGATGCATCTAGCCATGCATCATAAGTACCTAAATGTAAGAAATTCGGTGGTTTGAATTTTACCCTTACATACACAATTACCATATAGTTAACTCCTTCCATAATTCTTTATTTCATTCAGTTTTGAGCATTAACCCTGTGTCAATTGATTATATCATATCAAGCCCTATATGTATTAGTTCTTATTTTCAAAATATTTTATTCTTAAAGTGTATCCATGAAACTAATGCTTAGATACACATCACTCTAGCCAAAGATTCCCAAATGAAGACTTCCTACAAGAGGCCATCAGATAAACCCTCCTTTCTAATTTGGGGTGGTGAATCCTTTTTTTACCACTCAACTATATTCAAATATCTTGTACTACATTGAATTACCAAGTTATAAACACTTATAATGAAGTATAAGCAAGGGTGTTAAAGTGTTGTACTTAATACTTAAGATAATTTTGGTAATCTCAAGTCCAAGATACTCATATTACTTCTATAATAAGTTTCAATCACTAATATAGATTAAGTATCCAAGTGATAATCTCATGTTAGTTCTCTAACGTACTTGTTCTCTAAAAAGCATCCACATGTCAACACTAGACATCATTATGCCGATAGCTTATAAGAACTACTACTTAACCTAATTAATAAATATAACATTTGATAATATATCTGCATTCACAATATCCCATCTTGTTAATTCTATGACTAGGGATAATTTAGGTATAAATATATTTACATGAAATAAGAATATCATCTCATAACCTCTTTATGATTTCCATTATGTTGTGTTTTTATACCAATGACTTTGTTAAGTAATTTAAGATAATAATTAAACAAATGTGTTAACATAAGCACTAATTAACCAAGAATGCCTTTTTTAAATGAACAAGTTATAATATGCATGAAATATCCCTATTTAAAGGAATATTGCTAATAATTTGGTGCTACTTCACCCGAGTTGAAAGGTGAGATAAATGAACTAGTTAAGATGTATGATACACATTTGGACTTGAAGTCCAATTGACCTCAATTGGTTGTAAGGAATGTCAAGTGTTCATAGTTGGATTCTGGTTGACATCAATTGATGGATGAGTAGCTCCCTTTAAAGGAAAGTGTAAAAACAGGTTGAGCGAAAGCACACATGGTAATAATTAATTCTCAAATGGCTATTGTAAGTTCCTACGCTAATTGTGTGTCTACAGGAGGAGTAGTTACTATTTAAGTAGTTGTAGTGGGATTAACATAATTAATATATTGGCGGTGGTAATGAAAAAGTGATTAAGGAACTTGTTACAATTGTGATCAAAGCTTGGTTGAGGTAAATATTGAAAAAGAGTCGAGTTTATATCCCTAACTAATGGGTCTAAAATAGAAAGAGGCATGGGAACAATGACAATGAAGAAAATGAAGGATACATGGATAACTATAGTAGTCCACACTCATTACGATAAAATGATGATTGTCCAACTAAGAACCCCTATGAAATAAAAACACTGACATGATTCAAACAATGAAGACTCTAACAATCAAGTTAGTAATTTAAGAAAGAAATAAAAAAAAGAGATAATATCTTAGAATTTAGATCTTAGAGATATACTTGAGGACTTGATGACTTGAGGGCTTCATATATTGTCCAGAGAGATACATTGAATGAGCCAAGTAATTAAGACTATTGTAGCTATTTGTAATATGCTATCATTGATTATTAATTCTTGTAAGTGACCAATGAATATTAGAATAACACATTTTGGGGTCCCTAAATTTCAACATTTTTTTAGATTAGATCCCTGCACTTTAAAAAATTGACATTGGATCCGTGTACTTTTCAGACCACTCACATTAATTAGGTCCAATATATATGGGATTAATGGAATTAAAATACATGACTTGTTAATCTCGTATGAGATCAACTTAAAATGAGTATAGGACTTACCAAGACATTAAAAAATTAAAGAAATTTAAAATTATTTTAGACATGCAAAAGGTTATTTGTTGGTTTTTTTCTTTTTAAATTTTAGTGGTCACACAGTAATTTTGAGTTAAATTCATACAAGATTAATAAATTGTGTGTTTCAAGTATGCCAGTTCTATCTAAATTGGATCTAATGTGAGAAATGTAAAAGATATAGGAATCTAATGTCAACTTTTTTGAATTACAATGATCTAATATAGAAAAATTTAAAATTTAAGAACTCTAAATGTGTTTTTTCATGAATATTTAGTAGTTGTATCGTAGCTTGGAATTTGATAAATTTGAACTTTGAAAAAGTTTGAACAAATATTCAATTATCACTATCCATTAACCATACCCATAAAAATAAGACATGTCAAAAATGTTATAATTTCAATTCTAAAGCACCTCCCATTATTATTTAACAACTAGAAAGATTAACAAGACAACTTTTAATTGTAATTAAAAAAATGGTTGGTTCTAATATTTACAACTCAATACCAATTTTCTCTTGGTAAAAAAATTGTTGAGTTGCAACTACATATTTGTTCATATATCACGTGCTGATCAAAGAAATGTCCTTCCTTGATTTAAGCATAAAAACAATTTGATTCTTAAAATGGCATTCAATTTTTATTTGTATAATTTCACTCATGGTTACTGAACTTATTTTAGTACTATGTAAAAGTAATAAAAAATGTTTTCATGATAATTGTTAAACTTAGCATTTGTATACAAAAAAGTAACTTTAACCAGTTTTCGATGAAAAATATACCAGAAAGTCCAGTTGGCACTCCTAGTTAGATGGTCTTGAACACTTGGCATCACATGTAATGTTGTATGTCACAAGTTACCCATGGGCAAATCAAAATTAGACGGTGCCATGTCAACATGCTATGTGTCATGTGGTGAATTTCAAGCATGGTAACGGAATTTATACTTAAATTACACAAAAATAATAAAAAAAATTCTCATAAAAATTGCCCACGCCAGCTGACACATAAGATATCTTGTTAAATATATTGCCACATCAGAGTCTTTGAATTAGACTAAATTTTGTCAAATATTCAAGGGAATACAAACCAACCAATAGAAGTAGAAAGAGAACAAGGTTATTTTAAAGAAGGAGGTCTGTAATAAGAGATGCGACTGCGAAAAAGGGAAGAAAAAAGCATATGAGCAGAGGAACAAAAGAGAAAGTTCAAGTGATAGTATGTGAGGAGAGCACGATAGGTATGGCACATGTCAAAATTATATGCATCCATCAGCTTATTCTTTTTTGGGGTTAATTTCACCCATGATCACTGAACTTATACTTCAATTACACAAAAGTACTTAAAAAATTTAACTGCATGACATGTGGCAATATATTAGTGGGCTACATTACGTGTCAATTAACGTGGCACAATTGCCATGTGGCATGATCACGTGTAATGAGTTAGGATGCCACGTGTGCATCTGTTGGTGACTTGGCATGTCAGCTAAATTTTCCGGCTGGATCTTTACCGAAAAATGGTTAAAATGATTTTTCTGTATACAAGTGTTAAGCTCAATGCTTTTTTCGGGATCAATTTTATCCATGGTCACCAAACTTATATACCAATTATGCAAAAGTAATAAAACAAAATTTTTAACCACATGACATGTCACAGGTTGATGTGGCAATATATTTAGTGGGCTACTTTACGTTTTAGCTAATGTGGTATATTTGCCATATGGCACGATGATGTGGAATGAGTTAGAATGCCATGTGTGTATATGCTGGTGACCTGGTACGCCAGCTGGATTTTTTGGCTGGATCTTCATTGAAAACCGGCTAAAATAAATTTTTTGTATATAAATGATAAGTTAAATGATTATTGTGAAAAAAAAAATTATTATTTTTGCATAATTTTATATAAAATTCGGTAATTGTAAATGAATTAACCTTTTTATTTAGTTGTTTGATTTCTCACTTGTGTTCGAGAATTTCTTTCAGTAACTATATATTCTTGTTTTCCTATAAAATTAATAATGAGGAGGTTGAATCTGATTTGAGCCCTAAAATTGAAGCCAAAAGATAGTTGACTAAACAATTTTAAGTCTATCAACTTTTTGCTTTTTTTCGAATTAAAATAAAAAAAATAATATTTAATGATTTAAACCTTTTATTTTTAATTTTAACTACATCAAATTCTCAATTGAGAATAATGATAGAAGTGAAATACATGCGCAATTGAAATCACTTAAGATAAAAAGATATTTGATGTTTAGAGAAATTATCTTAAATGTTACTTTAACTAATCATCAAAATGCCACAACAATAAATTTCTATCCACACTATTTCTACATTTCCTGTTGAAGTTCCAAACTAGTGGTGAACAAAAATTTGTTGAAAATTAAATTTAAACTCACATTATTTTAATTAAGAGTGTATCTTATTTTTATCTTGGTCATCAATAAGAATTTATTGTGACTGAAAAAAAAAAACTAATGTTTTAATTCGAGAACTTAATGTAAAAATAATATGAAAATTCAATCACGCTCGCAGCACATAAAGCAATCTATGATATTTTTCTTCTCTATAGCCGTAACCAAGGCCTTCTTCATGACTTTATGATTAAAGAATTGGCCTCAAAATTATATTCAATAAAAAAGAAAATAAATAAATAAATAAATATCTGAAATCAGGTGTTATAGAAATTATCGTCCTTAAGAAAAAGAAAAAAAAAAGAATCAGTTGAGGGAATGAACCTAATGAGCCATCAGTCATATTTTTATTGGTTTGAATATTGAAATTTACAAAGCACAATCTATTCACCAAATAACCGAACAAACAAAATTACGCGTATAGGTAGAATTATTCAATTAGCTCAACTGAACTTGGACTCGAATGATACGAGCAACCAAATTATACAAATTTCTAAAGATAAAATTGGGAAAACGCATCTTAGGGTGTGAATTTTAACTTTTTTTTTACATTATATTTCTATATTTTAAAAAATTTAAATTGAATTAATATACTTTTTAAATTATTCATATTAAATTTAATTTAGAAGAAAATATTAGAATTTAAAAATATGCTCTATTAATTTAACATGATATCAGTTTAAAATGACTATAAAATCCTCTAAAATATGTAAAAAAAAAAATTAAGTCAATTCACCACCTTCTATTTGTCTAAAATAATTACATATATATATTTTTTTTAATATTTTGATAGGTTCTATAGCCCGTTTAAGTGGATAATATTATATGAAATTAATAAAAATGCATTTTAATTTCGTTAGTTTGGTCTAAATTAGATTTAATGCGAGTGATATAAAAAAACAAAAAATTCAATGTCAAATTTTAAAAGTATAAAAAATTTAATGTAAAAAATAAATACATAAATAAATATAACATGATGTTCAGGACTAAAAGATATATATTTCCTTATATATTTTCCTATTTAAGTATTCAAATCACCCAATTTCCCGTCAGTTCCAAATTTTAACATATCCAAATGTGGTTTTCAATGGAGAAACAAATTAGGATTAGCTTACATTTCGTCCGTCTACTATGCTTCGTTTTCAATATATTTACAGGTAAAAGAATTGCAAATTATAATTTTATATATTTTATAACAAAATCTATTGTCTTAACAATGCATATCTGTTTATAACTGAAGGAATTAATGCTGCGATAGGATCACCCTATCATGGTCATTATCATCAACCCCGTGGCTCGGTAAAGCTTTTTGTGTTTGGAGATTCTTATGCTGATACCGGCAACTGGAAGATGTCTGCTATTTCGTGGAAAGAGCCTTATGGAATCACATTTCCTGGTAAACCAGCCGGTCGCTTCTCCGATGGCCGGGTCTTGACTGATTATGTAGGTAAGAATTAGATTAAATTATTTATTATTATATTACTATATCATAAAAATGAAAATATAACAGTCTATTCACTTGCAGAAAACTGTTTCAATTTTTCAGAAAATTTTTTCACTGAAAACAGAAAATAAAAATTATATTTATTTTATGTCGACCAGTTTTCTAAAATATAAAATAAAAAATAAATTTTTCAGTCTTTTAAAATAAATAAGAGATTAGAAAACTAATAAAAAATAATTTTCAAATTTTTTAAATAATATATATGTGTGTGTACATATATATATATGTATGTATGTATGTATGTATTTATTCACATATATACATATACATACATATACATATGTACATATAAACATATATATACATATACATATATTTGTATGTGTATGTATATATATATGTATACATACATACATATTTATGGGATTAATACATAAATTTTTTCCTAAACTATAATTATTTATCAGATTTTTTCACTGAACTAATTGCATGTTAGATTACCTACTTGAACTTATTGAAAATATCGTATTACCCCCTGTAGGACACTTATCAGTTTACAATTGAAGTGTTAAAAGCAAGCGCCAAATAGTAAGAGAGATAATTTGACATTTTTAACAAATTTTAAGGGGATAATTTAACATTTTCGATAGTATATGATATACTTTTTACATTTTAAACAAGTTCGAATGGTTAATATAATATTTTCAATAAGTTCGGATGGATAATTTAGCATACAATTAGTTCATGGGGGATATATATAATAAACGATAATAGTTTAGTGAAAAATTTATATATTTTTCTCATATTTATGTGTATGTGTATGTGTATGTATGTGTATATATAAATATATATATGGATATGGATATGTATATATATATGTACATATGTAATACATATACATATGCATATATGTATACATACATGTGTATGTATGTGCATATATTCACATACATATGCATATACATATGTATGCACATATATATATGTGTGTACATACGTATATATGCATATACATACATACAAAAAATATACATTATAAATTTTCATTTATTGATAAATGAACGTATTTTCTAAATTTTTTACAGAAAATAAATATTTTAATTTTCTAAAAAAACATAAAATAGAAAATTATTTTTTTTAAGTAAATGTAATCCAAGTGTTTGTAGATTTCTGATTATTTTTGAGTTGGCAACGAGTAGCATATCTATTGCTGAAATTATTATACTATTTGATATCCATTTAAATATTCATTTTCAATATTTTTCAAAAAATAATAAATATAAATAATAAACTTATGATCAAACTATATGCATAAATATTCAGATAAATTAAATTAAATCCAAACTTTAAAATAAATCAAATTAAATCCAATAATAAGAAAATTCAATCACTAAAAAAATATAACTAAAATTTAAGACATATATTTTACTTTAGTTCAGGCAACGTATATGCCGAGGTCTAAGCTCGTATTCTATCCGCACACGCCGTCACGGATGGTGAAACTATTATTCAAATCAATTTTAAATCCATTTATTTACTGTCCTAAACCAAGCTAGGCTTGATTGGGTAAAGGCCACGCTCAACTGATTGAACTTATCTAAATCCAAGTCTAAATTCGTCCGAGCCAGCTAAATCAAATTTGGTTTTTGAGCTCTAGCCTACAATCGGGCATTCCATAAAAATTATTTTAATATATTATAAAATTTATAAAAATTGACAACCAAAAGATAAAGAAAATGTATTTTTTCATTAATTAAATACAAAAATAATCTAATTTATTGTAAGATCTTATAAAATTAGATCATTAAATCTTAAAATAATCTACTATACCGTAACAAAAATACGACTTACCAAAAAAAATTTAAAAATGTAGAGTATGAAAATCTTAAAAATAATACGTTATATTGTCATAAAATTAATTATATGAAAAAAAAATAGTCAACATATAATTAATGAAAAAAAACAATTAAAGTAGAATAACAAAACATGAATTAATATAATATTCTATTAAGAAAATATAAAATTTAATAGGATCTTGATCATCCAAATAAAAAATATGTGAATAAAAAAGTTAAAAACAAAAGAGAAAATTTTAAAACTCTTGGGTGAAATAGTATAATGGTGCAATCTAACCTTCAGATGAGAGGCGTTCCAGAGAGACATTTTTCTCATTTTTGTTTGTATAACTTTCTATTACAGTTGTCATTCAAAAGTTTAATTTTATTTATTTTTACTTCTACTAATTGAAAGGAAAGGCAGCACAAAGTAAAAATAATAAAAAAATAATAGGGTTAAAGTTTTTACATAACTAAATATATAAAAAAGCTAGAAAATGATGTAATTTAAATAATAGTTTGGTTGGTTCAATTTTAGTGATTTTTGGATAATAAAAACTGAGTAGATATAAACAATCAAACTGATTAATTAAATAGAAAATTGAACAAAATATATCAAATTATTTACAGTTCGGTTTTCAGTTATGGTCTAGTTTTTCAATTCTTACTATAATTTTTATTTGGCTTAAAATTAAGCATATTAATTTTGAACAAATATTGAATCTATTTTATAACATTATATTAGCTATCAATTTGTTGAACAAGAATTTTAGCTTGAAAATTATATTTATTTTGTAATTTTTATTTTAAATTATTTTGCACATTTAAAATTGAATTGAATTTTATATAATTTTTGTATAAGTTTATGTTATAAATTTTAATGATTAACCGAAAAATATCATTTAACCAAACCAAAAAATCGAAATTGACAGACTGGTTAATCGAATGTAACGAATTAATTAATGATTAATAATTTTTAAAAAATCGATATTAATAAACTGATTATTTTTTTTTATCATAAATTGGTTATGTTCACCCCTACTTGTATCCATACCTATGCAGCATAGGTCTTGCCCAATGTTCTACGTTGTACGAAGTAACGTGTATAATTTGCACATGGTATTTTTGTCCTAAAAATTATTATTATATATTTTTTGGAATTCATTTGTAAATTGATGGAATTTGCTTCTATTTCTATTTAATTTCTAGAATTAAATAATAAAATTTGAATTGTATTTTTTATTCCAAACATAATAATTTAGAATTACAAATAAATTTTACAAAAATTCATTTGTTACAAATGAATTCCAAAAGATAGTATTTTCTTCATTTTATCTGTAACAAATTTATATTTAAATATTATAAAATTTCTATTAATCATATTAACTAGTGTAAAAATATTGAAAAGGGATTAAAAATAACAATGTTTTGGACAAAACGGAGAAGACTGACAATAAATTGAAAATAACATACATAATTGTCGCAAAAAACTTAGAAGGTAAATTGATTATTTTTGCCACTTTTACGAGATAAATAGTAATAATAGGACAGAAATTAGACAATAAGTGATATTCATTGACATTTCATGTTGATAATTCATGATATATATATTAATTATTTCACTATTAGTCCAAATTTTGATTTTCGATAAATTGAATGTAGTAAGAATTTTGAGGACCAATCAATTTTCTTTTTAACAATTTGAGAAAATAAATAATAGCATAAAAATTTTGAAAGAGCTAAAATCGATTAAGATCTTTTATTTTAATAACTAATTGATATATTTGTCTTTTAATTATAAAAGTGTCGCTATTCAATAATTTACTAAGTTTTTGCAATAATAATGACTATTGTGCATTTTGAATTTTCTAGTAAAAAAGGTAGACGATTCGGTGTTTATAATTCTTCATTTCGATATATATTTATGTTTATTTTTCGTTATTTTATCGTGATATATAAGTGAAGATTTGAATTTGAACTAACTAATTACGTGGAATTTAATGCAGCTTCATTTTTGGGAATAGGATCGCCAATACCCTTCGAAAGGAGGAAAGGAGCAAAAAAATCAAATTTAAAATATGGAATGAATTTTGCGTACGGAGGGACAGGCGTCTTTGACACACTAAATGGAGCACCAAACATGGCAACCCAAATCCAACATTTCCAGCAACTACTTGATAAAAAACTGTACACCAAACAAGACCTTAACTCTTCTATTGCCCTTGTATCTCTGGCAGGCAACGACTACAATACTTTTCTCTACAAAAATGGCAACCTCAAGGTCAGTTTGGTCACCTAATTTTTACTTAATAAGCCAATGCATGATAGCTCATCACTTGCCTCGTACGTTCTAGATGTTATCAGGAAAAAATGCATTCTTGAATTTATTTTTTTATTGAATTATTAAATTTTTATTTAGTCACACTAAATATTCATATTTCAATTGGATTCAAATAAAAATTTTATAAAATAAAAATAAGAGTTCAGAAATTTAATGTATACTAAAATTATGATATTATTTTTTTAAATTTAATTCTAAACTTAATGTGAATGAAAACAAGAGCTTAAGAACCCAAAAGCAAAAAAATGTATAAAATGGGAAAAATAGGTTTGATCCAATTTTCAGTTTCGGTTCGGCTCTGCACACCCCTACATGGCATTCTAACAAGCAAAAAAGTGGAACACCGTGGCACAAGAGGGGCAAATTTCCAATTTTTAAACATAGCCAGCTGAAATATTAGGAGTAAAATTATCCTTTTTATAAATAACATTAGGAATAAATGTATACCTTAAAACTTAAATTTAACTTTTTTTGAATCGTGATTAAAAATTGTATGGTATTATAACGGATAAATGCTTGTTTGGAAATATTTTTTCAAATCATATATTTATTTATTTATTTATTTCTCTTATTACGTTGTTTAATTTGGTAAATGCTTGCATATCTTTTATGAAAATATATTCTGTTCTTTTTTAACTTTTTATTTTTATAAAATATTTATTAAATCATAACATATCATACCATTTTATTTCCTAAACATATTAACCTTAATTACAATATTTTACAATACTATACCATGCCATGTCAATAAAGGTGGAGCTAGAATTTAGTAGCAAGAGGGCAAAATTTTGACATATTTTTGAAACAAAATTAATGAAGTAAATTTTTAAAATGTTTTCAGAAAGTAAAGGGGACAAAATATTTCAATTTTTTAAAACAAAATCTTTAATTTTTAATCACTTTTTAACCGCGGGGGAATGATGTTCTTATATAAATGAAGCATACCCTATTATGTCATGAACATTTGTTATGGTACACATTGAGACCCAGAAAAATACAAAAAAAAAAAAAAAACAGTGATGATAAAGGTGTTCAATACATAAACTAAAATAAATATTTAACAATTCAAGAGGTTAAGTTCACTCAAAGGTAATTGGATTTGCAGGGTAATAGCCATAAAATAAAATAAATAAAATCATAAACTACTTGAATTGATAAAGTGTTTAACCACATAAAATCATTTTGACTAGAAAAATCATCAAATCCTACCGAAACCTCACACTGACATACCATATAAGCATATGGGACCGATCACGTAAGCATGACTTGCCCAAAATTTTGTTGTTTTGTCCATTTTAGCAAATAGCATTCGGTACTACATGTCCTGACCCAAAATATCGGCATGATTTTTCGACATTATGCCACATGGGTCACTGCACATAAGTGATGACACAACCTCATATGACACAGCAAATCACGTGAAGTTTCGATAGAATTTTATAATTTTTTTTAGTCAAAGTGATTTTATGGTTAAAATTCTATCACTTCATGTATATATTTTATGCTTAAAAACTCTTCTTTTCTCATTTTACGATTATTACTCCATAAAGCATGTAATTTTAGATGCAATTAACCCGCAATTCGACACTACATTAGAGATAAAATGTGAGCAACTAAATAAAAAATATGAAAATTTTCAAAGTCAAAGATGCATTTTGCTTTCTTCTTATGTTATGTATAGGAAATATTGTTGGATCTAATTGGTATATGTGGCCAGGATTTGGGGAATTTCACAACATCAATAATCAATGAAGTATCAAAGAACCTACAACAACTACATGGATTAGGGGTACAAAAATTTGGAATCACAGGTTTGCCGCCAATAGGGTGTTTGCCAGCAATGGTTACCACATCTTTGTCCAAGAATTGCTCTGAAACTTGGAATTCTGCCTCCAAATTCCACAACCAAAAATTGCATCAAGCACTTCAAATTCTTAACAATCACACTCATGCACATACCTTTCAACTTTTGGATCTCTTTACTGCTTTCACGTCTGCATTCACCACATTAAACCATACAGGTGATCATTACTACTAATATACATAAAAACTCGTTAGGGCAAAGGTGCAAATTTGCCTTGGACCTTTAAATGGTGCAATATCATTCTTTATGTTTTAAATTTGAAAAAAGTTTGCCCATGTTTCATCAGCCTCTTGCCACGTAGTTTTAAACAAGTATACCTGTGGCACAAGGCACAAAATGGGCAAATTTCTTCCAAGTTGAAAATATGAAGTGTAAGATTGCACCAACTGAACTATGAGCGATAAAATTGCACATTTTATCAAATATTAACGGCAAATTTGCATTTTAAGCAAATTCTATAATTCAAAATTGCAAAAATGCATCTTTTGACCTTTAAAGCTTTATGAAAATATGCAGTTAAACTTCTCATCTACCTTCAATTTATTCAATTGAATCCTCTAGCTCTCAATATTGTAAGAACTTAGTCTATTAACTCTCTAACATATAGAATTACTATCGTATTCAACTTCTCAATGCCATATAAATAAATCCATCACATTGTAATCTAATATAAATGATACAATTCAACATATTTATTTCATTTGAGGAGTTTTGAGATAATTAATATCTGAGGGATCCAATTGAATAAATTGTAAAGTTGAGAAGCTCAATTGCATATTTTTATAAAATACAAGGGCTAAAAGATGCATTTTTTCATTTAAAAAGGTATATAATATGCTATTAATTTAATATTTTACCTTTTAAAATTATTTAAATTTTTGAGTGTTCAAATTTTCAGGTAATTTAGACTCTAACAATCCACTAAAAGCATGTTGTGTGGGAATAACAAGTAATTATTCGTGCGGAGACATAGACAATGGTGGAGCAAAGAAGTATGTAATATGCAAAAATCCAAAGTTATCTATATTTTGGGACATCGTACATCCTTCACAAAACGGTTGGAATCAAGTTTATTTGGCTCTTCGTTCTTCTCTTCATCTACTCCTTCCATCAACACTAACTAACAAATCGATTTTAATTTAATGTGTGTATATATATAGAGAGAGAGAGTCGAGTCTCATTTAATAAAAGTCTCGTTATTTCATTTATCTTCAGTTGCATGTCTTTTAAGTTACTTTAAGTCTTTTTTGAAAAAGCAACTCTAGGAGTGTGAATCAATATTGATACGATGAACAAAGACAGATGTATAACTTATCCATAAAAGAAAAATAAAAATAAAACTATATTATAGATATAGTTGTGACATGCATCAAACAATGATGGCTCAGGATGAGACCATTTTATCTAGAGCATCCCACTTTTAAAGATGGCTAGATGAAAAGTTTCATCTTCTAGGCCTGTTGTTTCGCAATGGTCAAAAAGTTCGACCCGATTTGTCGAATCTTGAGTCTTTAAAAAATATGAGATATCATTTCAAGGTACTCGATATCCCATTGTCGACAATCAATCCTAAAATGTATCTTTCAATATCACAAGATAGGTGTAATAGAGTCACCATCCAATAAATGGCCTCCATTACATATCTATTATACCTCATACATGGCCATACACACATACTCGAAATAAAAAGTTCTCATACCTTATTTAGCCCTTTAGGCCTCTTTCTATCACTTTCTCCTTCATCTTGCTGTTTCTCCTTTTAATACAATAAATTATATATGTAAATATTTAATCTTTATATCCATTCTAATTCTCCATATGTGAAGCAAGAAAGCAAGGTGAAGTAGAGTAGAAATCTTACCTTAAAGCACCTAAACCTCAACTTTCTCTTCCCTCTCCAACTTGCAACTTGAACAAGTGCTTTTGTGTAAGAAATAGAGAGTATTTCCAATGAAATTTTTCTGATTTTACTCCTTTGAATTGGCCGGCCACTACTTAAATTCCATGGGAAAAATATCTTTTCTTCTTTACAACTCACATCTCTCCATTATTCTGGGTCTATTAGGTGTCTTCTCCCTATTGGTCCATTTGGTTAATCTTTTATCAATTGCACTTAGCCCCTTATTTTCCTATAATTTCTCATTCTTACGGTAAAATTTACTCTTTTTCTTTTCAATTGAGTCCCTCAATGCCATATTTCTTTCAATTATGCACATGTATGACTTAATATAAAATAACCATTTTGCCTTTAATCTTTTAATTAAATTTTATTTAGGTCTTTTACTACTCTCAAAGCACTTAACTCTTTGTATCACCTTCCTAATGTACCTTAAAGGTACACAATTCCTTCTAGGGTGTACATTGGGGCCTTAAACTCTCTCCCCTTTAAAGAATTTCATCCTTGAAATTCACTTTGATGATGTTTATCAATTCTAATACTTTATATTCTTATTGTTTAATGACATAAATCATAACTAGTCTTTATCCAATTTTGTCTTTCCGTATTTATCTCTCTCTTCACTTTTCATATTATAGTTTTATCCATACTATCTCTTCTTATTTCTCCTTCCTGACTATATCATACTTAGATTATACATTAATAACTTTCTCTCATTATCAACTCATTTTTTTCGATCATTGTACATTCTGTCAGTTTCCCTTTTAGTTGGGGCTGCTACATATGATCTAATGTTTTTCATGCCTTATCGAATGATGTAAATGCAATGCTATAAAAGAATGATGTTTTCATGTGTGTAATGAAATGCAATTCGCATATTCTCATGTAATATTAATATCTACCCCAACCCATGCTATGATATGAATAATTTCATACCCACACTATCAAGGAATCATTGACAGATGTATAGGGTACCATAATCAAACTAAATTTTATACCAAAATAGCTTTATGTAAAGATAACCTTGTCAATCTCACCTAAATTCTTTATCATTTATGGCATTGGTGTAGCCTCCATATATACTCTCATCTTATACATAATATAACCTGATCATTAGTTACGTTCACATCATATTCCATCCAAACTAAGGATGGCGCTGCACTAAGTACTCTACCTTTTTTTCATACTAATAAGGATATGAAACCTAATTCCTCATTCTATACACATAAAATTTTTAATTCTCACTTTGTCTGAAGTTCCAAACAAATATATATGTAGTTGCATCATCGCAGACAATCTATACATTTATATATACATATCAAAGAATAAGAAAATAAAATACCAGAAGTTTCCTTCACTACAACCTACCTCTTTCTGTGATTTAATTGGAATATTAAACTTTCTTTCACTTATCAGAGGTGTATCACATTGCTTTCGCAGTCATGGAAAATTTGCCATAAAATGACCTATGTGCCCATATATAAAATAAATCCCCTTGTGAACTCTACATACACCTCCAATGTTCTCTAGAACAATGCGAGCACTAAGGAGCTTGAACTCTTTAATCTGGCTTAGCTAATCTCTGCGTAGACAATGATGTATTTGGAATCGATATTGACCGTGTAATATGAACTCTCATTTTCGATACGGGACTACTAGAATCCCCTTTTTCAATGTTTCTTTTCTTTTACTTGTTTATACCCTTTTTGTACTCTTACTTCTCTTTCTCTTAGTTACTTTTTTATCTTCATTATCTCTTGGTATTCTATGTTCGATTAATTCTAGTAAAATCTAAGTCAAGTTATAGTTTATCTCTAATAATCCCTTTACTATTATCGTCAATGTTTGATCTCGAGATACTATAAAAGGATTAAAGTTAACCAAATTCAGAGTCCTAGAGTCACTGATTCCCTTAGTCTTCTTTCCTAGTTTCTTTCAAACTATAAATCTTAAACCAATACTAAAATAAGATAGGGACAATCTACATTAGGCCAACACATCCAAAAAAAATCTTATATAATTGCTTATTTCTACACTCTTATTAGCCAGAATCGCCTAAACCAAGGCGCTCTGATACTAAAGATGTAAGGACTATACTAAACCCTCCTATTATCTATCATCTGATACATTTTCTTACATATGATAAATTGTTTTTGCTATTGTCCTGTTGGTTAATACTATTTGTACCTGTGCTTATATCAACATGTAGTGACAAACTATATAAATAGAGTTATTAGATACATTACATAATTAACTACATTATTCTTTACCTTATGTTTTACTTGGTACAACACGATAATTACAGAACAAAAATAAAATACAACTTCATACTTTAACCCTTCCTATCTCTAGCGTTGGCTTTGCGATAACAAAACTTGTCCCCTCAGAATGAATTTTAGCTTTTTGTACCTACACAGATAAACACCCATGCTAAGATTACTAGCTTAGTGAGGAACAAAGCAAAAATCATGGAGATGACATCTCATAGAAGTCATCAATAACATGCACACATACGAGCATTTAGTTTAACATGTAATAAGATAATAGCAACTAACAAATGATATTCTTATAGTATTTGTTAAAACATCATGTGATTTACCATAGCATGTACAATCATTATACTGTTATTCAACTTTTACCATTAAAACTCCAACCAATTTAACAATCGCACATTTGTTTCTTTAAATTATCTAGCGAAACACTTGTTCAAGTACATAAAATTATATAGGCTAATTTATATGCTTATTGGTTATATTCACCGATTTCCTTAGCATTACCATAATTAGAGCTCATACCCCATTTAATCATTGATTACTAATTTGCTAAGTCATTTGACTCCTTGTAACTTTTGGGTTCACTTAGTAACTTTTACTGATTTAGGTGCATCCATCCAATTTATTTTTCCCCTACTAAGATTTCTAATTATTCTTATTACAATTGCATTTTATTAGTTATTTTTAGTGATTAATTTTTTTCATTTAGTTCTATAAGCCTCTATTCTAACTACTATGCTCTCATAACATACAAACATTTATGTTATTCTACTATTGCTGTTTATATGTATTTATCAATAGTTTTTATTTAATTATCATTATTCTACCATTCTTTTATCTTTCACATGTTAATTCTAGTATATTGATAAGTTAGGATAATAGCTTGTATCTTTCTCATGACTTACTTCAACTTACATATTTAAGTTGGCCTATATACTCATTAAGTGCTATCATCTTAAATTATAGATAGTTTATACATTAATTATTCAATATTAAACATGCAACATTATAACTATAAAGAACATGTATTAGCAACATAATTAGTATTTGACCGTTAATAATCAAAAGTGTTCATATATATATATATATATATATATATATATATATATTAATTTTTTTAATTGTAGAAAGCGTTATGTATTTTCAACAATAAATTTTTTGCATGTGATACTATAACACAATATAGTTGTGTACTTTTAAAGGTATCTTCAATCAATTATGTAATTATCATTAGCTCTATAAATATCTAACATTTTTATCATATTTCTTTTTATAGTGCTTTTCTTATCTCTTGTAACAAGCCTGCACCTCTCTAAATGTGTGGATAATTGGTGATATTGTACTATAGTAACTGAAGGTAAAAAATTATACTATACTAACTGTCTGGTTAAGTAGATCCGAATGGGGTTGGCTACAGCCCAAACGGGGCTATTTATGACCCAAACAGGTTCGAATCATATGGACTTACATAAGGTAGAATCATAAGACCTAAACGAGGTCAAATATAGGGCAGCTGCAATAAACCCTTATAGGCATGCCTATCTATCCATAACCGAGACATAAACGTAGGCAACTGTAATTTTTTTAATCTCTTTACTTTTTCCATTCATGTCTTCTTTATCTGTAACTCATATGCATGAGTATAACTAGGAATAAGAAATCATATGTGTGTTCATTCATTTTTATATGCTCTTATAGCCTAGTGTATCTTATTTCCATGTTTTAGAGTTAGTTATGCAATGGTAAGTACATTTATGTATCATGTTATTGGGAAACTTTTCATGTCAAGACATGGTCATACTCATATGTCATTAAAAGCATAATTAATCTCTTTGCATACTTGTATTCATCATTGTACATCTGAATGTAAAAGTATTTATTCGTAGTTCATATAATCTAGTGGTCTAACATGTGTGTGTGTGTGTATTCATGTACAAGCATCTTTATAACCATGACATAACTTTAATCATGACTACATTATCATAATTTAACATTCATTTAAGTTTAAATTCCTTAACTATAATAACTTTACGGATCTTTATGACAATTTATATTTATTTACATTTGAATATGTGATTATATGTTCCAATCAAATAATATACTAAGTATACAAACAACATGCTTTACTTATCTTATATATGTCTCTATGTTGTTACATATTTAAGGTTACAATGTATCTTTATTCTTATAATTAGAGTGCTCTAACTATGTTTAGAAAGGTTTGAACTAACTTTAGTATTCATTTAGGACTTAAATTACACTTTAAGAAGGAATAGGGGAGGGTAACAATCAGTAGGTAATAGCCGATGACTGTGATATAGGTATTTGTAAGGTTCTAGATTGAAAAATGGACTACCTTATGGTCATTAGCTCAAACCTTCTGACTGTGACATCCATTATGCCCAAAGGCAGATTTCCAATCTCGGTTTGTACATATTTTTAGACCTATAAAACATCATTTTTAGCCAAAGTGTGCTTCTATAAAGTTGTTCTCCTATGTCTTTAGTTTTTAAAACATAAAAAAATCACTCAAATCCAACATGTATATCTTAAAATATTCAATAAAACCACATATTGCTTCCATTAATAGGGCAACAACCACAATCATAATTCAAGTCCAGTTTTCATCATCATGCAAAGAGATTCAATTTTCGTGTTCTGCATATGAAATATAGGTATATGAGTTTAATTTCTATATCAACTTGAATAACTTAATTTGCATCTCTCTTTCTTGAGATATAGACAAAATAATTGAGGTAGGTCTAATGAACCCTAAGACCGATCTTAGGTATCTTAAGGATTCCTTTGCCAATTCGGTTCCCATAAGATTTTAAGGATAATATTCATAGTAATACTTCATTATGACCTCTATTAAATATCTATTATACCTCATAAATGGCTACATGGCCATACACACATACTTGAGATAAAAAGTTCCCATACCTTTTTTAGCCCTTTATGCCTCTTCCTATCACTTTCTCCTTCATCTTGCTGTTTCTCCTTCTAATATAATAAATTATACATGTAAATATTTATTCTTTATATCCATTCTAATTCTCCATATATGAAGTAAGAAAACAAGGTGAAGTAGAGAAGAAATCTTACCTTAAAGCACCTAAACCTCAACTTTTTTCCCTCTCCAAATTGCAACTTGAATAAGTGCTTTTGTGTAAAAAATAGAGAGTATTTTCAATGAAAATTTTCTGATTTTACTCCTTTGAATTAGCCGGCCACTATTTAAATTCCATGGGAAAAATATATTTTCTTCTT
The DNA here is from genome assembly GCA_037975025.1 of Excoecaria agallocha. Classification (NCBI taxonomy): domain Eukaryota; kingdom Viridiplantae; phylum Streptophyta; class Magnoliopsida; order Malpighiales; family Euphorbiaceae; genus Excoecaria; species Excoecaria agallocha. The sequence goes on along the minus strand of CM075813.1, from coordinate 3,096,114 downwards.
CAAAACTCAAATCTCTCCATTATTTTAGAGTCCATTAGGTGTCTTCTCCTTATTGGTCCATTTGGTTAATCTTTTATCAATTGCATTTAGCCCCTTATTTTCCTTTATTTTCTCATTTTTACCACAAAACTTACTCTTTTCCTTTTCAATTGAGTCCCTTAATGCCATGTTTCTTTCAATTATGTACACGTATGACTTAATATGAAATTATCATTTTTCCCTTGATCTTATAATGAAATTTCATTTAGGTCCTTTACTACTCTCAAAGCATTTAACTCTTTGTATCACCTTTCTAATGTACCCTAAAGATACACAATTCCTTTTAGTGTGTACATTTGGGCTTTACACCATCCCTTTATTTCTTTTAAAAAGGAAAAATCAGGAAAATGAGTCCAGAAGTCTTGAGTGATCCTCGATTTTTCAACCTTATCTTAGCCTAAAGGCCTCTTAATTGGATGAATCTAAAGCCATATGAATCTTAATATTATAAATAAAACTTTAACAAAGAAACTTAAACCTAGTTCATTCCTTAAAACCCTCAAAATTATATTTGAACCTTAATGACTTGAACCTGTCCCTTCACCTGGAAGAATTTATAGTAATTTGAGCATAACTCCTTCTATAGAGTTTTTTGAGTTAAATCCAATTTTGATAGAAAATAGACTGATTTTGAAAAAAAACAATTTATGAAATAGTATGATCTAATTATGAACCTATTATTCCTAGTAATTTTTAAAGTTAAAATACAAATTCTATCCCTGAAAGTTACATAAAAGTAGTTGCCAGTATTTTAGCAATAAGTTCCAATATAAAAACCCAAATTGAGTGATTCTTAATTCAATAGAAAGTTAAAACATAGCGAAACAAATTTCAATAAGACATCCTGTCCAAAAATGACATTTTCAAACCCAAAAATTGAGAAATATTTTGGATTAAGGTGTCAGTTGGCTATGATAGGGCTGAATTGGGGCGTGACTCACTCATGACTCATTCAGAACCCTTAAGTGAGTGCCTCCTATGACTCACCTTCCAAAATAAAAAAATCAATTTTCTTTCTATTTTTTCACCTAAAATAGATAGGCGCAATGGAATATTTTTTTCAAATCTTATCTTAATCAATGGCGATGATTTTTGCCTATAAAAACATAATTTTTACACTGTAATGGTGGGGAGTTCTCTCTCTCTCTCTCTTTCTGTAAAAACACAAAATATAACAAAAATGGAAGAGTAAGCTATAAATATTGAAATTTCTTTGGACTTAAGAAAACAAATTTGAGGGTAGTATTCAGGGCCCCCAAAGAACCCATCAATACAAATTTTAGTTCATTTATTCTCTGTAAATATTTATTTCTTTCGTCCTTAATTTGCTTTTCATTTTCTTTGATCTTTTGGTTGTTAGCTTGCAAATTGATTTTATTCTTCATGTTTGTGGTTATTTTACTCATCATAATACAAAAATACACTTAAATAATGTAAAATTAAGTAAATACATTAATTGATTTTTTAGTATTTATCATCTCCCTCAAATGGCCATAGAATTTATTTTTCTCGATTTTGAGATTTTAGCTTGTTAACTTCAATACTTAATAGTTCATGCTTTGCTTTGATAATATATATTAAGAAAATAAGGATTTAAATGAGTTATCAAGTTAAATTTAATTTTTGAGTTTTTTCTCTCTCCTTTATTTTTGTCTTTGTAAATAAATTTTTTAAACTTTAAAGTGTATGTTTCAAGTGATTTCTTGATATTTACATGCCTAAATCAATAAAATCCATGAGAAATATGTTTAAAAATTCTTTTAAGTGAATATATGACAATTTGGCGGCTTTGGGATCGAATTCTGGTAATTAAGCCGTTGAAATGCCACTGCTGGTAGTAAGGTACAACGAAACTTGGCCAAGTGTCAGCTGGTACCCTGTTGAATCATGGCTAGTGGCCTTGCTATTGGTCGGCTAGCCTATTCATGCCTTTCTCAGTTTTTTTCCTATGGTTTCCACTAGCACATGCCACCCATTGTTCTCACGCCCATAATGTTTTCTTATTTTCATGTATTCATGCATACCCTACATGACACTGTTCACTGGCCATTGTTTGCATAATTCATGCATTCTAATTTCTTTAATTTTCTTAATTTTACTTTATTACTTCATTTTCATCTTTTATTTTGTGAATATATCTCCTATGTCATGACAATTTCTATTATTTTTTATTTACGTAATATTGTTTATATTAATTTATTAAATTTATTTTTGTTATTAATATCATTACTATATTTATTATTATTATTATTATTATTATTATTATTATTATTATTATTATTATTATTATTATTATTATTATTATTAATTTTTTCTAGCTCTTTTAGCGACGTTCATTTTTGCACATCATTAAAAGAACTCATTCTTATGGGTAACACCACCTTCTCACAGGCTAACTCATCCTTGCACTCACTTATTAGCAATGCTCATTTTCTCCCATCACTAAAGAACTTTTCTTATAGTTGACTTGCACTACAAGAAAATGTAAAAATAGCTATGAAATAATAGCAACAAAATTGATTCCATTGCTAAATTAGCAAGGAAAATCCAATTTCGTTGCTATTTAGCAACGAAAAATAATTTTTGTTGCTAAAGTTGGTTAAACTTTGTAGATTTAGTAATGAAAATATATTTAGTTATCTTCCGTCGCTAAAAATGGAGGGAATTTTGAGCGCCAAAATTTAGCAACAGAATCACTATACCTTTGCTAAATAAGGCGCCAATAGATGGCAAAAAAATTTTGGAATAAAAAATAGCAACAAAAAACTTCCGTTGCTAAATAACTAGGGTTAAAAATATTTGATTCCAAAATAGCAACTGATATTTTTTTCGTTGCTGAGTTAGCAATGAATTGGATTTTCGTTGCTAATTTACATTTTCATTGAAAAGCAGCAACATAATTTATTTTCAATTGCTAAAATAGCAATCAAAATGAAATTTTGTTGCTAAATTAGCATCCGAAATAAAAGTTTGTTGCTATTTATATTTTTAATGAAAAATAGCAACAAAATTGGATTTTTGTTGCTTATTTTCATTTTCAATTAAGAATAGAAATGGAATTCTTTTTCCCTTGATAATTTTCATTTTTAATGAAAAATAGCAACAAAATTTAATTTATAGCAACCGAAATTAATATCTGTTGCTAAAGTAGCAACCAAAATAGAATTATGTTGCTAATTTACATTTTCAATGAAAAAAGCAACAAAATTGGATTTTCGTTGCTAATTTTCGTTTTCAATTAAAAATAACAACGAAATTGGATTTTCATTGCTAATTTATACTTGCAATGAAAAATAGCAACGAAAATGCAAATTTCGTTGGTAAATTAGAGGCTTTTAAGTATTTTCCATACTTATTTGAAATATAAAATGAAAAAACCCTAATTTTGCCTCTGCTTCCTTTCCCCCCTCTTAAGCATTGATCTCCCTTTCTCTTTCCTTCCCTCACAACGATATCCCTCTCCCTTGCTCCTCACTACCATTCTTGCATTATCGATGTCGCTCGATCCACTGCCAGTCGTGATTTTTGAGTTGCCACTCATCTCAAATTCATCTCTATCTTCGTCATCTTCTTCACCAGCCTTATAGGCATCTCCTTCCCTATACTTCTAGCTCGCTATTTTCATGATAGGCCTTTTTAAGATAAGACAGTTCTAGTAATCAAGTATTTCATCGCTGGGGTGATTCTCTTAACCTCTTTAGTACACGGTTGCTATATATAGCAACGAAAATTGAATTATATTGCTATAAATAGCAATGAAAAATGAAATCCATTAAATTAAGGTTCATATTACATGGTCAATATCATGAAATATTGGTAGCAAATATGAGAGCCATTTTTCGTAATTATTTAGCGATGAAATCTTTTGTTGCTAAAGTTTTTTCATATTTTTATTTATGAAAAGATTTTCCTAAAATATTATGACTGTATTTTTGTCTCTAGTTAGAGTGTTATTTTAGTAATAAAATTTTTCGTCGATATATATATATATATATATATATATATATATGTGTGTATGTGTGTGTGTGTGTTTAGTTATTATTTTTATATTTTTTTTCTCTACACATGATTTTATATTGAATTCATTCTTTTCTAATCTCTTTAAAATTAACATTTAAATTCAAAATTATTTAATTAAAAAATTATAGTTTATTATCTCATTAAAAAATAGTTTTTTAATTATTTTTTGAGGAGTTTGAAACCTATCAGTGTAATTTTCACTAAATCATATTGACTTAGAGAATATGACCACTTATAGGATTTTATTAATATTGAATAGATATTAATTATAAAAGTAATTTTTGTAATTAATATATATTCAATACGTGTGAACATATATGGATACAAATTAAAAACTCTAGATAAATATATTTGCAAAATTATCCCTTATTTAACTAATATTGGACAAATAAAAGTAGGGACATTTTTATCTTTTGGAAACCCTTTGTCTTTGCCTCATCCTTCTTTTCTTTTTGAAGTTAGATCCATCATCTCTCTGCCTTGCATTCTTCATTTTCCTCTACTTAAAAACCAAAGCTTCTTTTTCTTTCTTCGGTGATTCACAACGATAAACAGCGACACGACCTATACCGACCAACTTATGGCGCTAAGGTGAGTATGTGGTACCCTCTATTTTTTAGGTATTTGGTTCATAATTAATACTCTTCTTTCTTTCTTTTAGCTTTTGGAATTTATCTTCTTTTCTGTATTTTTGCTTTAAAAGGAACAAGAAAGTTTGGATCTTGGGTGCTTAAGAGTATACATATTTGATATTGTTGTTTAAATAGCATTCTTATTTAACTTGGATTTTTGTGATTTTTATATTTTTTGAATTGAAATTATTATTTGCCAAACAATCTATTCTAAACTTAAAGTTATAATTATGAGGATTGTTGTATCTTTAAGATTGTGATTAGTTTGTGCCTTTAAGGTATTTGTTTCTTTACCTAACATAGATTCGGTTGTATCCACCTCTATGTTAATTTGTTTAGCTGGAAATTTAACTGTGAATTGGATTTTGGAGTTTTGGGTTATAGGTAGAGTGATGGGAAATTTAATTATGCCCACCTAAAACCATTCCATGCTTCTTTGATGGAATCACTATATTCTAACATTAGTGTACTACCCACCTAAAACTATAAAAGAAATTATTGATTAATTATTTGAAATCAAATTTTTATGTATTAATTAACAATAAATTGATTAGCTAATAAAGTTATAATTTAAATCTTATAAGTGTGGTTTTCTTTGTATGAAAATGGAAAAAGCAAAAAGAAATATTGTTGCCATGATTGAGTGGTCATATAGGTAGTGGAATTGCTTTTCAGGTTAAATTAATTTTATTATGAGAAATTGGTTTTTTGCAAAGCTAGATCCAATTGCTTTAATGGTTGCTTTCCTTTTCCATTATCCTTATCCTCTCCCTCACTCTCGCTCTCTTACTTTGTTTGTCAGCCTTACATACTATATATTATATTACTTAATTTACAATATCTATTATTTTTAATATTGAAATACTTAATCAAGATCTAATAGCACACATAAGTGAATATGCATTTAATTTTTGCTATATTACTTAACCCTACTATATGTTTAAAGATAATTTCGCATTGAAATTTGGTTTTCTAATTATTTTCAAATTGGCATATGTATCTTTTGTTACATTGCAGGCATGACTGGCATATATTATGTAATGTTATTTGGTATTCAACCATTACAACATTATGATATTTACCGTACAGGTTATCTTTGAAATTGAGTATTTGTTGTTTTAGAGTATTAGTTCTAGCCTTGAAATCATTTTCTAGTGCTAGGTTTGTCCCCATGTTCAAATGATTCTTAAATGATGAACTTGTTTATAAAAGAATATACCCATTTAATTTGTTTCTTCAAGTTTAAAGCTTGTAGTTTTATTTGTGGATTCTACGCCATTGATGTTATAGTTATGAGACTGAATTGTCACACAAGCATGTGAAGTTTCTTCTTTCATGTGATATTCTTTGGATTCAATAGGATCATATTTCCTGTACACTGTTCATCATCACCTATAGGTAGCAAATTATCAAAAAATTCTATTAATCCTAGGTAGTTGCCATCTCCACTTCCAAAACAATTTCTTCAAATTATTAAAAGATTGCAACATCAAAAAAATTAGATTTTTTCACTTTGAAATGCATAGATAACAATGTTAAATTTGTTTGATTTTATTTGGTAGTTTTATCTTTTTCTGTGAAATATGAATTCATGCTATTGTTTACTGTATGTTGTTGTGTAATATGATTAACTAGAGTAACTCTCTCTTTTTGCCAGAAGCTAGCTAGGCTAGCTTTGCAAATAGATGAAATTGCATTAGAATTTTTTATTTTGTCAATGAGAAATCATATGATGAATATCCACTATAGCTATTATTACTTGCAATAGCTAGAGAGGAAGAGAAAGGACAGAGCTAAATTGGCCTATGAAAGAATGAAGCAGTTGGCAAAACTTTCGGTAGATAAGACTTCTGATGAGAAATTTGGTTGAGGGAATTTTTTTAAACTTTTATCCCTCACTTCATTTAGAATTTAGAATTTAGAATTTTAGTTGACTTACTTTTTTTTTATTTTCTAAGTACTTTTTTGGTATAGTATTTTTTAAAGTAATATTTTGGAGAATTGTTATTTAAATAAATTAAATTTTGGCTATTACAATAATAATAATAATAACAACAATAAAATTAAATTGGAAATAATAATAATAATAATAATAATAATAGTAATAATAATAATAATAATAATAATAATAATAATAAATATTACAAATAAATTGTAACGGTATTTGCATCATTAATTTCCATTTTTATTTGCAATTTACAAATGTTTATTTGCAATGGATTTTGTGATAAATTTTTTTCTCTAATAATTAATATTATATTTGTGTCAACTAAATTTAAAATTCATGTAGCGATGGTTATATCCCTTTTCACGACTATTTTTTTCTATCGCCAAATTAGCGACTATTTTTTGTTTCCATCATAAATAATTTTGTGACTGAGCTTTTTGCTACTGTTTGTCGCTCCATTGCTGAAATTGATTCATGATGGAAAATCATCATTTAGCAATTGAAAGTGCCATCGTGAATTGATAGTTTTTTTTTTGTAGTGACTACTCGCCTAGGTTGTTTAGGGGATGAAGTGACCGTCTTGTCAGAAAGTCTTTAATAGAGCAGGCCAAATTAGAAATAGAAAATTTGGGTTTGGTTGATATCTTTAAAGTAGCTCTACGACATACAACTATGATAAATCGATAGTAGATTGGGGCTTCTAATGCTCAAGAATTGGACAAGAAATTTGAGCAATTTTAAAGAAGAATAAGGTTAACAATGAGTGAAATGGTGTTTGTTTTGGTGCCTACTTCTGGAATAAACCTTGTAGCCCCTGTTACTAGTCAAGTTGAAGCAACCAAGGTTGAAGAGACTCTTACGACCATGGCTATAGCCTTTCCAACTGTTGCAGGTTCTAGTAGCAAGGCACTTTTTATTCTCTTAGTTGAGCAAAAGGAATATAAGGGTTATCCCCAGAGGATGACCATATACAAACTCTAAAAAGCAAGGTAATTAGAATAAAGGATCCAACTTTGAGAACGATGAAAGAAAAAGTAAAGGCCGTGGCTCAGTTAATGACAATGGGTAAGGGTATTGACCTCGAAGATAGGGATTTGAGTAGTGATATTTGTGAATTTTATCTATATTAATTAGTGTATTTTTAGGTGCTTAGGTTTGTGTTTCAGTGTAAATTTGTTAAATTTTATGTTTAATTTATTAATTTCTATGTTTGTAGACTTAATTGTAATTTTTAGTGTTTTTAGGAACTTATTTGAAGAAAAGGAAAACTTTCATGCAAAAGGAGGAATTTCTTGGCTTAAATTTTTTTGAAGAGACAAATTCGTGGAGTCCAGAACCATTCTCCTCTATGGAGAAGAATGTCCCCTTTGTGGAGGACACTTTGAAGAGTAAGATTTTAATAGTCAACTCTGTGGAGAAAAATTCTCCCTTTATTGAGGGAAGTTTGGAATTATGAATTAATAGGAGGCCATTCCTTAGTAGAGGGACTTTTCCCTTTACCAAGATAGGATAAAGGACACAACAAGAATGAAATCTCCTCGATAGAGGAATTTTTCCCTTTACCGAGGTAAAAAGTACAATTATGATCAAATTTTAATTTTATCTAGAATAGAAAGTTCAATTTCAGTAGGTTTTCTTTCTAGTTGAGGGTTTTAAGTAGACAAAAACAATAGTATAAAAGAGAGATGAACTTTTTTTATGTTCGAAGTTAGTTTTAGGGTTTTTATTTTTTCTCTTGGCTTTTGTAAATTAAGGTTTATTTTCTCTTTTAGTATAGTTTTCTTTTTCTTTTTAGTTTTAAATTATCTAAAAAGATTCAAGTTTTCTACTGTTGTTCTAAGAAGACATGAAGAGCAATTTTGAAGCTTCATGAGTATAGTGTTTGTTTTAGTTTTTCTTTTGTTTTAATCATGAACGGTGAGTAATCTTTTGCTGAGGGAAGCTTAAACACTCAATCTTTTATTGTAATAACTTTGATTTGAGCTTGAGTTTAATGTAAGTTTGTTATTTCTTAATTTTTGGGCTGAATCTTATTTTCGATTATGGTTGAATTGATACGTGACATATTGGATAGTTTGTTAATTGTTAATTTAGTCTTTGATCAATCATTTGCATGTCTTAGGTTATTTCACTTATGTCGATGTATCATTGCATTATGAGAATTGAGGCAGTGATTTGTTGTTTGTGGGTTGATTAAAATTTAAGAATTTGAATTGAGAATGGGCGAAAATTAGATATCTCAAAAGACGGTCTAATGAAGGTTTAAGAGTTTAAAATTGGATTTGTATGCTAGGTATTAAATTGTTCCTAATCCAAGGATTTAGTACGTAAAATGATATTCTGAATAAGATATCTAAATTTACATTGGTTTTCCATAATCAATTGTGTTATTCTTAATTGAGTCATGGCAATAGAAGTTGAGGTGGATAGTTCCTTTAGCTGAAGTGTTTTAGCCATATATGTAATTCATTATTTAATTGTTTCTTTATATTAGTCTAGTCGTAGTTTTTTTTATTTGCTTAGTTGTTAATTAGCTTAGTTCTTTATTTCAATTAGAAAACTTGGAAAATAATCTCAAATTAATTCAACTTAGTTATAGATATTTTACTTAGAAATCCATATTTCCTTGGATTCGATATTCTTAGGATTTTAAATATATTCTTTATATTACTAGCCGATTTAGTACACTTGCTAGACAATGATCAGATAGAAGGGAAGTGTTGCCATGAAAGTTTAGAATGTTAGATTTACCTAAGTTTGATGGCACTTCTAATCTAATAGTCCATATAAATTAATATGCCCTAGTGATGAAAAGGACCACCCTCACTAAATGACAAAAGGTTGAATACTTTGGCCTTAGTCTTGTGGGCCTTTCCATTAGCTGGTACCATAGGGTAGATCGAGAAATAAGGGATGATTGGATAGGCTAATAAAAGAATTCTTAGAGAAGTATGATTGTAACACCAGATTAGAGGTGACTTTGAAGGATCTAAAGCTACTATGTTAGAAACCAGAAAAGTCTTTCCATGAATACCTTACCTAATGGAGGAATAGGGTAATGAAGATGAAGAAAAAGCCAGAGGTTGTTGATCAGATTAGGTTGTTCATTTGAAATGCTAATCCTTATCTCAAAGATGAGTTCATAATGAAAGGCTTAAAGGATTAAGAATCTTTAAAAGACATAGCCATTGAAGCTGAGGCGGAATATTTGGAAAAGGAGATCGGCTCTACCCACCACAACTTTAGCAAGGATGGTAGAAATAATAGTAATCATGGAAACAATAATGATAAAGGTGTAGAGGTATTAGTTGTAGAAACAACAGTAGGAATGGGAAAATTGCTATCCTGGCACCTCAATCATCTTGTTAAGGAGAGGAAACTGCAGCCTCTGCCACTTAAGCTGGCTATAAGCTAAGGATAACCTAGATATAGAGCAAATTGGTACTGTGCCTACCATCAAAACATATGCCATAAAATGGATTATTATTTTGCTCTAAGGAAATGTGTCTAAGACTAGGTTGACATTAAACAAGTGCTAAATCCCCAAGAAAAAGAGGAAAAGATAAAATTATCATAGGGTCGTGTTATCACCAGCTTCTGTGTTTGGCTCAAGTTTACCAAAATAGTATATACCTTGAGAATTATATGGCATATAGATATCTAGCCATTACCTTCTTAGATCTAATGACAAGTAGTTGCTAGATGTAGATGTTATCATTAATCTTGGGGGCACTCTCTAGAGAAGGAAGAGACTGAAAGAAGTTAAATGACTTTTTGTTGTCTTTACCTATAGCAAGAAGAGATAAAAAAAATAAGCCATCTTTGATAATGTAAAATGTGTCTCTAAAATATGTATATGTTTCTCTAACCATGTTAATAATATGAGTCTTCATTATATATGCAACATATTATTTTATTGTATAGATAACAATAATTATGGCTTGTTTCTAAGACATTGATTCAATAAAAACAAGTCTTCATTCAATCTTGGACATACAGACATCTTGGGTGCATCCGTTATGACTTTTAAAGTGAGTTTTGAGAGGATGAAATAAAAATTATGAACTCGTTACCTAAACCCATAATGGCATTCTAGGATAAACAAAAATATTACAGTATGCAATTTCTATTTCTTCTTAACCATGAACCTAAACATCAAGCCCAAATTACCTAAACTAACCCATTTGAAATTCCAAAAAAACCTATCATGTTTGATGAATAATAGGAGTAGGATGCATACGAGATGTCACCCTTTGTAGGATGCATACGAGATGTCACCCTTTGAGATCAAATTAAGATATGTGTTTTTGTATTACATGGCTGGCCATGATTGCCACTATAGCTACATGGTGTATGTAAATAAGACCACATGTATAAGTTAGGCATAAACATATGGCTAGCCTATCAAGAGAAATCTGTGGCATGCATAAAGACACATACCGAAGTGGGCTTGCATCCAAGATAGCCATGGGTAGCACCTCACATAATAAGGACTTCCTCTGCTATTTTTAAATGCTTGGGGGCATCAATTATATATGGAGTAGAAGCAGGATTGTTCATAAAAGTTGAACTTTAATTTTTGATGGGCATTAAACAAGGCCTAGAGGTAGATGAAACCTTAAGCACTTTAGCTAGGTTGCTTTGATCAACTGTAAGGTTAGTTATCTAAACTTTGCACCTACAAAAGGTGGTAAGGTCACACTCTTCAAGTCTCTATATGCTAGACCTTCAGGTAACTCTTTTTAAAGGAGATGATAGGTCCTAACATGATGTAATCAATAGAGGATAACTTTTGAAGGATAAAGATTTTTCACCATGACTTGTGGTTCCTCAAGTAGTGAATTGTAATACAAAATGTGGCCTTACATAGCCTACATGAGAATAGACACCCAAATTGCCCATCTGGTGCTTAACTATTAGAGAGTATGCCCAAAAGCCCATATAAAAGGGATGTATTTCATATGTATGAATTTATATTCTTAATAAAAGGCATTATTCATTTATTAATGCTATGTTTAAATACATGAGTTTGTAAATCTTAAATTAATAAATGAAGTCCTCGATATTATCAACATAGTGCAAAGGCAATCATGAAAGTGTTCATGATATGAGGTGTCTATTGCATGCAAATGTGTTAATATATAAATATTCCTAATAATAGAATTAACAAGATAGGACATTGTTAATTCGGACAGACTAGCACATGTTATGCTTCTTGAATGGTTCAAGTAGTGGTTCTCATAACTATGATTATGGAAGATAATCAAAGCTAACATGTGGATGTTTGTTAGAAGAACAAGTTCATTGGAGACCTGCAAAGAGAATCCTCACATGGATATTAAATCTATATCAGTGAGGAATCTCTTCATAGCGGTTGTGCAAGTATCCTTAGACTTGAGATCACCAAAGTTATCTTAAGTAGCAAGTGGTATACTTTGACTCCATAACTGATTACTTCCAACTAGGGGTGAACATAGTTAGGAGGTTGGGTATATCATGACCTACTTGAAGATAGTTGAGTAATTGACAAAGGATTCACCATCCTAGATTTATTAAGGGAAGTTATCTCGCATGATTCTATAATTGCCTTGTTCAGAGAATCTCTGGCTAGAGTAATATGCCAAGATGGATAGAGATCCATGAAGGGAATTTCGGGAACAATGGTTAAATTAATAGAACATAAATAATTAGATTTATATGAGTTGACAGAAATCCATACTCAGAATCTAATTGAGATAAGAGTGGTGAAAGGAGTAATTGCATGGTAACTATTTTTATGGAAGGGTATAGTCAAACCACTTGACTTTCCTGACATTTGGGTAGTCATGATACCTAGCTAGAGGCCAATCATGATTTGTATAATAGTGTATCATGAATATCAATAGGGATTGATAAAATGATTTAAAGAAGTTTAAATCATGTGAGTTTTGAATAGAACTTACAATTAAATATTATGCTGCCAATATGGATAGGAACCCAATAGGTCACACACATATAGAGAAAAGGATAAAATGGTAAAATGATAAGGATAATAGTATTTGATATTATTATGGGAATAAATAAGTGAATAAGTGAATAATTAATTAAAGAGTTTAATTAATTATGATCAAGTAAAATTGTTTGCAGAACTTTTTAGAAATGTTCTGTAAAATGGACCTAATTGAAATAATGTATTTCATAATTAAATATTAATTAGACTATAAGTATTATAGGGCTGATATAATAATTAAAAGGTCCATTGGAGAGAATAATGGAGGCCCAAAAAATTGAGTTTGGCGTAGAAACCCTCCAAAGGAAGGGTTTCATGCCAACTAAAAATAGAAGGTCTTAGAGGCCCAATTCTTGGATCTAAATAAGTTAAATATATTTCATAAGTGTTATGGAGCCTAAATATTTAATTTGGTTGGATTTTGAATTCATTTGGATAATTAAATAGAAGTATATGCACAAAAGACCTAGTTTGTGGGTTTTGTGCATAGTCTTTTGTGAAAGGGCTTAAATTAGATTTAATTGAGCCCAAATAAATTATTATTAATTCCAGAAGCCTAATTAATATTTCTCCAGCAATTTTAAAGAGCCAAATCCCATTATGAAATTGGATTTTTAACCTAATTATAAAAATCCAAGTGATAGGGTTTTAGGGTTTAAGGTGAACAATTAAGAGAAAACAAATTCACTCACTTTTCTCTCAACCCTAGCCGCCACCCCCCTTGCTATCATCAAGGGGATTTCGGCCAGCCCCTTATTTCCTCCATTGTTGGTTCATTCAATCCTTCTCTAGTGTGGATTACTCATTGGAGGTGTTCGATTTTGGACACTATGATTTGCGACAACCCGGTGAGAAGGAAAATCAACTGTTCAACAAAAATCAAAGGTGATTTTTCTTATTCCCATTAATATGTATATTGTAAATTCATGACAAGATCAGATCTATTGGTTAAAAATTTTAAATTCCACTTATGTATGAGATGCATGTAACTAATAATTCCCAACATTAACAAAAATCTTGGCCATAAACACATGAAAGGGAAATAAGGTTAGCCTATTGTGAATGCTTTTAATCATTCTAAGTAGAACTATAGTCACCGACTAGATCCTTCATATCAGTGTTGAATACCAAGAAGGGTAGATCAGCAGAAGAACACCATCATTAAGGGTGAATATATCAGTAAAGGGTCATCTAGTATACTAGCTAGGTTTTTCAGGAAAAAAACCACCCTGGGATACTAGTTTGGAAACTACTGATAGGAGTTCTTGACACTCATTTTGCTTCCCATAGAAAGCTTTACACATAGCTTAAGACATAGGCCAGAGTTCTAAGGGCAGAAAATGTATCTATATTTACCACAAATTCTTCAGCCAAAGGGTATGACTTTTGAGTAAAGTATAGGATTATAGGCTTAGCATGACACAATACCCAATAGGATGACTACATCACAATTAATGGGGAAATAGGTTTTCTCTTTCCAGAAGTGTAACAATGATAGATTGCTTACCCTAAAAATAATAAGAAAGCTTAGAAATAAGGCAAATCATAAAAAAACTAAGGAAGATAGCCCAAGAAAGCTTGGATGAAGACCAAGAATTCTGTGGAAGACACATATGGATCATTAGCCAGCTTGCATCCGAGAAAAAGTCCCCTAGCCATTTATGGTATAGACCATACATTTCATGCATACATTCTTGCATATTTGAATGCATTCTTGTATTTCTACATTGCATGTATGCATTCTCTCATAATGGACTTTGTAATCCCTTTTTGCATTTTATTCATGCATTTCTACATGCATTCTTGCATGCCTGTATCTCATGCATACATTCGTGTGTTTTTGCATTTTCTTCATACATCTTTACATTTTTTCCATTTTTGCAAGCATTCTTGCATTTTTTCATGCATTCTCACATTTCATGCACACATTCTTTCATTCATGCATAATTTCATGCATTTCTACATACAGATGCTCTACATATAATTTATGCATGTGTCTTACATGTAGAATCTCTAGTGTGCGCCTTTTATATAATTGTGTACGTGTTGCTTTACACATAATTCCTTATGCACACATAGCTTTTTGTATGTATCGTTGTACATAATCTTATAGGTAGAGTGAAAGCATGCTCTCTACCCTTGTTTTAATTAGCCTAGGCCTCCATACGTGAAAACATAGAGACTTAAGAATTTCTTATGTTAATACAATGGTCATCATATTGCCGTTCTTTTGCCAATTTCAAGGAGTATTCCTAGCTTAATTTATACATCCAAGATTTTGACATAATTGTTATTTTAATTTCAAATCCAAAGATAATCACCTCTCTAGTGCATTTAAGATGACCACGACATTGTCATTTTCTAATTTCAGGGAGTATTTCTAGCTTAATTTATCGCACTAAGTTATGTCCAAAGTTTTGACATAACTTTCTTTTAATTTACAGATTCAAGGAACATCGCTTCCTTTTCCTGAATATTATTCGAGGATCACCACCTCCTTGATTCATTCAAGATAATTGCAATGATATTGTTTATTTCCCCAAATACGGGAAGTATTTTGTGACACCCTAGGTTTGATCCTAAATTAACTAATTCCTGTTTCATATTCAATTTTCATTAGGTATTACTAAATCATTATTCAATTGATAAAATTTTCGGCAGCATGACGGCTTAAAAATCATGCTACCCAAATATGCAATTATTCAACTTCACACTCCTTATAATTTTATCCACCTCCAATTCTCCATTCACAAGCATATCAATTCTAAAATTCAATTCCCATCTCAAACACATATCACACACACATCACATTTATCATCCATTAAGTTCACTAAGTGTTTATCATTATATTACATGACTTACATACACACACACACACACACACACACATATATAACTTCATGTAAAATTTTATAATCCAAAAACCTAAAAGGTTTCCATATGTACATGCCATTGAAGCTTCCTCAATTGGTCTCACTCCACCTATCCTTGCGCGCAGTTAAAAACAAGAACGTGTTAAGCAATATTGTCGCTTAGTGGTGGATACATCTACATAAAATCTCATCTAATTATTTTATTTACTTAATTCAATTATAATTACCTTTTTATCCTTAAAAAAATTTATTTTATTAAATCAATTCATAATTTATTCTTTTTATACTATAATTTACTCTTGGTTTCTTTAATAACCATTTTCCTTGCTTAATTTCACTTATGCCAATTTTAGGGAGTATTCCTAGCTTCATTTATACATCCAAGATTTCGACATAATTGTTCTTTTAATTTCAGATCCAAAGATAATCACCTCTCTAGTGCATTTAAGATGACCATGGCGTTGTCCTTTTCTAATTTCAGGGAGTATTTCTCGCTTAATTTATGTCGCTAAGTTATGCCCAAGGTTTTGACATAACTTTCTTTTAATTTACAAATTCAAGGAACATCGCTTCCTTTTCCTGAATATTATTTGAGGATCACCACCTCCTTGGTTCATTCAATATAATCGCCGCGATATTGTTTTTATCCTCAAATAAGGGAAGTATTTTGTGACACCCTACGTTTAATCCTATTTCCCTATATATTTTGTTATTATATTATTAATATTTTCTTAAGCCATGAGATCTTCTCATTTAAATTTACTCTAAATTAACTAATTCTTATGCCATATTCAATTTTCGTTAGGTATCACTAAATCATTACTCAATTGATAAAATTTTCGACAGTATGACGGCTTAAAAATCATGCTATCCAAATATGCAATTATTCAAATTCACACTTCCTATAATTTCCTCCATCTCTAATTCTCCATTCACATGCATAACACTTCTAAAATTCAATTCCCATCTCAAACACATATCACATTTATCATCCATTAAGTTCACTAAGTGTTTACGTATCATTACATTTCATGCCACACACACACACACACACACACACACACACACACACACACACATATATATCACATAGTCTATTACATAACTTCATACAAAATTTCATAATCCAAAAACCTAAAAGGTTTCCATATGTACATGCCATTGAACCTTCCTCTATTGGTCTCACTACACCTGTCTAGGGATGATCACGGGCCGGGAATCTCCATCCCCGGTGGGGGAACCGCCTCAAATGGGGTGGGGAATCCCCAAAAAATTCCCCCGTTGGGACGAAAATGGGGAAAAAGTACTCCCCGACTTAGAATTCGGGGAGGGAACAAGGGTTGTGATCCCCACTTCAAAATTTTCTCGCCCTCGAAATTTAATTACTAAATTTAATTATATTTATATAATTTAGTTTTAAATTATATATTATTTTAGTTTTTTCAATTGTTAAAATTTATATTAATTAATTGAATTTATATTTTTTAATTATTAAATGTTATATTTCAATTACAATTAATTATTAAATATTATATTTTAGTTATAATTAATTTTTTTTTAAAACATAAAAATATTTTTTATGCAGGGACGGGGATGGATGGAATTCTTCCCCCTAAATTCTATTGGTCCCCGCCCCTGCCCTGCCTCTAATCATCCTTACACCTATCCCTGTGCACAGTAAAAAACAAGCACACGCTAAGCAACATTGTCTCTTAGTTGTAAATTCATCTCCATAAAATTTTACCTAATTATTTTATTTACTTAATTTAATTATAGTTACCTTTTTATCAATAAAAATTTATTTTATTAAATCAATTCATAATTTATTCTTTTTATACTATAATTTACTTCTGGTTTCTTTAATAACCATTTTTCTTGCTTAATTTCACTTATTCCCATAATTAGGTAAAAAATTATAATTAAGTCCCTAAAGTTTGACTTTTATCTTATTTTAATCTAATTGACTTCAATTTTGACCAGTTTGACCTTCATTGACTTTAGATTCAATTTAGGTATATAATTTACAATTTAGTTCCTAAAACTTTTCTTAAGGCAGCAAATTATATTTTGGTCCTTAAACTTTATCTTAATTACAATTTTGCCTTTTTTAGCCTATTTTGCTATTTTAAGTTATTTATTCACCTTTTTAATAACAATTTACAATTATACCCTTCATTTATCATGTAATTACATATTTACCCCTATTTAACTTATCGACCTCTTTTTTCATCTTATTTCTCATTTATTTACATTTATAATATCTTTAATGCAATATTTATCCTTTTATCCTTGTTTACTTATCAAATTACGATTTTGCTCCTAGTTGTGACCAGTAAAAATCCTCAAACCGGATAATCGGGATGAGAACTTTAGTGATTCCAATGTACTAGAGGGACCATACTACACGGGATACGATATCAAATTCCTTAGTTTACTATATAATGATTCAGCTAAACTTTCATATGCAACATAATCACAATTCATAGTAAAATTTTTATGAACTTATAATAAAATAACGGTTTATATGCCCCTATGGCTAGCCATTCTATCTTGAGATCCTAGATTACCCACTATACACTAAGGAAAATAATAATAATATTATAATTATATTATATTGATATCATTAGGACTAAATTTGCATCCTTACAGGCTTATCGATTTTAAATTTCATACATATAAATCTAATACCATAAGAAAATAATTAAATTATGCCATTAACCTCACCTGTGCCATTCGGCCACATAGTGAGATCATACATTCATAATGCTTCCACTTCAAACTTCATGCCACATGTAGTTTTATATCCATTTTAATCATTAATATAGTGAAATATACCCATTCACATTAAAATTTTTAAGTTTCACTAACTTCTATCATTATGTAACTTATACCTAATCAGGTACATTAATTATTTTTCATTCTAATTAGTACTATTGCCTTTTTCATGTCTTAAATTGCCTAATTATCATTAAATACCTTATTTAACATAAAATTTTATTAAGATACATTAAGGGGCATAATTTGGCCACTACAAAATTCATCCCTTTTAATTAGTTTTCTCCACTTACTCAAGTTCCTAATAGTCTATTTCACTCTTATATCATGTTATATTTATTTATTTTACAAGTTCACTCCATTATGTGTAGTTATATAATATAGAATTTATGAAAAATTAACTAAAATAGATGAAATTTAATGTAAATTGAATCCATTAACCTCTAGATAGCTTGAAATACTCTTATTCCTCTTTCTCCTTGCCTTTGCCTTCTTTGGCTTTCTCTTTCTCTTATTTTTCTTCTTTAGGCCGAATATGAAAGAGAAAGTTTCATGAGTTTATGCTTTGATTTAAAGCAATTAAAATACTCTACATAACTGTTCTAATCACGTTTTACATGCTTATATAAAATTTCCCAATTAATTCCACCAAAAACCCATAAACTACTAAACTATGTTGAGTTTCTCTCACCTTATTTCTTTAATTTCCAAGCTTCCTTTTGCTAAAAATATATTTTCAAGTTAAAGATGAGGTTTTATTATATGTGAGAATGGAATATGAGCTTGATATATGGTGGGAGGGATCTTAGGTGAAACAAAAATGGTGGAAAGGAAGGCAAATGCTAGGTTCGGGCTTGAGAAGAAACAAGGGGGGAAAATCTAAAGTTTTGGGGAGAATTTTAGATTTTTCTACAACATTCAACTTTATCTTTTAGTGGGAAAAAGGAAGGGTTAAGATTTAATCTTTATTATTTGATCTAATGGCTTGAAATTAAGCCACTTGGCATCATTTTCTCCATCCATACATATATACTCATCCTAGACTTGCACACATCTGATTATAACTTCATTTTAATGATCTTTATATCCTCAAATGCTTAAAATACACTAATTAAGCCCATTAATTAATTTAGTCTCAGTTTTACACCTTTTTTTTGAAAGTTTTGTTCCATATGTTAGAATGCCCTAAAATTTTTTCTTGCATGTCCCTGCATTTTCAAGAACACGTGGTTACAATTTGAGCCCATTCTGACATTATTTCAATACACTTCTGGCTTTGATGGCCTAGCTAGCCGATTCGAAACCTGATATCCCCGAAACTGCCAGAAAATTTATTTTAACTTATAATAGTTTATTTAAGTTATTTTTAAAATATCTATGCAATTGAAATAATTTTTGGAGGTCTATACAATATTTCTTAGCCCAATCAAACTTCGGGTTAACCATTTTTATAATACCAAGTAAGAACTTCTCTATCCATTTTAAGGGTCTATCAAAGCTCATTTTCTTCTAAAATTATACCATCAGACTCCATTTAATACCAAATTTCATAAACTATTATTAGGTCAAAATTTCTGCCAAGTCACCTATCCTCGAATTACCCTGGCCTGGGCACATTTAACCTTTATTCTCTTTTCAATTTTCCTATCTTATTCAACTCCAATTACGCTTAAATTTATCCTAGGATAATTATTTATGACCTACATCATACCATACATTATAAATATAAATTAAGGGGTGTTACATTTCTCCCCCACTAATTAAAATTTAGTCCTTGAAATTTACCTGAATTGAACAAATGTGGATACTGCTGTCTCATCATTTTTGCAGGCTCCCAGGTGGCTTCTTCTATATTGTGATGTGTTCAGAGTACCTTCACCAATGGGATTTTCTTGTTTTGTAATTGTTTGGTTTCTCGTGCCAAAATTCTAACTAGTTCCTCATCATAGGACAAATCAGGTCTCAACTGAACCTCATTTGGTATGATGATGTGGGAGGGATCTGAATGGTATCTTGATATGAGCATAAATAACTCATATTTAATCCAAGTTTTGACATCAAAATAATGTTTTGTTATATTAAATTGTGTTAGAATTAGGTGTGTTTAATCTTTTTTGTCAAGTTTTATGTATGTAGAGAAAAGGGAGAAAAGGGTGAAAAAGGAAGAGTGAAAAGACGGTGTCGCGAGAACGATATGTTACGAAAGTTACAAAGGCAGCCAGCGAGGGAAGGAAAACAAGGAAGAAGTAAGTGTGTCCTGTCGCGAGTGCGATAGGAGGCGGTTAAATATGGTTGAGCTTGAAGAGTCATTTGAAAAGTCACCAAGTTTCATCAAGGGTTGCAACCATATGGAGGGGCACTTGAAGGGACTTGAGGCTTGGAAAATTATATATACCCTAGAAGTAATAGAATTAGAGAGATCTACCATTTTTTATTTTTTTATTTGAAAGTGTAATTAGAGGACAAGAGTTGTAGTTTTAGTTTTAGTTTTATGGCTTTAAGAGAAGACAAATACAAGGAAGAAGACTACACTTGGTGAAGGGAAGAAGGGTTGAGAGATCCCCTTCTTTTATTTCTAATCTTTACTTCATCTTTGTTATTATTATGAATTTATTTTAGGAATTAAATGTCAATAATCATATTTATTCATTTCTCTTTCATTTATCTTTATATGTAGGATTTGCTATTAAAAATTTATTAATATCATTATAAGTTAAGGAAGATGACCTTAGATGGCAATTCCTTTTCTGAAAATTATCATAATGGTCATAAATAAGGGAGTTAATGAGAGCAACATCTTATTGAAAGTTAATAGGAAATTCATTATCAAAGCATAGTTGGAGATATCGCATGTGGAGATAGTTGTTATAGGTTGGTTTTTATTCTTTGAATGTGTGTTTATGTAATTCTTGTCTAAATGTGAGAGCTGCGATTTAGAACCATAAATGCATGTTTAAGGCATAATCTAGTCTAGATGCGAGAGCTGCAATATAGAATATTATTCCAACTTGGCTTGCATGATAAAGATTGAATTATAAATAAGAGAAAAAGATCAAATTCCATAATTATGTATATGTTATATTCATAAGTCTTTTCGGATTATCATTAAAGTAGAAAAATATTTAATTTAGTGTAGTGTAGTTTTAATAATAATTATAATTTGTAAATTAATGAGCATTGTAAACAGGATTAAAATAAAATAGTAATAGTGTAAAATGTTAATCAACATTCCTCGCGGGATTGATATCTAAAGTACTATAATTGGTATACCGTATACTTGCGGTATTTAAGCTTTGAGAAAAAAGCATAACAAGTTTTTGGCGTCGTTGTGAGGGCATGCTTGATTACATTTATTGTCATTATGAATCTTGATTTATGATTTTGGATTACAATATTCAATTAGTTTTGTTTTGTGTTGTTTTTAGTTGATTTAGTATATTAACATAATTTATTTTTTGTTCTATAAGTTCGGGTATGTTCGTATTGTTTCTATTCATGTTTTTGTTTATTGTTAGTATATTTATTTATTTGTATATTGTGTTGTGAATTTAATTTTGGAGTTTATGTATTTGGCACCTATTTGGATTTAATTGCATGTTTTAACTTGAATTTTTGTTATTTTTAGTCTAGTTAGGCAAATTTTTAGGCTAATCATTTTCATTTTACTTTGACAAATTAATGTACATAATGAATGTTATGACTTGGCAAAGCACTTTAGTGTAGGTTCTTTTTAGGTTGAGTATCTTTTCAAATGTGTAAATGGATTATTTTTGCCAATTTATTGCTTAAGGTAATTTGACCTATAGCTTAAGTGAGCTTTTGAGCCTTATAAATTGATATTTTTCTTGTATGAGAGCCTTAATATGCCATTTCCTCTATAATTTGTTCTTGGTAAATTTTGAGATTACATTTAGTATGAGATGTGCATGAAAAATGATAAGAGCATTTAGATTACACCATTTTGGCTTGCTTTGAAAACTTACCTTTTTGACTTTAGGTAGCCAATTTTGAGCCTTAAACCTATTTTTGTTGAGCAACATATAATTAGCCAATATCCTTTATTAAACAAAAAATCTATTTCTTTGTTTTACCCTTTTTGTGAAGTGAAATAAATTGTTATATCTTTAGGAGATATATATTGTTAATATAAGCATGGTGGTATCTAAAAAATGAGAGTTAAATTCCATTATTCTCTAGGATCAATATTAGAACAAGGCTAGTTTCTAAAGAAAAGAAAAAAAAAGAAAAAAATAAAAAAAAGAGAAAAAATAAGAAGAAGAAGAAAAGAAAGAAAGAAAGAACAAGAGAAACTAGTAGTAGTGTGCTATTGAGAAGTGAATATGAGAAGTAAATTACATCATGCGATGCTTAGATTCTTAAACAAATATCTTATGATATTGTAATATTGTTTCTATTCACAATTTAAGCTACTTAGACCAAAAATTATCCTACCTTAACCTAAGCCAAGCTACAACCCTTGCAAGACCCTTTTGATTTCATGTATTATTTTATACTAGTAGTGGAGATGTTTACTAATTACAAGCTTATGATAGACAATGGCATGTTTAAGGGATGAGAGAAACACTAACCCATAAACACATTGAGTGAATAAGTGCTTTAAGAATATATTGTTTGAGTGAGAACTACTTTAGGCAATATTTGGTGTGGAATAATGTTTACATATGTTAAGATATTCAAGTTCTTAAGTTCATACATTCTCGTGCTTTGCTACTTCATAATTTTCCAAACCTGCATAGTTGTTTAAGTTGAATGGTGAATGGTTTTGTTTGAGACTTTGCAAACTTGGGCTAAATTTGTGAAGAGATGAGAGTTTTTGAATGTGGTTTTCAAACATATGCCAAATATAAATGTTAGCTCCAAAATTATATGTTTGAGTTGTTGGGTTATTTGTTAGGTTTTGCTTGGGGACAAGCAAAAGTTTAAGTGTGGGGGTCTGATATGAGCTTAAATAGCTCATATTTAATCAAAGTTTTGTTATCAAAATAATGTTTTGTTATATTAAATTGTGTTAGAATTAGGTGTGTTTAATGTTTTTTTGTCAAGTTTTGTGTATGTATGAGAAAAGGGAGAAAAAGGTGAAGAAGGAAGAGAGAAAAGACGGTGTCGCGAGCGCGACATGTTACGAAAGGTACAAAGGCAGCCAGCGAGGGAAGGAAAACAAGGGAGAAGTAAGCGTGTCCTATCCCGAGCGCGACAGATGTCATGAGCGCGATAGGAGGCAGTTAAATGTGTTGAGCCTTAAGAGTCATTTGAAAAGTGACCAAGTTTCATCAAGGGTTGCAACCATATGGAGGGGCACTTGAAGGGACTTGATGCTTGGAAAATTATATATACCCTAGAAGTTATAGAATTAGAGAGATCTACCATTTTTTATTTTTTTATTTGAAAGTTTAATTAGAGGATAAGAGTTGTAGTTTTAGTTTTAGTTTTATGGCTTGAAGAGAAAACAAATACAAGGAAGAAGACTACACTTGGTGAGAGGAAGAAGGGTTGAGAGATCCCCTTCTTTTATTTCTAATCTTTACTTCTTCTTTGTTATTATTATGAATTCATTTTAGGAATTGAATGTCAATAATCATATTTATTCATTTCTTTTTCATTTATCTTTATATGTAGGATTTTCTATTAAAAGTTTATTAGTATCATTATAAGTTAAGGAAGACAACCTTAGAATGCAATTCATTTTCTGAAAGTTATCATAATGGTCATAAATAAGGGAGTTAACGATAGCAACGTCTTATTGAAAGTTAATAGGAAATTCATTATCAAAGCATAGTTTGAGAGATCGCATGTGGAGATAGTTGTTATAGGTTGATTTTTATTCATTGAATGTGTGTTTATGTAATTCTTGTCTAAATACGAGAGCTGCGATTTAGAACCATAAATGCATTTTGAAGGCATAATCTAGTCTAGATGCAAGAGCTGCGACATAGAACATTATTCCAACTTGGCTTGCATGATAAAGATTGAATTATAAATAAGAGAAAAAGATTAAATTCCATAATTATGCATATGTTATATTCATCATTTTTCATAAGTCTTCTCGGATTATCATTAAAGTAGAAAAATATTTAATTTAGTGTAGTGTAGTTTTAATAATAATTTAAATTTGTAAATTAATGAGCATTGTAAACAAGATTAAAATCAAGTAGTAATAGTGTACAATGTTAATCAACATTCCTCGTGGGATCGATATCTAAAGTACTATAATCGGTACACCGTATACTTGCGGTATTTAAGCTTTGAGAAAAAAGCATAACAAGTTTTTGGCGCCGTTGTGGGGGCATGCTTGATTAAATTTATTGTCATTATGAATCTTGATTTATGATTTTGGATTACAATATTCAATTAGTTTTGTTTTGTGTTGTTTTTAGTTGATTTAGTATATTAACATAATTTATTTCTTGTTCTACACGTTCGGGTATGTTCGTATTGTTTCTATTCATGTTTTTGTTTATTGTTAGTATATTTATCTATTTGTATATTGTGTTGTGAATTTAATTTTGGAGTTTATGTATTTGGCACCTATTTGGATTTAATTGCATGCTTTAACTTGAATTTTTGTTATTTTTAATCTAGTTAGGCAAATTTTTAGGCTAATCATTTTCATTTTACTTTGACAAATTAATGTACATAATGAATGTTATGACTTGGCAAAGCACTTTAGTGTAGGTTCTTTTTAGGTTGAGTATCTTTTCAAATGTGTAAATGGATTATTTTTGCCAATTTATTGCTTAAGGTAATTTGACCTATGGCTTAAGTGAGCTTTTGAGCCTTATAAATTGATATTTTTCTTGTATGAGAGCCTTAATATGCCATTTCCTCTATAATTTGTTCTTGGTAAATTTTGAGATTACATTTAGTATGAGATGTGCATGAAAAATGATAAGAGCATTTAAATTACACCATTTTGGCTTGCTTTGAAAACTTACCTTTTTGACTTTAGGTAGCCAATTTTGAGCCTTAAACCTATTTTTGTTGAGCAACATATAATTAGCCAATATCCTTTACTAAACAAAAAATCTATTTCTTTGTTTTACCCTTTTTGTGAAGTTAAATAAATTGTTATATCTTTAGGAGATATATATTGTTAATATAAGCATGGTGGTATTTAAAAAATAAGAGTTAAATTCCATTATTCTCTAGGATCAATATTAGAACAAGGCTAGTTTCTAAAGAAAAGAAAAAATAAGAAAAAATAAAAAGAAGAGAAAAAATAAGAAGAAGAAGAAAAGAAAGAAAGAAAGAAAGAACAAGAGAAACTAGTAGTAGTGTGCTATTGAGAAGGGAATATGAGAAGTAAATTACATCATGCGATGCTTAGATTCTTAAACAAATATCTTATGATATTGTAATATTGTTTCTATTCACAATTTAAGCTACTTAGACCAAAAATTATCCTACCTTAACCTAAGCCAAGCTACAACCCTTGCAAGACCCTTTTGATTTCATGTATTATTTTATACTAGTAGTGGAGATGTTTACTAATTACAAGCTTATGATAGACAATGGCATGTTTAAGGGATGAGAGAAACACTAACCCATAAACACATTGAGTGAATAAGTGCTTTAAGAATATATTATTTGAGTGAGAACTACTTTAGGCAATATTTGGTGTGGAATAATGTTTACATATGTTAAGATATTCAAGTTCTTAAGTTCATACATTCTCGTGCTTTGCTACTTCATAATTTTCCAAACCTGCATAGTTGTTTAAGTTCAATGGTGAATGGTTTTGTTTGAGACTTTGCAAACTTGGGCTAAATTTGTGAAGAGATGAGAGTTTTTGAATGTGGTTTTCAAACATTTGCCAAATATAAATGTTAGCTCCAAAATTATATGTTTGAGTTGTTGGGTTATTTGTTAGGTTTTGCTTGGGGACAAGCAAAAGTTTAAGTGTGGGGGTCTGATATGAGCTTAAATAGCTCATATTTAATCAAAGTTTTGTTATCAAAATAATGTTTTGTTATATTAAATTGTGTTAGAATTAGGTGTGTTTAATGTTTTTTTGTCAAGTTTTGTGTATGTAGGAGAAAAGGGAGAAAAAGGTGAAGAAGGAAGAGAGAAAAGACGGTGTCGCGAGCGCGACATGTTACGAAAGGTACAAAGGCAGCCAGCGAGGGAAGGAAAACAAGGGAGAAGTAAGCGTGTCCTATCCCGAGCGCGACAGATGTCATGAGCGCGACAGGAGGCAGTTAAATGTGTTGAGCCTGAAGAGTCATTTGAAAAGTGACCAAGTTTCATCAAGGGTTGCAACCATATGGAGGGGCACTTGAAGGGACTTGATGCTTGGAAAATTATATATACCCTAGAAGTTATAGAATTAGAGAGATCTACCATTTTTTTATTTTTTTATTTGAAAGTTTAATTAGAGGATAAGAGTTGTAGTTTTAGTTTTAGTTTTATGGCTTGAAGAGAAAACAAATACAAGGAAGAAGACTACACTTGGTGAGAGGAAGAAGGGTTGAGAGATCCCCTTCTTTTATTTCTAATCTTTACTTCTTCTTTGTTATTATTATGAATTCATTTTAGGAATTGAATGTCAATAATCATATTTATTCATTTCTTTTTCATTTATCTTTATATGTAGGATTTTCTATTAAAAGTTTATTAGTATCATTATAAGTTAAGGAAGACAACCTTAGATTGCAATTCATTTTCTGAAAGTTATCATAATGGTCATAAATAAGGGAGTTAACGATAGCAACGTCTTATTGAAAGTTAATAGGAAATTCATTATCAAAGCATAGTTTGAGAGATCGCATGTGGAGATAGTTGTTATAGGTTGATTTTTATTCTTTGAATGTGTGTTTATGTAATTCTTGTCTAAATACGAGAGCTGCGATTTAGAACCATAAATGCATTTTGAAGGCATAATCTAGTCTAGATGCAAGAGCTGCGACATAGAACATTATTCCAACTTGGCTTGCATGATAAAGATTGAATTATAAATAAGAGAAAAAGATTAAATTCCATAATTATGCATATGTTATATTCATCATTTTTCATAAGTCTTCTCGGATTATCATTAAAGTAGAAAAATATTTAATTTAGTGTAGTGTAGTTTTAATAATAATTTAAATTTGTAAATTAATGAGCATTGTAAACAAGATTAAAATCAAGTAGTAATAGTGTACAATGTTAATCAACATTCCTCGTGGGATCGATATCTAAAGTACTATAATCGGTACACCGTATACTTGCGGTATTTAAGCTTTGAGAAAAAAGCATAACAAGTTTTTGGCGCCGTTGTGGGGGCATGCTTGATTAAATTTATTGTCATTATGAATCTTGATTTATGATTTTGGATTACAATATTCAATTAGTTTTGTTTTGTGTTGTTTTTAGTTGATTTAGTATATTAATATAATTTATTTTTTGTTCTACAGGTTTGGGTATGTTCGTATTGTTTCTATTCATGTTTTTGTTTATTGTTAGTATATTTATCTATTTGTATATTGTGTCGTGAATTTAATTTTGGAGTTTATGTATTTGGCACCTATTTGGATTTAATTGCATGCTTTAACTTGAATTTTTGTTATTTTTAATCTAGTTAGGCAAATTTTTAGCCTAATCATTTTCATTTTACTTTGACAAATTAATGTACATAATGAATGTTATGACTTGGCAAAGCACTTTAGTGTAGGTTCTTTTTAGGTTGAGTATCTTTTCAAATGTGTAAATGGATTATTTTTGCCAATTTATTGCTTAAGGTAATTTGACCTATAGCTTAAGTGAGCTTTTGAGCCTTATAAATTGATATTTTTCTTTTATGAGAGCCTTAATATGCCATTTCCTCTATAATTTGTTCTTGGTAAATTTTGAGATTACATCTAGTATGAGATGTGCATGAAAAATGATAAGAGCATTTAGATTACACAATTTTGGCTTGCTTTGAAAACTTACCTTTTTGACTTTAGGTAGCCAATTTTGAGCCTTAAACCTATTTTTGTTGAGCAACATATAATTAGCCAATATCCTTTACTAAACAAAAAATCTATTTCTTTGTTTTACCCTTTTTGTGAAGTGAAATAAATTGTTATATCTTTTGGAGATATATATTGTTAATATAAGCATGGTGGTATTTAAAAAATAAGAGTTAAATTCCATTATTCTCTAGGATCAATATTAGAACAAGGCTAGTTTCTAAAGAAAAGAAAAAAAAAGAAAAAAATAAAAAGAAGAGAAAAAATAAGAAGAAGAAGAAAAGAAAGAAAAAAAGAACAAGAGAAACTAGTAGTAGTGTGCTATTGAGAAGGGAATATGAGAAGTAAATTACATCATGCGATGCTTAGATTCTTAAACAAATATCTTATGATATTGTAATATTGTTTCTATTCACAATTTAAGCTACTTAAACCAAAAATTATCCTACCTTAACCTAAGCCAAGCTACAACCCTTGCAAGACCCTTTTAATTTCATGTATTATTTTATACTAGTAGTGGAGATGTTTACTAATTACAAGCTTATGATAGACAATGGCATGTTTAAGGGATGAGAGAAACACTAACCCATAAACACATTGAGTGAATAAGTGCTTTAAGAATATATTTTTTGAGTGAGAACTACTTTAGGCAATATTTGGTGTGGAATAATGTTTACTTATGTTAAGATATTCAAGTTCTTAAGTTCATACATTCTCGTGCTTTGCTACTTCATAATTTTCCAAACCTGCATAGTTGTTTAAGTTGAATGGTGAATGGTTTTGTTTGAGACTTTGCAAACTTGGGCTAAATTTGTGAA
Organism: Excoecaria agallocha; assembly: GCA_037975025.1. Classification (NCBI taxonomy): domain Eukaryota; kingdom Viridiplantae; phylum Streptophyta; class Magnoliopsida; order Malpighiales; family Euphorbiaceae; genus Excoecaria; species Excoecaria agallocha. The sequence continues at coordinate 3,067,073 of CM075813.1, read as the reverse complement.
GAGATGAGAGTTTTTGAATGTGGTTTTCAAACATTTGCCAAATATAAATGTGAGCTCCAAAATTATATGTTTGAGTTGTTGGGTTATTTGTTAGGTTTTGCTTGGGGACAAGCAAAAGTTTAAGTGTGGGGGTCTGATATGAGCTTAAATAGCTCATATTTAATCAAAGTTTTGTTATCAAAATAATGTTTTGTTATATTAAATTGTGTTAGAATTAGGTGTGTTTAATGTTTTTTTTGTCAAGTTTTGTGTTTGTAGGAGAAAAGGGAGAAAAAGGTGAAGAAGGAAGAGAGAAAAGACGGTCTCGCGAGCGTAAAAGTTGTCGCGAGCGCGACATGTTATGAAAGGTACAAAGGCAGCCAGCGAGGGAAGGAAAACAAGGGAGAAGTAAGCGTGTCCTATCCCGAGCGCGACAGATGTCATGAGCGCGACAGGAGGCAGTTAAATGTGTTGAGCCTGAAGAGTCATTTGAAAAATTACCAAGTTTCATCAAGGGTTGCAACCATATGGAGGGGCACTTGAAGGGACTTGATGCTTGGAAAATTATATATACCCTAGAAGTTATAGAATTAGAAAGATCTACCATTTTTTTTATTTTTTTATTTGAAAGTTTAATTAGAGGATAAGAGTTGTAGTTTTAGTTTTAGTTTTATGGTTGAAGAGAAAACAAATACAAGGAAGAAGACTACACTTGGTGAGAGGAAGAAGGGTTGAGAGATCCCCTTCTTTTATTTCTAATCTTTACTTCTTCTTTGTTATTATTATGAATTCATTTTAGGAATTGAATGTCAATAATCATATTTATTCATTTCTTTTTCATTTATCTTTATATGTAGGATTTTCTATTAAAAGTTTATTAGTATCATTATAAGTTAAGGAAGACAACCTTAGATTGCAATTCATTTTCTGAAAGTTATCATAATGGTCATAAATAAGGGAGTTAACGATAGCAACGTCTTATTGAAAGTTAATAGGAAATTCATTATCAAAGCATAATTTGAGAGATCGCATGTGGAGATAGTTGTTATAGGTTGATTTTTATTCTTTGAATGTGTGTTTATGTAATTCTTGTCTAAATATGAGAGCTGCGATTTAGAACCATAAATGCATTTTGAAGGCATAATCTAGTCTAGATGCAAGAGCTGCGACATAGAACATTATTCCAACTTGGCTTGCATGATAAAGATTGAATTATAAATAAGAGAAAAAGATTAAATTCCATAATTATGTATATGTTATATTCATCATTTTTCATAAGTCTTCTCGGATTATCTTTAAAGTAGAAAAATATTTAATTTAGTGTAGTGTAGTTTTAATAATAATTTAAATTTGTAAATTAATGAGCATTGTAAACAAGATTAAAATCAAGTAGTAATAGTGTACAATGTTAATCATCATTCCTCGTGGGATCGATATCTAAAGTACTATAATCGGTACACCGTATACTTGCGGTATTTAAGCTTTGAGAAAAAAGCATAACAATTTTTTGGCGCCGTTGTGGGGCCATGCTTGATTAAATTTATTGTCATTATGAATCTTGATTTATGATTTTGGATTACAATATTCAATTAGTTTTGTTTTGTGTTGTTTTTAGTTGATTTAGTATATTAACATAATTTATTTTTTGTTCTACAAGTTCGGATATGTTCGTATTGTTTCTATTCATGTTTTTGTTTATTGTTAGTATATTTATCGATTTGTATATTGTGTTGTGAATTTAATTTTGGAGTTTATGTATTTGGCATCTATTTGGATTTAATTGCATACTTTAACTTGAATTTTTGTTATTTTTAATCTAGTTAGGCAAATTTTTAGCCTAATCATTTTCATTTTACTTTGACAAATTAATGTACATAATGAATGTTATGACTTGGCAAAGCACTTTAGTGTAGGTTCTTTTTAGGTTGAGTATCTTTTCAAATGTGTAAATGGATTATTTTTGCCAATTTATTGCTTAAGGTAATTTGACCTATAGCTTAAGTGAGCTTTTGAGCCTTATAAATTGATATTTTTCTTTTATGAGAGCCTTAATATGCCATTTCCTCTATAATTTGTTCTTGGTAAATTTTGAGATTACATCTAGTATGAGATGTGCATGAAAAATGATAAGAGCATTTAGATTACACAATTTTGGCTTGCTTTGAAAACTTACCTTTTTGACTTTAGGTAGCCAATTTTGAGCCTTAAACCTATTTTTGTTGAGCAACATATAATTAGCCAATATCCTTTACTAAACAAAAAATCTATTTCTTTGTTTTACCCTTTTTGTGAAGTGAAATAAATTGTTATATCTTTAGGAGATATATATTGTTAATATAAGCATGGTGGTATTTAAAAAATAAGAGTTAAATTCCATTATTCTCTAGGATCAATATTAGAACAAGGCTAGTTTCTAAAGAAAAGAAAAAAAAGAAAAAAATAAAAAGAAGAGAAAAAATAAGAAGAAGAAGAAAAGAAAGAAAGAAAGAACAAGAGAAACTTGTAGTAGTGTGCTATTGAGAAGGGAATATGAGAAGTAAATTACATCATGCGATGCTTAGATTCTTAAACAAATATCTTATGATATTGTAATATTGTTTCTATTCACAATTTAAGCTACTTAAACCAAAAATTATCCTACCTTAACCTAAGCCAAGCTACAACCCTTGCAAGACCCTTTTGATTTCATGTATTATTTTATACTAGTAGTGGAGATGTTTACTAATTACAAGCTTATGATAGACAATGGCATGTTTAAGGGATGAGAGAAACACTAACCCATAAACACATTGAGTAAATAAGTGCTTTAAGAATATATTGTTTGAGTGAGAACTACTTTAGGCAATATTTGGTGTGGAATAATGTTTACATATGTTAAGATATTCAAGTTCTTAAGTTCATACATTCTCGTGCTTTGCTACTTCATAATTTTCCAAACCTGCATAGTTGTTTAAGTTGAATGGTGAATGGTTTTGTTTGAGACTTTGCAAACTTGGGCTAAATTTGTGAAGAGATGAGAGTTTTTGAATGTGGTTTTCAAACATTTGCCAAATATAAATGTTAGCTCCAAAATTATATGTTTGAGTTGTTGGGTTATTTGTTAGGTTTTGCTTGGGGACAAGCAAAAGTTTAAGTGTGGGGGTCTGATATGAGCTTAAATAGCTCATATTTAATCAAAGTTTTGTTATCAAAATAATGTTTTGTTATATTAAATTGTGTTAGAATTAGGTGTGTTTAATGTTTTTTTGTCAAGTTTTGTGTATGTAGGAGAAAAGGGAGAAAAAGGTGAAGAAGGAAGAGAGAAAAGACGGTGTCGCGAGAGTAACAGTTGTCGCGAGCGCGACATGTAACGAAAGGTACAAAGGCAGCCAGCGAGGGAAGGAAAACAAGGGAGAAGTAAGCGTGTCCTATCCCGAGCGCGACAGATGTCATGAGCGCGACAGGAGGCAGTTAAATGTGTTGAGCTTGAAGAGTCATTTGAAAAGTCACCAAGTTTCATCAAGGGTTGCAACCATATGGAGGGGCACTTGAAGGGACTTGATGCTTGAAAAATTATATATACCCTAGAAGTTATAGAATTAGAGAGATCTACCATTTTTTTATTTTTTTATTTCAAAGTTTAATTAGAGGTCAAGAGTTGCAGTTTTAGTTTTAGTTTTATGGCTTGAAGAGAAAACAAATACAAGAAAGAAGACTACACTTGGTGAAAGGAAGAAGGGTTGAGAGATCCCCTTCTTTTATTTCTAATCTTTACTTCTTCTTTGTTATTATTATGAATTCATTTTAGGAATTGAATGTCAATAATCATATTTATTCATTTCTTTTTCATTTATGTTTATATGTAGGATTTTCTATTAAAAGTTTATTAGTATCATTATAAGTTAAGGAAGACAACCTTAGATTGCAATTCATTTTCTGAAAGTTATCATAATGGTCATAAATAAGGGAGTTAACGATAGCAACGTCTTATTGAAAGTTAATAGGAAATTCATTATCAAAGCATAGTTTGAGAGATCGCATGTGGAGATAGTTGTTATAGGTTGATTTTTATTCTTTGAATGTGTGTTTATGTAATTCTTGTCTAAATACGAGAGCTGCGATTTAGAACCATAAATGCATTTTGAAGGCATAATCTAGTCTAGATGCAAGAGCTGCGACATAGAACATTATTGCAACTTGACTTGCATGATAAAGATTGAATTATAAATAAGAGAAAAAGATTAAATTCCATAATTATGTATATGTTATATTCATCATATTCATAAGTCTTCTCGGATTATCATTAAAGTAGAAAAATATTTAATTTAGTGTAGTGTAGTTTTAATAATAATTTAAATTTGTAAATTAATGAGCATTGTAAACAAGATTAAAATCAAGTAGTAATAGTGTACAATGTTAATCAACATTCCTCGTGGGTTCGATATCTAAAGTACTATAATCGGTACACCGTATACTTGCGGTATTTAAGCTTTGAGAAAAAAGCTTAACAAGTTTTTGGCACCGTTGTGGGGGCATGCTTGATTAAATTTATTGTCATTATGAATCTTGATTTATGATTTTGGATTACAATATTCAATTAGTTTTGTTTTGTGTTATTTTTAGTTGATTTAGTATATTAACATAATTTATTTTTTGTTCTACAAGTTCGGGTATGTTCGTATTGTTTCTATTCATGTTTTTGTTTATTGTTAGTATATTTATCTATTTGTATATTGTGTTGTTAATTTAATTTTGGAGTTTATGTATTTGGCACCTATTTGGATTTAATTGCATGCTTTAACTTGAATTTTTGTTATTTTTAGTCTAGTTAGGCAAATTTTTAGGCTAATCATTTTCATTTTACTTTGACAAATTAATGTACATAATGAATGTTATGACTTGGCAAAGCACTTTAGTGTAGGTTCTTTTTAGGTTGAGTATCTTTTCAAATGTGTAAATGGATTATTTTTGCCAATTTATTGCTTTAGGTAATTTGACCTATAGCTTAAGTGAGCTTTTGAGCCTTATAAATTGATATTTTTCTTGTATAAGAGCCTTAATATGCCATTTCCTCTATAATTTGTTCTTGGTAAATTTTGAGATTACATTTAGTATGAGATGTGCATGAAAAATGATAAGAGCATTTAGATTACACCATTTTGGCTTGCTTTGAAAACTTACCTTTTTGACTTTAGGTAGCCTATTTTGAGCCTTAAACCTATTTTTGTTGAGCAACATATAATTAGCCAATATCCTTTACTAAACAAAAAATCTATTTCTTTGTTTTACCCTTTTTGTGAAGTGAAATAAATTATTATATCTTTAGGAGATATATATTGTTAATATAAGCATGGTGGTATTTAAAAAATGAGAGTTAAATTCCATTATTCTCTAGGATCAATATTAGAACAAGGCTAGTTTCTAAAGAAAAGAAAAAAAAAAAAGAAAAAAATAAAAAGAAGAGAAAAAATAAGAAGAAGAAGAAGAAAAGAAAGAAAGAAAGAACAAGAGAAACTAGTAGTAGTGTGCTATTGAGAAGGGAATATGAGAAGTAAATTACATCATGCGATGCTTAGATTCTTAAACAAATATCTTATGATATTGTAATATTGTTTCTATTCACAATTTAAGCTACTTAAACCAAAAATTATCCTACCTTAACCTAAGCCAAGCTTCAACCCTTGTAAGACCCTTTTGATTTCATGTATTATTTTATACTAGTAGTGGAGATGTTTACTAATTACAAGCTTATGGTAGACAATGGCATGTTTAAGGGATGAGAGAAACACTAACCCATAAACACATTGGGTGAATAAGTGCTTTAAGAATATATTGTTTGAGTAAGAACTACTTTAGGCAATATTTGGTGTGAAATAATGTTTACATATGTTAAGATATTCAAGTTCTTAAGTTCATACATTCTCATGCTTTGCTACTGCATAATTTTCCAAACCTGCATAGTTGTTTAAGTTGAATGGTGAATGGTTTTGTTTGAGACTTTGCAAACTTGGGCTAAATTTGTGAAGAGATGAGAGTTTTTGAATGTGGTTTTCAAATATTTGCCAAATATAAATGTGAGCTCCAAAATTATATGTTTGAGTTGTTGGGTTATTTGTTAGGTTTTGCTTGGGGACAAGCAAAAGTTTAAGTGTGGGGGTCTGATATGAGCTTAAATAGGTCATATTTAATCCAAGTTTTGTTATCAAAATAATGTTTTGTTTTATTAAATTGTGTTAGAATTAGGTGTGTATAATGTTTTTTTGTCAAGTTTTGTGTATGTAGGAGAAAAGGGAGAAAAATGTGAAGAAGGAAGAGAGAAAAGACGGTGTCGCGAGCGTGACAGTTGCCACGAGTGCGACATGTTATGAAAGGTACAAAGGCAGCCAGCGAGGGAAGGAAATCAAGGAAGAAGTAAGCGTGTCCTATCGCTAGCGCGATAGGAGGCAGTTAAATGTGTTGAGCTTGAAGAGTCATTTGAAAAGTCACCAAGTTTCATCAAGGGTTGCAACCATATGGAGGGGCATTTGAAGGAACTTGATGCTTGGAAAATTATATATACCCTAGAAGTTATATAATTAGGGAGATCTACCATTTTTTTTTATTTTTTTTTATTTGAATGTGTAATTAGAGGACAAGAGTTGTAGTTTTAGTTTTAGTTTTATGGCTTGAAGAGAAGACAAATACAAGGAAGAAGACTACACTTGGTGAAAGGAAGAAGGGTTGAGAGGTCCCCTTCTTTTATTTCTAATCTTTACTTATTCTTTGTTTTATTATGAATTCATTTTAGGAATTGAATGTCAATAATCATATTTATTCATTTCTTTTTCATTTATCTTTATATGTAGGATTTTCTATTAAAAGTTTATTAGTATCATTATAAGTTATGGAAGACAACCTTAGATTGCAATTCATTTTCTGAAAGTTATCATAATGGTCATAAATAAGGGAGTTAACGATAGCAACGTCTTATTGAAAGTTAATAGGAAATTCATTATCAAAGCATAGTTTGAGAGATCGCATGTGGAGATAGTTGTTATAGGTTGATTTTTATTCTTTGAATATGTGTTTATGTAATTCTTGTCTATATACGAGAGCTGCGATTTAGAACCATAAATGCATTTTGAAGGCATAATCTAGTGTAGATGCAAGAGCTGCGACATAGAACATTATTCCAACTTGGCTTGCATGATAAAGATTGAATTATAAATAAGAGAAAAAGATCAAATTCCATAATTATGTATATGTTATATTCATCATATTCATAAGTCTTGTCGGATTATCATTAAAGTAGAAAAATATTTAATTTAGTGTAGTGTAGTTTTAATAATAATTTTAATTTGTAAATTAATGAGCATTGTAAACAAGATTAAAATCAAATAGTAATAGTGTACAATGTTAATCAACATTCCTTGTGGGATCGATATCTGAAGTACTATAATCGGTACACTGTATACTTGTGATATTTAAGCTTTGAGAAAAAGCATAGCATATCTCCTTAACATAGACACGTGAAATACATCATGGATTCTTTTAAATTTTGGTGACAGCTTCAACCTGTAAGCAATTGGTCCCACACGCTGTATCACTTCATACGGTCCAATGAACCTGGGATTGATTTTGCCTTTCTTACCAAATCATATGACTTTTTACCAAGGTGAAACCTTCAAGAATATCTTGTCACCCATATTGAATTCTATATCCTTCCTCTTTAAGTCTACATAGTATTTCTACCGATACACTGTAGCTTTCAGAATGTCTTTGATCAATTTCACGTTTTCTTTAGTTTTTTTCATCAAGTTAGGTCCAACCAGCTTACTCTTGCTCAATTAAGTCCAGCATAATGGAGTTCTACATTTTCTCCTGTATAATGCTTCAAATGGTTCCATTTTAATGCTAAACTGATAACTGTTATTGTAAGCAAATTCTTCCAGTGGAAGATACTTTTCCCAATTTTTGCCAAATTTTAGTATACAACACCATAACATATCTTCTAATATTTGTATCATTCGTTTGGATTGGCCATCTATCTGTGGATGGAAAGCAATGCTATAAACCAAATGAGTCCCAATGCTTTTTGATGTTTTTGCCAAAATCTAAATGTAAATCGCGGGTCTCTGTTTGGGATGATAGAAATAGGCACATCGTGTAGTCTCACTATCTTATTTTCATAGATCTCTGCAAACTTAGATAAGGATAAATTCAACCACACAGGGAGAAAGTGAGGAGATTTATTCATTCTATCCACTATCACCCAAATAAAATCATGTTGCTTTCTGGTAAGTGGCAATCCGGATACAAAATCCATGGAAATCCATTCCCATTTCCATTCTAGTATGGTGATGGGATGTAATTACCCAGATGGAACTTGACTCTCGGCTTTTACTTGCTAACATATAAGATATTTGGCCATAAAGTATGATATTTCCCTTTTCATTCTCTACCGCCAATAGGTCATCTTTAATTCTTGGAACATTTTGTTGCTGTATGGATGTATAGTGTAGTGGCTACTGTGGGCTTCAGTCAAAATATTTTTCTTCAATTCTACATCATCGGGTACACAGATTCTACTTTTGTAGTATAGGCAATCACCCAGACCCAAGGTGAATTCACTTTCTTTTCTCGCTTGCACTTGAGAAATGATAGAAACTAACCTATCATCTTATCTCTGTGTGGCTTTCACCTATTGTAGCCAATTCGGTCTCAATTGTATTTTAGCTATAAGTTCTTCATCGAGTGCCACTTTTAATTTAATATTCATAGCTCGAAGGGCTAACAAATTTTTCCTGCTCAATGCATCTACCGCCACGTTCGCTTTGCCAAGATGATAATCAATCAAGTAGTTATAATCTTTGATAAGCTCCTGCCATCGTTTTTGACTCAAATTTAGTTCCTTATGTGTAGGCAAGTATTTTAAGCTTTTGTGGTCGGTGTAGATGTAACACTTTTCCTTATATAAATAGTGTCTCCAAATCTTCAAGGAAAATACAATTGCTGCTAATTCCAGATTAGGGGTAGGATAGTTTCTTTCATGTAATTTCAATTGTCTAGAAGCATATGCCACCACTTTATCTTCCTACATGAGCACACATCTTAACCCATTTTTGGAAGTATCACTATAAATGAGATAGGGCTTACCCGAACTGGGTTGTGTGAGAACAGGAGCTTCAGTCAACATACTCTTTAATTTCTCGAAGATTTCCTAGCGTTTATCAATCTGCTTGAACTTGGCATTCTTTTGTAATAGCTTGGTAAGTTGGGAACCTATCATAGAAAATCCCTTGATAAATCGTTTGTAGTATCTATCCAATCCAAGGAAACTTCAAACCTTTGTAACATTTTTGGATGGTTTCCATTCAATGATAGCTTCAATCTTTTTAGGATCCACTTTAATATCCTTTGCTAATACTACATGACCAAGGAAAGTGACTTCATTCAACCAAAATTCACATTTGTTGAATTTAGTATATAGTTGTTTATCCCTTAAGGTTTGCAAAACTATTCGCAAGTGCTTATCATATTCTTCTGGAGTTTTGGAGTACACAAAAATGTCATCAATAAACACCGCCATGAAATGATCTAAATATGGATGGAAGATGCGATTCATTAAATCTATAAATGCACCCGATGCATTAGTAAGGCCAAAAGGCATAACTAGAAAGTCGTAGTGTCCATATCGGGTGCGAAAAGTAATTTTTGGGATGTCTACTTTCCTTACCCGAAGTTGATGATAACCCAACCTCAAATTAATTTTTGAAAACACGCCTGCAACCTTCAGTTGATTAAATAGGTCATCAATTATGGGCAATGGACATTTATTCTTTTTGGTGACTTTATTCAATTGCCTGTAATCGATGCATAACCTAAGTGATCAGTCTTTCTTTTTTACAAACAACACCAAAGCTCCCCAGGGTGAGAAACTAGGATGAATAAAGCCTTTTCCAATAATTCTTTCAACTGAACCTTTAACTCTTTCAAATCTATAGGCATCATACGATAAGGAACCATCGAGATAGGTGCCATACCAGGTAGTACATCAATAATAAATTCAACTTCTCTTTCAGGTGGCAATCCTAGTAAATCATCAGGAAAGTCTCGGACTATAGGTACATTACTAACCTTCAGTTTATCTTCTTTAACTTTCATCACAAAAGCTAGATAAGTTGCACATCCCTTCCAAATGCATTTGTTTGCTTTAGTAGTCTAGATAACATTTGAGAAAAAGTCAGATCTTTCACCCATAACTATTATCTCTTCTTCCTTCGGAGTCTTTAATGTGATTCTCTTCAAGCGATAGTCAACTATTGCCTGATGTTTATAAAGCCAATCCATCACCATGATGACATCAAACTCATGGAATGGAAGCTCAATCAAATTTGTAGGGAAGATAGTCTGTTGTATCTGAATATGACAATCTCTATATATCTTGTTCACTACCACACTATAACCTAATAGGTTGCTTACTAAGATACCCTGGTTTAACTTTCCTTTTTATAACCTTTTTTTTCTATGCAATTTTGGTGCTTAAATATGAGTGTGTGGACCTAGGATCTATCAATGCATAAACAAGGTCATCAAACAAGTAAAATTTACCTACAATCAAATCAGGTGCATCTAGGTCCTCCTAAGCTCTTACTGCATAAGTCCATACAAAAGGTTGCCTATCTATGGCTAGTGGAGCTGGTACACTACCATAAGTGGATGTATCCCCACTGGGTCCACCTCTGTATCATCCTCGAGCTGAAGTAGTTGCTTGTCTACTAGTAGGGGCTTGTGCAGCTGATGTAGTAGCCTATGCCTGTACATGTGGACAATTCCTTAACAAATGCTCTTAAGACCCACATATTAGGTATGCTCTTGTCAATCTCCAACACTCACCTAAATGCCAACATCCACAATAAACTGGTACCTCATATCTGTTAGGGCCCTGACCCCGTGGAACATTAGCTACTGAAGCTGTAGATGGTGTTGCTCGTGTTGCAGTATGCTGACTATTTCTGGTGTACCTATAGAGTGTTGTGGAGGAGCTGCAGTTGAACCTTTAAATCTTTTACTAGACCTGCCACTAGCTACTCCTGATGATGGTCTTTTATTTTGTAGAAATCAGGCTCGTCTATTTGCCTCTACAAGCTAAATTACTTTCATCTTTATTGCTGCATCAACTAATTCTTTTCTATCGGTGTAATCCCAAACTACTAATACTTTTCTGAGGTCATTGTGAAGTCCCCTCTCAAAAAGCTGACACATCTTCTCAGGTGGAATATGATAATCTTTCATGTAGAAACTGAGCCTCTCAAACTCCCAGTCATATTCTTGCACCATCCGGGTTCCCTAGCGTAATCGCCAAAATGCTTCCTCTATAGCTCGTTGAAATTCTTTACCCACATATTTATCTCTAAATTGCCAATAAAAGTAATCCCATGTAATCTATTCAGGTGGAGTGTAGTGCCTAATGGTATCCCACCATACATAAGTTGGGCCCTGGAATAATGCAACTGCTCCCTCTAATTTTTCTTTTGGTGGGCTATGTATAATTTCAAATAATCTTTCCATTTTATTTAGCCATTCCTCGGCATTCATAGCAGTAACCTGCTCTCGACCATAGAAGTCTTCTACACCCAATCTTCTTAACTATTATAGAATAGGCCTTTTATGTGGCTGAGGTGGTGGTTGTTGCTAAGGCTGAGCAGGAGCTGGGGCCTGGAATCTCTGAAAGAACTTCACCATCATCTGCATAAAATTAGCTGGTGCAGGTGGCAGTGGTGCCTGGGGTACTGGAGTAGGAGTATACTGACTAGGCTGCTATGATCGGTTACTTGGTATTGATTCATTCACTTTGGACTTGCTCAGGCCCAACTCTCAGCATCACTTACCAACTCAGTTACTTGTCTAGAATTGAAAGCCAATGCTATCACTGAAATACACAAGGGACATGCAAGATTAAATTCAAAAGTTACATCATAACTATGTGGCATGTACATATGTTCATTCATTTACCCCATCATTATCACTTATGTATTTACTCTGATCTTAGGACTGCCTAAACAATGCTTTGATACCATAAAATGTGACACCCTATGTTTAATCTTATTTCCCTATATATTTTATTATTATATTCTTAATATTTTCTTAAGCTGTGATATCTTTTTATTTAAATTTACTCTAAATTAACTAATTCATATTTCATATTCAATTTTCATTAGGTATCACTCAATTATTCAATTGATAAAATTTTTGGTAGCATGACGGCTTAAAAATCATGCTATCCAAACCTGCAATTATTCAAATTCACAATCCCTATAATTTCGTCCACCTCTAATTCTCCATTCACATGCATATCACTTCTAAATTTCAATTCCCATCTCAAACACATATCACACACACATCACATTTATCATCCATTAAGTTCACTAAGTATTTACGTGTCATTACATTAGACGCCACACACACACACACACACACACACACACACACACACACACATACACACACACACACACACACACACACATACACACACACACACACACACACACACATATATATATATATATTACATAACTTCATAGAAAATTTCATAATCCAAAAACCCAAAAGATTTTCATATGTACATGCCACTAAACCTTCCCCTATTGGTCTCACTAAACTTATCCATGCACGCAGTTAAAAGCAACCACGCACTAAGCAATATTGTCGCTTAGTGGTGGATACATTTACATAAAATCCCACCTATTTATTTTATTTACTTAATTTAATCATAATTACCTTTTTGTCCTTAAAAAAATTCTTTTATTAAATCAATTCATAATTTATTCTTTTTTGTACTATAATTTACTCCTGGTTTCTTTAATTACCATTTTTCTTGCTTAATTTCACTTATTCATATAATTAAGTGAAAAATTACAATTAAGTCCCTAAAGTTTGACTTTTATCTTATTTTAACCTAATTGACTTCAATTTTGACCACTTTGACCTTCTTTGACTTTAGATTTAATTTAGGTATATAATTTACAATTTAGTCCCTAAAACTTTTTTTAAGATGGCAAATTACATTTCGGTCCCTGAGCTTTATCTTATTTACAGTTTCATTTTTTTTAGCCTATTTAACTATTTTAATTTATTTATTCACCTTTTTAATTAAAATTTACAATTATACCTTTCTTTTATCATGTAATTACCTTTTTACCCCTATTTAACTTATCAACCTCATTTTTCACCTTATTTCTCATTTATTTACATTTATAATATCTTTAATACAATATTTATCCTTTTATCCTTATTTACTTGTTAAATTATGATTTTACCCCTAGTTATGACAAGTAAAAATCCTTAAATTAGGGATAATCGAAATGAGGACTTCAGTGATTTCAATGTACTTAGGGGACTATAGAACATGGGGTACGATACCAAATTCCCCAGTTTACCATATAATAAGTCGGCTAAACTTCCATATGCAACATAATCACAATTCACAGTAAATTTTTTATAAACTTATAATAATACCACGGTGTATATGTCCCTATGGCTATCCATTATATCCTGAGATCCTGGATTATCCACTGTATACTAAGGGCAATAATAATATTTATATTATATTACATTTTTACACTATTAGTTATTATATTTATATTATATTGACATCATTAGGACTAAATTTGCTTTTGTATAGGCTTATCAATTATAAATTTCATACATATAGATCTAATACCATAAGAAAATAATTAAATCATGCCATTAACGTCACTTGTACCATTTGGCAACTTAGTTAGATCATACATTCATAATGTTTTCTGTAAGGACCCAAAATAGGCCCTAGTAGAATTTAAGGGCAATTACATGTTATTAAAGTTTAATTAAGCATTATTGGATGAATTATTAAGAGTTAAGATATTGATTGGGGAAAAAATGTTATTAAGTTATCATTAATTATGTGATAAATGTGTGAATTATATGGTATGAATTTTATAAGGGCATAATTAAATTATTATGTTGGTATAATAATATTCAAGGTTGTAATTGAAGTATGATGTATTAGTTATGGGGTCAATTTTTGATACAATTAAAAATTGGACCAATTGTAATAAAAGAATAATAAATTAGGATGCAATTAAAAGAAGATAGAAAGGTTGGGGTCAATATGGAAGAAAAGGTTTAATTGGGAGTTAATTTATAACATGCAATTAGTTGAAGGATTAAAAAAGGAATTGTGAGGGACCAAGCTAATGTCACATTCCAATTAAACTCACATGCAAGACAAGTATAAAAGGGGCATTGTGAGGTGGACAATATATGCAAGAAGGAAAGAAAAGAATAACCTATTTTGTTACACTTTCCTTTTTCTCTTCTACTCAAAAAGAAAATCTGTAACTTTCATCTCTTTTATCTCTTTAATCCAGCCCCCATTTCACTTAAAGAACATCTTCATATTTCTACCTTATGCATGGATGGAAGGGTTGATTAAAGAGGCTTACAAGGGTATAAGAGAACTAGAAGATTGGAAGAAAAAGGAAGAGAAAGAAATAAGAGGATTTTGAAGACGATTTGAGTTGCATGTTAAGGTTTGGGAACCTACTTTTCATGCATGTGTTTTCCTTGAGTGAAATATGTGATTACAATATGATATGGATGCATTTTGATATAGTGTTATAGCTACAAAAGAGGAGATTTAAAGATTTACCACTTGCATGTGTTATTTGATAAAGTTAGGATAAATAAATTGTTAAAAGCTTGATTTGAGATTATTTTAAAGTAATGTTCTTATAGAAAGGTTATAATACAATGTATGAAATTATATTTGATAAGTAACTGGAAATAAAATATCAATCTTTGATGTTTAAAACTACATGCATGTAAGTTTTAAAATTCTGGGTTTGGGTTCACATGACCTAGTTATATTCTTTTCATAATATCTTGAGTTTGAGAATAGATAATTAGATGATTCCAATTGGGTTTTAAATTAAACTTCTAGACAAATATTTCATAAGAAGAAAGCACATTTTAATTCTGCTTCTAAATGGGTCATAATCTAGTTTGAAAATCGGATAAGTGTACAATTTCATACTCATGAACATTCTTTAGTATTTGGACGATTTCATTCAATTTAGAACTGATATTGAGATGAGGTTTGATGTTATAAAAAAATAGAAATGTATATCTACAACTTTGTAGAAGAAAACTTTTTTCTAAAAAGGTCATTTAGTATGTCAAAAATGAAGTACTTAATGAGTTTATTAAGAAGTTTGCAGGATTCTGGGAACAGGGGGAAAGTTTGTTTGGCCAAAAAGACTACTATCACGAGGGCGACATTTGTCACGAGCATGTAAGGCCCCTAAATGACCTTAATTGAAATTTTTATGATTTTAGTAGGATTTTTATTTGATTAAGATTAAAATTAAATGAGAATTTTGTATAAGTATGGGACAAGGGATAAATTATATTTTTATTATTTTAATTGCATGAAAATAAAATTTAATAATGTGGTTTAATATTAATCGAGGGTATAATTAGAGTATAAAGTATTGATTAGGCATAAATTTGTAATTATGACATTTTAGGGGTTAATTGTGAATAAAAGAATAATTGTGTGGTCAATTTAAGAGAAAGAATTAAAAGGAGGGGTTAATGTTTAACATGCAAAGACTAGCTAGGTTAAATTGTGACATGCAAAAGGTTTAAGGACTAGAATGGATATTTTCTACTATTATTTAAGTTAATTTTAGTGGAAAGAAAGAGAAATGGGAGAGTGAATTGAGAGAGAGGGTTGACATCTTCAATTTGAATCATTTCTTCTTCATCTCCTACAATTATATCTTAATCTCTCAATTTACCTATGAATTCATGAAGAAAATTTCATGCATGTAGGTTGTTCAAGAAAATATTGATATAAATTATTGAGGTATGGTTTTAATTTGGTTATCTTCATCATCATCATCTTCTTATTCATTGTCTATTTGGATTTCGGTTGGGAAAAGCTGCTGGAAATGATGGATTAGAGAATGATTTATATTGTAGTTAAAAAAGGAGAAGGTAGAAGATACAAAGAAAAAGGTCTTGCAAAGGATTAATTGGCTAAAGGAAATTAGGTCAAGGTAAGGGATTAGGGCTACCTTAATGCATGTGAATTTTGTTGTTGCATGTGAATATGGTTGCTGGAACTTGTTTTGATTAAATTGAATTTGTAGTAATTAAAAGAGAGTACAATGTAAGAAATGTGCATGAAGGGATAAGATGAATATTCTGACCTAGTGACTGAAAATTTAGTGTAAGTTGTAATAGAGACCTCTAATTGTAACAAATCAAATTTTTGTAGCTATACAAGACATTTGCCTACAAAATTGAAGAGGAACCTACCTTCAATTCTGCCTCTAGATATTTTTTATGATTTATTGAATTTAGGAGAACTTCTAATTTCGGATTCTAGACCAGGTTGGGGAAATTTTGAGATATCTGTATGTACAATGATTATAATGCATGACATTAATTCTTATGCATAATAGTCTTCTAATTATACATTTCATATGGAGGAAGTAATGCCTAATTTTATTTCCAAGTATGTCAAATATTAGCATGAAATTTATTGAATTTGTTTGTATTATAAAGGTACAGATTTTGGTATTTTGGGCAAAAGTATTAGTAGAGAAGTCAAAATCTTATGCTGTAAAATTCTGGGTAACTTTTATACATAAAGCAAATTTTTGATGAAAAAATATTGGTCTAAATCTCTCTTAATTTTATGCTATGAATTTTTATAAGTGACAGCAAACACTATTTTGGTTCTATGAACAGCCTATAGTATTTCTCAAATATCTTGAGCTATAGGAAACTAGACACATAGGGAAATTTTATTGTAGAAGATCATTTAGCCTAAAAATGACATTTTTAAATTCAATTGTGGCTCACAAGTTGAGTTCAGAATGCTGCCCCATGCAGATTTTTAATGTACTTTATCTTATGGTTTTCAATTAATTGAGCTAAATATGTGTTTATGTGATTACAAAATGAATTGGATAGAGCATATAATATGACTATTAATACAATATTATATGTATACATATACATTCACAAGTGTACATGGGTAAGGACTTGTGATGAATATATCTAACATATATTTGTGATGAAATTTGCGCATGATTGTTATATGTATGATTAATGTTTGTATTTTCTTTTATGGTGAGCAAGTCTATATTATGACATGTACCTATGTCATGAAATAAGTAATATAATAGTATGACCATGTCATATGTAAGGTTTTATGGATATCATGTTAAGGTATTTATAAGATAATATATGCTCAATTGCCAAAACATTGACTTGTTAAATGGCAAAATTGTTACATGTACTTGTATAAACTAGAGATTTTGGATTTTTTTCATGATCATACACCTAGTGGTGCTATATTGGAAAATTCTAAGAACAAAGCATGACTTAGGTTGAGCACTTATACAGGTATCGAATATTAACTAATTGACATGTTATGATCACGCTAAATATGATGATGAATGTTAACACGATCAGAAACTATGTGTATCAATATACATGAACTTTGCATACATAGTTTTACAGCAGTAATAATATATCTATACCATAGTTATATGTATGCAAATTGACTTTTAATCAAGTGTAAAAATTGTATATGAAAACAGAATGTAACAAAGTATTGCTTGCAATTAGAGTTCAATTGTGGATAGATAGGCGCCTATAGAGATATTGTAGCTTCCACAGTCGACCTTTTTAGGTCCACAATATAGTTGATCTTGTTGAATCTTGCACAGCCTATTAGGGTTGTTACTTAACCTCGCTTGGGTCCTTGACCGATCCACTGTACATTTGGCCCTGATTGGGTCCATAGTTTTGATATCTTCGGATATCCACCGTTTTGATACCCTCAGATATCCACCGTTCCCATTATCCACCTTTAGAACTTCAGCAGACTAAACTATTGTGTTGTTACGTTACAGTTAAATTTTAGATAGATAAAGCATGATACATGAGATAATATGTTAATTGTATTTCCCATTGCATATGTGATAGTTGGATATTTTTGATACTAATCCTCCTATGTTATGCTTTAATTTCAAGCATGTTAATATAAATATGAGAATTGATTGTTAATGATGATATTCTATTCTGTCATTTATTTATTTTAAATATGTTATTCTTGTTATTATTAACTTTTGTATGTTATATGCTTCGGACAATCGCTGTGAGTGGTTGTCTTTCAAAATTAGCATCCCCGCTAAGCTTTATAGTTTAGCACGGGTTATTTAATCCGTGTAGGTACTGTTGTAAAAGCTTTTGCTCAAGAACGATCTCTGCATCAGGACCGGCCAACACCTTAGTCGTAGAAGTTGATGTAGGATTCTTTTTGGTTATTTTTGGTGCAAGTTCTTTTGCACGTTTAATATGTATAAAAAAGGCTATCAAATATATATATATATATATATATATATATATATATGTAATATGAAGTAAGTGATGTAATAATTTTAGTAAAAGAAGGCTAAAGCATACATGCATATAGTGGCTAAAATGCTTAGTCATAAATATGCTAGATCAATTGATAAATGTTATGCATGATAAGATATGAAGTTAAGATAGTTATAACTAACATGAAAATGATGAGTATGTTATAGAATAAGCCATTATGCATACGTAATTAAGAGACTGAAGTTGTGAAAAATACCTAATTAATGTATAGGATACCTATATAAGTAGACTATTTGATATGATAAATGTATACAACTTTGGGTTAATAACCTACTATTATGTGATTGAAAGGTATAACATGATGCATGATAAAGGCATTAGATTAAGGTGTTTCAATTTGGTATCAGAGCCAGGTTTAGCCTTTTCTTGGCAATGTGAGTATAGGATCTTTTAATATGAGATAATGTTGTGTTGGCCTAATGCAGAAGTTCCTATTTTCTTATAGATTCAAGATGGAGAATTCCTTTAAGGATACTATAGAAGAATCGGCTAAAAGTAATTTGTCGGTTTGATCAAATCCTCCTAATCCAGTGACTTCATCATCGCATCGAAATGAAATTCCTACTGTAGTTCTTGGAGAGGCCTTGTTAAAAATTTCTCAGGATATGGCCTAGATTTTGCAAATAATGACTATGCTCAAGGCTTCAATATCTGAAATTAGAAAGCATAAGGCACAAGAATTTATGGGCACTAATTTAGAACAATCTGAAGAAGCTGAGTTCTAGTTAGAAAAGCTAGAAAGGATATTTGATGAAATTAACTGCCCTGCAAATCACAAGGTATCTTGTGTTGTGTCCTTACTTTAAGGCATGGCTTATGATTGGTGGAAGTTGATTTTGAGACAACCTCAAATACCTGACCCACTTACCTGGGAATTCTTTGAGGGAGAGTTCAAAAAGAAATATGTTACTGAGGCTTACAAGGAGGAGAAATTAAAGCAGTTTCTGAGTTTGAGACAAAAAGCTTTATCTGTGGCTGAATATGAAAAAGAATTTAGCCGGTTATGCAAGTATGTTCCAAAGGAAATGTTGACAGGAGTATTTAAATACAGGCACTTTGAAGATGGGTTGAATGATCGAATCAAAGAAAAATTATTCGGATTTACATCTCTAAACGTGGTAGATTTTTATCAACTGGTTACAACTGCTATGAAAATTGAAAAGTATGAAATAGCTAAAAGAGAGAGGGAGCACAAAAGAAGTGGTCCCAGGGGAGGATCATCTGCTGGAAAAAGATTTAGAGGAACTCAAGGAGGTCAGCTTGTAGAGTCTGTTTTTAGTTCTGCTAATAAAGGAAAGAAACAAGAATCTTCTGCCAAGTTTAAAAATGAGAAGGAAGCTTCAGGAAGACAGAGTAGGGGTCAAGCACCTGAGTGTTCACATTGTTCCTTGCACCATTGGGGTAATTGTAGGAAACTGGCTAGAGAATGCTTTAGATGTGGCAGTGCTAATCATTTTATGGCAAATTGTCCTTTAAAATTGGATCAAGTTTTTAAGCAAAAGAATAGTAGGGGAGCTTCTAATGCACCCCCATCTGAAAGAGGTAGAGGCAGAGGAAGGGGTGGATTAGCTCATCATTGATCTCAGTCCCTAAATATGTCAAAAATAGTTGATAGACCTTCTACTCAAATGGTTGCTAGATGGCTTATGCAATAAAGGCTCAGGAGGAACAGAATGCTCCAGAAGTTATAGCTGGTATTTTTTCTCTTTATAATTGTAACATACATGCACTCATTGATTCTGGCTTTACTCACTCATATATTTGTATTGGGGTATCGGGTAGAGATAGGTTGAAAACACAACAGTTAGATTTTGATGTATGTATAACTAGTCCATTGGGACATAGTATAATTGTTAATAAGGTGTGTAAAGACTGTCCCATAGTAGTTCAAGGGAGAGAGTTTCCAGTAGATTTGATTGTGTTTCCTTTTCATGAGTTTGATGTAATTCTAGGAATGGATTGGTTATCCAAGCATCATACAGTGGTAAATTATGAAATGAAAATAGTAACTTTCAAAGATGATGAAGGAAAGGAAGTGGTAGTAGAAGGCAACTGTTCTAAGCTTTCAACTAATGTTATATCAGCAATGCAAGCTAGGCGTTGTCTTAGAAAAGGATGTGAAGCATTTTTAGCTTTAGTCCTTGACTCAAAAAGGGATACAGTGAAGCTTGAGAATATACCAATTGCGAAAGAATTTCCAGAAGTATTTCCTGAGGAATTAGCTGGTCTTCCTCTAGAAAGAGATGTTGAGTTGTCTATTGATCTGTTACCTGGTATAGTCCCAATCTCCAGGGCACCATACAGAATGGCTCCATCTGAATTAAAAGAGTTAAAGGTTCAATTACAGGAATTGTTAGACAAAGGCTTTATCAGACCCAATGTGTCACCTTGGGGTGCTTCAGTTTTATTTGTTAAGAAGAAGGACGGGTCTATGAGAATGTGTATCGATTATACATAGTTGAACAAAGTGACAGTGAAAAACAAATATCCATTGCCTCAAATTGAGGATTTATTTGATCAGTTAAGTGGTGCTGATGTGTTTTCAATGATAGATTTGCGATCAGGATATTATCAGCTCAGAGTTAAAGATGGGGATGTTCCTAAGACTACATTTAGAACTCATTATGGGCATTATGAATTGTTAGTTATGCCATTTGGGTTGACTAATACACCTGATACATTCATGGATCTTATGATTAGGGTATTCAGACCCTATTTGGATCAATTTGTTGTAGTGTTTATTGATGACATATTAATTTACTCCAGAAATAAAGCTGAGCATGCTGAACATTTGAGAATTGTATTGCAAACTTTAAAAGAAAATGAATTGTATGCCAAATTGAGTAAATGTGACTTCTAGCTTAAGGAAGTTTCTTTCTTAGGTCATGTTATATCTACTGAAGGTGTTAGGGTTGATCCAAATAAAATTGAAGCTATTGTTAACTGGAGACCACCCAGGAATGTACATGAAATTAGAAGTTTTCTTGGATTGGCAGGTTATTATCATCATTTTGTGAAGGGTTTTTCTGTCATTGCTTCACCCCTCACTAAGCTGTTAAGGAAGAATATTAAGTTTGAATGGTCTGATCGTTGTCAAGCAAGCTTTGAAAGGTTGAAGAAGATGTTGACAGAAGCTCCAGTGTTGACTCAACCTATGTCAGGGAAAGAGTATACAATGCACAGTGATGCTTCTAAGGTTGGTTTGGGTTGTGTATTAATGCAAGATTGTAAAGTTGTAGCTTATGCATCTAGGCAATTGAAAACATATTAACATAACTACCCGACTCATGATCTAGAACTGGCAGCGGTGGTATTTGCTTGAAAGATTTGGCAACGTTACTTATATGAGAAAAAATGCAGGATTTATACAGATCATAAAAGCCTCAAGTACTTGCTTACTCAAAAAGAACTTAATTTAAGGCAGAGAAGATGGTTGGAACTATTCAAAGATTATGATAGTATAGTTTACTACCACCTAGGAAAAGCGAATGTGGTTGTTAATGCCTTGAGTCATAAGAAAATGGCAATATTGATGTTAAAATAGTGCAGATGGAAATTTACTTCGGATGGTGCCTTACTAGCACAGCTTAAAGTTAGGCCCATGATTATACAGACAGTGATAGATGCTCAAAGGGATGATGTAAAGTTACAACAGATTATCAAAGCAGTTTGTGAAGGAGATAAATTAGATTTTTCAGTGAAAAAAGATGGTGGTGTATACTACCATAACAGGTTGTGTATTCCTGATGACAAAGAAGTGAAAAGAATATTATTGCATAAAGCTCATAATACTGCATTTACTATGCATCCAGGTGGGAACAAGATGTATCAAGAGTTGAAACAGATTTATTGGTGGCCTGGCATGAAGAAGGATATTGTTGATTATGTTTCTAAATGTCTAAAATGTCAATAAGTGAAAGCAGAACATCAGTTTACTTCAGGTCTTTTGAATCCCATTTTGATTCCACAGTGGAAGTGGAAAGACATTACCATGGATTTTGTTACTAGTTTGCCTCTTTCTCAAAGAAAATATGATGTTGTTTGGGTAATAGTGGATAAGTTAACAAAAGTAGCTTACTTTTTACCAGTTCGAATAGATAATTCCATGGATAGGCTTGCAAAATTATAAGTGAATGAGATTGTACGGTTACATGGTATACCTGTGTCTATAATATCGGATCGAGATCCAAGATTTACATCGAGATTTTGACAGAGTCTACAACAAGCTTTGGGAACACAGCTCAAGTACAGTACAGCTTTTCATCCTCAAACGGATGGACAATCCGAAAGGGTTATTCAGATTCTAGAAGATATGATGAGGGGATGTGCTTTGGAGTTTTCTGGAAGTTGGGATAAATACGCAGCCTTAATGGAATTTGCTTATAATAATAGCTATCAGAAAAGTATTCAAATGGCACTATATGAGGCTTTGTATGGCAGGAAATGTAGAACTCCAGTCTACTGGACTGAGTTGATTGAATGTAAATTAATTGGTCCTGACCTTGTTAGAGATACATATTAAAAAGTTCAATTTATCAAGTAGAGGCTGAAAGAAGCTAGTGACAGGCAGAAATCATATGATGACTTGAAAAGAAAAGATATCGAGTACTAGGTGGGTGACAAAGTGTTTTTAAAGGTACCTCCCTGGAGAAAAGTTCTTAGATTCATTGGTTGGCTTTTCCTATGGAATTAGCCAAGCTTCATGATGTGTTTCATGTGTCTATACTTCGAAGATATCGCTCTGATGAATCTCATAAGTTACAAGTTCAAGATATTCCATTGTAGTCGGATTTCACATATGATGAGGAACCGAAGGAAATCCTGGCTAGGGAAATCATGCAATTGAGGAACAAATAGATCCCTCTAGTTAAAGTACTCTGGCAACATCATGATTTACAAGAAGTAACTTGGGAGCCAGAGGCAGTCATGAGAAAGCAATATCCTCAATTGTTTATATCAGGTATGAATTTTGAGGACAAAATTCCTTAAGGGGGAGAGATTTGTAAGGCCCCTAAATCACCCTAATTGAAATTTTCATGATTTTAGTAGGATTTTTATTTGATTAAGATTAAAATTAAATGAGAATTTTGTATAAGTATGGGACAAGGGATAAATTATGTTTTTATTATTTTAATTACATGAAAATAAAATTTAATAGTGTGGTTTAATATTAATTGAGGGTATAATTGGAGTATAAAGTATTGATTAGGGGTAAATTTGTAATTATGACATTTTAGGGGTTAATTGTGAATAAAAGAATAATTGTGTGGTCAATTTAAGAGAAGGAATTAAAAGGAGGGGTTAATGTTTAACATGCAAAGACTAGCTAGGTTAAATTGTGACATGCAAAAGGTTTAAGGACTAGAAGGGATATTTTCTACTATTATTTAAGTTAATTTTAGTGGAAAGAAAGAGAAATGGGAGAGTGAATTGAGAGAGAGGGTAAGCATCTTCAGCCTTGAATTATTTCTTCTTCATCTCCTACAATTATATCTTAATCTCTCAATTTACCTATGAATTCATGAAGAAAATTTCATGCATGTGGGTTGTTCAAGAAAATATTGATATAAATTATTGAGGTATGGTTTTAATTTGGTTATCTTCATCATCATCATCATCTTCTTCTTCATTCTCTATTTGGATTTCGGTTGGGAAAAGCTAATGAAATGATGGATTAGAGAATGATTTATATTGTAGTTAAAGAAGAAGAAGGTAAAAGAGGAAAAGGTCTTTCAAATGATTAATTGGCTAAAGGAAATTAGGCCAAGCTATGGGATTAGAGCTACCTTAATGCATTTGAATTTGGTTGTTGCATGTGACTATGGTTTCTGGAATTTGTTGTGATTAAATTGAATTTGTAGTAATTAAAAGAGAGTACAATGTAAGAAATATGCATGAAGGGATGAGATGAATATTCTGACCTAGTGACTGAAAATTTAGTGTAAGTTGTAATAGAGACCTCTAATTGTAACAAACCAAATTTTTGTAGTTATATAAGACATTTTCCTACAAAATTGAAGAAGGAACTTACCTTTAATTCTGCCTCTAGATATTTTTTATGATTTATTGAATTTAGGAGAACTTTTAATTTCAGATTCTGGACCAGGTTGGGGAAAATTTGAGATATCTATATGTACAATGATTAGAATTACATGAGATTAATTCCTATGCAAAATATACTTCTAATTATACATTTCATCTGAAGGAAGCAATGCCTAATTTTATTTCCATGTATGTCAAATATTAGCATGAAATTCGTTAAATCTATTTGTACTGTAAAGGTACAGATTTTGGTATTTTAGGCATAAGTATTATTAGAGAAGAAAAAATCTTATGATGTAAAATTATGGGTAAACTAGATACCTAGGAGCACGTTTTTTATGAAGAAATGTTGGTCTAAATCCCTCTTAATTTTATGCTATGAATTTTTATAAGTGACAACAAACACTATTTTTGTTCTATGAACAGCCTATAGTATTTCTTAAATATCTTGAGCTATAGGTAAGATATTAAGGTGAATTTTGATGCTATGGAAACTAGAAACATAGGGGAATTCGATTGTAGAAGATATTTAGCCTAAAAATGACATTTTAAAATTCAATTGTGGCTCACAATTTGAGTCCAGAATGCTGCCCCGTGAAGATTGTTAATGTACTTTATCTTATGGTTTTCAATTAATTGAGCTAAATATGTATTTAAGTGATAACAAAATGAATTGGATAGAGCATGTAATATGAATATTAATATAAGATTATATGTATACATATAAATTCACACGTGTACATGGGTAAGGACATGTGATGAATATATCTAACATATATTTGTGATGAAATTTGTGCATGATTGTTAGATGTAAGATTAATGTTTGTATGTACTTTTATGGTGAGCAAGTCTATATTATGACATGTACCTATGTCATGAAATAAGTAATATAATAGTATGACCATGTCACATGTAAAGTCTTATGGATAACATGTTAAAGTATTTATAAGATAATATATGCTCAGTTGCCAAAACATTGACTTGTTAAATGGAAAAATTGTTACATGTATAAACTAGAGATTTTGGATTTTTTTCATGATCATACACCTAGTGGTGCTATATTGGAAAATTCTAAGAACAAAGCATGACTTAGGTTTAGCACTAATATAGGTATCGAATATTAATTGATTGACATGTTATGATCAAGCTAAATATGATTATTACTGTTAACACGATTAGAAACTATGTGTATCAATATACATGAACTTTGCATACATAGTTTTACAGTAGTAGTATTATATCTGCACCATAGTTATATGTATGCAAATTGACTTTTAATCAAGTGTAAAAATGGTATATGAAAACAGAATGTAACAAAGTATTACCTGCAATTAGAGTTCAATTATGGATAAATAGGCACCTATAGGGATATTGCAGTTGCCACAGTCGACGTTTTTAGGTCCACAGTATATTAATCCTGTTGGATCTTGCACAGCCCATTAGGATTGTTACATGACCTCGTTTGGGTCCTTGACTGATCCATCGTATAGTTGGCCCTGATTGGGTCCATAGTTTTGATATCTTCGAATATCCACCGTTTTGATACCCTCGGGTATCCACCATTCCCGTTATCCACCTGTAGAACTTAAGCAGGCTAAACTATTGTGTTATTACGTTATAGTTAATTTTTATAAATATAAAGCATGATACATGAGATAATATGTTTAACTGTATTTCCCATTGCATATGTGATAGTTGGATACTTTTGATATTGATCCTCCTATGTTATGCTTTAATTTCAAGCATGTTAATATAAATATGAGAATTGATTATTAATGATGATATTCTATTCTGTCATTTATTTATTTTAAATATGTTATTCTTGTTATTATCAACTTTTGTATGTTATATGTTTCCAACAATCGCTATGAGTGGTTGTCTTTCAAAATTAGCATTCCCACTAAGCTTTATAGCTTAGCATGGGTTATTTAATCTGTGTAGGTACTGCTGTAAAAGCTTTTGCTCAGGAACGATCTCTGCATCAGGACAGGCCAACACCTTAGTCGTAGAAGTTGATGTAGGATTCTTTTTGGTTATTTTTGGTGCAAGTTCTTTTGCACGTTTAATATGTATAAAAATGGCTATCAAATATATATATATGTAATATGAAGTAAGTGATGTAATAAGTTTAGTAAAAAAATGCTAAAGCATGCATGCATATAGTGGTTAAAATGCTTAGTCATAAATATGCTAGATCAATTGATAAATGTTATGGATGATAAGATATGAAGTTAAGACAATTATAACTAACATGAAAATCATGAGTATGTTATAGAATAAGCCATTATGCATACATAATTAAGAGACTGAAGTTGTGGTAAATACCTAATTGATGCATAAGATACCTATATAGATAGACTATTTGATATGATAAATGTATACAACTTTGGGTTAATAACCTACTATTATGTGATTGAAAGGTATAACATGATACATGATAAAGGCATTAGATTAGGGTGTTTCAGAGCACGACATCATGATTTTGCCCATAACTATGCTTTTTATTCCCCTTTATCATTATATTAGGCTACCCCCATGTGTTGCACGTATAACTAAACAAAATAGGCCTTGAATACAAGTATACGAGGGCTATAGACTCGTGTGTATATAAATTTGTATTAAAGTATATTTATGAGTTTGCATGATTTGTATCATTTGCATTGAAAATTATCTATGAATGTATACGTATGCATCATTGAAATTCTGCATTAATAGTTAAGTTATATCACCATGAATAATTATGAAAACTTACACGAGTGGGCATCTAATAAGATGTAATGTGATAACCTAAACCTAAGAGTTTATGTATAGTATCACATCATTATATATATACACTTATGTGAGTATAGATATGCAATCACAACATGAGAATGAACTTAAAGCTATTATATTTAGTTATATGATTTATTTCATTTTTAATATATATATATATATATATATATATATATGAGAATGAACTTAAAGTTATTATATTTAGTTATATGATTTATTTCATTTTTAATTGGGCTAATATATAATATATATATATATATATCACTACAAGAAAAAAGGCTTTCAAGGACGGGAAATACGGTCCTTAAAAGTGCCAATCCGGTCCCTAAAATTTAATAAGGACGGGAAAAACCGGTCGCTATCCCGTCCTTATAGGCTCCGCCGCTAATGATAATTAAGGACGAGATACATCTACCGGTCCTTAAAAGTTTTAAGGACCGGGTAAAAAACTGGTCCCTAAATAGTATTAAGGACCGATTTTTTCGTCCTTAATAATGTAAGTCACGTGCTCTTTAGAGTTAATAAGGACCGAATATATGGTCCATAAAAATATAATAACGACCGTAAATTTTTAAGGACCAGTCTTAAATCCGATCGTGTAAAAACATTAGGGACCGGATAAAAACTGGTCCCAGTTAGTATTAAGGATCGGCTTTACCGTCCTTAATAATGTAAGTCACCTGGTCATTACAATAAATATGGACCAGAAATTCGGTCCTTAAAAATGTAATATTGATAGTAAATTTTTAAGGACCATACTAAAATCCGATCGTTGAAATATACATAAGGAAATGAAATACCATCCTTAAAAGTAATAATCATAGGACCATATGATAGATTAAAGATCATAAAACTTTAATTAGAGACCATTCTTTTTACCCTGTATTTTTAATTTTGTATCACAACTAGAGCATCCAAATTAAGATTGCTCAAAAGCATAGACAATTAATAATATAATACATTCATAGATAATTTGTAATTGATACGTATATAGAATTATCATCCAAAAAATCAATGCATTGTTTATACAGCCCCTTTGCAAAAGAAAAATAATCTATAACAAAATAAGATAATGCTTCTTTATCTAACCAAAAATCTAATGTTCTTTCGAATCTTCATATTCAATTTTGTACTTTAATGTTTTGTCCATACCAAAAACTGCAAAATGTATAAGGAAACAAAATTGATTATGCCAGAAAATATATAAATCTAGTATAAATAATTAATTAAATCTACAAATATTTTGAGAACAAACCTTAGAAAAAGCATATGAAGTAGTCTCAGAAAAGCATGCTGTTAATAGCATATTGTTTATCAAGTTAGTAGCAAAGAAATGCACAAACTAGGATGGCACTTACTACAACAAAATAGGAATTTTCAAGGAAGTTGAGAAATATTCATTTTGACATTTTCCCACTGATTCGACCAATATAATTCAATTACCAAATTGTTGATCCTTCTTATGGTTTATATTTACTTTTCTAAAAAATTAAAGAGAGCACAAATTATTTCTCTTCACCATCTCAATACACAGCTGGTGATCCTTGTCACTATAATGCTCAAATCATAACATCCTTGTCAGTATTTGAGCAAATATAGCCAACTGAGTAAATCTGAATCTATATCTGTGCAAAATAGTAGTAACAATGGAAAAAGTTGATAGACTTTCTTTATTAATATTAATATGAATCAATTGTATGTACATTGCAAAATAATTAATATAATTATTTTACTAATATAATATGCAAATCAGCCAGACGACTGTTAAAAGCAGGCAACTTTATTATTATTATTATTATTATTATTATTATTATTATTATTATTATTATTATTATTATTATTATTATTATTATTATTATAAAGAAAGAGAGATCTAGAAAAATAAAGCTCACTGGGATGGTCAGTTTGATCGCGGATGTCATCGTAAGCTTAAGGAGCCCTTCCCCTATATTTCTAATATCTCAAGGTTCCTATACTTGTCTTGAATTTAGCAACCTTCTCACCTGGGTAGAAGTTAATTTATTAATCAAGACACCCTTTGCAAAGAAAAAGAAAACTATTAAATGAAAATTATAATCAAAAGCAAGTTAAGCACAACTACAGTTGTAGAGGTAGCATAAGTTTTTACAGCACGTTCAGAACCAGCAAGGTCCACCAAATTCTGGAAAAAGGACAAAACATACCAAAATGAAGAAAATTAATGAAGACAGTTTCTCTTTAGAGAGAAGTGCAGAACAGGCAGAAGGGAAATTATCTTTACAACAATGTTGAATGTGAAAAGAACTGCAAATTCAAGAACCATGCAATACAAAAGGAAGGAATGGTGTAAAGATGACAGTTTCCCTAAGAACATACCAACACTGACACACGGACAGCATCACAGGAGTTTCCAATATCCTCGTCCTCAGTTCTATCCCGACTCAAGAAGATGTGAAGCAGGAACATTCAAAGTTCAAAAGAGAGAGAGAGAGAGAAGAACAAGGGTGGTTCATAACAACAATGCTGATTCATAGTCAGGATACAGGCAGAAGATGTGAAGCAGGAACATTCAAAGTTCAAAAAAATAAAGTAAAAGATCTAGCAAGTATTCTGTATAAAGAAAAGAGAGAGAGAGAGAGAGAGAGAGAGAGAGAATTGAGTTCTCAATCGAGTTCTCACTCTTTTCAAATAAATTTTCCAACGTTTATAATTGAAATAATAAAAAGATTGGCGACCCACACGTGAATGGGATGCAGTTGTTGTTATTCTATTGTGCTCGTGACCAAGTCTGTCGATGATGGAGCCTGGGCTACCCAATCTCTTTTGTTTCTAGCACTGAATATGATAAGAGTTTCATTTAGCATTCTTTTATGGGTGCCACTTTCTTTAGTTAATCTTTTAAGAAAGACAGAGAAACTAATTAAACATAAAGAAACCCTTATAGCATCATTCTAAAGAATGGAGCTTAAATCGACAGGGCAAGAATAAAGTAAAAGTTATCCTACTTAATTAGAGGAATGAATTATAGCAAAAATGATGGAACAGTTTTAAAATGACCAAAATGGGAAAGTTAGGAAGAACAATTTGAACAGAAGAGTTAAAGTCTCTCTCGAAAATGCCAGGCTGTTAGATTTGTGACTTCAAGAACTCTCTGCAGTGTCCAGAAGAAGCCAAGTCAATCTAGTGAAGTTACCATTTTGCATTTGTTTTTTTAACCTTTTTGGCTTAAAGACCACATGCAACATAAGCAAATGCTGTTGTCGGTCCCTAAGGGCATTTTCGACTATGGATGAGAATAAATGAAACACCTAATATCTTTCTCTACTATGGATGGGTGGACAATGCTTACATGATCAAATAAATTCAGGTATCAATCCAATGATAAAATGCCAAAAAAAGAAAATAGGTTGTATTGTCACATGCATGGCAGTTTACCATTGGACTGAAGAATAGTCAGTGTGAGTTCTGCTACCTATTGTATTATGTCAAACAAATCATGTACTGCCAGATGGATGACCCCAGGTTCAGTGGCTCAGCCCCGCATAGTATGTGTCTTCCCACTGTTTGTTTGCCCGTAAGCAAATACAGTGCCTATATTGAAAACAAAAAACAGAAATGAAAAAATGTAACCATTTAAACAAAAAGAAAGAACGGATGCAAAACTTTTGTCAACCAAATACACAGACATAATGAATATTCTTTTTTTTATTATGTTCAAACAGAGCTTCCGTTAATCACCAAAAACAGAAGCAAAATGCTTTACAAGAAAGAAATTATGATGAATATTCTTTTTGCAGCAAGAATTGCATATAATAAAATACCATTAAAGCCATGGACTATAGTGCATTTAACACCAAATAGACTTTATAATAACCACCACCAAAATAAAAAGCGTAAAAGAAAGTGAAATCCAAATGCTTTTCCAAGTAAGAAAAAATTGAAGGCTTATTATCTCAGCTACGGCCATCTAATTTCCCAAAAGATATGACAAAAAAAGCCAAAATCATGTGTTTGTTTTCCCTCAATTATTATCCTAGAAACCAAAATTCTACAATTCCCATGAATAAAACCTAGATCTGATAATAAATTTAAGAAAACATACCCCGCGTAATCAATTTCCATCCGAGTCAATCAACCAAATAAAACCTGAATCATATTATAAATGTTAGTAATGTAAAATATAAAGCACTATAAATAGATGTAGTGTACTGCTTCTATGGTAAATGCCTAAGCATTCAAATAAAAGTGAGCTTGTTAATGGAAAATTACTGTATAGGTGACCAGCCAAATATTCCATGGTAAGAAAAAGCTAGACAATAAGACGTTATCATTCACATAACTTACAGTACAATATCCGCATCAGGAAAATAAATAAATGAACAGAAAAACAAATTAGTAGAAGGGTTTTTGAGGTAAAGGGTCTGTGAGACCGAAATAATTTCCCTTTACCAAATTTTTTTTTTATAAGCTGGGAGTATTATTCAGAAAAGAAAAAAACAGAGTACGGCAATCCAAAGTGAATACAGAGCAAAGCAGCCAACACAAAAAAGGGGGTCAGTTTGCAGAGGAGGGTTTGTTCCAAACCAACCACAAAAGAACAATGAAACAGATAACCAGAATAAAATCTGGTGGATACTACAAATATTAACTCACTAGAGAATAGAAAAACTCATGAGCAACCAACCCAGCTATACCAAATGCCAAACAAATCATAAGCAACCAATCTGAGAATCCCATACAGCAACGGCATATGAAGAAGGAGAAGTAAAGTTAAAATATGGAGTAAGCGTAAAACTTCCCTCATCTGATGCTCACCTATTTAAGATCAATAATCATCATTTGAAGAACACGCTGTGAAAATAATCAGATCTGAAGATGTACTATAGAAGCCTCAGCTCCACAGCATCTCGCAGGCAAAGCAAAACAACTGAAATTTGCTAATCTTCTCAGAGTTATCGACGGTGGAGCAAGTCGTATCGAAGCTATGGACAGTGAAGCGAGGAAGAAGAATCCGTTGATAGAAAGCAGCACTGGTGTGGAGTCTAATAAAGTGAAACCCATCTTAGGGCAGAGGAAGTTTTTCTTTTATTTGGAGTAGCGCGGGTTTGTCCCGACTAAGTTTTTTAGTTTTTAGGACTAGAAATTAATAACTTTTAGGACTAGATTTTATCCCCTCACAAATAATATGGATTAAATTGAAAATTAATGACCATATAAAAAACCGGTCCTTATTGATATATTTTTAAGGACTAAAAATCAAACCGGTCCCTAAATTGTGGTCTTTAATAAGCCTTTTTCTTGTAGTGTATATATATATAGTTTGAAGCTTGAAAGATGTTTTAGAATAATGATTCAAAGAATATGTTTAAAGTGAAATGTATGAATATGTCTTTACTTAATTGAAATGACATGATCAAGCATATGTTATGTCACATGTTGGCATGCTAAAATATAAATCTACTATGCTATAGACTCAATTATAGAAATCTTATTAAAACATATAATGGCAATCTTATATGAGACTACGTATACAAGTGTATGCATTAGAGATGGAGTATCTTGTCATGTGATTGTTACATAAGCAAATTGTATAAATTGTTTATGAATTGTGCATATATGTTTATGTACTAGAGAAGATATATATTTTTACATGATCATGTATGGGTACAAATGGCATTATATAATTATAGTCTTGACATACGGAATAGTTACATGATTGAATAGGATTACAAGTACAGAATAGTAATACCCAACAGTGAGCATGTTCATAGGTTTACAGAAAGTTACACATGAGCATGTATATGAGTACATTGTTCATAGTTATACAAAAGTATACATGTGCATATAAGAATATGAATGAATAAAGAAAAGATAAAGTAAAGAGATTATATTGCATGCGTTGATTCTAGGAAATGGATAAATATGCATGCCTATAAGGGTACCTTGCAGCTGTGTCTGAATAGTTTTGGCCTGTTTAGGTCCACTTGAAATTAAAAGTTATAGTGACCTTGTTTGGGTTTAAAAGTTAGAGTTGATTTGAACAACCTCATTTGGGTTGTAGCCGACTCTGTTTGGGTCCACTTGACCGGTCCATATTATTTGTTTGACCCCATTTGGGTCCACCAATTTATCATATAGTTTTATCCCTACAAGGGATCACCGTTTAATACCTCAGGGTATCTTATTTGTACCTTCGGGTGCCACCGTTATAATCAATAGTTTTGTACCTTCGGGTACTACCATATAACCCGATATCCACCTCTTTAGAATAGTTTTATACTATTCTACATATGAAATTCCTTTTGTTGCATACAAAACCTGCATCTAAAAGAATGCCCAATAGTATATGTATCTATACTGCTAGTATCAAAAATATATGCTATTTGTTTAATTGATGATATATATATGTCCTTTATTTCTATATGTATGACAACGTATGATTTATGAAGAAACTTATATTAGGGTATAGGGTATTATCTTATTAAATGAACGCAATGATTGTCATAATAGCATAGCATATTCCATATTAAGGGTTATAAGAGTTATTCTATAATACCCATTGTTTTTAAAATATTTTTCTTATGATTATATATGTGTTCACACTGTTGCATGTACACATTATTTAACGTGTATTTGTTATTTATGGTGATGATATATAAGTGTTATGTTTGGTTGATAGGCTTATTTTTATGATACATCTAATATGTTACAACATGAATAACTTATGGAATATAAAGTAAGCCTGTAGTAAAATAATAATCGTATGGTAATTGGAAGTGTTGATTTGTTATATAATTCTAATGTGTGTATATCCAAGACAAACAAGAATAGATGTAAGATAATTTCAATATCTATGAAGATTGAAATTAATAATAGATAACTATACTTTTTTGATTAAGCATTGATTAATAAAATAATCATATTATAAATAGTTGAATCTAAATCCAAAGGATGTTGGAACTTGTATGATTATATATGGTGAATGAAATATCAATACAAATTCTTACCATTAAACTTTATGATTTCTATAAGTGAATGTAAATGTTTAATTTCTTTTATTTCTTGAAATAAATCATAGTTATATTTAAGGCATGTTGTGTGCTTGATGACGATCACTGTGAGTGGTCGTTTATCATGATTTTAGTTTCCCACTAAGCTTTATAGTTTAGCACGGGTGTTTCATCCGTGTAGGTTTTTGATGTGATATCTGCTGCAGGATGGCCAACTCAAGTCATCGAGAGAGACTATTATAGACTTTTATTTTGGGATTTTTGTATATAGTAAAGATTTTGTGGTATTAGAGATATTGTATGTAAAGATGTTAACCAGTTGTTGTATTTTGTAAAGAGACTTTAATGTATATTGAAAAGTTTTAATAGTATAACACCCTTATGTATTAAGTTTGAATATATGTTCTCTGTATAGTTGATTTATATTTAAGTTGCAATGTCAAACTTGAGTAATGAGAAAGATAAAGTGATATATATATTGGTTAAAGGATAAGGGTGCTACATTTCCTCTTTAAACTTCATGCACACATAATTTTATATCCATTTTAATCATTAATATAGTGAAATATACACCATTCACATTAAAATTCTTAAGTTTCACTAACTTCCATCATTATGTAACTTATACCTAATTAGGTACATTAATTATTTTTCATTCTAATTAATATTATTGCCTTTCTCATATCTTAAATTGCCTAATTATCATTAAATACCTTATTTAACATCAAATTTTATTAAGATGCATTAAGGGATATAATTTGGCCACTATAAGATTCATCCCTTTTAATCAGTTTTCTATACATATTTAAGTTCCTAATAGTCTGTTTCACTCTTATATCATTTTATATTAATTTATTTTACAAGTTCACTCCATTATGTGTAGTTACATAATGTAGAATTTATGGAAAATTAACTAAAATAGATAAAATTTAATGTAAATTGCATCCTTTAACCTCTAGATGGCTCGAAATTCTCCTATTCCTCTTTGTCTTTGCCTTTGCCTTCTTTGGTTTTCTATTCCTCTTATTTTTCTTCTTTAGGCCAAATATGAAAGAGAAAGTGTCATGAGTTTATGCTTTGATTTAAAGAAATTAAAGTACACTACATAACTCTCTTAATCATACTCTACATGTCTATATAAAATTCCCTAATTAATTCCACCAAAAAACAATAAAATTACTAAACTAGGTTAAGTTTCTCTCACCTTTTTTCTTTAATTTTCAAGCTTCCTTTTGCTGCAAATCTTTTTCTAGGTTAAAAAGGAGGTCTTTTTATATATGGAAATGGAATATGAGCTTGAGATACGGTGGGAGAAAGCTTAGGTGAAATAAAAATGGTGGAGGGGGTGGCGAATGCTAGGTTAGGGTTTGAGAAGAAACAAGAGGGAAAAATCTAAAGTTTTTGGGGAGAATTTTGGATTTTTCTACAGCATTCTAGCTTGTCTTTTAGTGACAAAAAGGAATGGTCAAGATTTAATCTCTACTATTTGATCTAATAGCTTGAAATTAAGCCATTTGGCATCATTTCCTGCATCCCTACACATCTACTCATGCTAGGCTTGCACACATCTAATTATAACTTTATTTCAATGACCTTCATGCCCTTAAATGCTTAAATTACACTAATTAAACCCATTAATTAATTTAATCTTGATTTTCACCCTTTTTTTGAAATTTTCATTCCACATGTTAGAATGCTCTAAATTTTTTCTTCGCATGTCCAATAACATATGGTTAAAATTTAAGCCCATTTTAACATCATTTTGGTATACTTTTGGCTTCGATAACCTATTTAGTTAGTCAGAAACTCGAAATTTTGAAACTGCCAGAAAATTTATTTTGCACTTCTAATAGTTTATTTAAGTCATTTTTAATATATCTATGCAATTGAAATAATTTTTGGAGGTCTATAAAATATTTTTGAGCCCAGTCAAACTTCTACTCAATCCCTTTTTACAGTACCAAGTAATAACTTCTTTGTCCATTTTAAGGATTTATCTAAGCTCATTTTCTTTTCAAATTATACCACCAGACTTCGTTTAATACCTTCTTTCATAAATTACTATTAAGTCAAACTATCTATTGGATCACCCATCCTTACATTACTCTGGTTCGAGCATATTCAACCTTGATACTCTTCCCAATTTTCCTATCTTATTCAACTTCAATTGCTCTGAAATTTATCCCAGGGTAATTATTAATGCCCTATATCATACCATACATGATAAATATAAATTTGGGGACGTTACATTTCTCCTCTACTAATTAAAATTTCATCCTCGAAATTTACTTGAATTGAACAAATATGGATACCGCTATCTCATTGTTTTTACCAACTCTCAAGTCGCTTCTTCTACATTATGGAATTCTAATGTACCTTGACTAATGGGATTTTCTTTCTTCGTAGTTGTCTAGTTTCTCATGCTAAAATTCTCATTGGTTTCTTATCATAGGATAGATTGGGCCTTAGCTGAATCTCCTTTAGCGTGATGAAGTTTTATCTCTATCTAATGAATTGCATAGAAGCCTTGGCTATATGGTGCAATTTCTAAATGTTGAGCACCTCAAGCCATTTTTAAAAATAAGAAAAAAATTATTTGTGATTGAGGGGATGGAGTAAAACTCACTAAGAGCACTAGAACATTTCTGATTAGCCATTAAAGTGACCTTGGGATGAGACAGGACCTGAAAAATGATTCAAATAACTTATCTTTGTATGGCCCTTACATAACTTCCTCCTACCTAGATTTCATAATCATTTGCTAGCCTATTGATCCTTTATTTTAGGTATGCTGAATGCGTGCTCGTTTTATTATTCAACCCATTGAGATGAAGCCATTAACCCAAAATGGTTTTGGCTTCCCCTTATGAAGATGACTACCATGGTGAAGCTAATTTTACATTTTAGGAATAAGTAGGGTTAATTTCAACCAAGCCTTTATGTCACTTTGGATCACAGTGAATTGAGTTTATCTTATTAAATAAATAGGAAAAAAGAAAAGAAAGAGAAAAAGAAGAACAAAGAAAGAAAAACCTCAAAGTTAAAGCAATAATAAAGATGAAAATAAAAGAAAATTGAATCCTTGAGTTAGTGCCCTTCAAATAGCTTTGATACATCAAAAATCATCAAGGCCAAATGTAAGAGTGCTTTGATTAATTAAAAATCATCAAGGCTAAATTTGAGAGTGCTTTGATTAATCAAAGATCATCAAAGTCAAATGTGAGAATGCTTTGAGAGCGGAGAAACAGGTAGAATAAATCTGCTAGCTGGTTTAAGAAAATATAGTGATCATTTTTCTCTAGTAACTTGACCTTTCTTTGATAGCCATCTACTCAACCCTAATGTTATAATCAATGTAAGACCTTTTAATTCTGGATTCGATCTCATCCAATCTAGTGAAGATGACCTTGTAGTAAGGTTCGGCACGTAAGAAGAGGGATATGGTGTTTCTTGAGCTTCAAAAGGGAAGCCATAAATACATTTATGCATTCGAGTTAAATTGCATCCCCAACTTTGCATCTAGAATTTGCTTTCAAAAGACAAAATTATGATTTGGCCTATAGTAACCATACATAGAAATTTCTTAGCATGCATTATGCTTATGTGTTGGTTCAACAGACCTTGGTATTAACATACCTATTCTCCTATTCTTATTGAGAATGACCCCTTAATTTCTCTTGTTGAGATTAAAATAGTTGATAGTGTGGTTCATTCAACTTATTCAAAGATAAATAAAATTCTAGTTTAAAGTATTTGATGAGTCACAATTATTTTAAAATTTAGATGCTTATTGGCAAGCAACTCTTTGCACACATCACATATGCAACACTCATTGCACATAACACATAAATGATTGTGCACCTATATGTAAATTTTGCACATATACTATGCATATATAGTTTTCTGCACATACATGAGTAATTTCTCGTAAGGAAAATGTAAATAGACTCCACACATCAAAGTTGATTATGAGACAATCTTAGATAATCAAATCAGGATAGAATTCCTATAAGAGAAACCATGCAAGGGAATATCTCTGGAGATGACGTCATCTATACATGCCATGCTGGGAGCATTTACAAAAGGATGACCATCTTGCTCAAAGATAAAATCCCCATAGGTGGTGATCATACAAATCCACAAAAAGAAAACCCTTCATGGAGCTAGACTGTCAACATGCACTCTTGCTAGCGATAGTAGGGTAAGATTCTTTATCTTAAAATATTCAAAAATTCAAAAATCCAAAATTTTCAAAAGTACAAAAATTCAAAAATCAAAATTTCTTAAATGTATAAAAATTAAAAAAATTAAAAAAATCCAAATTCTTCGTATGTATAAGAATTCCAATATACAAAAACTTAAATTCCTCAAATGTACAGAGATCCTTTAAATACCCCAAAAGCAAAAATGTACAAAGAATACAAATTATATAAATACCCAACACACTAAAAGTTTCAAAGCCTTCAAATGCTCTTAAATTGTAAAAATTCAAAATACACTAAAATACAAAAGTTTAAATTGTCTAAATTCAATATATATCTCAAATTTTATAAATTCAATATACATTCCAAATTGTACAAATTCAATCTACATTTAAATCTATAAAAATTCAACGTATACTAAAAACTGTACAAATTCAAAATCTACTCAAATTGTGAAAATGTAAAGCTTACCCAAAGTGTGAATTCATGCATTCAAAAGCAAACACAATAGCCAACAAACAAGTTCAAACCAAAAAAAAAAAGAACAAAACCCTTGCTGGTAATCCAAGCCTCTTAGTGAGCATCCAAGCCTCTCACTGAGCATTTGAAAGTCTTAGTAAGCATCAAAGTCTCTCAGTGAGCACCTAAACCTCTCAGTGAGCATCCAAGCCTCTCACTGAGCATTTGAAAGTCTTAGTAAACATCAAAATCTCTTAATGAGCACCTAAACCTCTTAGTGAGCAATAGGCCTGGCATATTCCAAGTCTCTCAAGAGTACTATTCCTTTTTAAAAAGTTTAACTCAAAACTTTCAAAGGAAGAAAACACACACACACAATAATAACAAACTCCACATTTCATTAAAAGAGCCCAAAAAAAAGTCTTGCTATAAGATTTTCAAAAAATTCAAGCTTTAAAATCTAAAAGTCTAAGACCCCAAAGAAAGTCCTCTTACAAGGTACCCAAAAAGTTATAAATCATCAAATTTTCCAAAAACACCAAGTCTCTTAGTGAGTACAAACCCTCAAGACTTCCAAGTCTCTTAGTGAGCATAAGTTTGAGCACTACTGCAGATAGCAGGGTTTGCCAATGAATTCAAAATTCACTTTAATAGGCATTCATCAATGCCCTC
Source organism: Excoecaria agallocha (assembly GCA_037975025.1). Classification (NCBI taxonomy): domain Eukaryota; kingdom Viridiplantae; phylum Streptophyta; class Magnoliopsida; order Malpighiales; family Euphorbiaceae; genus Excoecaria; species Excoecaria agallocha. Next base: position 3,027,496 of record CM075813.1, on the reverse strand, counting down.
TTTGAGAGGCATTCAAAGTCTCATTGTGAGCATAAAGTCATCTTTGAAGTGCATTAAAATCTTTTAAATATGTGATAGGTTATGAGCTCATAAAGGAAGTAAAGATTATGTAGTGCAATTTTACTAGCAAGCCTACATGGATTGCCACATCACCAAAGCTTCATAGCCAATGAGACAACTACCTGCTTGAATTGATAAAGGGTTAAAACATCAACAAGATGATGATAACTACCTCAATTGATTAAGAGTTAAAATATCGATGGGCTAATAGTAATCACCCGATCGAGGGTTAAAAAATCAATAAGCTAATGGTAACTACCCAACTGAGTGAGATTTAACACATCGATAAGCTGACAGTAACTACTCAACCAAAGACTCACTGCTTTAAATGGTATGTGTTTAACATAATCAGAAGCTTTCCACCTCAAGTATGCATCTTCTATACTTTACCCAAAACTTTGGTTAACCCAAGCACTAGTACACTAGCCTCCTTAAAGTTAGGGGCAACTGTAGATACTAGATCTTGAGGTGGCTCTTGATTAGAGTTACCTAGTGAGAAAATGGTATCTCATAAATAGACAAGGAATGAAAGTGCTAGTCTTTGTCACGGATTTTATATCTTCAAAATGCTTTTTAGGCTCTCATGTGGGTTTTAAATATTTAAAAATCCTTTTTGGGTGTTTTTCCTCTTTTCCCCTTGCTAGCGAGGTCAAAATAAGTTTCAAAAGTTTTAAAAAAAATAGTCAACGGTCAAATTTGAAGTCTAAGGCTATGAGTTAAGGTCTTGACTCACTCGCTAAAACTATTATGCATACAAAAATAGGGAAAATGTTTAAAGGAAAAAATCTCTTCCATCTTATCTGAATTTTAATCCTGATCCAAAAAAATGATGATTTTGGGGATTTTTTTTACAAGAAGGATCGAATTTCAAGGGACGCTCTCTCTCTACTTTGCTCTTTATTTTAAGTTACAGAGAAAAAGAAAATGGAAAAGTGAAGCTAAAGCATAACATCCTTTTTTTTGTAATCGACACTGAAATTAATATTTTTGAGCCCAAAAACCAATTAAATGGATTTGAGATTCAACTTACAATAATTAATTAACTTTTTCTTTATTTTCTTTGATTTTTACTAATTATTTGATTTATTGATTTTGAGCTTGTTAATTTGTAATTAGTTGAGTTCTATGATTGTTTTTCTTATTAATATATGTTAACCTATTAAATTCAGGCTAAAATTAAGATTGATGCATTTTTGTAGTCACTATTTATGATCTTTCTCCTTGAGTTCATGACTTTGAATTCCATGTTTTCTTTCTTTAATTTGTGTTTTTAGTGTTTAAATCATGTTATTCTTGCTTAATAATGAGTTTTATGCCTTCTCTATGCATGAAATTGATTAAAAAAGAAGTTTGGAAACTTTTGGCCATTAATGGCATCGTTCTAGTACTTGAAATGTGTTTTTGGGTTGAGTCATGTTCTTGGACCTTGACTTATTTCTGAGTCATAATCCTAGGATGTGACTCATTTCTGACTCACACCCTCAAGGTATGACTCACCCTTTTTCCTTTTTTTTTTCTTCTTTTTTGCTCCTTGACTCACTCTTTAGGTCTCCATTTTGCATGTGACTCGCTCCCTTAACCATGTTTCACTCATTTCTCTTATTTTAATGATTTCTAATTTTTCTTTATTAATTTAATTCTTTTCTTGTATTTATTCATGTATTATTTTGACATTGGATTTATTTATTATTCCTATTAATCTTTTTGTGCCATTTTATTATTGGTCATAATATTGTTAATAATATTATTTTCCATGTTTTTACATATGCCCCATAATATTATTTATTTGTTATGATTTATTTTAATTTTTTGCATTTTATTATATTCACATTTAATATGTATATTATGCATTTACAGAACTACACACGTACTTAATTCTCTTTAATTCTTTTATTTTATTATTAATGTCACTGTGGTCATATTATTATTATGTCTAATATATTTATATTATATTAAATTAATCATTGTCTAATTATACATGTTAATTATTTTTTGTTATTTATTATTTGGTATAATTCATTATTAACTCATATTGTTATTTTTATCTCTTTTAATGCACATAACCCATTCGCACATCGAATCGGGTTGGATTAAAGAATGAGGATGAAGTGAAATAGCTTAAATTTTTATTTATTTCCTTATTTATTTGTTTTGGGGCCTGTATTTAATTGTCCTTTTATTTCCCATAAATATGTAATATGTAGTAAAAAATAGCGTTTATATGTTTTAATTCAAAATAGTAGTAAAAGTAGTTTTTACTTAATTAAATTGAATTTTTCTTATAATTAAAATGGACCAATGTCCACTTTTATTCTAAAACCTACATTAAAGAGTTTTCATAAATATGCATGAAGGAACCAATGTTCCTAAATCTAATAAGTTGCTCGATTTATGTATGCTTATCTCTCATCAATATCATTCTTTCATTCTTTTATCATTTTCATTGCACATAAATGATTTTTTTGAATGTTTAATTAAAAACTCATCAAATATTTTCTACTTTAAATTAATCAATTAACATGATTCCTTTTTTTTAAGCTGTGTGGGCTTAATGCCTTCTTTTTTATCCAAAATACACCTCAACATTCCTCCTTTTTATAAATATGCATGCGAGTACTAATGTCCTTATCCAAATGAACTTAATTAATTCCCCGATTTATGTATGATTTTGTTAAAGTATTTTTTCTTTAAACGCTTTCTATGCCATGCTTTACAACTTTCAATACATGTTTAACAACTTTCCAATGTGTTTGAATGCACATTTATATTTCCAGTATAATTCATGTGAGAAAAGAGATAAAATAAATTAATCACTTAAACTCATTTAAATAGCATTAATTAAGGGTCTAAATAGGAATTAAGTTCAAACTAGTCTAAATAGAAATGAAGTCTAAACTATCTCTAGTATCTGCCTCACGAGGTTAGAACTCATTTTCCATTATCTTATTTGATGGTGACTCAATGATACCTGCCTTATGGTGCCCAGTAGACACCTTCGTAGGTTGATCACTAACAATGCAATGAGGATACCCCGAGATGCTATCTCATACCTTTTTTAGGCTTGAGGCATCACAAATTTGGTTGAATTTCTATCCATTGCAAAATGATCGATATTCATGAGTTAAATGAACCTTATCTAACCTCGAGCTCTAAAAGTGGGCTTTCGAGAAAATCATATGGCTATGGGGTTTAGTGCACATCACAATGAGAAAACCAAGGAATAAACACAATGTACGAGAAAATTGCACAAATACACTCATCAATGAATAAATAAAAAATTTCTCCCTTTTGCATATGTTCACATTCCAATTGAGATAAGTGATTATCCATGAAATTTTCATCTCCCTTTTTATCCTTTATCTCCATATTGAGCTCGTGTAAAAGCAACACCTATCTAATCAATTTAGGCTTTAAATCCTTCTTAGCAAAAAGATGTCACAATGCTATGTGATCTGACCAAACCACAACCTTTGCACTAAGAAGATATGACCAAAACTTCTCAAAGGAAAACATAATTATAAGAAAACCCTTTTTCATGGTCATGTAATTTACTTGAGCTCTGGTAAGGTTACAGCTCATATAAGAGATGGTGTGGAAAATCATATCCCTTTGCTGCCCCAACATAACTTTAATAGCATTATCACTGACATCGCACATGATTTCAAAAGGTATTTCCTAATCCAATGATGCAATAATGGGAGCTAAAATCAATTTCTTTTTCAAAGTGTTGAATGCAAACGAACATTTAGTAGAAAATTTAAATGCAACATCTTTTTATCAAGATATTGGAAAGGGGTTTTGAAATTTTTGAAAATCTTTTATGAAACGATGATAAAATGTCGCATGTCATAAGAAACTCTTAACATTTAATGGATGGGAAAAGTTTTTCAATGACCTCAATTTTGGCCTTTTCAACCTCAATTCCCCTCTCAAAAATTTTATGCCTAAGGATTATTCCTTCATGCACCTAAAAATAGCACTTCTCCTATTAAACACTAAATTAATGTCCTCACACCTTCTCAAAACCAAGTCTAGATTTGCCAAACAAATCTCAAAATCCCTCCCATAGATAGTAAAGTTATCCATAAATAATTCCATTAATATTTTTATAAAATCATAAAAAATTGTCATCATACACCTCTGAAATGTAGTCGGTGTATTCCACAACCCAAAAGGCATAAGTCTATATGCAAAGGTTCCACAAGGGCAAGCAAAAGTCATATTTTCTTGGTCCTCAAGTGCTATAGGTATTTGCATGGAACTCGAGTATCCATTTAGAAAATAGTAAAACTTATTCCTTGCCAATCTCTCTAACATTTCATCAATGAATGGTAATAGGAAGTGGTCTTTCCTAATTGCATTGTTGAGCCTCCTATAATCTATGCACACTCTCCAACCCATAACCATACAAGTTGGGATTAACTTTATGACATGTATAGTACCCCCTCTACCTTGCGGTGACATTTGATTGGTTTTTGAAGGATTTATTTTAAGGTCTGATATTGGATGAAGGCTTATAAAAATCATGAAGATTGGTCATTTCATAATAGATAGGGATTTGACCTAATTTGCCAAGCCTCAGGCCTCAAGAAGGCATGAGACAATATCTTAGGGTATCCTTATTCTATTATTGGTAATCAACCCACACGGGCATCTGTGTAGGCATACAAGGTAGGTATTATAGAGTCATCACCTAATAGTATATTGGAAAAGAAAGTCTAACCTTATAAAGTCCAAATAAGATATGGTTCAGAAATTCACTCTGACATACACCTTAGTTAATATTTACATTAAAGACTTTTTAAGATTAATTCTCTATTTTCCTTCTCACATGATTTACAAAGAAATAAATAAAATGTGCATGGCAAACATATAGAGAAAACTATAAATAAAATTGTCTTGAAAAAGAAAAATAAACATACATCAAATGGGTAATTAATTGGGGTGGGAACATTGGTTCCCACATGCATATTTACAAAAATAATGAAGAGTCATTGGGTAACTTTTAGATAATAAGGGGATAAGCGATCCAATTTTGATAGACATAGAACTCCTCTTTTTTATTTGTCATTTTTGGGAGGAAAACTGGAAATTGGTCTATTTATTAAGAAAATCCTAATTTTATTTGTAAAAATAGTTAAATGAATTTTTATGTTATGGATAGAAAATTATTTTTTTATTATAAAATAAAAAAGTCAAAAGAAATTAAAATGGAACTAAAAGCAGAAAATAAATGAAGTACCATAAAAATTACTATGACCCATGCAACTTAGCCTCAAAACCTCTATTCGTCAGGAAATGCATGTATGCATGTGAGTTCATTAATTCGACAAAAAATAAAAGGAAATAAATAGTTAGAAATGTAATAAAGTTAAATATTTGAACAAAATAAATATAGCATACTAAAATATATATGACAATAATAACAAAACATATTATGTACATGAATGAATAGTCAATATGTTCGTACACTTAAGCCTAATTTCTAATTAGTAAATTTTAGTGTTAGATAAGTCTTAGTATAAGAGGGTAATGTTTTAGGTGTGAGTAGTGTAATAAAATAATAAAATTATAAATTAATTGAGTGAGTTCTTAATTGTACTTAGTGATTCATTACTACATATGACTTAGTTTGAATTGTTTCTTAAGTAGGTGCTAAATTGAAGTCATACATAAAAAGGAGATTAAAAAGTTTGAGGCATTTTCTTAGAAGATATGTGTTTTTTGTAAATGTTATATATATATATATATATATATATATATATATATATATATATATATATATATATATATATATATATATATATATATATATATATATATATATATATATAATCAAGTATCGGAAGTCGTATTTAGTGCAGTAACTTATTATTAATGTAATCTAGTGAAAAGTTATTTGAGTTTAAGATTATATTTTTACTAGTGATCTTTCGTATGATGTTGATTTTCAATAGTTCAACACCCATATATACTCCTATAGGGTATTAGGGTGTTATAACTAGTCTTTTTTATATCCTAGTACCCCTTGGGTTTTTATCGATCTGTGTGTCAAAGGACACAACTTCCCTTCTTTCATAAAATGAGCAAGATACCAGGATATTAGCTTGTCTATAATGGAGTACTATTATTGAGTGGACTTTATCGCTAACACTTCTACTGCCTCATCATTGCTGCCTCTACTGTTACTGTTGTTGTTGCCTCTTAAGTTTCTACAACCCCATTAACTACCATAACTACCACTTACAATGTTTGAATAACTACCCCGTTTCACCTAACATTACCTTTTTAACTTGTCATACCGATCAACGGGTGAAATCCAAGGTGTTATATTTTTCTCGTTAGCAACTGGCGATGGTAAAATAGTAGTCATTATAGGGGTTTCCTCAATAATAATTGGTTTAACTTATGCAGCTAAGGGTGTCACAAGCTGAGCATTGAAGGTTGACATCAGATTGGTTGTGAAACTAGCAAGCATTGCCTTGATCCTTCTCTCAAAACCATTAAATCTCTTGTTTAAGTCTTAGTGCATAAAGATAGCAACTAACTATAGAAGATCAGATACCCTACCTCTTCTGGTGATTTTAGCAACTATTTTGATATCCAGTCCACCAAACCTGATATGGAATTTTTTTCTGGCTTCAGTTCTAACATGCTAGGTGTTAACTGTGCTGGATGAATTGCCCTAATGAAAGAACCCCTAAATCACCTGGGTAAATGGTTTACGATGGTTAAAAAAATTAGGAGGTTAGGATGATATATGCCAAAATTTTATGCACAGAATGAGACATCATTTTTTTCCATTGTACACGTGTATACAAGGAATATGTATGACACCCAATAAAGGTATGCATACAGAATAATTGCATGTAAGATGCATATGTATGGACATGGTATGTGTACATAAAAAGGTATGCATAACATGTGACCCAATGATGCATGTTAATATGTACATGCTATGATATTACATTTTCTAGCTCATGATGAAGTATGTAATGAGCACGTATTATGATATGTGTCAATGTGATCATGTTACAATGTATGCACATGACATAACTCAAGCATAGTGGTATAAGGTGCACATATTAATCACTAAGTGTAGATGCATGATGACATGTGTGAGATTTGATATGATGACGTGTATTAATATGTTCAAGCCATATATGTAGAAGGAATTACACAAGTAAAAGCATGAAATGTATAGGTATGAGGCATAGTATGAGCTTCATATATGCATGATGAAAAACACATTATATGATAAATTTCAGATGAAATGTTCATAGTTCATGCCATGCATGGTGATGCATGATGATAGGAAGTGATGGTGTGCACATGACATGACATACAATTTAACATGCAACATAAATGATGCCTACTATGCATACATAATTAGATGTGAGGCATAAGTGGTGATGTGGTTCCGTGATGCATGTTGGCATGTACATGTTATAACGTGTATCAATACCTATCAATATGCACATGCTGTAGTAAATGTACAAGCTGACATACATCTGGTGGATGTTATGGAAAGTGTTTGTACACACATGCTAATATGTATATATTATGGTATGCACCAGTATATACATACATGATATGTATATGTCCATGTCATGGTAAATGTTTCTATGTACATATCATGTTAATATTCATACATTATGACGCTTAATGCATGTACACATTTCATTATTTATTGCATTGTAAAAATCAAATACACAAGATGAAATGCTTATATTTTATCTACCTATTACAATTTTATGAGAAAAACTAATACCTACATAGGAGGTCATTCAGTCTCTAAAAATATAATGGATGTGTATAATGCACGTTAAAGAACTGGTAATATAATGTCTTTATTTAAAGCCCATACAAATGAGTTTTGGCCATTACGTATTCAAACAATTCAAATAGATTAGAATGGGCACACTAGGGCATGGTAGCCTTTGATGAGTGACCATTTAAGAAAAGTATTATGGTACATGCTATCTAGGGAAAGTATTTATTGTTATTACATGGGCTTAAGTCAGGTGATAAGACTTAAGGGCTACCCAAGTATGGTCCCTATCAATGGTTCTACCTCATGATGAGCATAATGACCGATCGGATCACCATTTAATACACTAAGTGGTATAAGGCTTGGGCTGGTGGACATCCTTAACACTTGCTTACATTTAGTGAACATAAGGTCGTGTTTTGGGAGTACATTGGGGTAAGAAAGGGATGTCGAACATAGTTTTAAAGCCCTGGCATGCTCTAATACATATTAATTTTAAAGAGAGATAGAATTAAAATCTTAAAAACTCATTTATATTAAACTAACCAAGGTACTTTAGGAGCAAGTTCTTATGGTCTCCAGTGAAGTAGCCATTGTTATGCATGGCGATCCTCCTCTACCTCGCAGTGGCATCCAACTGGTTCTCGAAGGCTTATGTCTAGGGTTTAAAACCTGATGAAGGCTTATAAAACTCACAAAGTTTGGTCGCTTCATAATAGACAAGGATTCGACCTAATTCGCTAAGCCTCAAGCAGGTATGAAATAACGTCTTAGGGTATCCCTATTTTATTATTAATGATTAACCTAAGAAGGCGTCTATATGGGCACACAAGGTAGGTATTATGGAGTTGCAACCCAACAGTACATTAGGAAAGAAAGTTAAACCCCATGAAGCTCAAACCTGAGATGGTTCGAAACTTCACTCTTACTTATACCTTGATTAATATCTGCATAAAAGAGTTTTTAGGATTAATTCTCTATCACCCTTCTCACGAGATCTACAAAGAAATAAATAAAATGACAATAACAATCATATAGAGAAAGATATGAATAAAATTGTCTTGAAAAAGAAAAATAAACATATATAAAATGGAAAATTAATTGAGGTGGGAATATTTGTTCCCGCATACATATTTACAAATAGAATGAAGAGTCTTTGGGCAACTTTTAGAAAACAAAGGGATGAGTGATCCCATTTTGATAAAAACATAACTTTTTTTTTTGTCATTTTTGAGAGAGAAACTGGACATTTGTCCATTTATTAAGAAAATGCATGCATGGAAGTCACGTAGTGGTCAGAGGTGTTAAAACCATGCAAAAAAGATGAGTTTGCAGAAACAAAAGGGAAAGCAGAGAAGAGGGCGTAATAATGCATGCATGCAAAATAAATATAAAGGAAATATGAAGAGAGGGATGTAACAGACATCCAAAGGTGGACCAAACGAATAAGACAAAAGAATACTTGAAATAAATGTAAAATAATAATAATTAATAAAATTTACGACGACAACAACATCAGCAGCAGCAGCAGCAGCAACAACAACTAATAATAATAATAATAATAATAATAATATATGTATGTATGTATGTATGTATGTATGTATGCAGAGTAAATTAACATATAGTAGTGCAAGTATACACGGTAAAGAAAGGAATGAACAAAGGAAGAAACAGATATAAATGCATGAATTAAAATTAAGGAACCATGCATAGGTGGGCCAAGTTAAAGTGAACCATGCATGGGATGTGAAGAAAATGAATTCACAACATACAGTAGGAAAGAACATGGAATGAAGAGAAAAAAGGAAACTGCAGCAGTGGGAAAGAATAGACTGATGAGCGGCTACAAAGGTGATAGACGGATGAAATAATAGGTAAAGGAAGCGATCGTTGCTTGCCAGAGAGATGGGTATCGTCGAGAGTCTTCCCGTCTATCACGATGAGATGCAGAATTGTCGACAACAGTGGAGAAACTTGCCCCAAAACAAAAAAACCATGCCAAAATAACTTGCTAAAAGCTAGATTCGTACACAAAATTACTTTAAACCAACCAACAGATAAGAAAGAACCAGAATTATGGCATAAAATACAAAATCAAGAAAACCAAAATAAAAAACGAGTTACTGCAAGGAAGATGGAGATGAACAGCGTTTCACATTCGCATGTAAAATTCCTTTCTCTACATGATTTAAATGGGTTTTCTCATATTGACAATCAAAGATTAACACCAAGATACAAAACAGCAAATTTAAAAGGTTGAAATAACAAAGTCACAGAACTAAAAACAAACAAATCAAAATAAATATCTAAATCCTACTGCAAATAAAAGAATTAATATCAACTAAAAAGAGAGGTTTGAGGGACTTATGAATATCACTCTCAGAATTTTAATCTCTAAGGCTCAGAGGATCCAGATCACATGTGCTCTCTTACCTTGCTCCCTTTTTCAATTTTCTTCCTAGAAAAAACCACTGAAAAATGGTTCATTTGTTGTGTGTGCGCGCTTCACTATGTGTGTTTTTCTGCTTGCTCTCTTCTTCTCCTTTGTGCTCTCTTCTCCTTTCTTTCTATTTCTTTGTGCCCCCTTTGTCCATTTCAATTTTCTACTTATCTTTTGATTTATGATGTTGACTCCCCTTACCCTGATTTCCTAGGGTTTTTTCTTTTTTATATCCTCTATAATTCGATTTCCCCTTTTTTATTATTTATTTTTTCTTTTCTTTTTTCCTTGATTTTCTACTATATTATCACTTTTTTTATTTTTGGTTTATTTTTATTATCTAATTTCTCTATTATTTTGTTACTTTACATCTATTTTTATTAATTAACTAATATCTTTTTTATTTTCATTATTTGTAATTTCTATTTAATATATATTTTTATAATTTTTTATATTAAGAAAATGGAAGCTCGAAGAAAAGACCCCTTTCTAAGGCACCAGAAATTTTGAAGGAGAGTAGTCAAAAATTCAAATTTTTTCCTTTTGAAATCAATTTTCCTTTTAAAAACACAAAACCCAGAGAGAGAGCCTCATGGTTCTATTCTCTAGCTATTATGGAGCAACACAATCTTCATCGAGTAATCCTGATTAGAAGCTACCTCAGAGTCAGGTGTCTAAGCTCATTATGTTCATTAGTAACTACTATCATCCCTCATTTCTTAAGCACACATTGAACCGAACTAATCCATTTACTATCAGAGATCAAATATATTATACCTAAATCTAGTAGCTTGAAGACTTTTTTTTTTCTCTACTTCTTGCATAGCCAGGTTAAGCCTCCTTTATGGCTATGCCATGGGTTTGTAATCTTCATCTATCAATATCCAGTGAGTGTAAAAACTTGGACTAATTCCCTTCAAGTCCTTTATCTCCCAACCTATCACCTTCTTATGCTTTTTAAGCACCGAAATCAATAGCTCCTCTTCAAGACCTGTTAAATGAGAACAAATAATAATAGGTTTAGTATCACCATCTAAGAAAACATATTTTAAATGTAAAGTAAAGGTTTAAAATCATTATTTGTCTTATTCTTTTATAGCTCCACAATGGACTCATTCTCTTCATTCTTTCATGCTCTTTTTCCAATTCTTTCACTAGCTCATTCCCTGCTTCACTTAATAATTTCTCTTCATTAGAGCTCATCAAACAACTCTTCAAGGGGTCATTCAACAGAATCTCTTCTTGTAACTCTTTTGCACAATCTTGGATTGCATCAATGAAGTACAAGAATTCTTCAAAGCCACAAGATAGATGTTTCATCACTTTATTCATATCAAAAACCATTTCTTCATCATTGAATCCGAAGGTCACCATTTGTCTATACATATCAATTAGAACACTTGTAATATTTAAAAATGGTCTTTCCACTATAAAAGGCACCTTCTTATCTTCTTTCATCTTTATCACTATTAAAATCCACCAAAAATATAAAATTTCCCACTTTCACTAGCAAGTCCTTAAAGATTCCTTTCAGCCTCTTCATCGATCTATATGTTAGTTAAAGTGTCATGCAGGTCTCTTTGATGTCACCAAAATTTAAATTTTTGCAAATTAAAAAGGGCATTAAATTTATACTCGCTCCAAGATCACACAAAATAGTACTAATAAAATTACCCCTAACTCATAAGGCAATGCAAAACTACCTGGATGTTCTAGTTTATTGGGGATTTTTTTTATAATTAAAACATGATTGATAAGGAAAAATATATAAAAATTCATGCCACTAGGCATCTGGCCGTGATTTTGTTATATATGCATAATTGTGATAACATGATGATCCCTAATATCTCAGCTTAGCATTTTTCTTATATACATTGCTTTTACAAAGTTTGACATGATTGCTAAATGCCTAGTGGTTTTGCATTGCCTTAGTGGTTTTTACAAAGTTTGGCATGATTGCTAGATGTCCAGTGGTTATCTAAAACATATCGTGTTTTCAAAGAGTTTTTTGCCAAGAAATGTCCAAAATTTAAAGTAATTGTAATTATCAAATACTATAAACCTAAATTTTACTTTTCACCAAATAAGTTGAATGGATCACATTCTCAACTAATTTAATCTCAATAAGAGAAATTAAGGAATCATTCTCAATAAAGGGGTACGAAAATAGGCATGCCAATACCACAGTATACCAAACTAACAAATAAGCACAAATCATACCAAGCAATTTTTATGTGCTAAAGGCCAAAAAGAATTTTTTCTTTTGAAAACAAATTATAGATGTAAAGTTAGGGATAAGAATTAACTCGAATGCATAAATGCACTTATGGCTTTTAGCTTGAAGCTCAAGAAACACCATATGCCTCTTCTTACATGCCAAACCTTACTAGAAAGTCAACTCTACTATATTGGATGAGATCGAACCCAAAATCAGGAGATCTTACATTAGTTATAAGATTAGGCTTGGATGAATGGCTAACAATGAAAGGTCAAGTTGTTAAAAGAAAATGACCATTATGTTTTCTCAATTAGCAAGAGGACTATTCTTTACCCTTTTACTCATCATAAAAGCATTCTCACATTTAGCCTTGATGATTTTAAATTTACCAGATATTTTTAAAAGGGTAATAGCTTAAGATGTCCCATTTGTATTTGTTTTTGTATTTGTTGTTGTGTTATTTTTGAGGTTTCTTCTTCTTCTTCTTCTTCTTCTTCTTCTTCTTCCTTTTTTTTTCCTTTGCTTTTTTAGGCTTATTTCACCAAATATCCTATATTCCCTATTATAAGATCCTGTAATGAAAGTTATACAAAAGATTGATAAGAATTAATCATCCCTTCTCTTGTAATGTGAAACCAACCACAGTGGCCATCTTCCCAAGGGCAAGCTAAAATCATTTTAGGCTAAAGGTCATATTAATGTGTGTAATACTAAAATGAGCACGCATTCAAGATGCTTGAAATAAAGGCTCAATGGGATGGCAAATGAATATGAAAAAGTCATTTAGAGAGCTATACAAAGAAGGGTTGCCTGAATCATTTTTCAAGTTTTATCTCATTTCAGGGTCAGTTTGATGGGTAATCAGAAAGGTTATACTAATCTTAGTGAGTTTTACACAATCCCCTGAATTGCAAATAATTTTTTTAACTTATCTTTAAAACAAGCTCAAAGTGCTCAAAATTTGGAAATTGCATAGTATAGTAAAGGCTTTTATGCAATTTAGCAAACATAAATAAAACATAAAAGTTTAGAGCATTCTGACTTCCAGATCAAAAGCTCAATTTTTGAGGTGAAAAACTGAAATTGAGTCAATTAAGGGGTCAAAAATGTGAATCTGACCATAATAATTTATTGAGGTCATTATTAGGAAGCTATGATCATGTGTGTGCAAGCTTAGGACAGTAGGATGTGTGTACATGCTTGAATGAGTGACATGTGGCATTATTTAAAGCCATTAGGTTCAATAGTTGCAAGATGAATCTTGGCCTCTCCTTTGGTACACTTAAAACACCATATATAAGGACCAAAATATCAGAAAATCTCTGGAATTTTCGGCCATCTTCTCCTCCTTTCTTGTGAAAATCCGAAATTCACCATTTCTTCTCTCATCTCACCATTTTCTTCTAACCAAGCTTTATTCCTTTGAATTTCCAGCCCAAAAATTTACGCTAGACTCAAAATTTATCCCTCTTTAACTCAGTAAGAAGCTGGTATCAAAAGGAGGCCAAGAACTTTAAGATAAAAGGTAAGAAAAATTAAGAGAAATTTTGTGATTTTGTGAGAATTAGATGAGATATGTAGGAGAATTTTTATGAGCATGTAGATATTGATTAGGAGAGTTGATTTATAGCTTTAAATGGTTTAATATTGTGGTAAAAACTCATGATTCTTCCTTTGTAAATTTTGGCTAATAGAAGAAAAAGAGAAGGAAAGGCAAGTTTACAAGGATAAAGGAAAGGAGAAGGTGTAATCACCTCTTTTCCAGCAATTTGGAGATTAGTGGATGCAAATTACCTTTAATTTCACTAATTTACTTGAATTTTCCCTAATTTTTCTATTATGTAACTATGTCATAGGGTTTAAAATAGTGAATTAATTTAATATTAATCAATAATATGCTAAAATAAGTAATTAGAGACTTAAATAAATTAAGAAAATAAAAATTAAGTAGCACTTACCTTAGTAGCCAAATTAGGGTACTAAAGGTACCTTAATGCAAACTATTTGAAATTTGGGCAATTGATGTTATTTAATCTATTTAGTGCATAAGAAATAAAAATATGCTAGATAAAATAAAAAATAATTATTAGGGAACATTATGTCATAGTTACATAATGTAAAAAGTTGATAAAACATGTAAACTTTTATGTGTAATTATCATTTACCATCGTATAGTGACTTGAAATGGACATAAAATAAAGTATAGTATTAATTTGGAACAAAGAATAAATTGTAAGTTGGAAATTCTTTGATGGCCGAATAACAATTATAATTAAAATAATATGTTTTGTTTAAATTTTTGTGATATAAAGCTTTTATGTGATGAATGTGCAATTAATGAGCTTATTTGAATAAGTTTGGGAGCATAATGTGATTAAAATAAAGTAATAAGAATAAATAATAACATAGAAAAGTAAAAAAAAAATAAAATTTAATAATGCCCTTAGTGTACAGTGGGTAATTCCAGCTCTTGGATAGTATGGCTAGCCATAGGAATTTATTCCGCAAGATACCATGAGCCTATGAAATAATTGTTATAAAAAATGACTATGAGATATAAGACAGGATAGCCGGCGTATTATATGCATTAATACTAGGGGTTTTCGTGTCGCACCTAGTGGTGGGATCCCTCCGGTACATCGTATTTACGTCTTGTTTATCCAGTTCGTGGTTCTCAACTGGTGTCACCTAGGGGCAAAAGAGTAATTTTGCATAAAAACTGAAATAAAAGAGTAATTATGATGAAAATTATGCCATATTAATAAATATGAAATAAATAATATGAAAAATGAGATCAATATGATAATTAAGGGCAAATTAGTAATTACGCAATTAAGCGAGGGTAAAATGGTAATTTGAAACAAAAAGGGTGATTAAGGAAGTTAAAATGGCTAAATGAAGAAAAGGGTAAAATCGTAATTAGTTAAAAGTTTAGGGACTAAAATATAAATTTACTATTTTTAAGGAATTTGAAGGATTAAAAATGTAATTTGTACATTAGAAATTAAATAAAAGTCAAACGAAGTCAAATGAGTCAAATTTGAAGTCAAATTGAAGAAAAAAGTCATCGTAGGGACTTAATTGTAAAATTTTATAAAGTTTAGTAAATAGTTAAAATAAAATAGGAAAATTTATTATTATAATAATTCAAATTAATTAATGGAGGGAAAGAAATAGAAATTGAGTAACTTGATTAAATTACATTTGTTAAAAATAAAGTAATAATTTGAGTTAAATTAATTACTAATATTTAGTTAGTGAAATTTTTATGTAATTGCATCCAACACTGAGCGACTATGTTGCTCAGCGTGTAGTTTATTTGGCTGCGCGCAGGGACAGGTACAGGGAGACTTACAATAAGAAAGTAGAATTTGGTGGCATGTACCAAAGAATTTTGGTTGTATATATTTGGTTATGTAAAATAATTAAGATTTATAAATTATTATGTAAGCATAATTGAAGTTAAGTTGTGGTTATGTAAATTAAATTTTATATGCATACTATTTGAGATGTGTTGATGTATGATGAATTTAGAAGTGTTGAGTTGATTGAATGGAGTTCGGGTGTAAGGAGGATTGAATTAGGGAGTGTATTTTGACATTTGAAGGTTTTGGGGTTTTAAATTATTAGACATTATACCGCCAAAATTTTTAATAAATTATTTAGACATTAGAAGGTTATTAAAAGAAATTATTAGGTATTTTTTTTTAAAGGAGAACGTTACAATTGTTAAGACGAAGTAAAATTTTAAATTGAAGGTAAATTAATAAGAAACAACTATGTCAAAATTTTTTACATAATTTGGTAAGATAAATTAAAGTTAAGGCATAAACTATTTTAATAAGAAAACATCCTATGATTGGGAAAAGGACAATTTTGTAGCGGCCATCTTGAATGTATTAGAGAGGCAACTAATACTTGACATAAGAAATCCTTGAATCTTTAAGCTTTGCAATTAGTGTGTCGCATATGAAGACCCAAAGGAATTTTTTATTTTAGCAAAATTGAGGTAAAGATACATTCTACTTTAACTTTATTTGCAAGGTTATATGTACAACAAGATTTATAAAATGTTATGTGTGATGTGTTCAAAGGGTAAAATATGTACATGAAATTATATGCAAAGTAAAGCATTGTGCTCATAAACTGCATGGTTAGGGGACCTAATTGCAGATACGATTGGGCCTGTGGCCCATATGTATCTTCTTCAAAACTCTCACTCTTTAAGAAAGCTTCTTATATTGTTTTCCTTTAGTTTTTTCTTCCTTTCCTTCTATCTAAGATCTCTTATTATTTTCAGGGGAAATGTCCATCGCTATTGCATTTTGGCCAAAGATAATCCATAACACGTACTCATTCCATTGGGTGTTGTGCCATGTTGAGCTTATAATCCTATACCTTAACCTAAAATTCATACCCCATGCTTGAAGGGTTTATGGTCACTGAGAACATATTTTTTACCCTCGAAACTCTTTATTAAGTCCTAAGTTATGGGTAAACTTATTTAAGGGAAACGACTTGAGTATCAGGAATTTTACCATTAGCGGCTACAAGACTGGTATCTTAAGGTGACTTTATCTTCCTTGAAGCCCTGGTCAATGTATGGGATGCCCTTTACTAACATGCCAACTATTCATGATGGCATTATTCTGCTAATATGTCCTAGTTGGTATTTAACATTAATCTCAGAGGACTTGATTGGTTGTTATCATCTACTTGGCATGATCAAAGGCATACACAATAGGCTGACCCTATTTCTACTTCATATTTCCATGGCTAAGATTTTCCTTTATCATTCCAAATCAGTAATTTAGATGCCTACTTTTATATGGACTATACAGGGCCATATTTTGTATTACAACTCACTATACTAGACAATCTAGTGAGTTATAAGATATAGTGAGAATTTTGCATCCTTTAAAGGTGGTATTCTATTGACTGCATTACGTCAAGCTCTAAAGAGAGCTACCTATAAGGCTCAACATACATAGACTTAAGAAGTGTAATTTTACTGATTCCTTGGGGTACAAGGTATGGGTGACTAGCTCTACAATTAATCGAAGCAACTTGGTTGAAGTGCTTAAGGTTCCATCTAACTTCAGGCCATATCTCAAAAGCATTTAACTCTTATCATTAACCAACCCTCAAGGATTGAAGTTTAACTCCTAATGATAGCACTACTCCTATTTCACATACCAACAAGAATAGTGTGGCTCAAGATAAAGTTCTAATGATTGTTCTACAATCCCATAATGCAAATGGTAACTTTTTAGCCTAAACCTTATAGGTTTGCACCCTTTTAGAGGGTATATTCTTCACCTTGTTATCTTCTACTTTGATTACTCCTTCAGTCTGAGGATGATAGGGGAAGACTTATGGTGCCAAGTATTTATTTTATTTTTGCCTAAAATTGGGTATAATTTAACAAGGGATTCTATGTTTCAATGTCAAACTTTGATTCAATAAATTCGGCCATTTCTCGAGTGCTTGATTACATAAAGGATTTAACTTTTACACATATAGCGATGGTGCCAATAACACTTTGTCCCTTTTGAAGCTATTAGGTGTACTTCCCTATGACATCTTCTCCCTAAGCTGTAAATGACCACGAAGATGTAAATTTGTATAATTATGAGACCGGCAAGTGTCCCGAATCTACTAGTATACATAATATAGCTTCATATACTTAGAAAAATTTGTCCATTACAAGTTAAAAGGACTTCCAATGTATAATCCTTTTGGATAGTTCTAAGCCATTTATGTGTGCACTATAGATGCCATCATAAGTTTCCCTCATAATCTTCATAACTTCTTTCTCATTTATGCACCTCAAATGTATACCATTGGGGCTGTCCCCAGTACAGAATCCCATCCATACTGATAAAATCTGCAAAGAACTTTTAGATCCTTTCTGATCTTTTTCAATGAATTTTTTTTTTTGGAATATTGGTTTCTCCTAAACAAATCTAAGTGTCATAACACCAAGGTTTCTCATTGGTAGCCTAAAAATTCATCACCTACTTGGCTTTGAAACATTGTTTATTTAAACTAGTTATCAACATTGGCTTCATAATCACCCATCTTGGATTATCCCGGATAAAGATCAAGGTTGCCAAGGTTTCAGCCAATTGATTCTCATCTTTTAGAATAAGACTAAAAGGGAAGACTTCAAACTAGTTTTCAATCTTTTCAAGCACCTTACATAAGATAATAATTACATTTTTTACGGACATTCATTGCGGACCTAATGTATTAGCAGTTATAAATCTCTAAACATCCTAGCATTATATGCATTTAGGACCATTTGTACTCCCAACCATATATGTAGGCTTCCCATTATTGACTGCTTTGTATAATTTTTGTCATCAAACAAAACAAAGATTACCTCTTGCCTTTCCTTCGTTGTTATTAATGGCTTTATTGAAGTATATGGAATGCTTGTGTCATTGCCTCAGAATTTAACCCACCCAAGAAAAATATCAGTTGCATAGACTACTGCTATTACCACTTTGGAACTTAGCCCACTTTGGTATGAGCTCCTATGCATGCAATAGGTACCCCTTGATAAGTTAATCATATCCTCATACTTGGGTTATGTGCACGTGCCTATTTACATGCACCATATAGTAAAAATAATAACCATAACAAGATATATAACATAAGAACACAAGGTTTATTGAGTTTCGAGGTGGTGAAACTTTGGGTGCATCTAACTTCTATTATCAATCGACCCTCGTGGGTTTTTTTAATTGACCATTTTCTCTCATCCCCTAATTTTTACCTAGGGTGCCTTTTTGTTTTAGGTTTTTAGAGTTGTTGATCGGTCAGTTTTATTGTTTAAGTAAGTATGGGCTTTTATTTGGGTAAGTTAGGCTTGGCATTTAGGTAAGTTAGGTTTTAGGTAAGTTGAGGGTGATAGCTTCACATTGGTCTCCTTCTAGGTTGATAGGCTTATTGGTAGGTGGGAATGTCCTTATCACTTTTTAGTGTGCCTTTATTGGTTCTTGGAAAAAATTTGCTCTTCATTCATTTTTTTCCATTTCATTTTTCATTCATTTTTCCCAAATCTTACATCAGGAGTCCTAATGATGCACTTAAACTGTCTTTTTTCCCCATGATTAAAGAAACCAATGTTTGTTCAATTAGTGTCTTATATAAATTAATCATAATTACTACAATGCATAATGTAGATAAATAAAACCATATGAGAACAATTCATATAATTAACGTAGCTAGAGAACATATGTATTATTATATCATAGTTCAAGAACATATATAACACTATTAAAAAGTAGCACGTATCTCATCTTTCTTTATCATAGGTTGCTAAAAGTCTTTCTAGACCTTACAATTCCTTTCTACGGACGATAACCCTAAAATTTGAGATGATACTTACATCCTACAATTCTTTAACTACTTCTTATTAAAACTAAGTAGGTGATGGTTACATATTTACATGCCATATGATTCTATGAGCACATACTATTTTCAAGAACCTGAGTCAACCAAAAAATAGGTAGTGGCACGACATCATGACAATTCTACCTTTTTCTCTAGTATTGTCACTTGTTTAAGGTTGATAAAGTCCTGGATATGCCTTTTTAAAGCGCGACAGTAATTTATTCTATGCCCAATTTGTTGATGGTAAATACAATACCAATCTGCTCTATATCCTAGTTTCCTAAGGTTTTTAGTTAGCTTTAATGATAGAGACTACAACTTCCCTTCCTCAACAAAATGGGCAAAGTACCACGATAATGGTTTTCCCACATCTGAGTAATGTTACAGAATGGTTCTTGTTGCTACCATCTTTATTGCACTACTACCATTGCCTCTACTACTACTACTGTCACCATGTTTTGAGTTTTTATGCTCTCACTGGCCATTATAGTAACCACCCTCTAAATGTCCAACCTTCATTGCTAAGTATTCTTTATCATTCCAATTAATTAGTAAGACTTTATGTAATATATTTCCACTGTCTGCAGCTAATGGGATGCTATTAACAAAGAAGTTCCCCTGGCAATAGTTGGTTTGATCTTTTTAAGAATTATACCTTTGAGTGAAGATTAAAAATAGAGGCCACATTAGCTGTAAGGCGAACAATGATTTTCATTTCAGGCTAATCAATTTACTTATCAAAATTTTTGGATCTAAAAGTAGCTAGGGTCATTATAAGCTTAGCTCTCAGCAACATCACTTCCTTTTTGAGAAGTTGGAAATACCCATTGGAATTAAAAGATCAAGCATCTCTACCCTTTTTATTTTTTCTAGCGACCATGATGAAGTTCTATTTGATGCATCATCTAGTCATGGATCAAATCTGGTTCTAAATCATATTCTATCCTTTATACTTTATCTTTCAGGGCCAGCATTATTGTTGGATACTCATCTTTTTGAGGTATAAAGTCATAATATAAAGTATACCCCTTGTTTTTTCTTAGCTCTTTTGATAAAATAAGTAGTGCCTTACCTTTGGAGTTAGTAGTAGGTGAAGGGATTATATTCACTAGCGTATGAGCCTTTTCTACCATGATTAATTTGATTGAGCTAGCAATAGGCTAGGGCTATAAACTATGTTTCAGAAGCAGGCACCATAATGGTAATCTTTTCATCAATCGGGGCCATTACTCTCCTTTTAAAATACTCCAACCTTCTATTTAATTCTTGAGGATCAGAAACTCCGGCTTGTTATGATGGATCTGCCATTCTTGTAAGTTCTATGATTATTCCAAAAATATCAACTAAGCCCAAATCTAACCTCGATTCTGACCCTGAGTCGAGCTATTTTAGTAAAGGCTCTATGACGAGGCAGCCACTCGAACCCCTAAACCACCTAGGTGAATCTATAATGGCTACAAGGTTAAAAGTATTAGCAAAATTCATGATGAAAATACGTTACATGATCGTGTTATGCATCATTTACAATCACATGTGTAAAAAAGCATTAAACTTTCCATTCTTATTACTCCTTACACACTTTTCAATCTTATTGCTTCCTACACAGAAGGTTATGCAATCTCATTTCTAGGCAAGCTTAGCTCATGTGTCATTAGAAAACCTTATTGGCATATATGATGCATGATGAAAAATCAATCATATAACAGTTCTTTCTTTAAAGTGCAAGCAATATTTTTGCTACCATATATTTTAATATCCCAAGGCAATTATAATGAGCCCATCGAGGCATGAAGGCCTTTGGTGAGTCAACATTAAAATTTACTTCGACTTATTTAATACAGTGGCCCATTTAGAAAGCAATGTATTACAGTTCATGTAACCTAATTGAAAGTTTCTATGATATTACATGAAGTATTAGTCTGGAAATACAACTTTAGGACTATCCAAGCATGATCATCGCTAATGGGTCTAACTTATCATAAGCATAATGATTAGTCAGATCATCATTTAATATAGCAAATGGTATGAGGTTTGGGCTGGTGATTATCTCATAACACTTCCCCACATTGAGTTAATGCAGGGTTATGCTTTAGGAAGGCACCATTAGTTAAATAGGGATGCCTAACTTAATTTTAAGGTTATATCATGTTGTAATGCATCCTAAATTTCAAAGTAAGATAAAATTTCTTAACATCTAAACCTATTTAAAAAATTTTAACCAAAGTACTTTCAAAGCAGAGTTTTATAGGATCCACAGTAGAGTCACCACTATGACGTTCATCGAACCCCTATTGGTGGCCCGCTTTCAAGGCTTGAGGTCGGATTAATATTTATTTAACTCATAAAGGCTGGTTAGTTCACAATGGATAAGGATTCAGCTTAATTCGCCAAGTTTCGAGCCTCAAAAAGATATGAGATAGCATCTTAGGGTACCCCTATTCCATTGCTGGCGATCAACCTATGAGAGCATCAATTAGGAACCACAAGGTAGGTATCATAGAGTTATCACATAATAAAATATCAAAAAATGAGTTCTAACCTTATGAGGTTAAAACCAGATATGGTTTGGGACCCTCTTTTATTTATACCTTGGTTAAGCATTTTTATGAATAAGTTTTCAAAATTAATCACTTTATCTTTCTTCTCATACATTATCATGGTAAGGGAATTTAAAAAGCTGCACATTTCCGTACTTGAAAGTGGTAAAACAGTTTAATAAAGCAATAAAATATGGCATAATTACATATTTGAAGGTTAAAAATAAAGAGTCATACAAAAAATGAGCAATTTATTTACAATGTTCATTTAGATGGGGATATTGATCCCCGCATGCATATTTAAAAGAAAAATAATTTTGGTGTATTTTTTGATAAAAATGGTGATATTTGGCCCCTTGCGACTTCAGAAAAGAATTGTGTTGGTCAATTTAGGGTAAAAGAATCATTTATATTTATAAAGATAAATATTTAATTTTAACAAATTATTTTTGGATAAAAAAATGGGACATTGGTCCCCTTTTATTATAGAAAATTTTACTCAAACTTGCATAAAATATTGTCGATGAGATTTTAAGTTAGCGTTCGAAAAATTAATTATTATTACAAAACAATTGCAGGAATGAATAAAATATGAAAATCAAATACAAATTTGCAGTAGCCATGACTCATTCGCCATGGCCTTCCACTGCCTTCAGCCGCCTTAAGGATGTGTGTGGTTAAAGGGAAAGCACGGAAAGGTAATGCGCAAGGAAAAAAATACAAATATAAAATATAATTGCAAAAGTATAAATAAATGTGAAATTGTAAATAACGAATGATATATACACACATGCACACATATATATACACGTGTGTATATATATGACTAATATATTCATTTATTAGAAAATTAAATACCAAAAATTATTGAAATGAAAATAAATAAATGTAGTCTTCTATATATATACATGAGCGTGAATATATATATATATTAAATGTAATAAAATTACAATAATACTAACAATAACAATAATAAGAATAAAAATAACACTAATAATAACAACAACAATCACTATAATAAAATATTCAAATAGCAACGGAAAGAGTGATTGCAAATTTGATGATTGCTATTTTTTAGCAACGAAATTGATTTTCCTTGCTAAATTCACCCACCAATAAAAAAAATTCACGATAGTTCCCTCCATTGCTAAAAATTATTACAATTTTTTTATTATTATTTTCTACGCAGAAGAAATAAGATAAAATAGGTTGGGAAGAAGAAATTAAACTCATGAGTTGAATAAATGCTGGAATTCCAACATAAGCACTTGTATTCACTCACCAATGAAAGACTGATGGGCGAGAGACGAAGGAAATTCAACATAATAGATAATGATTAAGGAGGATGGAACTTTAATGGCACTGCACTTGCGACCTTTCAACATTTTCTAGGCCATGCCAGCTATAATGTTTGTGAAACATGTGCTTTTTATGTATTGACTATTCAGATGTCTATATGGTACAAGTTAGGGAGCCCGAATGGCAAAACAATGTGCAAGTTCAATTTAAAAAGGTAACTCTAGCAAAACGTGAGACAAAAATAAAGCTTCAATTTACAATATACATTATGCTTCACTACAATTGGCCAATACGCTTAATGAAATAATACCGATAAGATTTAACTTCGCAGCACCGGTAGTACTATGATGCCTCATGCTGGAACTCTCAATCATACTTCTTGTTACCAAACGAATAGTGAATGTCTTAGGTTGTTTGAAGGTTAATCCACTTCAACTCTTACTTTCTATCATATCAGGCTGTCATGCGGGGACGACCCCTGCTGTATTTTGGAGGATTGCTCTTTGCTACATCAACAACTATCATCCATCCATTAATAATCTGCAAATAGAATTGATGGGTGAATTTCATACATGGTTTTTAAATTTGTACGTTAATAACAGCTGCATCAAAGAAATAAATTGTCCCACAATGTACATCAACTTCTGAAATATTAAAACATGAGTCACTTTAGTTTTCATGAATTCGGCATCAATTTTTCCATGTTAGTTTCTGGCTTAAGTATCTTTAATAGTAATATTTTAGAAGTTTAGATATTTTTTGTAAAATAAATTTTTTCCATGAATTCAACACCAATTTTTCTATGTCAGCGGCGCCAGATTTATAATTTTCTAACTTTAGGTATCTTTAGCAATAATATATTAAAAGTTTGAAGTATTTTTGGAAAAAAAAAATTATTTTATGACCAAGTCATTATTAGCTTATAAGCCCATGATCCGGAAGCAATAACGAGTGAAACTCAGCATACTAGGAGATAAATCACAGATGAACAAAAATCAAGGACTGTGTCCAAACCTACCTTGCCATTCATCTCCTTAAGTGCTGCCCTAGCAGCTTCCTCTGTTGTGTATTCTATAAACGCATAACCCTTTGACCTTTTAGAGATCTTGTCCATTATTATTTTAACTGTCAAGAAAAACACTTCGTAGTTTCAGCAAAATCATTATAATGTGAATGTACATAATAATGTTGGCTGCAGAAAGTACCTTCAACAAGCTCGCCAAACCCCTCAAATGCTGCACGTAAGGTCTTTTCAGAAGTATAAAATGACAGACCTATTACAAATATCCCAAGCACTTATCACCACTTGATAACAAAATAAATAAATCTGATAGTAGTACTAAAATGTATTGCATAACAAACCGCACTTCGCTGATTAATAATTAGAATTCATAGTGGACAAAAATAATTGGTGTCTCATTTCTTTCCAAATGTTCTTCTAAAAGCTTAAAAACAACACACACCCAAAAGCAAAAAAAAAAAAAAATCATCTCATTCTACTTTTTTTTTTTTAATATTATACATCTCTTTACTAGGAAAAGTTTAACTAGATCATACACAAAACTAAACCCCCATAGAAGAGAAAGAGAAGGGGCAAAGGAAAAAAAGAAAAAGAAAAGAAAAGAGGCCTCTCTCTGCAGCTACATATGAACACAATAAACTAACCCATCATAAAGTCTAAAACTATATGAAAAAAGGCTACATATCTTTAACATGATCATGCAAAAAAAGATTTCTCATCTAGGACGTACAAGGCGAAAGATTAATTTGTAACTTCTTACTACAAACTAAAATGATCCCAACTTGATTTTATATGTATATATTAACATTAAGTTTGTAAAAGCATATAAATATTCAAATCATAAAAATCCATCACTTGAATAAACAACTGAAATATTACTTATTAAGATAAAACTGTAATCTGTTACAATTTGACTATATAGCATAAAAGAAAAGACAGGTTATGTTTTTCATCATAGTCAGGTACTTATGATGTTATTTCCACAAAATTGGTTTTCCATTTTTATTTTGGCTTCTGCGTACTATCCGTAAACCTTGGTTGCAACATGAAAACTTTCTACAAGAAGAGAACTGTCACTTGCACAAAAATGTTATAACAATATAAAATGCAAGCACAAGTTCAACAAAAACAATGCTCAAAATCTGTTGAAGATAAAACATACCAGTTACAAATAGTTTCTTTGTCTTCACAGGAGTTACTTGACTTGCTTCTGTGAAATCTGACTGATCTGCAGAATTTTCGATATTATCACCAGGAAAATTAAACGATTGTAAACTTTAGGGAGAAAAGCTTAATAGTGACCAAAAAATAGTGATCATCTTTCTTAAGAGGTTGAAATAGTTATATATATGTTTTTATGTCCAAAAGAGGATTGTGAAATTAATTTCAGTTTTCAAAATATCTACCTTGCACTTTCATCATTAAAATAAAAAAAATAAAAATAAAAAATCTAGAGGGCTAATGTCATCGTCTAGGATCCATGTGGAAGCAAGTAAGAAAGCATGCATGTGAAAGAAGCACAACAAGAGGAAGGTTGGATGGGGAGGAGGCGAAATGGAAATTTTAGTTAAAACATCATAAACAACAAATCTTTTGACAATCTTAAAATAAAGCGTCTATAGCATCTATAGACAAGGGGAAAAAAAAAAGGAATAGTAAGTTTTCAGTAGGTTGGTAAGACCTTTCCTTACAATTTATAATTTTTGGTATTCACAATGAAAAGGTTCCTGGTTTATCCTTTCTGTATTGATGAAATAATCCTTTACATTAAGAGCTTGACTTTCAAAATATGCTGTCTAGTAACTTTAGGGTGATCCTATAAGATTCAAAGATGATGAGGTGGTTAAACTATCAGATCAAATATTCAACTTTTCTTGAACTGTTCAATTATTCAACTTTCATTATAACCTTCCGTTAATTAAAATCTATGGATTTATAGTTAAAGTCCTCTATTTTACAGTATTTTTCTTCAATATATTCATTTCTCAATGCATGAAGCAATAAAATGGTCCTAGAGGATATACTTGCAGACTAATTTAATGGTTTCCAAATATAGAAAGCAAATATTCCAAGCATAAAAACTTGTTATAGATTTTCCTTTGCTGGCGCCCAGAGTCTTAAAATTAATGTTAAGGGGCATTCAAATTTGAGGTTAATTCACATATGTAAATAAAAAGGCCTAATACATATGTAGCCCCATGCACTTGTCCCAATAGTTACATATTTGATTGTATCTCTCCAAATTTATATTCTCCATGTAAATGATAAATCTCCATTAGTAATCGCATTACCACATACAGTACATAAATAGACCAATGATAAAATCAATCTCTGATAGCAACTCCAAAATCATCTACTAGAACTGGCTGTTTTAAAGTCATAAATATTGTAGTTTTCCCTATATTGCCTCCTAATTGCTATAGGTAGTAGTACCAGGAACTCATAGAAGTTCATTATCCAGACCATACACATAATTTTAACAATAATTTTATTATGACAATAATTCAATGAAAGGTAACATATGCAATATTGCTGCTTTATACTATTGTGGGAATAATAATTGGCAACAAACAAGAAAAACTAAAGAAATTCTAGCTATTCACTTTTTACTGTAATTAATGAGATCAAGAAAATAACGAGGTGACCATATTCAAATGTAGTTACCTCCATAATCTTTATTTTGTGACACAAGATTTTCATCTGGCTGAACAGATAAAACCCCTGGGACACCTTAAAAAACAAGGAAGCACTTTTTCTTAGCCTGCATAAACCATCTAACACAAAACATTGATCCAGACAAAGTAAACTGACCAGCTAGTTCTCTCCCACACTCCTCATCAAGTTCACAACAGAAGCCAAAATTGGATTGCCAAGAAACATGGTATATACACATTTGTGCATCCTTCTCACTACATGCATGTAAAAATAGAAAACAAGATCAATTTTCCACTTACAGAATTAAGGGACAAATTGGTAACAGGAAAATAGATTACATTATTCTGCAAATAGTAGCACTTACTTCCCCAAAACCTTGGTTAGTATTTCAGCATAGTAATCAACCATTTGCGCCTTTGTAACAACTCCAACTCCTGGTTTATCCATTCTAACTATCCAGTGCTTGGTACTCCCCAAAGGAAACAACATATTCCCAATATGTGGGTTTGATTGATTACCCAAATTAACATTTGAACTATAATCTTTTTTCTCAGAATTGTAATGTGGGTCAGGCCTGACTGATAAAACCCCAGGTAATCCTATAGAACATAAATGCTCAATAATTTCATCAACCATTAACAACAAAAGTAAACAAAAGAAAAGAGAACTTACTGCTAAGTTCACGGGAGGCTTCTTCATCAATCTCGCAGCAAAAACCGAAATGGGTATCACAAGAAGCATCATATATAGACATTTGAGCATCCTTTTCACTACTCAAAATCAGAAAGTCAAGAACTTTAAATCCGCCAAGTCAAAAGTTACCAAGCAGACCAAGAATTCAAACACACCCACCTGCTCAAAACCCTTTGCAGAGTCTTGACATAGAAGTCAATGATTTCTGGCTTGGAATTAACGCGTGGTGGGGGATTCTCCATGAGAACCATCCAATGGCGAGTTTCAGCTTCGATGGAAGAAAGAGAAAGATAAGCTAAAGGTGTAGCCTTTCTTCTGGTTGATAAGGAGAAACAAGAAAAAACCGAAGCTTGAGAAGAGAATGGAGAGGGTTGAGTGTATTTGTTGTTGCTGTTTTTGTTTAAAGTGTTATGAATTTTGATACTCGAAATTGTAGAATGAATTGGATGTTTGCTAGAAATAAAGGTGATGGTGGTGGAGAATGAGGAGGAGAGAGCTTCCATGGTTGCCTTTTATGGGTTCGTTACCACATCCCAGCAAAGCTCTCGCTGTCTCTAATTCTGCTGTCTTTCTCGTAAAAGTCTTGTTAGCATGGATAGGCCCTTCATTTGGTAGCCGAGCTTCTGTTTGGATAGAAAATCGGTGCAGGGTAATTGGGAATAAATGAGATAAAGTGAATTATTACTTTAGTAGTTGAGGATAATTTATTTATAATTTAAAAAATATGAAAGTTAAATAGAGAAAATTTGAGCATAGTAATTGGCATTAAATGGGGTAAACTAAATTATTACTTTAGTAGTTGAGTAATTTGAGTATATATATACTTTCATCTACCCATAAATTCGAAGTAACTATTTTATATCATATAGAGTAACTAGTTACTGTCATTTACTTTATTTTACTTTTAGTTACTTTATAGTTTTTATAAAATAAATAGAATAACTCAATTACTCTCACTTACTTTATTCTCATTTACTTTCATCCACCGCTGTTCAAATAAAGGCTAAAAAAATGGTAGAGAACAATCTTTAATTGTGGGTTGATATTTTTGGTAATTTGTAAGCAAGATGTGATATTTGTCTTGAATTATATTTTATTACCTTGTTCAGTAAAAATATCATCACAGTATATATTTTGATGTGCCGCATATGTATTTAATTATAACCCCTAAATTTAGGGTGGTGTAAAACCCAAACTGGCATTTTCCAAGTTGGAGTTGGATTGGATGAACATCTTAAAAAATCCAATTCGACCGATATCATGTATATAAATATTTAAAGTGGTTGTACATTTTGCTAAAATCCCTCCCATGGATATATAAGATTCACGTATATATTTAAACCGTTAGATCAAATAGACTTGTGAATTTATATATATGTACTAACTTACTGCTCTTTTTCATCCCTTCAGCTTTCTATGGAGATATTTTTTTCATTCTTGATAATGTTCAATATTTTAAACTAAGCCCAACCCTTCCAGGGCCTATCAGGGAAGGTCGACCTTGGGAGAGCCTGGTGGCAACCAGGCCTTCTAGGCTAGTCAACTGAGGTGCACGGACCAAGATTGTTCGGCTGGATAAGACGTATCCTGACATACTAAAGTTTTCTGACACATGCCTCAATGAAATCGTCGCCTGCCAGTAATCACCTTCTTACTAGCTTACATCAACACTAGGATAAGCTTCTTGTACAAGCCTCTAAGCACACTATAAATAGCAGGTTCACTTCATACCTCAACACACATATTCTCTTTCTCTCTCGCTCTCTCTCTCCCCTTCCCACTTTTTGTAATTCTCTCCAGCTTACTAACTTGAGCATCGGAGTGCTAACATCCGGTCTGACCAGGCTTGCCTCTTTCTTACAGGTTCATAGCCTATCATCTGGCTGAATATCCCACATCTCGCTCAATATCGACTCATTCCTCTTTTCTACTAAGGGATTTCCCCTTTTTGTAAAATTTCTGGAATTATCATTTGGTGATTTTCTTGATAGCCAACATACTGAGTTGAGTTATTCAGTCCAAATATGGCCAAAACATTCCCAAATTCATTCACCAATAGTTCAAATCTTGCAAGCATCTGGTCGAATCCAATCATTGTGCTACATTATCAATAGCAAAGGATTCGTGGAAATTTCCCGCAACACGAGGGAAAATTATGAGGTTAAAGGAAAATGAAATGAGCCATGCCAAGGCTAAAGAAGGATGAAAAATTCCCCTCTGAGGTGCCATGCATTGGCTTGTGAACTATCCCAGCTCTCCAGTAGAAAAAGGCATAAGATAAAGCAAGGAGATCCATTTCTTTCTGTCCCATGCATGAACAAATCATCGAAAGGGTACTCCACATGAGCTTTGAGTGTTTATATCTCTACCTCATGGGACAACCGACTCCTAAGCTCGGTAAGAATTGACGTATGGAAGAGAAATTGAAACAGAAAATGCAATTGGCGAATGTATAAAGGAAAAAAACCAAGCAAATAGAGATTTCAACACCTTTAGAATTCCCTCTGCGATCGATTGGATAAATCTCCCCGATAAGAGGAAGTCAAATTTGAGAAAAAGAAAATCCAAGTCTTAAGAAAAATAAAATAACGTGTGCCAAGTTTGAAGGAAAATAAAATATCTTTCCTTTAAGACATTGTGCAACTATTGTCTAAAACTTTCATAACTCATTTACCAGAAAGGATACAGGGAGGAATGGTAGGGCTGTCTCCCCTTACCCTGGTAGCAGATGAGGTAGGGAGAAAATTGATCGATCAAATTAAGATGAAGAGGGCCCTAAAATCCCCTTTTTCTACAACTAACCATACCCTTCCTAACATCTAAATCAGGATGGAAATTATGGAATTTTGATTATATGGAACAAGTCGTTGGAGAACTAGTAAAGATGATCAATCCTATCTAAAGGTTGATGAGATAGGTATCTCCGATCGATGAATTCCTGACCAAAGATAGATTCTAAAGTGGAATAGCTGGCAGATCCTAGCCGAAGGATGACGTACGATAAACCTACAAAAATATAATTTCTATTTGATCGGTGTACATCCAGATCTTAAATAATAATCTTGATCAAAAGAAAAATCAGCATAATCCCGATCAAATGATCGATGAACAAAGATGAAGTCGAAATTGTATCTCAATCATCTATAATTAGCTAACACTCATCTATTTTTGTAAGTAAATTATATTGATCGATGATTCCTAATTAGATTTTTATCTTAGGAATATCATTCCTACAAAATATTGCCTTAAGACATTTCTGATATTTGTTCGAAACAATCATTACTGTGGCTATTTAATCAAATATACATGACATCATAAATTGTTTGATAGGAAGCAATAGCTAAAGTATCTACTCAACAAAAGAAAAGCAAGACAAAGATGATAAAATAAAAAACCACAAATTAGGAATTTCATTAAAAGTCTCTAAAATATAAAGATACATTGAAAGTAAATTTTTCACAAAAAGAAAGCATAATCCCACATCTGTAATTTGCTGCTACAAGGCCACCTTTTATCAACCCTATTCAATGGTGCAATCCTCTTCCTCTTCCAGCATATAAAACATAGAGAAAAGAGTACATATTTGCATTTCCTACCATGGCCCCTAAACAAGTCAAAATTGAAAGTTGAAAGAGGTGATGAAGGTCGAAGGTTGTATAACCTACTATGACAGATCATACAATACTAGAAAAAAAATCTAACAATTCATTAATCTTCCTAAAATGGAAACTCAAAGAAGCAAGAAAAATAAAAGAACATTCAGGTGGCTCCATGAAGAAGGAAAAGAAAGAGAAGAAAGAAGAAGAGCAAAAGTCCATAGACATTATAAAAAAGTATGCCTATTTATAGAGACCTCTCTAAAACCGCCTCATAGAGAAGTACTCGTGACAAACAATGTGGCAATCCCAATAAGTGAGGAGTCAAAGAAAACAAATTGTTACAATAAAAATGAAGTGACAAAATTAAATAAGTAATTACTCAACACGACCCAAGCGAAATAGCCAAAAAGTGATGATTCAGCCGCACCAATTAAAGATCTAAGTAATGCGTTAATATTAGTTAAGCCAAGCAATCAATCAGCAAAATAGGAAGATCACCCATCAAGATCTAGATTGATTTTTTCGGATCGAAAGAGCCATACATCCAACACCCATATTTAATGGCTTAATCCTCTAGTTCATATAAGCCAAATAGAGAAAAAAAGGTATTATATACTCCTGATAGATATTTTTTCGATAAGAAAATAAAAGATATCTGCATACTACAACCTGCCTTATATATATTTCAACAATTCTCTCAATCTGCAAAATGACCCCGCTCATCGCCTTTAAAGTCATCTTCAAAGGAAAAAGGCTTATGTCTGAAAGCAATAGCCAAAAAGCCAACGCTTAGCAACTGCACCAAGGAAATTATGACATTACAACACAAACAGGTCCAATAGCCTAAGAAGGAAACGGTGAAAGCCACGACTAGTTGTTAAGATGCAAAGGACGTTAAACCTTAAAAGACATGATCATCATAATGCCAAAACACATTTAGACTAAAATAGAAGATAAGGCAGTAAAAGTAGATCTTGCCTCTATAAAAAAAAGCATAAAACACACCTAAAAGTCCTATAAGATGAAAAGCCAATAGCCTCAGGTAAGATCGCTCCTTCTTACATAATTAACATACTCTTTTGCAGAGTCAAGAATGAATATCAAGAGCCTATCACAAGAGAAAAACTATTTGTAAGCTTTCCTACATCTCGAGTTAAGCAAATTTTTGCTATAACAGCAACTGTCAACCAAGTTTGCATAAATCGGCCTGACACCAAAAACACGAATAAAGAAAAACTAACGAAATGGACTTCAAAATCCCCTTAGAGAAAAGCAACCCCTAAGTTCAAAAAATGACTCTCAAAGCTAATTATCTACATTTGTAATAAATAAATTATTCATAAAAAATAAAGAAAGCTTAAAATAAAAGGAGAGGTCGACTGATGACCTCATTTATCCCAGTCAATAATTTTCATGATCGATGTATTTAGTCCAAATCTCCTTGACTTAAAATCCTAATTTCCTAATCAATGTATTTAATCCTAGTCTTCTCGACTAAGGATACTAATTTTCCCAATTGATAATTTTCCTGATCGATGTATTTAATTCTAATCTTCTCGATTGAGGATCCTAATTTTTCGATCGATGATTTTCCTGATCGACATACTGATGGAATATGACATGGTATGAATGTGATGATAGCACAGCGGAAAAACAAAAATTTTTATCATACATGCCATACAATTCCATGACAAGAATCGAAACATGCAATTTTAGAGTTTTAAACTTACAACTTTAGATGCCTTTAAAACTTGATTTTGATGATGACCAGCAACCAAGAAGGATATGTCCACCTTAGATCTTCACCACCAATGCCAAGGAACAGCCTTTATGTCACTCCCTCTATTCTCACACACACACTTGCAAAGATGGCTTAAAATCAAGAGTGCTAGCTCTATGATTGTGTATTCGGCAATGGGAATGATTTGAAGCCACAAGATCTGATCTTGTTCTTCCTTTAGGTTATTGTTTTAGCCCAAGAACACAAGAGAACAAGAAAGATTTCTTTTCCCTTGAGTATTTCGGCCAAGAGAGAAAAATAGAAAAACGGCATACCCTTTTATTCATTTAATTCATTAATATATATCACTTAATTTAGGTCAAGTGTGAGTGCCGAAAATTAAGTGTTAATTTCAGCCTCCATCACTTCCTAATTAATAGATATATCTTAATTTAAATTCTATTAGAATTTAAATTCAAATGGCATTAGTCATTTAATCAAAACAAACTTACTTATTTAAGGTGATAAGTTGCTGAATTCAACTAGTATTTTAGTTTGAATTTTGGCTACTTTAATTCCCTCTCAAGTATTATATTTTGATTAAATACAAATTAGGATTTAATACTCAATTAACTTAATTATACATAGATAATTAATCAATTGAAATTAAACCTAGCACATGCCAACAAATTTCTCTCGTGACCAACTGTTAACAGATTTGCCTAAAACAGCAAGCTGTTTTAGGCAAAAAGACAGTTCAACATATTTGCCTAAAACAGCTAGCTGTTTTAGGCAAAAAACTCATTTCACAGATTTGCCTAAAACAGCAAAATCGTGGCTTAACAGATTTGCCTAAAACAGCTAGCTTTTTTAGGCAAAATCGCACCTTGACAGGTTTGCCTAAAACAGCTAGCTGTTTTAGGCAAAAAAACTGTTTTTACAGATTTGCTGTTTTAGGCAAAAATCTGTTTACCCATTTTATACATTAATTTGACTTTAAATAAAAGTCCAAATTAATTCCCAATACACAATTTAAATATTTTAAGCCCAATGCTTTGTGTGCGATCCTATAGGTCCATTTAATGTTGGCAATGAATTAATAAATTAATTCAAAGGCTATATATATTCTCTAGTAAGATATTATAGCATTCCAAATTAAATGAAAATGCATATGGCATTTAGTGACCTAATGCAATTTTGCATAGTCCCTTACCCATAAATATCAGAATTAATATAAGGCATGGAACCAGTCATCCTTATATATATATTAATTCCTTTCTTGATATTCCAGTGACACTGAACTCTCAGATAAATAATGATTACTCATTATTTCATCTCGGTATGGCCATACACTTCTCAGTTTACTGATCAAGTGGCCGATGATATTTTCTCTCTTAATGAGAGGGGTAATCCCTTCACTTCTCTCATGCTCTCTAACATGAATCAATGCATACCCAATCATACCCATACTTGTCACTCTGTTACGAGTACGTTAGGTGTATGTCAAAGTACACAGTAATTCATAAAGAGTTTCATAGAGATTTCAGGTCTAAGAACTCCGATACAAAACTTGCATATGAGAAACACTTATGACTTATACCATGTAGTGTTCTCATGAGTGGATCTAATCCAGATACCGTGTTCTAAACATGTATCTATGATCTCTGATTAACACTCTTGTCCTTATGATCCATAAGATAGAACTCAACTTATCAGAGAGAGCATACTAGTCTTAATTCATTTGTTATTCCCATAACAATGACTGACTAGGGATATTTAGAATGAAGTCTCATTTGTTTCAAGGTCTTACAACCATGTACCTCACACATGATAACTTAAACTGAAACAACATTCTTCGATAGTTCTATCAATTAATATGCACAGGAATACAATAGATAAAACAAATGCCTCATTTTATTAATTTCAAGTGTTTCGTTACAATGCATTGGGGCTAGGACTTACACTAACAATCTCCCACTAGCACTAGTCCCAATTTGGCATAGTCCTAAGACCGAACGCTCTCAAATGAGCTTCGTGCAGATTTGGACATAACTGTTTCGTCAAAGGATCTGCTACATTATCTTCACTTGCTATCTTGCTAACCTTGACGTCCCCACGATCAATGATTTCTCTGATCAAGTGGTACCTCCTGAGTATGTGTTTGGATTTTTGGTGTGACCGGGGCTCCTTTGCCTGTGCGATGGCCCCGTTGTTGCCACAGAAAATTTCTAATGGATCTAGGATGCTTGGGACCACTCCTAATCCAGTAATGAAATTTTTAATCCAAACAGCCTCTTTTGCAGCCTCACTTGCTGCAATATACTCAGATTCTGTAGTTGAGTCGGCAACGGTTTCTTGCTTTGAGCTTCTCCAGCTGACAGCACCACCATTCAAAACAAAAACAAACCCAGATTGCGATCTAGAATCCTGAGTGCTGGTCTGAAAAGCAGCATCGGCATAACCTTGTATGACGAGCTCTTCTTGACCACCATACACCAAGAAGTGATCCTTAGTCCTTCGCAGGTACTTCAGAATCCCTTTTACAGCAGACCAGTGCTTCTCACCAGGGTCTTGCTGAAACCTACTGGTTATACTCAGTGCATGAGCAACATCCAATCTAGTACATAACATAGCGTACATGATAGATCCAATAGCAGATGCATATGGGATTCTACTCATGTTGTCCCTTTCCTCTTTGGTTTTAGGGCACTGTTCTTTAGTCAAAGGAACTCCCAAAGCCAAAGGTATGTACCCTTTCTTTGAGTCTCCCATACTAAAACGCTTTAGTACTTTGTCTATGTACTTTTCTTGACTTAGTCCCAAAAGCCGATTCGATCTATCTTTATAGATTCGAATACCAAGTATTGTCTCGGCTTCACCTAAGTTTTTCATTGAGAAACATTTTCCCAACCATTGCTTAACCTTTTGCAATGTTGGAATGTCATTCCCAATGAGAAGGATGTCGTCCACATATAGGATTAGAAATACTACTATGCTCCCACTAACCTTCTTGTACACACAAGGCTCATCTTCGTTCTTGATGAAGTCAAATTCTTTGACTGCCTCATCAAAACGAAGATTCCAACTTCGGGATGCTTGCTTTAATCCATAAAAGGATTTTTGAAGCTTGCAAACCTTCTTAGGATGCTTGGGATTGACAAAACCTTCAGGCTGTGTCATATACACATCCTCAAGTAAATTTCCGTTGAGGAAAGCAGTTTTGACATCCATTTGCCATATCTCATAATCATGATATGCAGCTATGGCAAGCAAGATCCTAATGGATTTAAGCATAACTACAGGCAAAAAGGTCTCGTCATAGTCTACACCATGAGTTTTTCGAAAACCTTTTGCTACTAGTCTACCTTTGTAGGTCTTATCAGCTTTGAGTTTGAATAGCCACTTGCATTCAATTACCTTAGCACCTTCCGGTGGATCAACCAAGGTCCAAACCTGGTTATCGTACATTGATTGCATCTCGGATTTCATGGCTTCAAGCCAATTTTCCGAGTCTGGGCTCTCAATAGCTTCTCGGTAGGTAGTAGGATCCTCACGATCTACTAACTCAATAGTGTCACTGTCAGTGATTAGAAATCCATATCTCTCAATCTCCTGACGTACCCTACCAGACCTTCTAGGTTCTTGTGTAATGGGTTCTTGTTCCACAACTGGTTGTGAACTTGATCCCATTTCCAACTCATCCTCTATAAAAGTTTGTGGCGCTTGAATTTCTCCAAGTTCTACTTTACTCCCACTGTCTTTCTTGAGAATGAACTCCTTTTCCAAGAAAATAGCCTTGCGAGCAACAAATACTTTGTTCTCGGCTTGTGAGTAAAAGTAGTATCCCTTTGTTTCTTTAGGATAACCCACAAACAAGCAGACACTGGATTTGGACTCTAGTTTGTTAGATGTTAATTTCTTAACATGTGCTTCACAGCCCCAAATCATGAGAAAAGACATATTGGGTTCTTTCCCAGTCCATACCTCATATGGTGTCTTCTCAACTACTTTAGTTGGAGTACGGTTCAATAGAAACGCAGCAGTTTCTAATGCATAACCCTAAAAAGAGATAGGAAGATTAGCTTGACTCATCATAGATCGAACCATGTCCAACAGAGTTCGATTTCTCCTTTCGGACACACCATTCCATTGAGGTGTTCCAGGAGGAGTGAGCTGTGAAATAATACCACACTCCTTTAGATGACTGTCAAACTCTTGGCTTAAGTATTCGCCACCTCGATCTGATCGAATGGCTTTTATACTTTTGCCAAGTTGGTTTTCTACTTCATTCTTAAACTCTTTGAATTTCTCAAAAGTTTCAGACTTATAATTCATTAGATAGACATAGCCATATCTACTGAAGTCATCTGTGAATGTCACGAAGTAGCTAAAACCACCTCTAGCATGTGTACTTAAAGGTCCACATACATCGGTATGTATTAGTTCCAATAAGCCATTAGTCCTCTCGCCTTTTTATTAAAAGGACTCTTTGTCATTTTTTCATGCAAACATGGCTCGCATGTATCATAAGACTCTAAGTCGAATGACCCAAGCACTCCAGTTTTGTGGAGTTTTGAAATGCGTTTTTCGTTTGCATGTCCTAAACGACAATGCCAGAAGTAAGTAGGGTTCAATTCATTTGATTTACCCCTCTTTGTATTAATGTTGTATATGGACTCTCTGTTTTGTAAATCAAGGATATAAAGGCCATTTTGCAACATGGCATTGCCATAAGAAATGCCTTGGCGACGAATATGAGCATTGTCATTTTTAATAACAAAATCAAATTCATCATTATCCAAACATGAAACTGAAATAATGTTTCTGCTCATAGCAGGCACATAATAACAATTATTCAAAACAATACAAAGTCCGAAAGGTAAAGTGAGGTGATAGTCGCCTATCTCCATGACAGCAACTCGTGCTCCATTCCCCACACGGAGGTCCACTTCATTCTTCCCAAGTAACCGCCTA
The DNA here is from genome assembly GCA_037975025.1 of Excoecaria agallocha. Classification (NCBI taxonomy): domain Eukaryota; kingdom Viridiplantae; phylum Streptophyta; class Magnoliopsida; order Malpighiales; family Euphorbiaceae; genus Excoecaria; species Excoecaria agallocha. The sequence goes on along the minus strand of CM075813.1, from coordinate 2,989,108 downwards.
TTTCTTAGCCCCTGCACATTTGAACAAATGTGAGAACCACAACCGGTATCCAATACCCAAGTGGTAGAAATAGAAAGGTTAATTTCAACAACAAAAATACCAGAACTGGACGCCTTGGCTCCATTCTTCTTTTGTTCTTCCTTGAAGAGAGCGCAATTCTTCCTCCAATGCCCTATCTTGTTGCAATGGAAGCAAGTGCTCTCACTCTCTTTGAGTTTTAGCGCCTTGGGCTTGGATTGGGCCTGAGGTGCACTCCCAACTGACTTGGGTTTTTCCCTTTCCCTTTCCCTTAGCAGGTCCCTTCTTAATTCCCTTTTGAACCATTAGTACGGGATTGGTCTTTCGAATGTTCTCTTCAGCATTCTTAAGCATCCCATGAAGCTCAGTGACTGACTTGTTCATTGCATGCATGTTATAATTCATCACAAATGGATCATAAGCAGCAGGCAATGATCCTAAGATCAAGTCAGTGGCCAATTCCTTTGGCACTAGTACCTCAAGCTTCTCAAGAGTATCAATATACCCTTTCATCTTGAGTACATGGGTACTAACAGGAGTACCCTCAGCCATCTTGCAAGAAATTAAGGCCTTTGTTGTCACGAACCTCTCGTGACGAGCTTGCTCTTGGAACATCTCCTTGAGGTGCACCATGATCGCATAAGCCTCTTGGTCCATAAATTGCTTTTGTAAGTCAGGCACCATAGTGGCCAGCATCAGACAGGTCACATCATTGGAGTCGCTCTTCTTGGTCTCAAAAGTTTCCTTTTGAACCGCAGAGGCGTTCCTTCCTGGTTCTTTAGGCAAGGGTGCATCCAAAACATACGACTTCTTCTCTTGCTTAAGAACTATTCTTAAGTTTCAAGACCAGTCTATGAAATTGGTGCCATTCAATTTGTCCTTTTGAAGGACCGATCGCAATGAGAAATTGTTGTTTGAAGATGCCATTTTCAATCTACAATAAAATTTAGCAAGATTAAATGAGGTCTTATTAATGATCCCACAAACCGAATTAATATCCCTTTAAATAATTCGCGTTAGTGATTTAATATGGGCCAAGATCCACTTTTCACAACAACTTATTAGTCAAGCTGAGCTTGTACACCTAACAAGTTAAGTTACTTAGGTAGGAAAACTCCAATCATATCTCGTACATGACTCTTGGATCAAATGGGCTAACATCTTAAGATGTTATAGCACAACCCATTTATTAGTTGCCTAGGTTCGGGCATCCCTTTCCATGTTAAGTCCAACCTACATTCACAACCCATGCCTCACAAAGATAATCGGGCGCATCTAGGACTCCTAGTCTACGTGACCGATGATCGATGCCTTGACATGTTTCGAATTAGGAAGGCAACTTTGTGACTTACTATTTTAGGGATTCATTTTATTACGGCTTACATGGCATACGCTTTGTCATCCATACATAGCATGCATATATATATAATTGCATAAAGTAAAGCGTGACAAACATGGGCCCAAAAACCTACAACTAAGATTCTATACTATTACATAAGAATCTTCGAGTTGGGCTTCTCCACTCCGGTGGGCTTCGTCTTGATTTACAAAGTCTTCAAGTATATTCTATTCTAAGAAATAAATGAAACTTTTACAATAAAACAAAATGGCTCGCAGGCCATATTTAATTACAAAAACCTAGGGCCCATGAATGCACCATGCATATCCATTCATCACACCAAATTAGCAAATAAATATACATAGCATTCATGTATAAAACAAAGTCCAATTTTAATTAATTTAGCCAAGCCCATTAATGGAAATTATGTACTTAAACCTTTAAGAGAAGACCCCATGACGGGCCTGGGCCAAAGCCCAATGGACTAAATCCTCTTATTGAATAAGTTCTTTTAAAAGCCCAAAACACTAACTAGTTAGATTTGTGCTATAAATCAACTCTAGTATAATTTCCAATTTTGCCATTTTTAATTTTATGTCATACAGCCCATAAACATTAAAAATGCATATAATATGTGCTAACATGAATTAAAAATAAAATCATGAAGAACACATATATAGTACACGGCATGCATGCAAAAACAAACAAACAACAAAAACTAGTTGTTTAATGCTTATGTAATGCCATAAAATGCACAAACATTTAAATCAATTTTATGAGTCAATTAATAATCTAAATAAGTCCGTAAACATTGATTTAATATTCTGTACCATTTTAATCTAAATGTGTTTTTACCATTTTAATCAAAACAAAACAAACAATGTTGATTAAACATGTAACAAACACAAACTAGACATAGTTTTAAGTGATTTTAAAATTAATCAATTAAATTGTCATGGACCAGAATTAAAACCAAATTTAAAACATGTCCAGACCTGTTATTTAATCTTTAAAAATCACTTACAAACATCCCAAAAAGGTTTTTACATTTAATTTTGAAAACTAGTTGTTAAACTAGCAATTTACATGCCAACTAGCACCTAGTTTCATAATTAACATGTACCATCAGGTATAAATAATTAAATCCGACCATTACCAGCCCTAATAACATCTTAGGACAGTATATTAACATGTAATATTAATTATAATACCTATCTAATCAATTAAAATCGTTTTTACACCAAAACAATGCAAAAAACTCAAAATAGAAAATTTCAGATTTGCATGTTTTCATAATGACGATTTTTAATTAATTTTTTCATGCATCTAAAGCACTAAAATAAGCATGTTTAGGCTCTGATACCACTGATGGAATATGACATGGTATGAATGTGATGATAGCACAGCGGAAAAACAAAAATTTTTATCATACATGCTATACAATTCCATGACAAGAATCGAAACATGCAATTTTAGAGTTTTAAACTTACAACTTTAGATGCCTTTAAAACTTGATTTTGATGATGACCAGCAACCAAGAAGGATATGTCCACCTTAGATCTTCACCACCAATGCCAAGGAACAGCCTTTACGCCACTTCCTCTATTCTCACACACACACTTGCAAAGATGGCTTAAAATCAAGAGTGCTAGCTCTATGATTGTGTATTCGGCAATGGGAATGATTTGAAGCCACAAGATCTGATCTTGTTCTTCTTTTAGGTTACTGTTTCAGCCCGAGAACACAAGAGAACAAGAAATATTTCTTTTCCCTTGAGTATTTTGGCCAAGAGAGAAAAATAGAAAAATGGCATACCCTTTTATTCATTTAATTTATTAATATATATCACTTAATTTAGGTCAAGTGTGAGTGCCGAAAATTAAGTGTTAATTTCAGCCTCCATCACTTCCTAATTAAGAGATATATCTTAATTTAAATTCTATTAGAATTTAAATTCAAATGCCATTAGTCATTTAATCAAAACAAACTTACTTATTTAAGGTGATAAGTTGCCGAATTCAACTAGTATTTTAGTTTGAATTTTGGCTACTTTAATTCCCTCTCAAGTATTATATTTTGATTAAATACAAATTAGGATTTAATACTCAATTAACTTAATTATACATAGATAATTAATCAATTGAAATTAAACCTAGCACATGCCAACAAATTTCTCTCGTGACCAACTGTTAACAGATAGCTGTTTTAGGCAAAAAGACAGTTCAACAGCTGTTTTAGGCAAAAAACTCGTTTCACAGATTTGCCTAAATTAGGCAAAATCGTGGCTTAACAGATTTGTTGTTTTAGGTAAAATCGCACCTTGACAGTTTTGCCTAAAACAGCTAGCTGTTTTAGGCAAAAAAAACTGTTTTTACAGATTTGCCTAAAACAGCTAGCTGTTTTAGGCAAAAATCTATTTACCCATTTTATGCATTAATTTGACTTTAAATAAAAGTCCAAATTAATTCCCAATACACAATTTAAATATTTTAAGCCCAATGCTTTGTGTACGATCCTATAGGTCCATTTAATGTTGGCAATGAATTAATAAATTAATTCAAAGGCTATATATATTCTCTAGCAAGATATTATAGCATTCCAAATTAAATGAAAATGCATATGGCATTTAGTGACCTAATGCAATTTTGCATAGTCCCTTACCCATAAATATCAGAATTAATATAAGGCATGGAACCAGTCATCCTTATATATATTAATTCCTTTCTTGATATTCCAGTGACACTGAACTCTTAGATAAATAATGATTACTCATTATTTCATCTCGGTATGGCCATACACTTCTCAGTTTACTGATCAAGTGGCCGATGATATTTTCTCTCTTAATGAGAGGGGTAATCCCTTCACTTCTCTCATGCTCTCTAACATGAATCAATGCATACCCAATCATACCCGTACTTGTCACTCTGTTACGAGTACGTTAGGTGTATGTCAAAGTACACAGTAATTCATAAAGAGTTTCATAGAGATTTCAGGTCTAAGAACTCCGATACAAAACTTGCATATGATAAACACTTATGACTTGTACCATGTAGTGTTCTCATGAGTGGATCTAATCCAGATACCGTGTTCTAAACATGTATCTATGATCTCTTATTGACACTCTTATCCTTATGATCCGTAAGACAGAACTCAACTTATCAGATAGAGCATACTAGTCTTAATTCATTTGTTATTCCCATAACAATGACTGACTAGGAATATTTAGAATGAAGTCTCATTTGTTTCAAGGTCTTACAACCATGTGCCTCACACATGATAACTTAAACTGAAATAACATTCTTGGATAGTTCTATCAATTGATATGCACAGGAATACAATAGATAAAACAAATGCCTCATTTTATTAATTTCAAATGTTTCGTTACAATGCATTGGGGCTAGGGCTTACACTAACACATACTTAATCCCAATCTTCTTGACTGAGGATCCTAATTTTCTGATCAATGATTTTCCCTATCTACATATTTAATCCTAGTCACCTATATTTCAAAATCCTTTACATTGTACATTTACAGAAAATAACTCTACACTAACATTAGTCTTCACTTGTTATTCTCTCTAGTGATCTACAGATGTTGGCTAGAAAACTAGTTCTTTAGATTTACACCTATATACCTATATAGGAAGAACACCCGCGCTGAACAATGGCTCAGTGATAAGTAAAATAATGCAATTGACTTCTTATCGGAGTCTCAAATACAATAACATAATTGTATGTCTTTTCATAAAATGGATACACTTTTTACAATAGAATATGCATTAAGTAACATTATAGTACCACTTATCAATCACGCTAGTAATATCACTAAGAGACACTAGCAACACATTAAATCATAAAGGCATTTATACTATTAATCACTTATCACTAACTATCATTTCAATCATTTTTATTACCTGAATTCCCATTAATGGTGGATACGAGTACAAATATTTGACACCGACAAGTAGTATCGTACACTCAAGATATAATAGTCTCGGATCACTCGACACCAATAGGTATCGTTTCACCAGGCACCTTTTGTTGCAACACTATACTTGCAGCTTTGATCACATTCCCTTTTTAGGTATGCCTATCTATCCATTACTATGTGAAATTTAGGCTTTCAATAAATCATTAATCACTTAGGAGTATCACACTTCATACATTTAGAAATATGGCATTAATACACTTATATAGCATGCAATCATATTACTATATCATGTCATTAATATTCAATTACACTAGAGATACAATATAACATGCTCATTATTACTCAATTACACTTTAACATAGTTATCAATTATCTTGTTAACATGTAATATTATACATATCATTAATCATGTTCTTTTACATTCGTTAATTGTACAAATTCTTATGCTTTAAGGCTTAGTCTTTAACTTTAATTCACTAATTTATTATGTTCTACATTCATTTTATGTCACATATTACTCTTTTTTATGTTTAAAACACTATAAGCATGCTCAAGAATGTTCAAGTATGCTTTGGTGATAATTTAGGGCCTAAAAATCAAGTTTAGAAGGAAATAGGGGAGGGTCACGATCATTTATAATCAGTATTGACTGTGAGATAGGTGCAATTTTGGCTTTGGAAGGGGTCATGATCATTACCAAATGGGTACTGACCGTGAGGTCCATTTTGTTCTAAAAATTACTGAAGATGTATTTCACTATTTCATTTGTTTGTCATTTTAGGCCTAGCAAACGATATTTTCAGGCAAAGTGGTCTTATATAAAGTTGTTCCATTATGTCTTTAGTTTCTAAAAAATAAAAAATTACTAATGTATACTTTTATATCTCAAGATATTAATAAAATATTATAGACTATTCTAGATGATATGATAGCCAAGGTCTGCCAACTTCAAGCTCAATTTCAAACACTTTAAGGATAAATTAAGGTTTTGATGTTTCATACAAAGTTGTAGATCTATGTATTTTATTTTATTTCCAACTAGAATCAATTAATTTTGACATCCATGGAAAGAGTTATGTTCCTTACACTGAAACTAGTTCAAGTAAACCCTAAACATAATTCAACTAAGTCACATTATAAAGCATAAATCATCTTTTCCATACACTATAACTTCATTAATTAACTCTAACATCCATTATAAACCATCCAAAATACATATAAAAACTTGGATCAATTGTACACATAGAACAAGAATATAAACTCCCATACCTTTTCAGTAAGCTCCAACTAGCTCCTTTAGAGTTCTTTCTTCTCTTTCCTTTTGTTTTCCTAATTTCTTCAATTGCTATCATGTAATACCATTCAAATACTAGTAATAGATACTTTAAAATACTCATTAACTGAAGAAATAAAGAGGAAGGAATCCACTCTCTACCCAAAGCTATAAGCTTACTCACCTTATACCAAATCCCATTTTCCTTTAAACCCAAAGTAGAATTTTCAAGGAAGCATTTTGTGGAGAAGATGAATGAAAAATTTGGAACTCCTTTAGCCAAAAGGTGGTTGGCCACTTCCCCTTTTATACCATATCTCTACAAATTTCTAAAGTCCCATATGTGTCTTCTCTTAATTAGTTAATTGTTTGACCAATGTTAATTTGCATTTTACCTCATTCTAACTCAGCTTTATTACTAATTATACACCATACTAACTCATTTTAGCACATTAACCTTCACTTCTTTAATAATAATACATATATATTGATAATTTATGAAATTACCTTCACTTTTTGCATTAATACCAATTACATCCTGATTGTGTAATTAAAAATTCTTTCACATTGAACCCTTTTCAATCTCTTTCTCCACTATACATTAATCCTATTATGGCATGTTTTAGGGGCCTTATACCTAATTTCCTGATCGATGAATTTAATTGTAGTCTCATTGTTTGAGGATTGTAATTTCCAAATCGATGATTTTTTCGATTGACATATTTAATCATAATCTTCTCGATTAAGGATTCTAATTTTTTTATTGATGATTTTCCCAATTGATGTATTTAATCCTAATCTCCTAGCCTAAGGATCCTATTTTTCTGATCGATTATTTTTTTGATCAACGTATTTAATCCCAGTCTCTTCGACTTAAGATCCTAATTTACCAATCGATGATTTTCTCGATCAACGTATTTAAATGCAATCTCTTCGATTGAGGATCCTAATTTTCCGATTGATGACATTTTTGATTGATATATTTAATCTGCAACATCCTAAAATTTTATCTGTTATGAATAGTACTTTCCTAACCATGAACAGTAACATTAGAATGGTATTTGGTATGATTAAATTAGTGGTAGTACAATTTCATAGGAACTCAAATGTTGAACATGTGCAAGCCAGAGAAATTCTAAGATGGGTGACCTACTAGGAATTTTGATATTTAATTCTTAGATGATATAATATTTATTAAATGGAGTTCCATGGTATAATTTGAGAAGAAATTGAGCTTAGATAGGTTTTCAAAATAGACAATGAAGAATTTTTCCTATACTGTTACTTATTGATCATAAGTTTGATTGGGCTTTAAAATATTTTACAACCATTCCAAAATTATTCCAATTGTGTAAAACCATTAGAAATATCCTAAACAAATATTTGGAAGTAAAAAATAAATATTTTGAAAGTTTTGGATTTTCGCATTTCGAACTGGCCAATTTTACCTTTGGAGCTAGAAGTATATCAAAATGATGTCGGAATGACCTAAACTTTTTAAAAAAAACTTCCTACATATGATTTTGCACTCTAGCAAAAGATTTAGGTGATTCTGATGAAGGAAACATCGGAATCCAAAATATGGTGAAAAATGGTGATTAATTTAGTTACTGAAGTTAAAGGTCATTTTTAATTTATATAAGGGTATAAATATTATAAGAAATTATGCCATAATTAGTTTCATATAGAAATTGGGCATGAGTAAGTGTAGGGATCAATATGGTGATGACAAATAGCTTAAAAATAAGCTATTAGATCAAATAGTAAATGATCAAATTTTGTTCATTCATTTGGTACACTAAAAGAAAAAATAAAGGGTAGAGAGTTCTCCATAAGCCTCTCCAAACATTAGAAAATCTACCCCTTCTTCCTTAAAAAAATTGAACCACCTTTTTTTCTCCCATTGCACCATTTTTTCTCACTTTTCTCAATTTTTACCAAATCTTAAGCCCAAATTTCACCTATGTACATTAGAGAACCTCCTCTTAATCATAAAAATTAGATTAGAGAAAAAGAAAGCTTTAAATGTGAGGATTTCTTGTGAGAGAAAATTAACCTAATTAGGTAAATTCTTAAGTTTTTATGAGAACTAATTAGGGGTTTTGGTATAGATTTGTAGAGCATCATTAGTATAGTTATTTAGTAGCATTTATGTATTGAAATTCATGGTATAGATTCATAAAATTCTCCCTTTTTCAATTTGAACTAAAGGTGGAAACCAAAGAGAAGAAAAGACCAAAGAGGGGAAAGGCAAAGAGAAAGAAAAATAGGTGATTTTTAAGCTATTTAAGGTTAGTTGATACAATTTTACACTCAATTTCATTTTATTCCTTGAATTCTTGCTTAAATGTACATTATGTAACTATAGTAACTTAGGTATAAGTGTGAAATAATTTGACATATGATAATAAAATGAAGTAATAACATATAAAGAGTAAAAGTTAAAGAAGAAAACAATCAAAAGGTAGATTAATTCTAACGTGTGTTGTTTAGTATATGATAAATTAGTGTTTTTATGTTTAAGTTGATAAGGAAATATTTAGTTTTAATTATTTTTTGTGTGAAATATGGTATCTTTTATGCTTTTGTGTGTTTTATGTTTTTGTAGGAGTAAAGTAAAGACAACAAAGGAGAAGAAGGAAGAAATGGAGTAAGGAAGCAAAGTTTCTATTGTGGGCATGGTAGAGGTTGTGAGCGCAATAAAGCAAGGAAGAATAAAAGGCAGTCAAACTTAAGTGAAGCATATCCTATTGCGAGTGTTATAATGGTTGTAGGCACGATAGAGAAAGCCATGGGGGTAATTGATTTTGAAAAGATTCATGACTTTTCACTAAAGGTTGTAAACTTTTGTAAAGGCACTTGAAGGGACACATTGCTTGGAAAAATATATAAAACAAAGGTGGTTGGAAAAATAGGAGATATAAGTTTTTGAAGAACAATTTGAATATTCTCTGTTGTACAAAGTTAAAACATTTTAATTTTATCTTTTGAGAAGAAGATAAAGGAAAAAGAAGAATCTTTTAGAGATTGGAAAAGGGTTGAGAGGTTTTTTTTTACTATCTTTCATATATTACTTCTTTTTTGTAATTACTAAATGATATCTAGGGACTTGAACATTGTTGTTAATATTTCATTCTCATTAATATAAATAGTCTTTTATTGCAAAATTGTCTGTTAGTACTTTTTGCTTGATTTTTGTAAGTAAGAATATAGTTGAGAGATATATTTTATCTTATAGCTAATAGAGGTTCATTGTCATAACATTGCTTGAGAGATCTGAATGTTAGGATGATTGCTATAGGTTGGTAATTAATCTTAAAATATGAGTTTATAATTAACTAATTCATTAAATGAGAGTTAAATAGTTAGAATTATATATGCATGTTTTAGGCATTCTACTTCATGTCGAGAGAGTGATTTAGAACCTTATTCCAATTTGGCTTGCATTATAAGATTGTAAATTAATCAAAAGAACAATATCAAGTTTCATATTCAATAATCATAATCTTAATTATCTTATTTGACTATAACTAAATTAGGGTTAATAAATATTTTAGTATTAACATAGCTTTAGTAGTTTAATTTTACAATATAATTATCAAACATTGCAATCAAAATTAAAATCAAGTAGTAATGTCTAATAATCAATTTGGTCCTTGTGGGAATGATATCTTAAGTACTAATCGATAAACCTTGCACTTGCGGATTTAGCACAAAAAAATTTTGGCACCATTGCTAGGGATCATATTATTGATGTTTATTGCCATTATAATTCTTGATTTAAGGTTTTGCACTACAATATTTAATTAGTTTTTGTTGTTTATTTGTTTGTTTTGTTTTTACAGGATTTGATAGTTCGAGTTTATGCCTAAAATAAGGAGTTTTCAAGAAGAACTTGAATAATTCAATCCAGAGATAGAAAGAATTCTTTTGAGAAATCAAAAGCTAAAGAAAAAGAATATTAAGAGAAAGGAAATGGCAGAAGAAAATCCTCCTAGATTGATGGATTTTGCTACATTTGCATTGTGGGTGTCAACAAGGGGTAGTTCATCCAATGGTAAATGCAAACTAGTTAGAAATCAAACCTTCCCTATTGCAAATGGTACAAAATAGTATTCTATTTTATGGTTTGCCAAATGAGGATATAAATGCTCATTTAGCAAATTGCTTAAAGATTTGTGACACCTTTAAGATAAATAAAGTTCTGATGGATGCAATTAAGCTTCGGATTTTTCCCTTCATATTAAAGGATAAGGCAAAAGATTGTTTGAATTCCCTTGCTAAAGGTTATATAACTACTTAGAACCTAGTGTGGATTACTAATTGAAGGTGTTCAACATGAGAATGAATCTTTGTATGAAGCATGGGAGAGATTTAAGGAGTTGTAGCGGAGTTGTCTGCATCATAACCTTTCAAGGCAATTACTTATGCATACTTTTTATAATAGAGTGAACCCTACAACTAGAGGGACTATTGATGCTGCTGTAGGTGGATCTCTTATGAGAAAGACTATAAATGTTGCATTAAAACTATTTGAGGGAATATCTATTAATAATTACATGTGGCCGATAGAGAGAGTAATGGTATTAACTTCTTCCCTTATAAAAGGAGTTCATTCTATTGACTCAGTTGTCACTTTACAAGTGTAAGTTACAGTTTTGACTCAGAGGATTGAGAATTTAAGCATGGAGGAACCCCACTAAGTGCTTGGACTATATGTGGTCAGTAAGGTGATTTGAGTGATGGATGTGGTTTGGGAATGACTAGTACGGAAGAGCAAGTGAGTTTTGTCCAAGGCCAAAAGAGTGGTAACCCTTATTCTAATACCTATAACCTTGGTTGGAGAAACTGATAAGTGTGAAATATATATAACTTTTAATATGTTTTTAGTTAAGTTATTTAGTTGTTTTGGTTTTATTTAGGTTAATTTAGAGTTAATTTGTAATATTTGTGATTTTAAGGTTAATTCTGTGTTTTGGTTGATTTTCAGGGATAATTTGACATAAAAGGGCTTAAAGTATAAAAAGGGCAAAGTTTTGGGCTAAAAGTGCAATTATGCAGAAATTAGGCGAGAAAACCATTGTCCAGTCCAGAGCCTTGGGATGTGACCATTTGACATTCTTGAAGAGCTTCACACGTGGCCACGTGAAGAACAAAAGATGAGGAACGTGGCCATGTGAAGAAAATTAAAGAGCAAAGTTTGATGAGGAACGTGGCCATGTGGAAGTGAAAACAAAGGAAAGTATAAAGACCACGTGACCACGTGGATTCCTAGTGAAGGACCACACGTGGCCACATGTGGAAGAAGAGGAAAGTGAGCCGTGCCCACGGGTGAAGAAGAAGGCAAAGAGGCGTGGCCACGTGATCTGATTCTCCAATTGCGCGAAGGATTACGAACTTCCTATTTTGAGCAGAACTTACTTCCTTTTTGGTTTTCAGAGTTTAAGAAGGAATCCATGTCTTCTTTTACCTATAAATAGCAGTCCAAAACACAGAAGAAGGGGATTCAATCATCAATTATCATTATCAAGCTTTTGAATTAGTTTTTAGAATTAAGCTTTCTTAGTTAGTTTTTTTTCATTCGTTGTTTTTACAGTTTTTTCCAAAACATAGTTTTTTAGTTTTTAAGAATGTCTTGTGAGTAGTTTTCTTTACTTTTGCTAAAGGATACTTGAATCCTTGACTTGTATTGACATGACTTAAGGTTGTTCTTAAATTTTAATACAAGTTGATTATTTTTTGGTTCTTAAAATAGTCTTATCTTTTCTCAATTTTAAATTGATTATTAATTTGATTAAGAGTTGGTTAATTAATTGGTTTAAGTTGATTAATGATTTGCATGCTCTTAGGTTGATTTAGTTGGATTAATATATGGTTATAATCTGAATAAGCTATAATTGTGTGTTAATTTGAGTAAGTTAAGATTAAGAAAAGAGTAACCAAGAATAGGTGAAAGTTAATTCTCTTGAGAAAGGTTTTAATAGACATCTAGGAGACTTAATTCAGTTCTTTATGCTAAGTGTTGAATTGTTCTGAATAAGGGAGTTTAATACTTGGAATAATAATCTTGAATAAAGTTATTTGGGTCTACTAAACTGAATTTTCCATGATCACTTGTATGTTTTTGTTTAATTAAGTCATAGCAATACTTGTTAAGGTGGATAGTCCTTTAGTGAAAGTTGTTTTTATCATTGATTTTTAACTCATTCAATTTACTTGCTTTCAAAAGATCTCTTATTTACTTTAGTTTTTGCAATCGTTTTAACTTAGTTTTCAAATCATCACAACTTTGGGATTTCTCTTCTCTCTTTACACATAAAATTGGTTTTGAAATTGAAATAGCACATGCAAGCAAAAGTTTCCCTTGGGTTCGATATTTTGGGTCATAATTTTATTTCCCTATATTACTAGCCGATCTAGTACACTTACTAGAAACCGGTCAGAAACCATCAAAAATTTTTATGGGGTAATAACCAAAGTAGAGAAGCTATGGGATTTTAGCCACCATAAGACATATTTGGAGCTTTAGAAGTTAAGATGGATAGGTTTTTAAAGGGGATAAATTTGAAGCTGAATTCATAAGATGAGAACCACCAGAGGCTAGAATCAAAGTTTGATCAGATAGCAACGAATCAAGCTTCATCTATCCATAACTTAAAAGTCCAATTAGGATAACTAGCCAATGCACTAACGTTAAGACTTCAAGGGTGTCTTTTGAGGAATACAAAGGATAATCCAAGAGAGCAAATGAAGGCATTTATGTTATGGTATAGTAAGAAATATGTTAATAAATATGTTTCAAGTAACAAGATAGAAAGAGCCTTCTATCACAAGTGTGACACCAACCACGAGCATGATAGTAGGAAATTAAATCAGAGCTGCAAGTTCAACTCCTAGTGCGTGTTAGAGAGTATGCCTTAGAGCCCATGTAAAATGGATGTATTTCATATGTATGAATTCATATTCTTAATCAAAGGCATCATTCATTTATTAATGCTATGTTTAAATACATGAGTTTGTAATTCTTAAAAGGGTTAATGGGAGTGCAATTGTCTTTCTAGTTTTATATGTGGATGACATATTGATCATGAAAAATGACATTTCTCTTCTCCAATCTGTTAAAATATGATTATCCAAGCAATTCTCCATAAAAGACCTTGGAGAAGCATCCTATATTCTTGGAATTAGGATCTATAGAGATAGATCCAATAGGTTGCTAGGTCTTTCTCAAAGTACATATATATATAAAGTATTGAAGAGGTTCAACATGGATCTCTCTAAGAAAGGGTTTATACCCATGGTGCATGGGAAACACCTTTCTAAGTCTATGTATCCGTATACACTAGAGGATAGAGAGAGCATGAATAGGATACCATATGCATCTGCAATTAGTTCTATCATGTATGCTATGCTATGTACACATCTAGATGTAGCTTTTGCTTTGAGTGTCACAAGCAGATTCCAATCCAATTTTGGAGAGGAACACTGGGCAACTGTCAAGAATATCCTTAAGTACATGAGAAGTACTAAGGATATATTCTTGGTATATGGGGAGGGCAGTTTGGAAGTAAATGGGTATACAGATGCCAGCTTCCAATCTGACAAAGATGATTGTAAATCACAGTCTAGTTTTATATTCATAATGGGAGGAGGGGTAGTTAGTTGGAAGAGTTCCAAACAAGAAACAACTACTAATTCTACGATAGAAGCTGAGTACATTGCTGCTTCAAAAGCAGTCTGGATCAAAAAGTTCATATCTAAATTAGGAGTGGTGCCTAGCATTGTTGATTTGATTTCCTTATATTATGAGAACAATGAAGCCATTGTGCAAGCAAAGGACCATGGTCTCATTAGCGATCTAAGCATGTTCTCAGACGCTACCATCTCATAAAGGAAATAGTAGCTAAAAATGATGTGAAAATAGAAAGGGTCCCTACAGATGATAATGTGGTGGATCCCCTCACTAAAGTACTTTCCTAGATTAAGCACGATCACTATATAAATAGCATGGGTTTGAGACATATGATTGATTGGCTTTAGTACAAGTGGGAGATTGTTAGAGAGTATTCCCTAGAGCCCATGTAATAGGGATATATTTCATATGTATGAACTCATATTCTTAATAAAAGGCATCATTCATTTATTAATGCTATGTTTAAATACATGAGTTTGTAAATCTTAAATTAATAAATGAAGTCCTAGATATTATAAACATAGTGCAAAGGCAATCATGAAAGTGTTCATGATATGAGATGTCTATTGCATGCAAATATATTAATATCTAAATATCCATAGTCATAGAATTAACAAGACAGGACATTGTTAATTCGGACAGACAAGCACATGTTATCCTTCTTGAATGGTTCAAGTAGTGGTTCTCATAACTGTGATTATGAAAGATAATCAAAGTTAACATATGGATGCTTGTTAGAAGAATAAGTTAGAGACCTACAAAGAGAATCCTCACATGGATATTAAATCTATGTCAGTGAGGAATCTCTTCATAGCAGTTGTGCAAGTATCCTTAGACTTGAGATCACTAAAGTTATCTTAAGTAGCAAGTGGTATACTTTGATTCCATAATTGATTACGTCCAACTGGAGGTGTACATAGTTAGGAGGTTGGGTATATCATGACCTACTTAAAGATAGTTGAGTGATTGACAAAGGATTCACCATCCCATATTTATTAAGGGAAGTTATCTCATATGATTCTATAATTACCTTGTTCAGAGAATCTCTGGCCAGAGTAATATGCCAAGATGGATAGAGATCAATGAAGGGCATTTTGGGAATAATGGTTAAATTAATAGAACATACATAATTAGATTTATATGAGTTGACAGAAACCCATACTCATAATCTAATTGAGATAAGAGTGGTGAAAAGAGTAATTGCACGATAACTGTTTCTATGGAAGGGTATAGTCAAACCACTTGACTTTCTTGATATTTGGGTAGTCATGATGCCTAGCTAGATGCCAATCGTGACTTGTATAATAATGTATCATAAATATCAATAGGGATTGATAAAATGGTTTAAAGGAGTTTAAATCGAGTGAGTTTTGAATAGAACTCACAATTACGTATTATACTGCCAATATGAACAGGAACCCAATAAGTCACACACATATAGAGAAAATGATAAAATGGTAAAATGACAAGGATAATAATATTTGATATTATTATAGAAATAGAGAAGTGAATAAGAGAATAATTAATTTAAAGAGTTTAATTAATTATGATCAAATAAATTGTTTATAGAAATTTTTAGAAATGTTCTGTAAAATGGACGTAATTGAAATATTGTATTTTATAATTAATTATTATTGGACTATAAGTATTATAGGGCTGATATAATAATTAATAAATCCATTGGAGAAATTAAAAGAGACCCAGAAGAATGGCTTTGGCACAAAAACCCTCAAGAGGAAGGGTTACATGCCAAGCCCTAGTAGAAGGTCTTAGAGACCTAATTCTTGCACCAAAACAAATTAAATATATTTTATAAGTGTTATGGGCCCCATTTATTTAATTTAGATGGATTTTGAATTCATTTGGGTGATTAAATCCAAGTATATGCACAAAGGGCCTAGTTTGTGGGTTTCGTGCATAGTCTTTTATGAAAGGACTTAAATTGGATTTAATTGAGCTCAAACAAATTATTAATAATTCTAGAAGCCCATTTAATATTTCTCCAGAAATTTTAAAGAGCCCAATCCTATTATGAAGTTGGATTTTTAACCTAACTATAAAAATCCAAGTGATAGGGTATTAGGGTTAAGGTGAACAATTAAGAGAAAAGAGTTTCTCTCACTCTCTCAACCCTAGCTACCACCCCCTTGCTAGCATCAAGGGAATTTCGGCCAACCCTTGTTCTCCTCCTTTGTTGGTTCATTCAATCATTCTCTAGTGTGGATTACCAATTGGAGGTGTTCAATTTTGGACATTGTGGTTTGCGATAACCCGGTGAGAAGGAAAATTAATTGTTCAACAAAAATCAAAGGTGATTTTTCTTATTCTCATTAATATGTACATTGTAAATTCATGGCAAGATCATATCTATTGGTTAAAAATTTTAAATTCTACTTTTGTATGAGATGCATGTAACCGATAATTCCCAATACTACCATACCTAAAACATGCACCTGTCAACATCCTCCATGCACCCTAGTGCTTTTTTGAATAGTGAGAACAATTTGGTGGCTGGCCTTTTGTGCTTCTCTACCAAATCTAGAAACTGTAGATAATTCTTGATGTCTTCCCCTAGTAGCAAGACTATTAATAAACTCAGCTAGCTGATTTCCTTGCACTCCTCTAGGTCTTTTCCTAGTTGAAGATCAACATCTAGCCCTACTCTTTCTTTATTCTCTCTTTCTTAGCTATCTAATTCCTCTCTACTTGAATGGTTACTTGAATAAGTTGATAAAAATTCATCGATTGCAAAGATTTTGGTCTAATTAACCTTTCTTTGATTCAGTCATTCAACCCATCTTCAAACTGTTGACACTTGAAAGCTTCAATATGCATTAACTCTAGAACATATTTACTGAAATGGCTGAACTCTTTCTCAAATTCTGCCACGGTCATAACACTTTGTTTCAAGCTCAAAAACTTCCTTAACTTTTCTTCTTTATATGTTTCGGTAACATACTTCCTTCTAAACTCTTCTTTAATAAACCCCTATGTAAGTTGATCTAGTAATTGAGGTTGTTTAAGCAACAGTTTCCGCCAATCATATGCTACTCCTTGGAGTAAGGATACAACATAAGATACCTTCTAATTGGCTGGGCATTGAATTTGATCAAATATCCTTTGAGTTTTTCTAACAAGAATTTTGTTTTTTCAGATTGATCTAAAGTAGTGCCTAAGAATTCTTTCGTACCATGTTTTCTAGTGTCAGCTATTAGAGCTTTAGGTATAGTTATCCTTCATAAAATTTGAGTCATATCTTGAGAAATTGTCAACAATGCTTCCCTAAGAACCGCTGTAGGTATATCATCTTGATTAGAAGTTAAAGATCCTTGATTGGAGTGATTCATTTGAATAGGCAAATTACTTTTAGTCGATTCTTCGATAAGTTCCCTAGATCCCTCAATCTACTATCTATAAAAAATGTAGGGACATTTACATTAGGCCAACATAAAAAAATTTACCATTTACTATAATCTTAGACTCCTATTGACCAAAAATGACTAAAACTAGGCTCTGATACCAAATTGTAACACCCTCTAACTAATAACCTATTTCTATCATTATTCATGTATCATTAACAAAGTTTTACTCTATTTTAGTATCCTTTATACCGATTAACATATATCTACATAAGTTATCACTTACATGCTTTTACTCAATACACCCTTACTTATATACCATTTTTAATACAAAAGTTATACTAAAGATAAAATAAAGACTTCATACATCTAACTTCTCTTAAGACTTGTGTTGGCCTTCCTAATTCAGATTACATCCTTGAGTAAAAGTCCTAGTTGAAGAACCTACACGGATAAATAATCCATGCTAAGTTATAAAACTTAGTGGGGAACAAATCATTAGGGATGACCACTCAAAGCGGTCATCGCCAAAACTCAACAAGCATAAATTAAAATATAACATTCATAATAATAAGAGTATAGTTCACAATTAAGAAGAAAGAACACAACTTAATGAATATAATAACACAATATAAACATACTAATTTATTGATAACATTTAGGTATTTTATCTTTTAATCCTTTTCTTGTAATTCACCAGCCTAAGCTCTATAGGTGTGGATAAAGGGAGCTATGGATACCCGAATGTATCAATCATATAAATACTTGTATGTATTAAGTTCTATGGATATCCAAAGATATTAAATCTATGGAACCAAACTAGGTCGGACTATGGTCCCAAATTGAAAATGACTGTAAACCCAAATAGGGTCTAACTAGAGCAGCTGCAACTTTTACCCCACAGGCATGCCTATCTATCCACCAACAAACTCTAATTATAGGCATTACACTATTTTCATTTACATTTCACTTAATTTAATTATGCCTTTGTTGTATAATCTAACTCATACATATTTAGATATATAGATACACAATCTCATCCAATTGTACAAATATCTATAAATATACAATACTTTAACTATATACAATCATATAGTAACACAAGTGTATAAGCATTCATGCATACTTATACTATTTAAAGTAAACAATTAAAGTTTTGTATGCTCGTGTGTATATCATATGAACATGTTACTTTAAGTTTATTGATGGTTTTACAATATGGTGTTATCATCATTTCATATATTTATAGAACATTGTATGCCCAATTTTCATTGTTAAATTACTTTAAAATCATTTGATTATACTCTAAAAATATTTCAAAATCAAAGAGTAATTTATATAATGTTCTATGTATTTAACAGGAGGTCATTTGAAATAATTTATAATAAACTTGGTAGGGTTAAAATTCAACCCAACCAAGGTGCTTAAGACTGTAACGTGTATTCAAGATGACATAACCTTAGTAGGGTTAAAATTCAACCCAACTGAGGTGCTTACTCATTTATAAGCATATTGCAACAACTCAGTAGGGTTGATATTCAATCCTACTGAGGTGATTCCATCTAGGTGTGGTTGATTATCAACCTAACTGAGGTACTCACCCCATATTTATGAAATTCAACAGTATAACTCTAGAATATAACTTGCATGCATTCTATAACTCAATAAAACTTAATTTCTAGAATAATACATTCAAAACCTATAAATTTTCTTAACTTTAAATATCATTTAATTTGTTAAAACATTTATACTTGAGAATTTCTGTAAAACAAAGTAATATTCTTTTGAAGCAAGAGGAGAAGAAATATTGTAATACAACTTGGTTTCTTTTAATTCATTAAGAGTAGGATTAAGCTTTAACTTTTTAAACAAATGAAATTTCCTTTGAATTGGAAATATACATAATACATTTCTAAACCTCTGATTTTCAGCAATATGAAAACTACTCAATTAAACCTAGAAATTTATACATGTAGAATTGCAGTTTAATCTTCTTATTTTAGTTATAATCTCATCTCAATTTTATAGAATCACACACATACAAACCTAGATTTATTCGCAATTCTCATACCTCTAATTGATGATCAAAGAACTCTTTCAATCCTTCACAATTTCCTTCCCTTTGCTATCACTTGTTCCACCTTTTGTAAAGAGCCACTTCAAACATGATTACCATTTATTCTTTATTGCAATTCCATCAATCCAATTAAAGAAAAAGATGAAACCTTATCTTCACATCTACAATGGCAGATTTTAGATTGGAAATAGAAGAAAAAATGCCTAGTTAGATAGAAGAAATATGCCTTCTCTTTCCTTTATGTGACTAGCTATCATGTAACCATTTAAACCCCACTTGGTTCATCCCCTAATGTGAAAATTCTGGAAAGTCTAAGTGGAGATGCAAATCTCACATAGCTCCCTTAACTTGTTCTATATTAAAATTTTTCCTATCTATCTTTTTTTTTAATTTCAACCCTATAAATTATTTCTTTTATTCTAATACACTGTTAATTACTCTTATGCTGAAATTTCACACATGTAAACATATTACAAAATTACCAATTTACCCCCTTTATGCCCTAATTATAATTTCACAATTGATCTAACATTATTAACTTTGAATTATCCATTGAATCATGTATAATCTCCTAGGGCCTATATTGGAGCCTCACAGTTTGGGTCCATAATTTATCCCCATTTGAGACCATAGTCTTAACCTCATTGGGTCCATAGGATTGATATCTTCTAGTATCAACATAACTCAATACCTATAGGTATTTGTATGATTGATACCTACTGGCCTCTATAGTTTTCATTATCTATACCTTAGAGCTTAAGCAAGAAAATTACAAGAGAAGTAATAAAAGTTAAAGTGCATGACTGATATCAATGAATTATATATGCTTATATTTGGGCTTTAAATATCAATATTATTTTCTTTTTCCTTTATAATTATGAAATTATTTTTATAAGTATTATGTATGCAATGTTTTACCTTATGCATATTGTATGATTGGCGATCACTGCTGTGAGTGGTCGTTTAATATAAATTGTTCCCCACTAACCTTTATAGCTTAATATAGGTGTTTTATCCATATAGGTTCTTTAGCTAGGACTTTTGGTTAGGGACATAATCTGCATTAGGAAGGCCAACCTAAGTCTTAAGAGAAGTTGGATGTATGAAGTCCTTATTTTGGTCTTTTGTATAACTTTTTATACTAAGATCTTTTACATAAGTATAAATGTATATGTAAGTAGTAAATTTATATATTGTAAAGGCTCACTTTCATAAACCATAATAGTGTGAACATATACTGATGATAATCTTTAACTCTTGGTGAGATATATGCATATTAATGTATAATAATGTAAAGTGAGATAGGGATATTATGTTCTTATGCTAATTAGGGATGTAGGACAAGTAAATAAGTTAACGTTATGCTTTATGAGATATGTATTATGATATTAATAGGTTATTGTATAGAGGGTGTTACAATTTGGTATCAGAGCATGGTTTAGTCAGTTTTAGTTAATAGAAGTCTAAGATTATGCTTTAGATAGAATATTTAGTGTTGGCCTTATGTAGATGTCCCTGTTTTCTTATATATAGTAGATAAAGGGATCTAAGGAAACTATAAAAGAATCAACTTAAAGTAATTTTCTCATTCGATCGAATCTCTATAATTAGGGATCTTCAACTTTTAATTGAAATGATATACCTGCAGCCATTCTTAGGGATGCATTATTGAAGATATCTCAAGTTATGGATCAAATTTTATTAAGGATAACTATACCAAAAGCTCTAATAGTAGAGATTAAAAAATATGATATGAAAGAATTTTTGGGTACTACTCTAGAGCAATTGAATGAAGTAAAATTATGGTCAGAGAAACTTGAAAGGGTATTTGATAAGATTCAATGCCTAACCAATCAAAAACTATCTTGTGTTCGGTCCTTACTCCAAGAAACTGCAGATAATTGGTGGAAACTGATGTTGAAATAGCCCTAATTACCAGATCCACATACATGTGGGTTTTTAAAAGAGGAGTTTAAGAGAAAGTATGTTACTAAGGCTTACAAAAAGGATAAGTTAAGATATTTTTTGAGCCTGAGAAAAAGAGGTATGACTATGGCAAAATATGAGAAAGAGTTTATCCATATGAGCAAATATGTTTCGGAGTCAATACTGACAAAAACTTTCAAATGTCGATAGTTCGAAGGTGGGTGGTGGGTTAAATGATTGAATCAAAGAAAGGTTCATTAGACCTATATCTTTGCAACCTATAAATTTTTATCAGCTTATTTAGGCAATCATTTAAGTAGAGAAGAATGAGCTAGCTAAGAAATAAAGGGAATTAAGAAAGAGCAAAAAGCTAAAGGTTTTTCTTCAATTAGAAAGAGACCTAGAGGAGTGCAGGGAAATCAACCTGTTGAGTCTGTTAATAGTCTAACTACTAGAGGAAGATGTCAAGGATCATTAATAGTGTCTAGATTTGATAGGGAAATACCAGTAAGAAAAAGTAGAGATCAGCCACAAAAGTGTTCTCATTGTTCAAAAAGACATTGAGGCACATATAGGATACTGATTGGTGTATGTTTCAGGTGTGGTAGTATTGAACACTATCTAGAAAATTATCTTTTGAAGCAAAAGAATGTATCTACCCAACAGGATAGTAGGGGAGATTCTACTGCACCCTCAGTTGGTAGAAGATGTGGCTAAGTGCATGGTGGAACAAGTTAATTTTGATCCCAACCTAAAAACGTATATGAGATTATTGATCAACCCTTAAATCCTATTGTCCCTAGTCAGGCTTATACAATGAAAGCTTATGAGGAGCAAGATGCCCCAGAAGTTGTAATAGGCATTTTCTCTCTCTTTAACATTGATGTTTATGCACTTATTGATCCAAGATCTACTAATTCTTATATTTTCTATAGCGATATAGGTAGGAATATGTCATCTATAGGGTAGTTAGACTTTGATATATATGTAACTACTCCTTTAAGTAATAGTGTTTATGTGAACAAAGTTTATAGAAATTACCAGATAGTGATTCAAGGGAAAGAGTTTCTAATAGATTTAATTAAGTTATCATTTCATGAATTTGATGTAATACTAGGTATGGATTAGTTGAAAAAACATCATACAGTAGTAAATTGTAGGGTAAAAATAGTAACACTTGGAGATGCTGACGTAAAGAAATAGTAGTTTAAGGCATTTGAGCTAAACCTTTAGCAAATATAATATCTGCTATGCAAGCTAGGCATTTTCTTAAAATGGATGTGAAGCATTTTTAACCTTAGTGGTTAACTTGAAAAGAGAGAAAATAAAGCTTAATGATAGACCAGTAGTTAATAAGTTTCCAAAGGTATTTTTAAAGGAATTTGCTAGCCTTCCACCAGAAAGGGAAGTAGAGTTATCCATAGAAATTCTACTTGTATAACTCCCATTTTTAAGGCATCATATAGAATGGCACCATTAGAATTAAAGGAGTTAAAAGTTCAATTGCAAGAGTTGCTAGACAAAGGCCTAGTGTGTCACCGTGGGGTGTGATAGTTCTACTTGTTAAAAAGAAAGATGGCTCAATGAGAATGTGTATAGACTACAGATAGCTAAATAAAGTAATAGTAAAGAACAAATATCTGTTACCATGAATAGAAGACTTGTTTATCAATTGAAAGGTGTTGGTGTATTTTCAAAGATCGATTTGTGATTAGGATACAACCAACTCTGAGTTAAATATGAGCATATTTTTAAAATGGCTTTTAAAACTCGGTATCATCATTCCAAATTTTTAGTTATTCCTTTTGGGTTAACCAATACACCAGTAGCTTTTTTAGATCTAATGAATATGGTGTTTAGATACCATTTAAACCAATTTGTTGTGGTATTTATTGATGATATATTGGTTTATTCAATAAATGAATTTGAGCATGCAAAACATTTGAGGGTTGTGTTGTAGACATTAAAGGAGAAATAGTTATATGCCAAACTGAGCAAATGTGATTTTTGGCTTTAGGAAGTTTCTTTCGTCAAACATATTGTGTCTTCTAACGATGTTAGAGTGGATCCAACTAAAGTTAAGGCTATTATTAATTGGAGACCATCTCAAAATGTATCTAAAATGAGAAGTTTTATAGGTTTAACAGGTTATTATCATCATTTTGTAAGGGAATTTTCAGTCGTTGCTTCTCCACTCACTAAGTTATTAAGGAAGGATATCAAGTTTAAGTGCACAAAGTAATGTCAAGCAAGTTTTGGTCAGTTAAAGAATATATTAACAAAAGATCTTATTTTAACCCAATTGATATCGAGTAAAGAATATTCTATGTATAGTGATGCTTCCAGGGTCAGTTTGGGTTGTGTACTAATGCAAAATGGCAAGGTGGTGGCTTATACATCTTGATAATTAAAACATATGAGAAAAATTACCCTACAAATGATTTAGAGTTGGCTGCAGTAGTGTTCACTTTGAAGATATGGCAACACTACTTTTTATAGAGAAAGATGCAAAATTTATACATATCATAAGTCAAATATTTGCTTACTCAGAAGGAACTAAACTTGAGGCAATAGAGATGGTTAATGTTATTTAAAGATTATAACTATATATTTGATTACCACCTGGAGTAAAAGCGAACAAATGATAGCAGTTATGAAGTTACATCAGTATAGATAAAAACTTTCATTGGATGGTGCACTAATAGACCAATTGAAAACTCAACCTAATATGAGGTAAAGAGTTATTAATACTCAAAAGAATGATGAAAGATTGCAACAGATTGTACTATCACTATATGGAGGGAGCTTATCTGAGTATTCAATAAGGAAAGATGGAGGTTTGTGTCATCAAAATAGGTTATCCATATCAAATGACAAAGAATTGCAAAGAATTTTGTTATGAGAAGCACATAACACAGTGTTCACCAATCATTCTAGCAGCAATAAGATGTATCAAGATTTAAAGCAATTTTACTAGTGGCCTGGTATAAAGAAAGATGTGATAGATTATGTATCTAAGTGTTTGACTTATTAGTCGATAAAAGTATAACACCAAATTCCCTTAGGATTATTGAATCCTATACCAATACCACAATTGAAATAGGATGATATCACTATGGATTTTGTTACAAGTTTTCCTTTCACACAGAGAAAGCTTGCAGCAATATGGGTTAATGTTGATAGAATAACTAAAATCACTTATTTCATACCAGTCCAGAAGGATTATTCAATTGATAAATTGGTTGAACTATATGTAAATAAAAATATTCGATTATATGGAATGCAAGTATTTATAATTTCAAATCGAGATCCAAGGTTTACATCCAATTTTGGCAAAGTTTATAGTAAGCTATGGGAACACAACTTCATTATAGCATTGCTTTTCATCCTCAAAGAGATGGGCAATCAGAAAAAGGTTATACAAGTTTTAGAAGACATGTTGAAAGGATATGTTCTGGATTTTCTAGGAAGTTGGGACAAATATCTTGCTCTAATGGAGTTTTCATACAATAATAGTTATCAAACCAGCATTGGTATAACACCTTATAAAGCTTTGTATGGCCAAAAATGTAAAACTCCAGTTTTTATACTGAGTTAGCTGAATATAAAATGATTGGTCTTGATATTGTTAAAGACATGAAATGGAAAGTGTAGACTATTAAGTAGAGGTTGAAAGCAGCTGGTGACAAACAGAAATCTTATGTACATTAGAAGAGAAAAGATATTGAGTACCAAGTTATAGATAAAGTATTCTTGAAAAAGTCCTGTTAGAGGAAAGTATTAAGGTTTGGGAAGAAAGATAAACTTAGTCCAAGATTCATTAGCCCATATGAAGTCTCTAAAAGAATTGAACTAGTTGCATGTAGATTGGTACTTCCTTCAAAGTTATCCCAGTTACATGACATTTTCCATCTTTCCATGCTTTGAAAGTATAGATCGGATCAATCTCATATCTTATATCTACAGATGATAAAAGTTCAACTAGATTTTTCATATAATGAAGAACCAAAGGATATTCTAGCTAGGGGAATCAATCAATTAAGGAATAAACAAATTCCCTTAGTTAAAGTCTTGTAGCAACATCATGGTATGGAAGAAACAACTTGGGAACCTAAATTAGTCATAAAAACATAGTACCCTCAACTATTTAAATTAGTTATGAATTTTAAGAATGAAATTCTTTTAAGGGGGAGAGAATTGTGAGGCCCTAATATAAGCCTTAAAAGATTATGCATGGTTAAAATAGTAAATTAAAGTTTATAACGTTAAATTGATTGTGAAATTCAATTAATAACTAAAAGGGGTAAATTGGTAATTTTATTATAAGTTATACATGTGTATAATTAAAACATAATAAAGGATTAAAGGTGTAATTGAAATAAAGAAGTAAGAGTTAGGGATAGCTTTAAGAAAAAGAGAAACAAGTGGGGTAAAATTTAAACAATGAAAGAATTAGATGGGAGCTAAGTGAGATTTTCATATCCACTTAGTCTCTTTAGAAATTTCACGTGAGAGAGGAAAAGAGAAGAAGAGGTACATAAATGGTGCATGAAGGTTGGTCACAGAAAAGAAAGAGAAGACAGACATCTATCTCTCTCACTCTAAAACCTGACTTTCCACTCTATAGTTTCTCTTTAAAATTCTACTAGGAAAGAGTTAAAAAGGGTTTTGTTTAGGTTTTCAAAAAGTAATAGGTCTAGAATTTCATCTCCTATCTTTATCTTCTTTATTGAAAATTTGATGGTATTGCATTGGAAAGAACATCTATGTTTTAATGCATGAATTTGATTCTTTGTAGATGGTGAAGTAAATAAAAGCAAAGGGAATGAGGTTTTGAAGGATTGAAGTAGGAGTTTTGAATTTCATTAATAGGTATGGGAATCATGGATAAATCTTGAATGGCATGTGTGTGATTCTAGTAAATTGTGATGAAATCATAGTTCACTTTAGGAGATTAGAATATAAACTCTATAGGTGTTCATTTCTAAGTTTAATTGAACAATGGAGTTAATTTCTAAAAAACAAGCATAAGAATCATAATGTGTGTAAGTTCTAAATGAAATGAGAATTAGTTTTACATGTTTATCCTCTAATAGTTAGGTTTAAGTTTTATCCTAATAAAGTAATGAGGAAAGAAAGCCAATAAATTCAGTAGCAATTGATATATTAACAAGATTAGCATATTGCTCTATTTTGTAAAGAACTTGGAATTTAGAGTTTTAATTAGATGTATTTCAAGCTAATTTAATAATGGAAGACATGTAGAAAATAAGGGGTACTTCCTTCAAAGTTGTCCCAGTTACATGACATTTTCCATGTTTCCATGCTTTGAAGGTATAGATTGGATAAATCTCATATCTTATCTCTACAGATGATAAAAGTTCAACTAGATTTTTCATATGATGAAGAACCAAAGGATATTCTAGCTAGGGAAATCAATCAATTAAGGAATAAACAAATTCCCTTAGTTAAAGTCTTGTAGCAACATCATAGTATGGAAGAAACAACTTGGGAACCTAAATTAGTCATAAAAGCATAGTATCCTCAACTATTTAAATTAGGTATGAATTTCAAGAATGAAATTCTTTTAAGGGGGAGAGAATTGTGAGGCCTTAATATAGGCCTTAAAAGATTATACATGGTTAAAATAGTAAATTAAAGTTTATAACGTTAAATTGATTGTTAAATTCAATTAATAACTAAAAGGGGTAAATTGGTAATTTTATTATAAGTTATACATGTGTATAATTAAAACATAATAAAGGATTAAAGGTGTAATTGAAATAAATAAGTAAGAGTTAGGGATAGCTTTAAGAAAAAGAGAAACAAGTGGGGTAAAATTTAAACAATGAAAGAATTAGATGGGAGTTAAGTTAGATTTTCATATCCACTTAGTCTCTTTAGAACTTTCACGTGAGAGAGAAAAAGAGAAGAAGAGGTACATAAATGGTGCATGAAGGTTGGTCACAGAAAAGAAAGAGAAGACAGACATCTATCTCTCTCACTCTAAAACCTGACTTTCCACTATATAGTTTCTCTTTAAAATTCTACTTGGAAAGAGTTAAAAAGGGTTTTGTTTAGGTTTTCAAAAAGTAACAGGTCCAGAATTTCATCTCCTAACTTTATCTTCTTCATTGAAAATTTGATGGTATTGCATTGTAAAGAACAGTTATGTTTTAATGCATGAACTTGATTTTTTGTAGATGGTGAAGTAAATAAAAGCAAAGGGAAGGAGGTTTTGAAATATTGAAGTAGGAGTTTTGAACTTCATTAAGAGGTATGGGAATCATGGATAAATCTTGAATGGCATGTGTGTGATTCTAGTAAATTGTGATGAAATCATAGTTCACTTTAGGAGATTAGAATATAAACTCTATAGTTGTTCATTTCTATGTTTAATTGAACAAGGGAGTTAATTGCTAAAAAACAAGCATAAGAATCATAATGTGTGTAAGTTCTAAATGAAATGAGAATTAGTTTTACATGTTTATCCTCTAATAGTTAGGTTTAAGTTTTATCCTAATAAAGTAATGAGGTAAGGAAGCCAATAAATTCAGTAGTAATTTATAGATTAACAAGATGAGCATATTGCTCTATTTTGTAAAGAACTTGGAATTTAGAGTTTTAATTAGATGTATTTCAAGCTAATTTAATAATGGAAGACATGTAGAAACATAATGTTATAGGTAATTTGCATAGAAAAAAGCTTCGATTAAAGTGTTGGAGACATGCAAGATTAATTTTGGAAATTCTATTGTTGAAATTTTAGGACAAACCATTCAGCCTTAAAGAAAATAAGGGGTACATAGTAGAGACAAATTAGTCTCAGTCGTGTACAGATTTTTGTATCAATACTACATTGTTGTACACAATAGAGCACATTTTATCTCAATAATACACACCCTTCTGGATTAGAGATGAGTTAAGGCATATGATAGAGACCATTCTATCTCAGTCATATACCTCCTTTGTATTGCTTTACACATGATTATTCATTGCTAAAATGTTTCCTATAATCATTAATCGCTGTCTAACAAGTATACTAGATTGGCTAATAATATAGGAAAATAAGATTAAGACCTTGAAATATTGTATCATAGGGACTATATAAAGTGTATGTTCTAGATTTTAGAGTGAGTGATGTGTGAAAGAATTTCCAATTTTTAGAGTTGTGATTAATTAACTAAGTGAAAACAATAAATAAATAACTAAGATAATGAAATTAAACTAGAAACAAAATAAGAATGTAAAAGATGGTAAAATTTAATATTAAAAAACACTTCTGCTAAATAAACTATCCACCTCACCTTCTATGCAATGATTTAATTAAATATAATACAAGTGATTATTGAAAACTAGAGTAAATTTGGATATCTTATTCAAAATATCATTCTAAGTACTAAATCCTTATATTAAGAATAATTCAATACTTAGCATAAAAGTCTAGTTTATAAACTCTTAAACTTCCATTAAACCTTTTCTCAAGAGATCTAACTTTAACCTATTCTTAATTCAACTTTATTAGTCTTAATTATACTCTTTAACAACACATGATTACCTTAATGTCCAGAACATAATCATTTATTTACTCAAGTAAATTAAACCAAAAACATGCATATCATTGATCAACACATCAAATTGACAATTAACAATTTATTCAATACATCAATCCATAAGTAGAGATAACCAAAGATAAATATCAGCTCAAGAACTTACAAATAATACACTTGCATTAAATTAAAAGCTCAAATCTAAAGTTATTACAATTAAAAGTATGAGGGTTCAAGTTTTCCTTAGCAAAAGTAAAAAAAAAAAAAAACTACTCACTGTTCATCTTAAAAACAAAAGAAAAACTTAAATTAAAATATGTAATACTCATAGAGCTTCAAGCTTCTCTTAATGTCTTCAAGCTTCAAATTTTCATAAAATTTTATTATTTCTTCAATTAAGTCCTAAAAACAACAAAATTGCAATTAAATCACTAAAAAACAAAAATTATAAAATTAAACACATAATTAAACAATTTAATAATAAAACATCATCTTAGACGTATAGAAACACATTAATAATATAGTAATAATTCACAATTATCAAATACCCTACATGTAGTCTTTGCTCACCCTCGAGCAAAATTGAACAAACCAACTTCTCAAAAAAAAATCAAACTTCAACCAAGAATTATGAACTTCAAAATTATGCTTATTAATTAACAAGAGCACTTAATATAATTCCAAATAAATTAGATTTAATTAAGAAAATATTAGTTAGTTTTATGTATGTGTGTAAGAACAAAACATTTTAAGCATTTTCAAAATTAAAACGCCAATGCACTCTCATAGTTAAGCATTAGAATTGATGTACATCTGAATGTACAATTGGTTTCACACTTGAAACTCTAGAAACACCATAAGCCTCTCTTTTAGCACCAAAATTCGAAGATTATCTCAGCTAAATAGCTCAAAATCAAACATAGAATCACTAGGTCTTCATTGGATTGTAATGTGGTTAATATCAGGACCCAACATAGGCTTTAGGGTAAATCACAGGTAATAAAGGTTAATTAAGCTTAATAAGATGGTGTATTATAAGTTCAAACTTTGAGGCTTAATTGTTTTAAGTGTAAGAGGGCAATATCATCATTCTACCTTGTGTACATTTGGAACAAAATATGATGTAGTGGGTCAATTGAAAAGAAAGAAAGTATGGGGTGAAATTGTGATATAAGAAGAGATAAGGGATCCAAGTGACAATTATCTTTTAATGATGTCATATCTAACTTAAACCTTATAGAAATATGGTATTTATAGGAAGATGCGGGACTTGAAAATGGACAATCCCGAAGGAAAAATAAAGAAAACTCTCTCTCTATTCTCTTTTAAAAATGTGCACATTTTGCTTCCCTCTCATCTCTTCAAGATTCGGCTTCTTCATCTCAAGGAGCACTTTTACATCTCTTTTTTTATGCTTGTGAGGGGAGGTTGATTAAAGATATTAAAGTGTGTTTTTGTCTAAGAAGAAAAAGTAATTAAGAATAAGGGAAAATAAGTGGTGAAAGATTGAAGGAATACTTTAAGGTTTCTGCTAAGGTATGGGAATCTTGCATAAATTAGAAAATGCATGTCAATATTGCAATAGTTTATGATGAAATCATAGGAAAATTGGGGGATTAGAGCATGTTTTTTTGCAACTGTTCAAAGAGCATAAGAAATTTAATGCATACAAGTTCATATGTGAATGGCAAGTTCATCTTAAATGTTTATTTTCAAGAAGCTAGGTCTCAAATTAATTTAAATGAATCAAATATTTAATAATGTTTATAGTTTTCAATAATCATTGTCATAATTCTCAGTGAAAGCTTAATGCTTTGTTATACTTGATAAGTGATGGTGTATTATAAATATAAGATGTATAGTATTTATACATAGTGAATGGTATAGATGTGTATTTATGATATGATAATGTATATACATGTTGTTTCCATATAATTGTAGTGATGATAAATATATCTTATAAGGATGATAATAATGTATGTATGTGTGCAAACATGAAGATATAAATAAACTATTATGTAATTCTAATTGTAAAGTACACTTTAAAGAAAATATGTTACAGACATGCACAAATATATTATATGGAATAAAGAAGCTTAAGATATGATGATTTTAAATGCCTTAATATGGATTACAAATGCAATATACATTTACTCAAGCATGTATATGATATCATGCTCATAGTTATAAGTGAATGTATATACATATGTATATGTACATGATTTGGAAAGATAATAGTAAATAAAATAAAATTAAAAAGGTTTACTCTACCTGCATCTATATACATATACTCAAGCATGTATATGATATCATACTCATAGTTATAAGTGAATGTATATACATATGTATATGTACATGATTTGGAAAGATAATAGTAAATAAAATAAAATTAAAATGGTTTACTCTACCTGCGTCTATATCTATGTGGTGGATAGATAGGTATGCCTATAAGGGTAATTTACAGCTGCTAGAGTTCGACTCCATATAAGTCTAAAGTATAGAAATGGTTCCATTTGGATTATAAAATAGACCCTATTTGGGTCAGTAGCCAACTTTGTTTGAGTCTGTTTAACCGATTTAAAGTATAGTTTTGGCCCCATTTAAGTCTAAAGTTTAATACCTTAAGGTATCCTATTTGTACCTTTGGGTGCTAGAGTTTAGCCCGTTATCCACTTCTATAGAAAAGTGCAGGCTAATACAAAATACCAAAAAAATGTCATGTTAAACTAAAAGAAAAAGGAAGTATGATAATTCATTATTTGATTTACATATTACTCATCGTATATTATATGAGAAAAATATGATACTAAAGGATATTGCATGTTAATATGCAGATAGTGTATTTGATATCGTATGTATGTATTATCATAGTATTATATAATATTTTCCATACTTATGACTATAAGCTATATGCATAAGAACACATGCCGTTATTGATATTTGACATTAGTTCTATTTATAATTGTGCATTCTCAATAATCATATATTGTATATTGATGGTGATCGATGATATGCGAGATGTGAAGTATTGTCAAACTATACACTTAGAAATGAAACTCACAGCTTGAGCAAACATAGTATTTTAGTATTCCATGTTTGTATGTATTGTTACAATTTCATAGTATATCCTATACTTAGGATTATAAGTTATATGTATGTGAATATGTGTATTGGTGATTTTTTCAATAATCATTTTGATTAATACATATTTTTCCATGGTTATCTATTCTTAATTGATATTGTTAAATGACATGAGTGATTCCTTGCATGAAAGAACAACTGAGTTATGAATTTATAACTTGTTTATACGATTAATTTGGTATATAGGCCAGAAATGATATAGTGTTTATATATATCAATGATCTCCAACTGTACTTAAGAGATGAAAGGAATGGGATAATGATTATAATTACATTAAGTATATGAATATATGTGGTTGATACATGGAATAGAACTGTATACATACATATTTATATGTATAGAACTTAATACATGAGAATAAATCGATATGTATATGGATCTAGATAATTGACTTAAAATATTATGATTAACTATCTGAATCTTATATGAATTTAATAAATTAAAACATATGTGAAAGTTAAGTAATTCACACCATAAACAGAAAGTGAATTATATGAAATAAGGAAGTTAACTTAAAGTATATGATTTTAAGTGCTATATGAATATGTGTATGACAATAATGAAATTGACAAGTAAGAAATTAATTACTAACAGGAGATTGAATATATATTAAATGTGATTTTTTCAATGTTCTAAAATGCCATGAACATATCACCTATTATTTAATATAGTAAACATGTTTGTTTAGGTTTCATGTTTTAAGTGTATACAATTGTTTTGACGCATTTCGAAAGAGGTTGCCTACATTTTGTTGTTTCCTACTAAGCTTTATAGCTTAGCACAAGTGTGTTATCCATGTAGGTTGTCAAGCTAGGACTTCTTCCTAGGGATATTCTCTACAACAAGATGGGTAACACAAGTCATAGAAGAGTTTGAATTTATAAAGTCTTTGCTTTGGGGTTTTTGTTTTTATAAGTCCTTATTTGTACTAAGAATTATATGCAATTTAGATGTTTTACATAAAATGGAATATTGTAAATGTAAAGAAATTTAATGTTATATGTTTGTCTTAATATAGTATTTGATGCATTTAATGCCACGATTTACTTGAGTTTGTATAGGAAATAAAGAGTTATGGTTTATTGGTTGCTTAAATAGTAATTAAAGATTAATTTATTAAGTATAGATTTTATAAATGAAAAATATTTGATTATGGTATTAGGGTATGAGAGTAGGTGTATAGTTAAGGCAATGGTTAACAAAGAATGGACAAGGATGAACGAAAAGAATAACCACTCTTTGATTGAATAGATCAACATTTGAAAAATTCATCCCACTATCTCAAAAGCATACCACTTAACCAAACTTGCTTACTTGACCCCTTATACACAAATGATGTTTTGAGAGAAAGGCACTGAAACTCCTCTCATTTCACAATGTACCAAAAATTTGAAGTCATAATTCTTTTCCTCTTGTAAATACCTCGCACTTAAAATTTTGCCATATACTGCTAGCTTTATTTTAATAATTCTTTCTTTTTTTCTTTTTCTTTTTATTCATGCACTTGGTAGCTTCATTAGAGGCAACCAATGATAATATGGGTACTTACAAGTTCAACTTTCATTAATGTCTTAACTTTATCAATAACTCTTAATAATAGTATCCTATGAACCCTCTCCACTGCACTCTTCAAAATACCCAACAAAGCTCAATCTATCTCAATCTTAGGGTGGCCAATTTTTAGAAGGGGAGATAAAGGATTTTTAGGCTATATGGTAAATAAATGAGTGTAAAAAGAAAAAAAATAAATATGGCACATATTACGTATGCCTCATTAGGCTCAAAATGGCTAACAAAGGATAAAGATACACATAGGGTAGGTAAACAATCTTAATATATCTCAATAAGAAAAAATGCCTATATCACTTTCTAAGTTGTTTGAGTTATTTTTATGTTTCAAAGGATGATGAGAAAGGTTCTAGTGGCCTAAAATTTCTTGCTCAACTACCTTAATGTACTAGTTTTTCTTTTTATTTCAAAACTGATCTTAATGTTCAAAATCTAAAAACTAACAAATATAGCTCAAGTTGAATGATAAACTAGCTAAAATTCCATTAAAAAGCATGCTTGCCTTTGTGACACCCCCAAATTTTCATGTCATGCATGGCATGTTGTTGAGTATGATTAATTATCCTAGGACAAATTTCAAAGTGATAGGGATTGAATAGGAAAAAAATGAAAAGAGTATAGGGTTAAACGTACTTGAGCTAGGGAAATTCGGGGATGGGTGACCCGATGGGCAGTGTGGGCTAAATATAGATTATGAAAGTACATGTTAAATAGAGTGTAGTGGTATAATCTGAGAAGAAATTGAGATCAAATAGGCCTCTAAAAGGGCAAACAAAAAAATATTTCACGAATCGGTGTAGGTTTAACCAAAACTTTGACTACACATTCGGGGAATCTAAAGACATCCAATGGACTTCATATTTCATATACATGTTATAAATAATGTAAATACACCCAGGGAATTGAAAAACAATAATTTCGGCAGTTTTGAAATTTTAGGTTTTAGAACGGCTGCACAAGCCATCGAAGCTAAAAGTATACCGAAACAATATTGAAATAGGCTAAAATTTTTACCACATGTTTTTGAATATATACTGACACTCGAGGAAAAATTTTAGGGCAATCCAACATCGGGAACAAAAATTCACATTTCGGGATATAAAATCGAGATTGGGTCATTTAGAGGGTCAAATTCGAGAATTTACTGAAATTTTTACCACATGTTTTCGAATATATATCAACACTCGAGGAAAAATTTTAGGGCAATCCAACATCGGGAACGAAAATTCACATTTCGGGATACAAAACTGAGACTGGGTCATTTGGAGGGTCAAATCCGGGAATTTGACTCTGAGAAGACACATGGGTTACAAATATAGAGTTATGATTAGGTGTGAGTGAGCTTAGATCAGTAAGGTTAGCCTAAGTGCATGAATGAGTGACAAGTGATTAAATTTAAAGCCTTTAGATTCAAAAGTAAATGAGAGAATCTTGGCCCTTCTTTAACATATAATAGGCCATCATATGGAGATTAGAGATGTCAATAAGTCTCTAAAAAACTGCAGCATCTTCTCCCTCTTTCTCTCAAAAATCTGAACCCCTCTTTTCTCTCTCTCCCTTCCATTTTTTCTTCACTTCAAGCTTTTTTTCTCTAAATATCCAGCCCTAATAATACTTAGAATTTCATCCTCTTTCACTTAGAGAGGGCTTGCATCAAGAAGATGCCAATAAACTAAGGATTTAAGGTAAAAGCCCTAAAGTGTACTTTTGAGATTTCATGAGTTTTAGGTAGATTTTGATGGAGAAATTGTATAGGCATATAGAATAAGACTAGATAATTATTGTAGTAGCTTTAAATTGCTGGAAATGATGAACTAAACTTGTATTTTGTTTCCTTCCAAATTCGGCCAAAAGAAGATAACAAAGGGGAAGGCCAAAACCAAGGAGAAAAAGGAAAAGGAAAACAAAAAGAAGAGTAGGTGGAAGTCAACTTAAATTAAGGTTAGTGGATACAATTTACATTTATTTTCATGAATTTCCCCAAATGTTTACATTATGTAACAAGGTATCATAGTGTAAATTGATGAAATAAATTGATATAACTTGATAAAATGATAGAATAACCTAATATAAACTTGAATTAGTGAATAAAACCAAGTGGAAGTGTATGAACCCTAGGTGGCTGAATGGTATACATTGAATAAATGTGAAGTATGTTAATGTTAAATGGAATATTTAGTTGTATTTGGACAATATAATGTATGAGAAGGAAATTAGACTTGATGAAAGTAAAAAATAATAAATGTATATGAATATGTATAAGTGCACATAATGATGGAAGTTTATCATACTTGAGAATTTGTGTGCAAATTAAGTATATTATGATATAATGATGCTTAAATGGATTTAGTAACATGTATTACATAAAAAAAGGAAGGATAAAATATTGTGTGGTGAAAAATTTTCAAGAGGCCGAATCGAATACGTAAGGATAATGGCATGTTTTGGCTTTACTTTTGTGATATTATGTGTATATATGGGAAATGTACAATTAATAAGTCTAAAGGAACGGAAATTAACTCATAAAAATGCTAATATAATTTAATTAGTATGTATAATAGTGTACAATTAATATAAGGTATGAAAATGTAATGATTTATTATGCCTTTAGTGTCAGTGGGTAACCCAGGATCCTTAGATAGTATGGTTAGCCATAGCGGCACTTACCCCTCAGTGTTCTGTTACTCTACTGCCATTTACTACTACTGTACGGGGGAATATTGATTATATTGTTAGCCGGCTCACTATTGATACATTGGGGAGTAGTCGCATACCCCCAAGTGGTATGGACACTCCCACCTATTGGATTTGCTTATCTGCTTATTCGATTCGTGATTTTTTAGTGTCGTCAACTAGGGGCAAAATGGTAATTTTGTGTAAACTATGCAAAAATGATAGTTACGGCTTTAAAAATGTTTAAAAATGTTAAAAATATGAATAAGAATGAATTAAAATGAAAAATGAGGTATATATGTGCAATAAGGGTAAAAATATAATTATGCGATTAACTGAGGGTAAATTGGACAATTAATAGGGAAAAGTGATTAAAATGATTGAAATAGTCAACTAGATTAAAAAAGGCAAAATCGTAAATAAGGAAAAGTTACAGGGATCAAACTGTAATTTTACCCTTAAAGGAAAATTTTCAAGGACTAAAATATAATTTGTACAATTAAGGTCAAACAAAAATTAAAGGAAATTAGCCGGGTCAAAATTGAAGTTAAACTAATTACAAAAGTCAAAATTTGGTCAAAAATTGGAAAAAGTCAACTATAGGGACACAATGATAATTTTTCACCTGAACTGAGAAATTACTGAAATTAAATAAGAAAGAATTTTTTTGAAATAATTAAAGGATAAATTTAGTATGAAGAGAATAAATTTGAAATGTATTTAGCTATAAGGATTTAATTAAAATAATAATGAATTAATTCATATAAGTGAATATAACAAATTGAGTGAAATTTTATGTAAACGTATCCACCACTAAGCGACTATGTTGCTTAACGTGTAGTTTATTGTGACTACGCGTAGGGACAGGTACCATAGAGCCAACACTTGAAGAGATTATTGTGGCATGCACCTAGAGAGAAAGTATTTTGATTCGGCTATGTAATTATATGTAAATATTATGAAAGTTATGAATGAATGTGAATATGTATGATGAGATGGAATTGTAGACGTAGTGTGTTGTTGATTGGAGTTCAAGATTTGGAGGAAATTATATTGGGAGTATCATTTGAATTTTTACAGGTTTGGGTAGCACGATAATTAAGTTGTCATGCTACCGAAATTTTATTCAATGGAATAATATCTTAATTATAACAGGAATATTAATAAGATAACATGGACTAAAAGAAGTGTATAGAGGGTGTTACAGCCTTGGTGCTAAGCAAAGATTCTAACCATCACACATGATAAGTTAAAAAATCAACAAGCTCAATTTTTGAGAATAAACTAGGGAAAACTAAACTTTGAGTAAGCCAAGTGAAATTCAAACTAAACTATATCATTATTACAAACAAAAACAAAAAGCAACTTAAAAACTACCATAAAACTAACAAAATAAAGTATTCATACAACTACTAAAAACATCCTCCAAAGTTACTACTATTAAAGTTACAATCAAACTAAGAAAATAAAGCATTCATATTATTACTAAAAACATCCTCCAAAGTTACTACTATTAAAGTTATAATTAAAGCAACACACTAAAAACAAGAAAAGATAACAAAAACACAAAACATAGAAAACATAAACTAAAAACACAAACTATCATGAATAAAGGGGAGGTTTGAGATTGTCTACTTCCTAAATCTCTTAAGTAAAATTTTAGTTTAGATAAGCTCTATCCCCCTTTAAAAATTTTACTGTCCTCAACAAACTTGAACTCAAATTATTGTGATGGTGGTGGAAACCGTTCCCAAAAGTGTGTAATGAACTGCTCAAAATTCTTCTTCAAGTCATTGATGTTATCTTGCACATTGTCAATACACCCTTGTTGCATATCCGACCTAGCAATCACTTGGTTTATGAGAGCCACCATTTATTGGGAAGGCTTCACTACAACTGGAGTCACCTCTTGATCTTCATCTCGATTTTAGCCAACATGATCAACTACAAATACTCATCTCTATCCATCCAATGTCGATGCGGCTTATTCCATAGCACCCTTAATTTTTTCAGCATTGAAAAATCTATAAACTAGGTTTCACCAAGGGAATCCTTCATATCCAAGTGATTTACCGCTTTTGCTATGATTTTGGCAATCCATCCCAAGGAAATTTGCTTGATTACTTTAGGCTTCTGCTTCAAGTCCCCAATCTTGTGCCATAAACGAAATGCTCTATTCAGTTTGAAGCCTTCAACCATACACCTTAATATAAGGAACTCGCCCATATTGATTGCACCTAAACCACCAAGATAATTATAGAAGTTGATTGATAAGAACTAATGGAGAATTAGCAATGCATGACTACATAAGGAGCAAGCCTTTGTTCGGCTAGAGTGGTATGGGATTGGGTCAACAAGATCTCAAATTACTTCCTAGTTTTAACTCTAGTAAAATTTGGCAAATCTTGTATACCATCCAGCGGGAATCCCAAGTGGTTAGAAAAATCAGGAATGACATGGTGTAGGTTTTTTAACCAAGTTTGAAATAGACAATGCCTCGGCTATGCTTGTTTTCAAATTGATAACTAAAAAAGTAGAGAAAATCCCTTGCAAGCGGAGGATACACTTCAGGCATCTTCTTGATAAGAGCAACC
This sequence comes from Excoecaria agallocha, assembly GCA_037975025.1. Lineage (NCBI taxonomy): Eukaryota > Viridiplantae > Streptophyta > Magnoliopsida > Malpighiales > Euphorbiaceae > Excoecaria > Excoecaria agallocha. The sequence goes on along the minus strand of CM075813.1, from coordinate 2,949,965 downwards.
CAACAAATTTTGCAAAAGAAAGTCTTGATTTTAGTCTAAAGATCACCAACTTCAATGTCAAGAAAGAGATTCTTCAGATATACTAGATTCACATACATGGCCATCCTAAAATACTCATAAAGTTTGACATAATCCTCATCCACATAAGGTGGAATATGTAAACATGAGGAACTAGAAGCACCATCATGTCTTGTTCATTTGCAAGCCACTACACAATGTAGAAAAACAAAAGTGAGTGCCTAAAATGAAAGTGCAGTACATTATTCTAGGAAAAACAACTAGCATTGTATTCGATCTCAACAATAACCAAGAGACAGTTTTAAGTGGCCAAAAAAATGTATCTCAACTGTGGGAAGCAAACATCATAAAAGATTGATTTAAGGTAGTTAAGATTAAGAAATTTGAAGCATAATAAATGAACTTATTCATGAAGGCATTTTATCAAACAAGTTGTGTGCACAAATGAACTAAGAAATTTCAACCCAAAAGCAAGCCAAAAAGTGAAATCACGCATCAATGTCAAGCAAGAAATAAGCAAAATATAATTAAGATGAAAGATTGCGCCATACAACTTAATATATGGCATGTGAACATCTACATTTAAGGATAATAAACCTATAAAAGATGCAATTCAAAGATTCCAAGTATGTGAAGGGCACAATTAAACAAAATCAAGAATGCTTACTTGATAAATTGATGAAGAAAAATGATGAAGAACCAAATAAAATTGTTGAATGCATCAGGGAGGGAAATGAAACTCGGGAGAGGAGAGCAATTATTTAGGCTAAAAATGAAGTAAAGAAGAGAGAGAACTCGATGTAAGGGCTTATAAAGTGCTAGGTTCCTCGATGGAGGGAGAATTTCCTCTATTAGGGTGATCATCTCGGTGTAGGCATGTGAAGGGTCCCTCGACGGAGGGAAAATCCCTTATACCAAGGAGACTCCTTTTGGACTAAAGGGAGAAAAGCCACATTTTCAAGCTACCTTACCTTGGTGGAGGGAATTCTCCCTCTATCGAGGAGATTTCATTTGGACACAGAGAATAGGATCCCTCAGTGGAGGGATAATTCCCTCTACCGAGGAGAGCCTCACGGGAACACCAAGAGACACAACCCAAAAAATAAAAATTTTCATGCATTCAAACTTGTAGCTCCTTATTAAGCTTAATCACTTCTCATTTTACCTCATTCCCACTCTTAATGACCTTCTAAATTACTAATCAATTCCACATAAATTTTTTGAACAAATAAGTATAATTCATTGTAAATACTCTCCTCCTGCTAAAATTAACCAAATCTCATTCAAAATCATGAATAGACTATATGAACACATGAATACCTGTGAAATTGCATTTCGAAACCACTACAAACTTAGAATATGAATGACTTTCCTTTTAATTAATGAAACACAAAACATACGCAAATGCTAAAAACACACCATAATAAAGAAAACACACTAAAGAAAATACAAGGAAATAGACACAATGTTAGAAATATAGTTCTATGTTTATCAAGTCTTCAGCTAGACTTTAAGAATCGCCTTACTTGTCATGGAAGATCAAGGTTGCCTCAGCAACCTCCAAATGAGCAACATGATAAGGTTTCAATTGGTGGCCATTAACCATGTATTCTTGATCATCCTTCGGATTCTTGATGGTGATCACTCCAAATGCATTGCTTGAAACCACTTGATATGGTCCAAGCCATCTAGACTTGAGCTTACCTGGAAACAACCTCAAATGACTATTATAGATCAAGACTAACAAGTTGGGAGAAAAGCCTTTTGGATTTAGCTTCTTGTCATGCCAGCGCTTCATTTTCTTCTTATATAGGGCAATAATGTCATAAGACCATTGTCGAAACTCCTTAAGTTCATTGAGCTGCAAACATTGCTTTCCACTTGCACTTCTCAAATAAAAGTTAAGTAGTTTTACAGCCTAATATACCTTACGCTCTAGCTCTATCAGTAAATAACATGCTTTCCTAAAATCCAACCTAAATGGGGACATGCGTATAGGGGTCTTAAATACAGTTTTATAGGCCCATAGAGCCTTATATAATCTTTAAGACCAATCTTTTCTAGCGTTATTTACTATTTTCTCTAAGATTGATTTTAACTCCCTATTAGACACTCCTATTTGCCTGTTTTCTTAGGGGTGATACCAGGTTGTGATCTTGTGTCTAACACTAAACTTTCTAAGTAAGGATTTAAATTAATGGTTGACAAAATGCTTGCCTCCATCACAAATAATGGCCCTTAGTGCCCCAAACCTAGTAAAAATATTCCTCCTAAGGAATTCAAGCAAAGCTTGAGCATCACATGTCTTAATGGCTATTGCTTCTACCCACATACTCACATAATCTATAGTAAATAGTATAGTAACTAGGATGTACACGAAACCAAATGAGTTAGAAAATGGTCTCATAAAATCAATACCCTAAATATCAAAACTTTCAACTTCTAACATATTATTCATAGGCATTTCATTATGTTTTGTTATATTTCCTACCCATTGACATTTATCAATGAATCGATAAAAGATTTAACATCGGCAACAAGAAAAGGCCAAAAGAAACCTGACCGTAGAATTTTGCCACTATGCAATTTTATCCATGCGACCTCCAACCTCTCCTTGGATGATTTTACTGTTGGGTATAATATAGTCAAATTTGAGTGTGTGTACTTGCTAATTTATAAATTGTCTAACTTACAAAAGGGGAATGCTACTTTTGATATTCACCATCAGTGCAAGAACTTGATAATTTATATTAGTTATCACACACATGTTTTTCTACCTTATTGCTTATTTCTTTTGAATTATGTTACTTGTGAGATATTTCTTAGGTGTGCATCTAATTGAGACTGGTAGTCATAAGGTAGTTCTATTTTAGATAGCTTAGAGAGAAAGCTCTTTTAGATATTTTTTGGTGCGTTGGCTTCTATGCACCTTGCTGCCAAACTGGCATGTTTTGTTTTATCGCTATATAGGCTGAAGGATTTATACATTCTCATTGGAATGGTTTTTAGTTGGTTTCATTACATTTTAAAATGAAACAAAAGCTTAAATTTATTGTTTATACTGTACGTCTTTGTGTTAAGCTTGGATAATTTCTCAAATTGATATCATCATTGTCATTAGATTTTGGAGTCTTTTGTCACAAATTATTTTGATATTTCTTTAAGTGATTTTTGTTCTTCTATGGAGTAAGATGTGAAGAATGAAGCTGAGACCTATATGCTGAAGGAAATATCATTTTTAAAACATTTTGAGAAAGCTACAAAATTAGCTCAAGAAGATAATACTGCAAATATGGTTAAAATGCAAACAAATGTGTGTATCCTATAAGAAGCAAAAGATTAAAAAACTTAAAGAAAAATTGGAAAAAGTACATGAAAGATGATTTTCATATAATAATCGCATGTTTATTAGCTTATACAATACAAATCAAATCCATATGTGAAAGTGAAGTTTGTCTTCATAAGCGAAGTTTGTCTTCATTACTGCTGTTGTAAACCATAGTTTTTAGGCAGTTTTGACATATTCATTTAAAAGAAGGAAAAAGATATTGATGCTTTTGATTGCATCTTTTTTGTATTTTGCAATAATTTTTGTGACACCCTAACTCTAAGTTCTAACTATATTACTGTGTCTTACTTTCCCGATCATCATGTCATGTTATCATGCCTTCAAACAAACATTATTCACACCAATGATTCATCAAATTAATCATCATGCATATAATTTAGGTGTTACCTTAATCATGATCATATTGGTTTCCACTGTAAGACCCTTAACGAGCACAAAAAGCCTATATATATATATATATATATATATAGTACATGCATAACCTATAGGTTAACCTAGAATTTCATGCAAAGAAATCTATTTATGGCAATCATATACTAGTCACCCATAATCTAGAAATCGCATGCAGGCAATGGCAATTAAGTAAATTTTATAGTCCTCCATATTACAATTCCTGAATTAAATTATAGCAAAATATTAGACTAGAAAAAAATGAATTATCCACAAAATACCCTACATCCAATATCTGGACAAACTCTTGTTGCCCTTCTGATGCAGAATTAAGTCCCTGAGCGACCTTCAACAAAACCTGCATGGAAATAAAACAACCCATGCTAAGCTATAAAGCTTAGTGGGGAAAATTCAAAAATTTACATGGTCGACTACACTTAGCAGTCGATGATAAACATCTTCACACAAGCATTGCAATACGAATATCAACATAATCATATCATGATTTCATTTCATAGTAACAATTTATAGCCAAAAGGAAATGAAGATGAAACATTATAATAAGTCATTCATCATGCTTACATTATATGAATGAAGAAATCGATACATGTATTTCTTATTACGAGCACATTTCTTAATCTTTAATAGCCTGCCTAAGTGCTAGTTCAAAGGGTGGATAATGGGAGCTATGGATATCAACTGGTATCAATAATGGATACCCGAAGTATCAAACAATGGATACCCGAAGATATCAAAACAATGGACCCAAAGGGCCGAACTATGGTTCCACTAAAGGAACAATAATGGACCCAAACAGGATCAAAAATGGCAGCTGCAATTGTATCCCTTTAGGCATGCCTATCTAATCCACAACTAAACTAAGACTTACAGGCTTCACCATTTTTAAGAACATTTAATTCAACATGTTCCTCTTTACACAGCACAATATTTACTTAAACCACAATTCATATGCGAATGTACATTTCATACTCTTATAATGGCATCAACAATTGTTATCTCAACCCATATACCATATATTTAAACTAGTTTAAGGACACATGTTATAGTAATTCACATAATAATATATGTATATTTATATATATATTTATCAATTCAATGCAATCACAACATTAATACGATTATAGTCATAAAACTAAACAAGTTGCAATCAGCACTTGCTTGATAAACTTGCCATCATCACTCAATTAGCTTAACCCTAAATTAAGGGTTTCACTGGTTAAAGAATCCTTTTCTCATAACCCTAATTTCTATCGATCCATCTACAGACAACTCCATACACAGTACCATCCAAACCATATTCCCGTACTTGAACACTGAGACTTTTTCACTCCTTCAATATCCCTTTGCCCTTATCTTTATTTGTCTCCGCTGCTACAAACATCATAAAAACACTAAATTTTCCTTATTTCTTTCATGAAATCTTTCATTAAAAGAATAGATATAGAAGGGAGATATTTCTCTTACTAAAAACTAATTCAAGATTCACAGAGAGTGAGAAAGAGATAGAAAGAGAGGGAGAGATGAACGTCCTTTGAATAGACAGATATATTTGTCATTGTGAGCATGTGAGAAAGCCTCTAGAAGACCATTAAAATTCCATTTAACCCCTTTCTCAATTTCTCTCTCAAAACTAACCCATCTAAACTTTTAATTTATGCTTTGACCCCAAATCAATCTTAAATCATAATTCTTACCCCAACAACACTTTTTATCAATCAATTAACCCCTTATTCGTTAATTTCACTGAAATTACCATATTACCCTTCATGAAACTTTATTCCAATATGGCTATAACCATACAAACATTAATTTTGCACATAATATCAATTAATTAAACATAATTCCTACCAAGATCAAGATTGGGCCCTCACAATTCTCCCCCCTTAAGAGAATTTTATTCTCAAAATTCATACCTAATTTAAACAACTTAGGGTATTGGGCCTTCATCACTACCTCCGGTTCCCAAGTTACTTTTTAAATTTTATGATGTTGCCAAAGTATCTTGACAAAAGGAACCTATTTATTCCTTAACTGCCTAATTTTCCTAGCCAAAATCTCTTTATGTTTCTCATTATAAGTAAAATCTATCTAAACTTGAATGTCTTGCACTTGTAATACATGTTATTCATCTGAACGATACCTTTAAAGCACGAAAACATAGAACACATCATATAGCTTTGATAACTCCATAGGAAGTGTTAACCTATATGCCACTGGTCCAATCCTTTGTAGAATTTCATAGGGACCAATGAATCTTGGAGTCAACTTACCATTATTTCCAAACCTCAAAACTTTCCTTCAGGGTGACACTTTCAAAAATACCTTATCCCCAACTTGATATTCGACATCCTTTCTTTTCAAATCTGTATAAGACCTTTGCTTATCACTTGATTCTTTCAATCTCTACTTAATAACTTGAACTTTTTCTTTGGTGTCTTTAACTAGGTCTGGCCCAATTATCTTGCGTTCAGTTAACTCAGTCCAATATAATGAGGTCTTGCAACTTCGACCATATAAGGCTTCGTACGGAACCATACCAACACTAATCTGATAACTGTTATTATATACAAATTCCATCAAGGCTAGATATTTATCCCAACTTCAAAAAAAAGTTCAAAACATAACCCCTTAGCATATCTTCTAAAACTTGTATAACTCTTTCTGATTGTCCATCCGTCTGGGGATGAAAGGTCGTACTGAACTTTAATCGTGTTACCAAGGACTTCTATAAACTCTGCTAGAATTTAGAGGTGAATCTAGGATCTAGATCTGATATTATAGATATCGGAATCCCATGAAGTCAAATGATCTAATTTACATACAATTCTGCCAATTGATCCATGAAATAATCCATTCTAATTGGTAAGAAATAAGCCAACTTAGTTAACTTATCAACAATTACCCAAACTGCATTATGCTTTCTCTATGTAGAGGGCAATCCAGTCATAAAATCCATAGTAATATCTTTCCATTTCCACTGAGGAATTGGAATAGGATATAACAATCCATAAGAAAGTTGATGCTTGGCTTTCACTTGCTGATAAGTTAAGAACTTAGAGACATAATCGACCACATCCTTTTTCAAACCCAAGCACCAGTAACATCACTGAAGATCCTGATACATCTTGTTACCCCCAGGACGTATAGTAAACACTGTATTATGAGCTTCATGCAGCAAGGTTCTTTTTAATTCTCTATCATCTGGAACACATAATCTATCCTTGAAGTACAAACTTCCATTCTCTTTGATTGAATACCCAAATTGATTCCCTTAATGCATAGATTACATAATTTGTTGTAATTCCTTATCAATTTTTATGCATTTATCATAGCCTACCTTACACAAGGCTTAGCCCTTAGTTATGCAACTAAAGCACCATCTAAAGCAAACCTCCATCTACCCCATTGTAACACCATAGTCGCCATCATCTTTCTGCTCAAAGCATCAGCTACCACATTAGCCTTACTCGGATGGTAATCTACTATATAATCATAGTTCTTAAATAAATCGAGCCATCTCTGCTATCTCAAGTTGAGTTCCTTTTGAGTAAGTATGTACTTAAAGCTTTTATGGTCGATGTATATTCTACATCTTTCACCATATAAGTAGTGCCACCAAATCTTTAAGGTGAAAACTACCACTGCCAACTCTAAATCATATGTTGGATAATTTTGCTTATGTAGTTTAAGTAGTCGACACAGAAGCCACCACTCTACCATCTTGCATTAAAACACAACCCAAACCAACTCTAAAGGCATCACTATACATGGCATACTCTTTTTTCGAGACTAGTTGAGTCAAGATCGAAGCTTTTGTGAGCATACTCTTTATCTTATCAAAATTTATCTCACATCAGACAGTCCACTCAAATTTAACATTCTTCCTTAACAGCTTAGTAAGTCAAGATGCAATAACTAAAAACCCTTTCACAAAATGACGATAGTAACCTGCCAATCCCAAGAAACTTCTCACCTCAGGTACACTTCGAGGCGGTCTCCACTTGATAATAGCCTAAATTTTTGCTGGGTCAACTCTAATGCCTTTTAAATATACAACATGGCTAAGGAAGGAAATTTTTGTAAGCCAGAACTCACAGTTGCTCAATTTGGTAAATAGTCGATTCTCCCTTATGGTACGTAGCCTAATTCTTAAATGCTCACCATGCTCTTTCTCATTCCTATAATAGACCAATATGTCATCAATAAATACCACCATGAATTGCTCCAAATATGGTCTAAACACCCTATTCATCAAATCCATAAATGCGATTGGTAAGTTCGTTAACCTGAATGGTATTACTAGAAACTCATAATGCCTATATATGGTTTTAAATGCCATCTTTGGAAGATCTACGTCCCTAACTTGGAGTTATCTTAGAACAATCCTTGAAAATACTCTTACCTCTTTCAAATGATCAAACAAATCCTCAATTCTAGGCAATGGATACTTATTTTTCACTGTCACTTTATTTAACTGCCGATAGTTAATGCACATCCTCATAGAACCATCCTTTTGCTTAACAAATAGGACCGGCAAACCCCATGTTGATACACTAGGCCTGATAAAACCCTTGTCAAATAGTTCTTATAACTGTACCTTTAACTCTTTCAATTCCTTTGGGGCCATCCTGTAAGGGGCTTTTCAACTCGGTGTTGTGCCAGGCAAAACCTCAATAGATAATTTCACCGCCTTTTCAGGGGGAAAACTAGGTAAGTTTTCAGGAAACACATCAAAAAATTCATTCACTGCTAGTATGGCTTGAAGCTTAATCGTGTCCCTCCTCGAATCAAGAACTAGGGCCACAAATGCTTCACAACCCTTTTTAAGAAATCGCCTAGCTTGTATGTCAGATATTATATTATCCAAAGGTTGTGTTGGAATACCTGTAACTATTATCTCATTACCATCCTTATCACTAAGAGTTACCATTTTAGCCCAGCAATTTACTAATGCATGATGCTTAGACAACCAGTCCATACCCATAATAACATCGAATTCTCGAAAAGGCAACTCAATAAGATCGACTAAAAATTCTCTTCCCTATATCAAAATGGGACAATCAAGGAACATTTTGTTCACACATACACTATGCCTTAATGGGCTAGTTACACATATGTCATATTCTAGCTGATGTACCTTAGACACACCCCCACTCATACTTTTAATGGAAACATATGAATGAGTGGATCCAGGATCAATAAGTGCATAAATATCATAATTATAAAGTGAGAAAATACCAGCTATAACTTTAGAAGCATTTTAGTCTTCTCATGCTTTCATGGCATAAGCCCAACTTGAGACATTTAGTGTAGCAGGTCTATCAACTGACTCAAATATATTACGAGATTAATATCCATGGTGACTAAAACAACCTCGCCCCCTGCCTCTGGTTCCGATTCTAGTAATCAAAAACATATTTAAAGCTCCTCTGCTACCTTGTTCTGTAGAGCCTTATGTCTGCTTTTAGGGGACATTAGCTATATAGTGGTCAGTAGCACCACAATTATAGCATGCTCCTGATTCTTTCCTGCATGGGACCCAATATCGGCTTAAACAATGAGGGCACTCAGGTGGCTGACTTCCTTTTTACTTTGATGATGTACCTTGACTTGGCTTGGACACTGCTGAAGATTTATGTCTCTTCACTCTACTAGCAGGGTTGTACATTACCTCATCTCACTGGACATTCTGTGCTCCCTTAAACCTTTTCTCGATGGACCATCCACCCCTATCCCCACTCCCTTTCTATTTTCTTTCTCTTTTAGATGTCTCGTGCTTCTCAACCTTTATAGCTGCTATAACTAGTTGATGAAAATTCACATTATGAAGAGATGTATCCCCTATTAATTTCTCTCTGATCTGGTGATTTAGTCCATCCTCAAATTGCCTACTCTTAGAAGCATCAGTCAATATATCTTTGGGGACGTATTTGCACAATCGGCTAAATTCTTTCTCAAACTCTACCACATATATAGTTATCTATTTTAAGGTTAAAAATTATCTTAGCTTCTCCTCTTTATAGGCCTCAGTAACATATCTCTTCTTAAATTCAATTTAAAGAATCCCCAAGTAAGAGGATCCGGCAATTGAGGTTATCCAAGTACTAGCTTCCACCAATCGTATGTTGGTCCTTGAAGTAAGGATACAACACATGATACTTTATAATAAGCGGGATAATGAATATCATTTAGAATCCTCTCTAACTTTTCTAGCCAAAATTTAGCTTCCTCAGATTGTTCCAATGTGGCACCCAAAAATTCTTCCCCACCATATTTTCTAACTTCCGAGATAAGGGCCTTATGTTAGTGTAAGCCTTAGCCCCAATACATTATTATAAAATATTTAGGTTAATAAATGAGGCATTTATTTTATCTATTGTATTCCAGTGCATATCAAATAATAGAATTATCCAAGAATGTTGTTTCAGTTTAAGTTATCATGTGTGAGGCACATGGTTGTAAGACCTTGAAACAATTGAGACTTCATTCTAAATATCCCTAGTCAGTCATTATTATGGGAATAACAGATGAATTAAGACTAGTATGCTCTCTCTGATTAGTTGAGTTCTATCTTATAGATCATAAAAACTAAAGTGTCAATCAGAGATCATAGATACATGTTTAGAACATGGTATCTGGATTCGATCTACTTATGAGAACACTATATGGTACAAGTCATAAGTGTTTCTCAATTGCAAGTTTTGCATCGGAGTTCTTAGACCTAAAATCTTTATGAAACTCTTTATGAATTACTGTGTACTTTGACATACATCTAACGTACTTATAATAGGGTGACAAGTATGGGTATGATTGGGCATACACTAATTCATGTTAGAGAGCATGAGAGAAGTAAAATGATTACCCCTCTCGATAAGAGAGAAAATATCATTGGCCATTTGATCATTGAACTGAGAAGTGTATGGCCATACCGAGATGAAATAATGAGTAATCATTGTTTATTTAAGAGTTTAGTGTCACTAGAATATCAAGAAAGGAATTAGTATATATAAGGATGACTAGTTTCATGCCTTATATTAAATGCCATTTGCATTTTTATTTAATTTGGAATGTTATAATATCTTGCTAGAGAATATATATAGCCTTTGGATTATTTATTAATTCATTGCCAATATTAAATGGACCTATAGGATCGCAAATAAAACATTGGGCTTAAAATCTTTATGATAGAGTATTGGGCATTAATTTGGGCTTTTATTTAAAGTCAAATTAATGTGGATAATGGGTATTAAATTACTAAATGGACTTTAGTCTATGAAGAGTGAAAAACACAGCAAAATGAATGGATAATTATTTATTTATTTATCTTTAGATAATTAAGTTAATTAAGTTTAAATTCCTATATGTATTTGAATCAAATTATACCACTTAATTAGGAAGAGATGGAGGCTGAAATTACTACCTAAAAGCTAGTGAATTTCGGCACCCACAAAAACCCTAGCTAAGTGATATATATTGATAAGAAATAACTTTAACTTTTTTGGTTTTTCTTTCTCCCTCTCTTTGTCAAAATTTCAAGGGAAAAGAATTCTTTCTTCTTCTCTTGTATTTTGGGCAGCCATTGAAAACCCTAGAGGAAGAACAAGATCAAATCTTGTGTCTTCATTCAATACCCATTGCCGAATAGAAAAGGTTAGAGCTAGCACTCTTGTTTTAAGACATCTTTGTGAGTGTGTGTGTGAACATAGAGTGGTGTGGCGCAAAAGCAGCACCTTTGACATTGGTGATCGAGATCAAAGGTATATAAGTCTATCTTATATACTGGTCATTGCAAAAATCAAGTTTTAAAGTGCATTCAAGGATGTAATTTTAATCAAAAACCCTAAAATTGCATGTTTTGATTTTATATTAGTTATTGCATAGCGTGTATGATCAAAAGTTTTAATTTTTTCGCTACGTGATCATTATATTTATGCCATGTGATATCCCATCAAAGTTATCAAAGCCTAATCATGCTTTTTTAGTGCTTTGGATGCATTACAACTTGATTAAAAATCATTTGTTGCATGAAATGTAATGCTGAAATTTTTTGTTTTGAGTTTTTTGCATTGGTTGAGTGTAAAAATGATTTTAAATGTTTAATTAGGTATTATAATAATTATGAAATGTTAATATACTGTCATAAGATGTTTTTAGACCAATTCATGGTCTATTTTAATTATATATACCTGATTGTACATATTAATCTTGAAACTAGGTATTTGTTTGCATGATCTGTGTATGTAACCAACTAGTTTCTCAAAATTAAATGTAAAAACATGTTGGGAATGTTTGTAAGTGATTTTTAAATATCAATAATAGGTCTGGACATTTTTTAAAAATGGTTTTAATTCTAGTCCATGATAATTTAATTGATTAATTTACAAATCACTTAAAACAATGACTAGTTTGTGTTTGTTGCATGTTTAATCAACATTGTTTGTTTTGTTTTGATTAAAATGGCAAAAACACATTTAGATCATATCTTAATATAACCTTAATTCAATATTTATGACCTTATTTAAGTTATTAAATGGCTCATAAAATCGTTTTAAATGTTTGTGCATCGTTTGCGGCATTATATGAGCATTAAGCAACTAGTTTCATGTTGTTTGTTTGTTTTGTTATCAATGCCGAATGTGTATGTGTTCTTCATGAATTTTTATGTTTTAATTCATGTTGGTTTAAATTATTTGTGTTTTTAATTTTTATGGACTGTATGACATAATATTAAAAATGGCAAAATTGAAAATTATACTAGAGTTGATTTATGGCACAAATCTAACTAGTTTGTGTTTTGGACTTTTAAGAGAACTTATTCAATAAGAGGATTTAGTCCATTGGGCTTCAGTCCAAGCCCATCATAGGGTCTTCTCTTAAAAGTACAAGTACACAATTTCCATTAATGGGCTGGGCTTAATTAATTAAAATTGGACTTTGTTTTATCCATAAATGTTATGTATATTTGATTGCTTATTTTGTGTGATGAATGTATATGCATGGTGCATTCATAGGCCCTGGGTTATGTAATTAAATATGGCCTGCATGCCATTATGGATTATTGTAAAAGTTTCATTTATTTCTTTGTATATAATTTATTTAAAGACTTTGTAAATCAAGATGAAGCCCATCAGAGTGGAGAAGCCCAACTTGAAGATTTATGTAATAGTATAGAATCTTAGTTGTAGGTTTTTGGGCCTATGTTTGTCACGCTTTACTATACACACTTATATATATACATGCTATGAATGGATGACAAAGCGTATGCCATGTAAGTCATAATAAAATGAATTCCTAAAATAGTAAGTCACAAAGTTGCCTCCCTAATTCAAAACATATCAAGGCATCGATCATTGATCACGTAGACTAGGAGTCCTAGATGCGCCCAATTATCTTTGTGAGGTATGGGTTGTGAATGTAGGTTGGACTTAATATGGAAAGGGATGCTCAGACCTAGGCAACGAATAAATGAGTTTGTGCCATAACATCTTAAGATGTTAGCCCATTTGATCCAAGAGTCATATACAAGACATGATTGGAGTTTTCCTACCTAAGTAACTTAACTCTTTAGGTGTACAAGCTCAGTTTGACTAATGAGTTGTTGTGAAAAGTGGATCTTGGCCCACATTAAATCACTAATGCGAATTATTTAAAGGGATATTAATTCGTTTTGTGGGATTATATTAAGACCTTATTTAATCTTGCTAAGTTTATAAATTTTTGTAGATTGAAAAATGGCTTCTTCAAACAACAACTTTTCATTGCGATCGGTCCTAGAAAAGGACAAACTGAATGGCATCAATTTCATAGACTAGTCTCGAAACTTCAAAATTTTTCTTAAGCAAGAGAAGAAGTCGTATGTTTTGGATGCACCCTTGCCCGATGAACCTGCTAGGAATGCCTCTACAGCTTAAAGGAAAACCTTTGAGACTAAGAAGAGTAACTCCAACGATGTGACCTATCTGATGCTAGCCACTATGGTGCCCGATTTGCAAAAGCAATTCATGGACCAAGAGGCATATGCAATCATGGTGCACCTCAAGGAGATGTTCTAAGAACAAGCTCATAACGAGAGGTTCATGACAACAAAGGCCTTGATTTCTTGTAAGGTGGCTATGGGTACTCCTGTTAGTACCCATGTACTCAAGATGAAAAGGTATCTTGATAAACTTGAGAAGCTTGAGGTACAAGTCCAAAAAGAATTGGCCACTAACTTGATCTTAGGTTCATTGATTGATGATTATGATCCATTTGTTATGAATTATAAGATACATGCAATGAACAAGACAATCACCGAGCTTTATGGGATGCTTAAGAATGCTGAAGAGAACATTCAAAAGACCAATCTCGTACTCATGGTTCAAGAGGGCATTAAGAAGGGACCCACTAAGGGAAAGGGAAAGGGAAAGGCAAAACCCAAGAATTACCAGGCCCTAAGTCTAGTGGGAGTGCACCTCAGGCCCAACCCAAGCCCAAGGTACAAAACCTCAAAGAGAGTGAGAGCATGTGCTTCCATTGCAACAACTTAGGGCATTAGAGGAAGAACTGCGCTCTCTTTAAGGAAGAACAAAAGAAGAACAAGATCAAATCTTGTGTCTTCATTTAATACCCATTGCCGAATACAAAAGGTTAAAGCTAGCACTCTTGTTTTAAGCCATCTTTATGAGTGTGTGTGTGAACATAAAGTGGTGTGGTGCAAAGGCAGCACCTTTGATATTGGTGATCGAGATCAAAGGTATATAAGTCCATCTTATATACTAGTCATTGCAAAAATCAAGTTTTAAAGTGCATTCAAGGACGTAAGTTTAATCAAAAATCCTAAAATTGCATGTTTCGATTCTATATTGATTATTGTATGCCGTGTATGATCAAAAGTTTTAATTTTTTCACTGTGTGATCATTATATTTATGCCATGTAATATCCCATCACCTTAGTTTGTCATCCTTTGTAGAATTTTATCCATATCCTTAGAAATTTTTAATATTGCTTCTCCAGGAATAGCAGTAGGGATCTCATTCTGATTAGACAATAAAGATCTAAGATCAGAGGAACTTGTTGTAACTAGTAAATTACTTTCAGCCAATTCTTCGATAGCATCCCTTGAATCATTCATCTTTGATCTTTATGAAAACAAAGATTATTGCATTAGTCCAACAAGATGCTATACCATACTAAACATTTCTAGACCTTTGTTACCCAGAAAAGGCTAAACCAGGATGCTCTGATACCACAAACTGTGACACCCTAAATCTAAGTTCTAACCATATTACTGTGTCATACATTTATGGTCATCATGTCATGTTATTGATAAGTGTGAATTATATATAGTTTTTAATGTGTTTTTAGTTGTGCTATTTAGTTATTTTGGTTTTATTTAGGTTAAATTAGAGTTATTTTGTTAATGTTTATGTTTTTAAGGCTAATTCTGTGTTTTGTATGATTTTCAGGGTCAAATTGATAAAAAAAAGGGCTTAAAGTGTAAAAAGTGCAAAGTTCAGGGCCAAAAGTGCAATTATGAGAAAATTGGTCAAGAAAACGAAGGTACAGTCCAGAGCCTTGACACATGACCACATGAAGGCAAGGAAGAGTTTGAGACGTGGTCACGTGTATGAATGATTTTGAAGATGCCGTGGCCATGTGATGAGAAAGGGAGAAGAAATGCAAAGACCACGTGGATTCCTAGTGAAGGACCACACGTGGCCACGTGTTAAGGAGGAGAAAATGAAATCGTGCCCACATGTAGGAAAGGCACTGACGAACCCGTCACCACGTGATTCCAGAATTCTTATTTGCGAAGTTTTGTCGAGTTTCCTGTTTTGGCAGACTTTCCTGTTTTGAGCAGCTAGATTACTTCCAATTCAATTCTAAGAGTTTAGGAAGTAATTTAGATCTTCTTTGGCCTATAAATAGCAAGCTAAAACATAGAAGAGGTGGTAGAATCTTGGAGATCAATCCTTAGAATCAAGCCTTAGAATTAAGCTTTGATTTCTTAGTTTTTTTTTTTTTTACGTTCTTTGTTTTCACTGTTTTTATTCAACTTTTGTTTTTACTTTTAACTATGTCTTGTGAGTAGTTTCTTTAACTTTTGCTAAAGGATACTTGAATCCTTGACTTGTATTGTTATGACTTTGTTCTTCAATTTAATACAAGTTTGATTATTTCTTGGTTCTTAAACTTAGTCTTGTTTTCATTCAATCTTAAGTTAATTATTAACGTGATTAAGCATCGGTTAATTAATTGGTTTAAGTTGATTAATGACTTGCATGTTCTCAGGTTAATTTAGTTGAATTAATACATGTTTATATTCTGAATAAGTTATGATTATGTGTTAATTTGATTAAATTGAGATTAAGAAAGGAGTAATCAAGAATAGTTGGAAATTAAAGCTCTTGAGAAAGGTTTTAATAGACATCTAGGGGATTAATTCCGAATTTTATGCCAAGTATTGAATTGTTCTGAATAAGGGAGTTTAATACTTGGAATGATAATCTTGAATAAAGTTATCTGGGTTTATTAAACTGAATTCTCCATAATCACTTGTATGTTTTATTTTAATTAAGTCATAGCAATATTGGTTAAGGTGGATAGTCCTTTAGTGAAAGTTGTTTTTATCATTGATTTTTTTAACTCATTCAATTTACTTGCTTTCAATAAATCTTTTCTTTACTTTAGTTTTTTAATTGTTTTAATTTAGTTTTAAATTATTGTTTTCAAATCATCACAACTTTGGGATTTCTCTTCTCTTTTTACGCACAAAATTGGTTTTGAAATTGAAATAGCACATACAAGCATAAGTTTCCCTTGGGTTCGATATTTTGGGTCATAATTTTATTTCCCTATATTACTAGCCGATCTAGTACACTTGCTAGATACCGGTCAAGTTTTTGGCGCCGTTGCCGGGGAATCATTGGTGTTTGTTTGTTTACTTTGATTTTAAAGTGATTTTTGTGTGTTTTCTTCTCTTCTTCATCTCTTTTCTTATTTTTTTTGGCTGATTAGTGGTTTATGGTGAGAGACAACCCCATCTTACCATTAGACCCTGAAATTGAGAGGACATTCCATAGGAATAGAAGAGGCAATATGAACGACCCAGAAATTGAACAACCTACGGATGATCCACCACCTAGGATCGAAGAGCAACACATACCCCACCAAGCTCCCGGAAATGGGTATAGACCTAGAACCATAAGGGATTATGCTATCCCTAGGTGGAATGAAGAACATAGAACTATTAGAATCCCTCACCAACAACCCTTTGAGATTAAACCCGCTACCATCACTATGGTACAAAGAAACCAATTTTCGGGTTCGGATATAGAGGATCCTGCACAACATTCGGATATGTTCTTAGAAGTGAGTGACACTGTGCAAATTCCTAATGTATCGACTGATGCAATTAGGTTGAAACTCTTCCCATTCACTCTAATAGGAAAAGCTAGGGATTGGCTACAAATGCTACCAAATCAATCCATCCATTCTTAGCAACAAATGCAAGAAAAATTTCTTTGCAAGTTTTTTCCACCCACCAAGACTGCCCTCATTAGGAAACAAATTAGTGATTTTTAACAATATTATGAGGAGCTATTCCATGAGGCATGGGAAAGATTTAGGAGACTTTTGAAAAGTTGTCCTCATCATGAAGTTCCTATTTTTCAACTGATGCATATTTTTTATACAGGTGCTCATCCATCAACAAGATCTTTGCTAGATGCAGTCTCAAATGGGAGTTTTATGAATCAAGTTCCCGAGGATGCATTCTTACTCCTTGATGAGATGGCCACTAATGATGCTCAATGGGCAAGCTCTAGAGCAACTCAAAAGAAACAGGGAGTTCATAATGTTAATGAAATAGCTATGTTAAAAGCTCAAATGGAATTAATGAAAAAAAAGACATTTAAAAGAAATAAATGAGCTTAAAGCTAAAAATGTCTCTATGTTGTCTAATGAAGTTGAATCTTATGCAGGAATTCCAGGACCTTTGGGAATGAAGAATGCTGAAAATATGGTGGAAGAAGTGAATGCCTTGAATCCCTATAGCAACACTTACAATGCGGGATGGAGAAGCCATCCAAATCTTTCATGGAGGGAAGGTAATGAAGGTTCTTCTTCTAACCCCAATCCTAGACCCCAATTTAACCACAACCAAACTTCCAATAACCAACTTCCATACCAAAACCAAGCTCCACAACATTATCAAAACCAATACCCATCACAAGCATACCACCAACCACCCAGTTTTCAAAAACCTCAACCTCCCCCACCTCAAGAAAAGAAATCTAATATTGAGGAAATGATTGCAAATTTCATGGCATCCCAAAACTCAATTTTAGCTAGTCAAGATGTTAGGTGGAAATCGCAAGATATTTGGATGAGAAACCAAGAGGCATCCATTAGGAACTTAGAAAACCAAATGGGGCAACTTGCTAGTTCTTTATCAAACCGTGCTCAAGGGACATTTTCATCCAATGTCGACCGAAATCCGAAGGAGGAAGCCAAAGCAATCACCTTAAAAAGTGGAAAAGAGTTAGAGAAGACTGAACTTGGTAAGAATTCTTCTAAAAAGGTGGAACCAACAACGGAGGTAAGTGTTTCTAATTCTAAAAATAATGAAAAAGTGCCTCCTACGGTTGAGAAGGGTAAAGGTAAAGAAAAGCTTGTCTCTACTGTTCTTGATGAGTCTCAATTACCTTTTCCTGTTCTAGCTAGAAAAGAAAAATAAAATGAGCAATTGAGTCGATTTTTAGACATGTTTAAGAAGCTGCATATAAATTTACCATTTGCTGAAGCTTTATTACACATGCCTAAATATGCTAAATTTATGAAAGAATTGTGCACTAATAAGAAAAAGCTAGAAGGTATAGGAACGGTTCAATTATCCGGTAATTATAGTACCATTTTAACCAATAAAATTCCTGAAAAATTGGAAGATCCAGGCGGTTTTACATTGCCTTGTGAACTAGGTGGAAATTTTGTTGGAAATGCTTTATGTTATTTGGGTGCTAGTATTAATCTAATGCCTTATTCAATTTGCAGGAAATTGAATTTAGGTGATCTTAAGGAAACCCGAATGACGCTTCAATTGGCGGATAGATTGGTGAAAAGGCCAAAAGAAATCATTGAAGACTTGTTGGTTAAAGTAGGGAATTTTATATTTCCAGTTGACTTTGTGGTAATGGACATGGAAGAGAATAGAAAGGTGTCGTTAATTGTGGGGAGGCCATTCTTGAATGCAGCAAGAGCTTTAATTGATGTTCATGGACAAACGGTTACTTTAAGATTTAACGAGGAGAAGATTTTTAATGTTAATAAAATTTTAAAACACCCCTCTTATGATTTTGAAGAATCCATTTGTTTTGTTGATGAGATTCAAGAATGTGCCAACACAAAGCAAGAGGAAGTCATTCTCAAAGACGAGCTCCAAAATTGTTTAATACATCCAAGGAAAGAGGAAGAGTTGGATACAAAGGAGAAAAAGTTGATACAAATTCTAGAACAAGAGCACAGTGAGGATGAGGAAAAAGAGGATAAACCATCCCCTCTTAAGGGGGATTCTGAACTTAAAACACTTCCATCACATTTAAAATATGTATTTTTGAGTAATAATGCTAACCCGGTAATCATTTCATCTTTATTGACAGATTTGGAAGAAGAAAGGCTCATCGAAGTCCTCAAAAAGCACAAAGGAGCAATTGGTTGGGCAACATCCGATTTAAAAGGAATTAGCCCAAGCTATTGTACACATCGCATACCCATGGAAGATAATTTTAAGCCAGTAGTGCAACCTCAACGAAGGCTCAACCCAACTATGCAAGAGGTAGTGAAAAATGAGGTATTGAAACTACTTGATGCAAGTATTATCTATCCTATCTCCAATAGTAATTGGGTTAGTCCTGTTTAATGTGTGCCTAAAAAGGGGGGAATGACTGTAGTAGTAAATGAAAATAATGAATTAATTCCTACACGCACAGTAACGGGATGGAGAGTATGCATTGATTATAGAAGGTTAAATAATGCCACTAAAAAAGACCATTTTCCATTGCCCTTTATTGATCAAATGCTAGAAAGGTTGGCAGGAAATAAATTTTATTATTTCCTAGATGGATATTCGGGGTATATGCAAATACCTATAGCCCCGGAAGATCAAGAAAAGACCACATTCACATGTCCATATGGAACATTTGCATATAGGAGAATCCCTTTTTGTCTTTGTAATGCACCTGCCACATTTCAACGATGCATGATGGCCATATTTCATGATTTTATTGAAAAATTTATGGAAGTTTTTATGGATGATTTCACCATTTATGGGCATGGTTTTGATTCTTGTTTGCATAATCTAGCAATGGTTTTAAAAAGATGTCAAGAAACTAATCTTGTGCTAAATTGAGAAAAATGTCATTTCATGGTTAGAGAAGGCATTGTCTTAGGGCATAAAATTTCTGAAAAAGGCATTGAAGTGGATAGAGCAAAAATTGATGTGATAGAAAAATTACCTCCACCAACTAGTGTAAGAGGCATTAGGAGTTTCCTTGGTCATGCTGGATTTTATCGTCGATTTATTAAGGATTTCTCTAAAATTGCCAAGCCACTCTATAATTTATTGCTTAAAGATGCTGCATTTAACTTTGATGCTGAGTGTTTGCAGGCTTTTAACCTATTGAAGCAAAAATTAGTTAGTGCACCGGTCATTGCATCACCCGGTTGGAGCTTACCGTTCGAAATTATGTGTGATGCAAGTGATTAAACAGTTGGAGCGGTTTTAGGACAGCGAAAGGAGAAGATTTTCTACACCATTTACTATGCGAGCCACACACTTACTGGAGCCTAAGTAAATTACACCACTATGGAGAAGGAACTCTTGGCAATAGTCTTTTCATTTGAGAAATTCCGATCTTACCTTTTAGGATCTAAAATCACAGTTTGGTCGGATCACACTGCATTGAGACACCTTTTTGCCAAGAAGGATTCCAAACCAAGACTTATCCGATGGGTGTTACTACTTCAAGAATTTGATATCGAAATCAAGGATAAGAATGGAGCAGAAAATTTTATAGCTGACCATCTGTCTAGATTGGATCATGCTAACATCAAAAAGGGAGAAATTCCTGATTTATTTCCTAATGAACATATTTGTGCTTGTTTTACTTATGAAAATTCAGTTCCATGGTACGCTAATATAGCCAATTTTCTTGCAGGTGGCTATCTCCCTAAGGAATTTACTTGGCAACAGAAGAAAAAGCTCATAGCTGATGCCAAGCATTACCTTTGGGATGATCCATACCTTATCAAGATATGTCCGGATCAAGTATTGAGAAGGTATGTACCGAAATCAGAACAAAGAGCTATCATGCACCAATGCCATGAGGGTGAAGTTGGAGGTCATCATGGACCAAATAGAATAGTTCAAAAGATACTCCAATCAGGTTTTTTCTGGCCTACTTTATTTGAGGATGTAAAATCTTTCATAGCCACTTGTGATAAATGTCAAAGAGTAGGAAACATATCCAAGAGAGATGAGATGCCTATGAACAATGTGCTAGAAGTAGAAATATTTGATGTTTGGGGCATTGATTTTATGGGTCCTTTTCCAAATTCATTTGGGTTTGAGTATATATTGGTAGCTGTGGATTATGTGAGTAAATGGGTAGAGGCAATAGCTACTAGAACATGTGATGCAAAAATTGTGCTGGAATTCATTAGAAAGAATATCTTCACTAGATTCGGAGCACCTAAAGCTATTATAAGTGATGGAGGCAAACACTTTGTCAACCATCAATTTAAGACCTTACTCAAGAAATTTGGTGTCAAGCACAAAATCACAACCCCATACCACCCTCAAGCCAATGTCCAAGTGGAAGTATCTAATAGGGAGTTGAAATCAATTTTGGAGAAAACAGTAAATAACTCTAGAAAAGATTGGTCTCTTAGATTAGATGAGGCTTTATGGGCTTATCGAACTGCATTTAAAACCCCTATAGGTATGTCTCCCTTTAGACTTGTTTTTGGGAAAGCATGTCACCTTCCAGTCGAATTAGAACATAAAGCATATTGGGTTACAAAATTTCTTAACTTTGATTTGAGTAATGCAGGTGAAAGAAGAAAATTGCAGCTCAATGAACTTGATGAAATTCGACAAGGGTCATATAGCAATGCTGCACTTTACAAAGAAAAGACAAAACGATGGCATGACAAGCATTTAAGGGTAAAAGATTTTGTTCCGGGAATGTTAGTGGTACTTTATAATAGTCGTCTTCGTTTGTTTCCAGGAAAGCTGAAATCGAAGTGGCTTGGACCATATCAAGTGATGACAAGCAGTAATCTTGGTGTAGTGACGATCAAAAGCCTAAAAGATGGTCGTGAATTTACAGTCAATGGTCATCGACTTAAACCATACCAAATCGAACAACAAGAGGTTGCTGAAGCAACCATGGTTCTTAAAGATACTTAAAAAACAGTTTGGAGAGTCTAGCTGGAGACTCCAAAAACTCAGAACTCCAACTTTCTATCTCTTTTATATTTTCAGTCAAAATTTGTGTTTTCTGCATGTTTGTGTGTTTATGTGTTTTGATTCATGAAAAAAATTGAGTAAATTAAGGTTTTTAAAATGAAGACATGTTTTTCCTGGAAAAGATTTGGTGTGTTAAAAAGATTGAAATGGAAAACTTGCATGGAAAGAAGAGTTTCGTGTATTTGTGTTTCAAAAACGAAGGAAGAAGGCAGGAAATATACCTATATGTGACCACATGAAGTTCTTTATTGAACCTCATGTGGCCACGGGTTGGAAGAGGGAAAAAAATCATTTGAAACACATGACCACGTGTGTTCTTATACAAGAAATCATGTGGCCACGCCTAGAAGCTCTGGATCCATTGTTTTCATTCACGTGACCACGTGGATTCTTTGTATAAGACCACACGTGGCCACGCCCCACTCAAAGAGAAACTCACACGTGACCACACGTGGTTCTTCATAGAACCGCACGTGGCCACGCCTCATCTTGCTGCTTATATACACACTTCACGATTTTATTTTTGCTTCACTCTCATTTCTTTTGTTCTTTCCCGTGCCCACGCCTCACCAAAACCAATTTTCACCCGTGCCCACGGATTTTCACCACCTACCAACACTCATCATCTCCATTAGCTTCCTCTTTCAATTTCTTCTCTCTTCCATCATTCATCACCTTGGTCTCCACATTTGCATCCTCATTTTTAGGTTTTTTTCTAGATCTCACACACTATCTCCACCTTCTGCTACATTTTTGGTGAATTTCTCATTTCCAAGTAAGTATTTACTTCCTCTACTCCTTAATTATCATTTGTTTGGCATCAATGGTTGTGTTTTGTGCATATTTGTTCAATAAAAGCTTAGTTTTTAGGTTAATTTGCACTTCACATATTGTTTGCATGTTCATTCTTTTCGCTTCTTTGGATGTTTATGATTAATATGTGCATGTAATAGATGCTTGGTATGAAATTGGGTAGTGAACACTCTTTGTTATGCTTCTTAAATTTATGCTCCAACTTATGCTCACAATGTGTTCGATGAAATGCCTCAATGAGTTTTTCTTTAAATAAAAACTTCTAACTTCCACTCTTTGATTGGCATGTTTATAGTTGGCGTTGATGCATGGAACATACCTTGTGAAAGAGTTGTTTATGATCTTATTCACACATTCTTTGTGCTCATATTCTGTATACATCTTTTACCGATAATCACATATGCTTTTAACTTAGCATTTCATCCAAATTGTGCATTATTTCACTTTATACATGTTCATGCACTCATAATCAATCTATTTTGGGTTAAGAATTGATATTTACATTGTGTTTTTCTTTGGTTGTAGTGGCACCTCGAAGGACTAAATACCCTGATGTCGCTAGTTCATCCGGTGTACGCATTCCGTCATATGTGGACAGGGCAAAAATTAATAAGTTTGACTACTTTAGCAAGTGCACCTATGTCTAGCCAGCCTACTTAAGCCATTTGTTCCTCAATATCCCAGCAGGAAATTTATGGGATTATGAGATCGAACCGTTGATTCAAAATATTGGCTGGGGGGAATTCATAAAAAAGAAACCAAAGGTGCACCCGAATATGGCTAGAGATTTTCTTTATTCCTTTGAATGTTATTTCAGGCGAGATGCTGCGGATGGAACAGTGGGCTTTAAACTCAGTAAGAAAGGTTATTCTCTAACTTTCACTCAGTTTTCTGAAATTTTAGGTTTTGTGCCAACTACTCCCTGGGAATTGGAAGATGCTTCACCTGCGGAGAATTGGGAGAGAATTAAAGATCTTGAATTGAATGAGCCTTGGGTAGGAGGACAATGCAAGGTACATGCTCTAAGAACTCATGCTTTGAGAATAATTCATCGGTTTTTGGCAAAAACTATGTATAACAATTTGAAGAATGCCAGTACTATTAGTTTCTCTCAAGCAATGGTTTTAAGATGTATGATGGATGGCATTACAATTAATGGAGCGGGCATCATAGCTAGTCGAATTAAGGATTTACAGAAAATGCCAGGTAACATTGATAATATCTCTATTGGATGGATAGCTACAGTTTTGGCAGGTGCAGTTAATCATCAGGTTATTGGCGAGCCACTTCCAGGAGATTTGCCTTGCATTGATAATATAATGTTGAAAAGGATGAAGATTCTGATACCTAAGCCCCGAGGACATTGGGCAACACGAGAGGAGTATTTGAAAGAGAATCATATTAGGATTGCGGAGTAAGAGGAGCAGCCAAATGAGCCAGAAGAAGAGCATGTTTCCACAGCAGTCCCGTCTCCCATAAATGAACCCACAACACCAGAATGGAAAGCACCATTTAATCAATTGAGTGGTCGATTGGATGCTCAACAAATGAGGCTCGATCAGATGCAAGGGAGATTGGATATGCTTAGGGATACGGTAATGGAAGGCAATAGACAAGTTGAGCATTTTATCAATCATTTTTGGCAGCGTTTTCCTCTACCACCACCTCCATTTGAATAGATCTTTGGTTGCTGCGGACAGCAATGTTTTGAGGAGGGGGTAGCCTCCTTTCAAGGAGTTTGTCTTCTCTCTTTCTTTTCTTTTTCATGAATCAAGTTTTTATGTTGTGTTTTTGTGTTTTATTTTCCATTAGTTTGTTTTTGTTTATGTTTTGTTTATGTTTTGTTTGGTTGCTTAAGGTTGTAAAACTGGTTAAAATGTATATAGTTCACTTTTTCACTTAGTTTGCATGAGAACTTAGTTTGCCGTAGTTATCTTCAAGACTTGGAACAATTTGAACTTGGATATGGAATATGCATGTTTTAAACCTTTGCTTAGCAAGAGAACATTTATGTTGTTTAATAAATCTTTAGATAGGTTAATTTTCAGCTTGATAAATATTTATTAGTTTCCATCTTTTTGAGCACTTAAGACTAGTTTTTAAACTTAGAGAAAAACAATGCATTGACATAGTTAAGTGATGAATTTTAGAACACTAGAACCTTCCTCATCACCCTTCAAAGCATAAGAGTAACTCAAAACAATTTGGAAAGTGATCTAGGCAATGTTTTTCTTGTTGAGCCATATCTTAACTCATTTTCTTACCTTATATGCATATTTATCATTTGTTAGCCATTTGGAGCTTAATGAGGTATGCTTAATGCGTGCCATATTTATTTTTTTTTACACTCAGTTATGTTGCCATATAACTGAAAAAGCTTTTAACTTCCCTTCTAGAATTGGCCACTCTAGGATAGGATGAATTAATAGGAATTGGGTATCTTGATGGGTGTGATAAGATGTGTTAAAGTCAAAGAAATAGTGAATTATTATCTTGTTATTACCCATGTTATATTATTGTATTGCCAGCATCAAAGCTAGAAAAAAAAAAGAAAAAAATAAAGCTAGCAAGTATGGCAAAAATCTTAAGTGTGGGGTAGTTACAAGGAAAAATAAAATATGACTTCTTGGAAAAAGGGTATAAATTGTGAATGAAAGAGAGTTTTAATTATTATTTCTCTCTTATAAGAGCTTTGAATTGTGAAAAGTTGAGAAAGTTTGGCTAAGTTTTTGTTTAAGTTAATGGGATAAAAAGTTAGTTTATTTTATCTTAGAGTGGCTAATCTTATTGTTGATCTTTTATCCATTCTTTGATAACCCATACCCTTAGCCCTATTACAACCTTTGTAAGACCTATGTGATTTTAAGTTTGTTTTTGAGTTGTTTAGCGGAGATGACCTTCGGGTTCCGGTGCTAAAGGAGAGGCCTATGGTGTTTCTAGAGTTTCAAGCACGAAACCATGTGTATACTTATGTGTACATTCATTCTAAACTTGATTATGAATTTGCATTGGTGTTTTGGATTTGGAAAATACTCAAAAATGATTTGGTCTTGCACACACACAAGGAAACTATCTCATATTGTCCTGTTTGACGATTGATTTATTTAGAGGTTATATTAAGTGCTTGTGTTAAAATGCTAAGTTTGGTTATGAAATTGCATATCTTGATACAAGTTTAAAAGTTTTGAAGGAAGGTTTATTCTAATTTGCTTGAGGGCAAGCAAGGTTTAAGTGTGGGGTATTTGATAAGTGTGAATTATATATAGTTTTTAATGTGTTTTTAGTTGTGTTATTTAGTTATTTTGGTTTTATTTAGGTTAAATTAGAGTTATTTTGTTAATGTTTATGTTTTTAAGGTTAATTCTGTGTTTTGTATGATTTTCAGGGTCAAATTGATAAAAAAGGGCTTAAAGTGTAAAAAGTGCAAAGTTCAGGGCCAAAAGTGCAATTATGAGAAATTTGGTTGAGAAAATGAAGGTACAGTCCAGAACCTTCACACGTGACCACGTGAAGGCAAGGAAGAGTTTGAGACGTGGTCACGTGTAGGAATGATTTTGAAGATGCCGTGGCCATGTGATGAGAAAGGGAGAAGAAATGCAAAGACCATGTGACCACGTGGATTCCTAGTGAAGGACCACACGTGGCCACGTGTGGAGGAGGAGAAAATGAAACCGTGCCCACGTGTAGGAAAGGCACTGATGAACCTGTGGCTACGTGATTCCAGAATTCTTATTTGCGAAGTTTTGTTGAGTTTCCTGTTTTGGCAGACTTTCCTGTTTTGAGCAGCTAGATTACTTCCAATTCAATTCTAAGAGTTTAGGAAGTAATTTAGATCTTCTTTGGCCTATAAATAGCAAGCTAAAAAACAGAAGAGGTGGTGGAATCTTGGAGATCAATCCTTAGAATCAAGCCTTAGAATTAAGCTTTGCTTTCTTAGTTTTTTTTTTTTACGTTCTTTGTTTTCACTGTTTTTATTCAACTTTTGTTTTTAGTTTTAACTATGTCTTGTGAGTAGTTTCTTTAACTTTTGCTAAAGGATACTTGAATCCTTGACTTGTATTGTTATGACTTTGTTCTTCAATTTAATACAAGTTTGATTATTTCTTGGTTCTTAAACTTAGTCTTGTTTTCATTCAATCTTAAGTTAATTATTAACGTGATTAAGCATCGGTTAATTAATTGGTTTAAGTTGATTAATGACTTGCATGTTCTTAGGTTAATTTAGTTGAATTAATACATGTTTATATTCTGAATAAGTTATGATTATGTGTTAATTTGATTAAATTGAGATTGAGAAAGGAGTAATCAAGAATAGTTGGAAATTAAAGCTCTTGAGAAAGGTTTTAATAGACATCTAGGGGATTAATTCTGAATTTTATGCTAAGTATTGAATTGTTCTGAATAAGGGAGTTTAATACTTGGAATGATAATCTTGAATAAAGTTATCTGGGTTTATTAAACTGAATTCTCCATAATCACTTGTATGTTTTATTTTAATTAAGTCATAGCAATATTGGTTAAGGTGGATAGTCCTTTAGTGAAAGTTATTTTTATCATTGATTTTTTTTAACTCATTCAATTTACTTGCTTTCAATAAATCTTTTCTTTACTTTAGTTTTTTAATTGTTTTAATTTAGTTTTAAATTATTGTTTTCAAATCATCACAACTTTGGGATTTCTCATCTCTTTACGCACAAAATTGGTTTTGAAATTGAAATAGCACATACAAGCACAAGTTTCCCTTGGATTCGATATTTTGGGTCATAATTTTATTTTTCTATATTACTAGTCGATCTAGTACACTTGCTAGACACCGGTCAGTTATCATGCCTTCAAATAAACATTATTCACTCTAGTGATTCATCAATTTAATCATCATGTATATATTTTGGTGTTACCTTAATCATGATCATATTAGTTTCCACTGTAACACCCTTAACAAGCACACAAAGCCTATTAACATATATATATATATATACAGTGCATGCATAACCTGTAGGTTAACCTGGAATTTCATGCAAAGAAATATTATTCATGGCAATCACATACTAGTCACCCACAATCTAGAAATTGCATGCAAGCAATGGCAATTAAGTAAATTTTACAGTCCTCTATATTACAATTACTGAATTAAATTATAGCAAAATATAAGATTAGATAAAAAGGAATTATCCACAAAATATCCTACATACAAAATCTGGATCGACTCTTGTTGGCCTCCTGATGCAAAATTAAGTCCCTGAGCGACATTCAACCAAACCTACATGGATATAAAACAACTCATTATAAGTTATAAAGCTTAGTGGGGAAAATTCAAAAATTTACATGGTCAACTACACTCAGTAGTCGATGATAAACATCTTCACACAAGCATTGCAATAGGAATATCAACATACTCATATCATGATTTCATTTCATAGCCAAAAGGAAATGAAGATGAAATATTATAATAAGTCATTCATCATGCTTACATTATATGAATGAAGAAATCGATACATGTATTTCTTATTTCGAGCACATTTCTTAATCTTTAATATCCTGCCTAAGTGCTAGTTTAAAGGGTGGATAACGGTAGCTATGAATATCAATTAGTATCAACAATGGATACCCAAAGGTATCAAACAATGGATATTTGAATATATCAAAATAATAGACCCAAAGGGTCGAACTATGGTTCCACTAAAGGAACAACAATAGACCCAAATGGGGTCAACTATGGTAGCTCCAACTATATCCCTTTAGGCATGCCTCTCTAATCCACAACTGAACTAAGACCTGTAGGTCTTCACCATTTTTAAGAACATTTAATTCAACATGTTCCTCTTTACATAGTACAATATTTACTTAAGCCACAATTAATATACGAATGCACATTTAATATTCTTATAATTGCATCAACATTTGTCATCACAACTCATATACAATATATTTAAATTAGTTTAAGAACACATGTTATAGTACTTCACATAATCATATATATATATATATATATATATCAATTCAATGCAATCACAACATTAATACGATTACAATCATAAAACAAAACAAGTTGCAATTAGCACTTGATAAACTTGCCATTATCACTTTACCTTGACAATTTAAAGCTTGATAGTTTAAGACATGGCATAGATCATAAACATTTTAATTTTGGGAAAAATTCATTAAGTGTGTATATTAGGTTGAATTAGAGGGTTGGCTGGGCATAAATGAATAAGGAAGCATTCTATTAAGTAACCAAGGGTGAGTGTATAAAGTGATAAAGTGAAAAGCAGTGAAGTGTCACTTGGTTGTGCACCACATACAGTGCAACAATACTTGGCCGTGCATCACACACATGAAACCCTATATGGCCGCGCACCACAAGGCTTTTAGCCCTGCATGGTTGCAAAACACAAGGCTGGAAGCCTTGCATGGCCACGTGCCACAAGGCTTCTAGCCTTGTATGGCCACACACCACAAGGCTGGAAGCCTTGCACGGCCGCGAGCCACAAGACTTCTAGGCTTGCATGGCTGTGCACCAACATGAACAGATCCGATTATGTAGATCAATTAATAACAATGCTCAATGAGCCAATAAATCTCTCTAAACTCATCTTAAACTCATCATCACTTAATTAGCTCAACCCTAAATTAAGGGTTTCACTAGTTAAAGAATCCTGTTCTCAGAACCCTAATTTTTATTGATCCATCTATACACAACTCCTTACATAGTACCATCCAAACCATATTCCCATACTTGAACATTGAGACTTCTTCACTCCTTCAAGATCCCTTTGCCCTTATCTTTACTTGTCTTTACTGCTACTAACAACATAAAAACACTAAATTATCCTTCTTGCTTTCATGAAATCTTTCATTAAAAGAAGAGATATAGAAGGGAGAGATTTCTCTTACCAAAACCTAATTCCAAATTCACAAAGAGTGAGAGAGAGAGAGATAAAGATAGAGAGAGGGAGAGATAGACTTCCTTTAAACAAACAATGATATTTATCACTGTGATCACATGAGAAAGCCTCTAGAAGACCATCAAATTGCCATTTAACCCCTTTCTCAATTTCTCTCTCAAAACTAACCAATCCAAACTTCTAATTTATGCTTTTATCCCAAATCAATCTTAAATCATAAATATTACCCCAACATCACTTTTTATCAATCAATTAACCACTTGTTCAGTAATTTTAATAAAATTACCATATTGCCCTTCATGAAACTTTATTCCAATATGGCTATAACCATACAAACATTAATTTAGCACATAATATCAATTAACTAAACATAATTTATACCAAGGTCAAGATTGAGACTTCACAATTTCATTGAAGACTAACATATGCCTCTTTTAAGTCACTGCCTTCTTTGCATTATATTTCTTCTATCTATGCTTTGCTTTATTATTATTATTATTATTATTATTATTATTATTATTATTATTATTATTATTATTATTATTATTATTATTATTATTACATGTTTGAGACATCACGATTAGCTCATTGAACATCTTAAAAAATCTTAATTTTCCTAGATTGTTGATATTGAAGATTTTATATTCTATTCTCTTAACCAGAATTTATACTCTTTTAAAAATACGAAAAATTTTGGATTTAATTGTCTATTGTCTATTTCTAGAATTTTTGTTGCTAAAACTTTAATTATGTTGAGGGGTTTGATTAAGAATTCACTCGATTACTTGATTAGATTTTAAATTTATAATGCAATAATCTATGCAGTAAAGGGGTTTTGTTAAAAAATCAGAGATGAATCGATGATGATTTTAGTAATAGTGGGGCTTATGGTAGAATGTTGATTAACTTTAAACAAATGCAGTAATCAATATAGGTACAAATGCCTTTTCTTTTTCCATATTTCCAAATAGGAATAAAGGGCCTTATAAATTTTTTTGTTTTCTTTTGACAGCCTGCTGCTGCATCTCCCACCACAACTGCACCATCTAATTCATCTCCACCAGTTGAAGTTTAAGCACCGTGAGTTCAAATTGTTGATCTTTCACTTGAAAATTTTAGCATCTATTATGTTGTTGTCACATATTGTTAAATATGTTTTTACAGGACTTCAAAGAGTGCGAGATCAACTCCTGTTTCTAACACAACAACTGTTGCATATGGGCTCTATCTTCTACCATTTTTTATTCTTTTTGCTTGTTGTGCTCCAATATTAACACGAATTGTAAGCTTATGATGTAGTTCATGTGTTTAAAATCTAATCCCTGATACTGGTTTTGGTTAGTTTACTTGCTTATTAGGAAGAAGGTCAGAATAAAGTCCAAGAAAATGTAGTATAGTCTGTGATTCAAACTATTTGTACTTGGTATGCAATGTTGTTTGTGAAAGCAAAAACTGGAAATCATCATAATAGCATTTTTTTGCAAATTGCATTGTGTTTTATATTTTGCATTGCATTGTGTTTAACAAATTGCATAGTGCTTTGTGTATGTTTAATAAATTATGTTATGTTTAATATATTAATAGTAAGAAGCAGTAATGAAATGTTGGCGTTGAAAATTAATAAAAAATGTTAATAATATTTTAGTGACGGAATAGCAACGAATAATCCCTCGCAAATATTTTTTATAATGGTCCCTAAATTTATCAACGAAATTAATAATTTTGTTGCTAAATTTACCAATAGAACTTGTAATTTCCATTGCTAAATTTAGCAATGGAAATCCTTTTTCGGATTTCCGTTACTAAATTTGACTAATTCACGGAATGTTACATTGGTTGAATTTTGCAACGGAATTAAATTTTATTGCTAAATTTAATTTCCATTGCTAAAAAATAGCAACTGTCAAATTTGCAACCACTCATTCCGTTGCTATTTTTGATTAGCAACAGAAATTAAACAATTTTTGTTGCTAATTTTCATTGCTATTTTGGTATTTTCTTATAGCGACTCTTATTTATGCCTTAATTAATGTTAGATAAATGAGTTTTCAAAATTAATTATTTTATCTCTTTCCTCACATAAGTTATCATGCTAGAAAAGTAAGACATACTCAAACACGTTAGGAAGCTGTAAATCATGTTATAATTAAAGTAATAAGAATATGGCATAAAAAGCAATAAATTATAAAAAAAATAAATAAATCATACATAAACTGAGTAGTTTATGTCCATGTTAGTGGGAACGTTGGTTCCCGCATGCATATTTAAAAAAGAAGAATTTTTGGTGTTTTGGATAGAAATAGGGATATTTGAACACTCAGGATTTTAGGAAAAGAATCATATTGATTAATTTCAAGTAAAATAATCTTGTATTTATAAAGAAAAATCATAATTTTTATATATTATTTTGTGGATGAAAAAAAGGGACATTAGTTCATGTTATTGTAGAAAAATTCCACTCAAACTTGTATAAAGCCTTTTGGTGAGTTTTTAGGTTAACGTTCGAAAAATCATTTATTATTGCATCATTTGCAATAAATAGCATGAAAAAATAATAATACAAGTCA
Organism: Excoecaria agallocha; assembly: GCA_037975025.1. Classification (NCBI taxonomy): domain Eukaryota; kingdom Viridiplantae; phylum Streptophyta; class Magnoliopsida; order Malpighiales; family Euphorbiaceae; genus Excoecaria; species Excoecaria agallocha. The sequence goes on along the minus strand of CM075813.1, from coordinate 2,917,396 downwards.
TATAACATACATAAATCGGGATATTTGTTGGATTGGAAACATCGATTCCCTTATGCATATTTATAAAAAAAAACTCATTTGTATGATTTTTGGGATAAAAAAGTAGATATTGATCCGATTTTATTAAGAAAAGCCCAATTAATTAAATAAAAATATTTTAATTGAATTTTTCTAATTAGCAATCGAAAAACCTTTATTTTTACATGCCTTGCAATAATGAAAGGAAAATAAAATAAATTATTTAAATACATGCCCAAATAAATAAATAATAAGATAAAATAAATCATAATCTATGCTTCTCCACCTAGCCTAGAAATGTGCAATGTGTCCCTCAAAATAGTAGTCATTTAAAGAAATAATATTTGTTAATAATGAATTAAATCAAATAGTAAATGATAATTAATTTGTTAATTCAAATAAATTAGATAAATAATTAATTTAATATAATAGAAAGAAAATAGACAAATTACATAAAATGCACGATGCATCCGGAATTTATGTAGCATTTATAAGCACACATATGCTAAAGTGATAGTAAAAACAACAAATAATAAACATATAAACATGAATGATGGCAAAATAATAATAATAATAATCATAATAATGATGATGATGATGATGATGATGATGATGATGATGATGAATATAGCACAAACAAAAATACAAGCATGGAATAAAGTAAAAAAGTGGGAAAAAGTGAGCCAAAGGAGTCACATGCAAAGGAAGAACAAAAGGAGTGAGTCACGAACACAAGACCATGACCAGTAGGTGAATCACGCATGCAAGGGGAAGAGAAAGGAGCCAGCGAGTAAGTCACCGATAAGTCTAGGCATAAGTGGCTGAGTCAAGAGCTAAAGCCGTGAGTCTCCTAACGAGTCATACCCTTAAGTTGTGACTCAGCCTAGAAACTAAATTCTAGTACTGGAACGATGCCATGAGTTCCCCCTGATAGTTGTGAATTATAAGTATATTTTTAGTATGTTTTATGTGTTTATTTGAGTTAATTTAGTGTTATTTTAGTTGATTTATGTTTAAATATTGGTACTTTGTGTTTTGAGGTTAAAATGTGAGTTTTTGGTGTTTTTCATGGCTTATTTGAAGGAAAAAAAAAGTTAATTGAAGAAAGGAGGAAAGTTGAGGTAATTATACAAAGAAGAGAAGAATTTTCATGTTAAAGAAGAGCATCATTTGGTATAGTGAAATGATCACTTGGCTAAGTGACGAGAACACTCTCCCGAGTGAAATTTCACTCACCCAAGGCCAAATTTTCACTCACCCAAGCTAGCTTCTTTTTTTCTCTAGCAGAATTTCACTCTCCCTAGTGGTTTTTATCACTCTCCCGAGTGAGCAAAGAGGAAACATGATTTTAAGCTTCCTAGCTAAGTAAAACTCTTATTCAACTTCGTTTAGGAAGTTTATTAAGGTCTAAACTTTTTATTTGAAGCCTATAAAAGGAGGTTTAAGATACCAAAGCTGAAGAGAAAGCTAAAGAGCCTCTTATTATGAATTTTCTTTGTTTATTTTTAGTTTTTCTTTAGTTATTTGTACATTAATTTTAGCTTAGTTTTTATCTTAGTTTTCTTATTTTCTTAGTTTACAATGTTCTTAAAAACTCAAGCTTTTTATTTAAGTCATCAAGAGCAAAGTATGGAGCTTTATGAGTATTGTATCTCTTTAATTTAATTGTTCTTTTATTTTTCACCATGTTTGGTAAGTAGTTTTTCTTTTTTCACTCAGAAAAACTTGAACCTTTATATTTTCATTGTAATGACTTTATTTTAAGCTTTAATTAAATGCAAATTTGATTATTTCTTAGTTTTGGGCAACTTCTTATCTTTAGTTGTTATTGAATTAATGATTAACTTATTTTAATTAATGGTTGATGATTGATTTAAGTATGATCTATGATATGCATGTTCTTGGATTAGTTTATTAGTATTAACTCATGATTATATTCTAAATTAGATGTAATTGTGTGCTGGTAAGAGTAGATTAATACTAGGAAAAGTTGAACTAAGAATAGGTTGAAGTTGAGTTTGCTTGCAAAAGAGTTTAATGAATATCTAAGAGTTTAAAAATGGATATTTATGCTAAGTGTTAGATTATTTCTAAACAAGAGAATTTGATGCTTAGAGTGATAGTGTTGCATGAAATATCTGATTTTTCCATAATCACTTATGCTACTTTTATTATTGAGTCATTGCAATGGAAATTTAGATGAATAGTTCCTTTAACAGAAGAATTTAAGTTATTGCTTTGTTTTTAATTCATGTTGATTTAATTTTAGTTTTTGTTTTGATTTATTTTAGTTTAGTTCTTGCCTTTAAATCAAAAACTTGGAAAATAATCTCAAATTAATTTAATTCAAACATAGATATTTTTTTTAGCAATTCATGTTCCCTTGGGTACGATATTCAGGATTTTAATCTTATTTCTCTATATTATTAGTCGATCTAATACACTTGCTAGACACTGATCATCAACAAAACACCCAAAATGCAATATAAGCCACCTCAATTCATGGAAATGATCTAAATCTTTCTAAAATCTTTTTTTATGCATGGAAATGGCATAAAACAAGGCTAAAACATATAAATTGGAAAAAAACACCATGTGAAAGCTCATAAATTCAAAGGGAAAAGATGAAAAGCATGGATAATGAAATTTCACAATCTAAGCTTAAATCCATATGGAGACATGAGATTCATGCCCAAAACTCAATAAAACACATGAATAAGCAATCAAAACATGATTTAGAGTAAAGAAAATGAAAATCACATAAAACACATAATGGAGCGAAAAACAAAGTATGAAGATGATGATGAATAGTGAATTTATGGCAATTGATTCAAGACATATTTCTCCAAAATTATTCCTAACAAGTGATAGATATGTCACAATAAGGCAAAATTACAATTAAAGGACAAGATTTAATCAATTAAATCAAAGGAATAAAGGAATCAAAGAATAAATAATAACATAAATATTTACTGTAAATTGAAATAAGCACAGGATTGAAGGTGCTTAAGGGCTCATGAATATTACTTTCAATTTTGATTTCTCAAGGAACAAAGGAATCGGTGCTTTTGACCTTCTTTCCCATTTTTCTCCTCTTTGGATCTTGGTTTTGCTTTAAGAGCAGAGTGTGTGTGTGTGTGTGTTTAGGGAGAGAGAAAACGTGAGAAAGAGAACCCTAAAATTTGTCCTCTTCTTAGCTTAAATATTCCCGTTTTGCAATAAGTGTTTTTGGATCAGGATCAAATAAAATCTCCCCTATGTTTTTTCCTATTTCAGTATCCAGATAACATTTCAAGAAGTGAGTCACAGCCTTAACCCATGAATCAAGGGAGTGATTCACGCCCTTTGACTTTAACATTGACCTTTTTGTTAACCTTGAAACCTATTTTAATCTCGTGGATAGAGGAAAAAGGGAAAAAAAACACCCAAAAAAGAATTAAAACATTTAACACCCCACTGAAGAGGCCAAAAAGCATTTTGAAAATGAAAAATGCGGAAGAACACCTAGCGCTTCCAGTACTTGTCTATTTTTGAAAAACGCCTTCCTTATTAGGTAACATTGATCAAGAACCAGTGAGTGTCTATAGTTTTCTTGTTGATAATTTGAAAGTTCATAATACTTTATGACTTTGTTTTCTATCATATGCATTTGGTTTTCCAATAACTATTTTAATCTAATGTTTCAAGATTAGATAGGTATGAACAATTTATAAAGAAAAAATTTTGAAGCTGAAACACCATAAAATAAATACTTAGATTCATTTATACGTTTAGTCAAGTCCATTGTAAAATAAGTTGAATATACATTCCCATTTTAGCATGGACTCTATTAACGTTTATTTTGGAGCTAATTTGCTTCTGAAGTTTCAAGATTGGATACTAAAATGCCCCTTGTGTTTCCATAATTTTTCAATTTTATATTTTTATCCCTATTTAATTTATTTTTTCCCGCAACTTATTTTTCCTTTTAAATTATATTCAAAATTCTATGAAATTACTCTAAAATATTTCTACCAATACTTTAATACCAATCAAAGCGAGTCTGATCTATACTAAAAAATTTCTATCTTATGTGAAATTATAAAGCTATTTAGGATAGTTATAAAATAATTTTAAGATCCCTAAATATTTATATAATTCCACTTAAGATATTTAGAAAACTTCTAATACAGAGCAGACTCAATTTGATTGATATTAAAAACTTTATAGTAGTATTTTGGAATAATTTCATAAATTTTGGATACAAGATAAAAAGGAAAAATAAGTTTTGAAAATAAAAATAAATTAGGATAAGGACATAAAATTAAAAAAAATAATGAAATATGAAAGAGCATTTTAATACCCGAAACTAAAACATCGAGTACAAATCCGCACCAGAATAAACGGAAAGCAAATTAGCATTGCAGTGTGCATTGTGCACACCAATGCGCCGAATTGTCTCTCTCATGGAAAAGAGCACTAGCGAGTGCAGATCAACTATACCACTTGGACATAATCAAGGAATTAGGCAGAAAGTTAATTGTCATATAAAAGTGGTACTTGAGCATCCTCCCTTGTTGAGCGTTTCTCCACTTTAAGAAGGCAAGCAAAGCACAAAGCAACTATCTAGAAAATATTCAATTTCATGGTTAAAATCCTTGATTATAGAGAGAGAGAGAGTGCGTGTAAAAATGCATTTTGGAGTCTATAAATTTTAATATTTGTTCATATTAGATCCATGTATTTTTTTTCAAATTTTTCACATATAATTCAATTTTGATGGAATTGGTAGAAATGAAATGCACAGTCAGTCAATCTCCCATGAGATTAATTTAAGATGAATGTAAGATCCACCAAAATATAAAAAAAAATAAAAATATATACAATGATTTCACAGACACAAAAGGTTCTAAGTTGGATTTTATTTTTATTTTTATTTTTTTATCTTAGTAGGTCTTAAGTCATTTTAAGTTAATTTTACTCGGAATTTTTGAACTGTGCATTTTAATTACATTACTCTCATTTAATTGGATCTAATGTGAAGTGATTAGAAAAGTACACAAATCTAATGTAGAAATTTAATGTAAAAGACATTAAAATTAAAGTTATGCATAAAGAGTTTACCATGAATAGAGAGGCAACTATGATGCTGAAGCCTTTGCAATTGAAAGGGGCATTAGAAGATAGGAACCATGCTGACAAGTACATTCAACAAATTAGCAAAAGAAAAAAAAAAAAAGAATAGGTTTTATAACCCTAATTAGGGATTTAGGATAAATCACTACAAAGTAAACCAAAATAATAATAAAAAAAAAATCACCAACTCACAAGTCAATGGACTCATTGCAAGAGGAGACAACGAATTTGCCATTGATATCACACCAGCAACAAATCCTTGAGCTTTTCCCTTTATTCAATTCATAAAATACATTATTAGTCAACTTATACAAAAGCAAGTGTTTTTTTGATATCTTTTTTTTTTTTAGTTTACGATGAATAAATGGCATGTTATTGACTTGATATATTTAGCCTTGAAATTAATTTCACCCACATCAATTAAACTTAAATTAAAATAAGGATAGGTTTGAACAAAAAATTTCGTAAAGCAAGCAAAATACTTCGACCTCAAAAGTCATTTTGATGAACCATAAGAATCACCAAAATTTCCTATTGGCGCTATAATTCAGCATCACTCAGGAGTTCAGATATAGGTAAACACATCAAGTCATTTAGGAAATTCATGCTAACATGCCATTTCAACCTAATCAACATGCTGACATGGCACATATTTTACATGCTAACATACATATTTATGTATGAGCTCGTATATCGAAATTTTTGGTAGTTTTCATTATTTCTTTCAACTAGAATGGCTTTTAAAGATATTAATTTTTGTGTTACAAAATTTTTTATTATTATCAGTCTATTATTTTAATACAAGTCTGATAACCATACATAACAATAATTCCACTTATTGTGAATTGAATACTGGAAAGTTTCCAATTGCATGCAGTTAAATCCGCAATACTAAACCTACCTTTGATCAATGTGTAACTAATTAATATACACCATGGGCCACCTAAAGCTGCTACATCCGGATTACAAGCTAACCGAGCTATACATTAATATAAATGAATTGCTCATTTTAGCTATATGTTAATCGAGCTACACATTAAAACAAATAAATTATTCATTCTAACTATACGCTAATCGAGATACAAAATAATATAAATGAGATTGCTCGCTTTATCTATACGCTAATCGAACGACATATTAATACAAATGAGACATTTATCTCTATTCTTGATTTTCTATAAAACATTTTTTTTATTATCACTCAACTCGGCTCTCACGTTCATCAAGCAACAAGGCAACAATATCCTTACAGACACTTAAATCAAAAGTTCATTTCATTAAAGCAAATATGGCATGTTAAGTACGTGTTTAGCACTATTGTATGACCATAACATAAATGTTATAAATATTGTTGGGAGGACTTCTAATAACAAAACTAATTAAACTCAAACCCATAGACATGAATCAACCAAACTAACTAAATGCGCATGTGAAGATATACCCAATGACCATAGAGCTCATAAATTAGCCATTAAACTTAACGTTATAAGGCATTAAACCTACCTAGTAATTCCAAGTTTCCTATATATATATATATATATATATATATATATAACGGGTCTAAATTTTTTGAGAATGTTATCAAAAACCATTTTACTTATATGATACCAAAATGTTATTGGCTCGGTCCAAATGGATCGGGACTAGGAAAATATCAGCAATTTTGTTCAAGTATACTTGTCAATTATATGCTTAAATTCATATTATGCATTCCAAGTATATAAAACCCACATCAGCAACCATTTTGGAGTTCTAAGATTTAAAAAAATAGTGACTGCTAGTTTTGTAAAACCTGATCTCTTGAGCTTGATGCTTTGGAAATTACAGCATAAGTCTGCAAAACGAAAAAAAAAAAAAAACATAAAACAGCAATCATTGAACATCCTATTTGGATAATATACATAATTTAGAGATGTAAAGATAAAAGGAGGGTTATAAAGCCTCACAATAGGTGTTACAAGGATATAAATGGCTCCAAATGAGGCACTCAAGTATGCCACCTGCAATTGACAATGAGAATGAATATAAAACCTTTTAAAATCCTTTGATAAAAATTTATCATTATTTCATGAATTCATGTTCATAAATTAAACAAAGTTTACATCTTATTCCTAGTTAAGCCACATATAGAAAACATTTAAAATTGAAAGTGCAATAAAATTTCAACAAAATACATACCCATGATGCCCAAGCCGTGCCATAGAGCAGTGCCTGTTCAAAGAAAAGCACCATTACATCCTTTAATATTTTCTTTAGGTTTTGGGGCCAGGGTTACATGATATATAACAGAAGTCATGAAAAGGGTATAGACAAGTCAAGTCTGTTTTTCTTTGAGAGAGGCGACTTACATAAGCTATCGATGCAAGTAGGCCTACACATAATATAATCTTTTCTCCAACAAACGGATTAACAACTGGAAGCACCAAAATCTATAAGAACAAAGAATATATCAAAACGGTTCTTTTAATTGCCATTATTACATTTCAGCTCACAAGATAAGGTTCTGATGTGTGTACGGCAGTTTTGCCAAGGAAATAATGAAACAAACCTGAGAGAAAATTTCACCAATTTCGACCATTGCCAAGATTTCCGAATATTGATTTTTGCTGAAACCAAATATTGCCTTTAAATAATACTGCATAAGTAGATAAAATGAAACATTTAGGCAAATTTTTTTTCCTTCAAATCTTATGGATGGGAAAAAAATTGAGAAACTTACAAATAAGACAGTGCTGATCCCAGACATTCCCAATTCATAGAAGAAGGAAATTAAAGCAATGCCTTTAAGCGTAGTGCTGGACATTAATGTACAAACTCTAATTAAGACAACATCAACAGAGTTTTGCAAATATGAAAACTTTGTTAAAAGAAAACTCCATGTATATGAGCCTTTCCTTAATGAAGTTTAAACAACAAGAATATTACCTAGTATATACAATTTTGGCAGCATCTATCATTGATTTATATCGAGTCACGAAAACCTTAATGATCTTAGACAAGAAAGTTGCTTCTTGGTTCCTTCTTTGAGCTGGTTTAATTGTCTCAACTAAAAAGAAGTATATATACACCGGACAAAAGAGCAAGAGAATAACAGAAACCTGTAACATAATAGTCGATCATTAAAGACTGCACATGCATGTAACTATGAGCATGAGTTCATATCTATGCATACCAGAAAAATATATTTTTCAGGAAGAAAACGGGCCAAAACATTGACTAAGAGATGCGAAGTAGAAAAGAAGCCAGTGATCCAACTAAAAGCTGCAGCTCTCTTGTCTTCTTTAATAAAATCTGCCTAACAAAGAAACGGAAAATTTTGATGCCCTGAATAAAATTTTCTATCTATTATTTCTGAGCAGAGGAGATTAACTAAATTCTTACAGCATAAGCAACAGAAAGGCAGAATAGGGTTCCTTGACTTAGAATGAGTGAAATTGTACGAAGCACATAGAATGCATAAACAAATCCTCTGGTCTCATTCCACGCAAGTAAAGCTGATTCAATCAAACAAACAGGACATTAAGTAGTAAAGGAAAATACTACAGAATTCTCCACATTTATGGCCAAACAGGTGATTTTAGAAACAGAATTAGAGCATTAAGAATGAATCCTAGGTAGTCCTTGAGTGAGAATTTCCCAAAAACACATACCAAAGGGAATTATGGATGTGGATATAGTGAGAAGAAGAAACGGTTTGCGCCCATACTCATCAGCAAGTTGGCCTAAGAGTGGTAATACCACCATCTTGAATATTCCAACCACCTAGTGAAAATAGAATGCAATTAACAAGTTAAACTTCAAGGACTAGAAAGAAGAATAAATGGTAAAGTTGAATATTTCAATAATGGTATATAGATCTAACCCGATTATGGTTCTTAATACACAATTTCATAATCGTAAAATCCCAAATATTTTCATTCTTAGAAAAGGTGTTATGGCTTAAACACACATAAATTCACAATCATCTAGACAATGAGTCAAGAAGAAAGGAAATTGTATTAGAATTGCTATAAATTAATTCTATAAAGCCCAAATTACATGTCAACTATTAAACAATCATAGAATACATTTAAATAAAGATTAAAGGCACACCCAAATCCATGTTTGATGAATCGCTTAGGATTGAATGCTTCGGAGGTTAGATTTATCATCTCACAAATTTGCTCTATGTATAGGGCAAGACAAATCGACAACTAATATCCAACTTAATAACCACAGCCTTTATATACTAGGTTTAATTAGATAAACATAAGCCTTAAGTCAACCAGTATTGGACTTGCATATAATAAATGGCAGCCTAAAAGCAGATCACTTAATTCAATCACTTAGAATTGAATGCTTCTGACTTTGGATTCGTCGTCTCACAGATTTGCTCTATGTAGCAAGACAAATCCACGATAAATATCTGACTTTAGGAAACACAAACTTTATGCACTAGATTTTATTAGACAAACATAAACCTTAATTCAACCTGTATTGAACTTCTATAAAGCTGTCCAAAATCAGATCACTGAAATTGCTCTATCAATTACACAGCCTACAATATAATTAATAAAATTAAAACCCTACAAATTGCTTTTAGTTGGTAGAATTCATATCCTGAAACTTTGAGTTAAACTTAAATCATTGGACTTTGATTGTGGCCAAATTTAACCCTCCAACTTGTTAATTATTAAAAGTTAAAGCACTTGGACAAACCAAGATCCAGCATTATTAGAATTATTGAAACAAAAAATTAACATCCAGCAGCAAAATTGAAATTCCGGCCAAAACACAATTCTTGCATTTTCTGACCATCCAAACAAAGAAAATTACGAAATCGGAAAAATAGCATTAATTTACTAACTGTTTGTTGGAGACCATTGAGATAAATAGCTTCGGAGCAAGTAGATTCCCCAGGACACAAGACATCAGCAATAACATCAACAAGAACAGAAACAGTCATTTCCTCAGCAGTCCAATGAATAGAGAGGGGCAAAAGCAGATGAATCAAAGGCCTCAGCTCTCTAAGCCCGCTAAAGCTGCTCTTCCAATCCATTAAATCTCAATTGGAATTCTGATATTGCATGAATAGAGACACTTTTTAGAAGACAATATTTGGAGATTAATTGAAGACACGAGTTAAGAGATGCTTTGAATGGTAGCTGAAGAGTGATGGTGTTGTTATTTGTTAGGCGGGAGTTCAGAAAACAATTTGTTTCCATCTACTGTGCCAAGACTCATATAAGAATTAAACCCATGCGTGGCAAGGGGCGGGGCCCACGAATTTTTTATAGCCCCCCGAAATTTTTTTTTTGTTTTTTTCTGAAAAATTACACTATTTGCACTTTTTTTTAAATAGCCTGTTTTATTTTTCAATTTTCAACAGTATCCTTTTAATTTTATAAATTTTAATATATCAAAAATATCTTTTTTTTTAATATCTCCTTCTCTCTCAAAAACCTTATTTCTGGTCAATTTCTCTACCCTGTCATTCTTTCTCTCTAGTTAACATTATGATTTTCTATTTCATAGAAATCTTTTCATGCAAGTTTTTCTCTCTCACTCATTACTCCTTTTAGAGAAAGAGCCAAAATATGTATTTTCAGTATATTATGAATATAGATTTGTACATCAATATATACACAACTATTAATCTAAAAATAGAAATATAAATTATATCATAATGATATGATCAAATGCTAATATGAAGGCAACAATCAAGGAAAAGATTGATCCAATATCACGGATAAGATACACACGACCACGCAAGGGTCAGCACAAGGAAGTGCGCTGGCATGCAAGGGATAAAGGGCAGATGCACTGGCACGCGCATGGCAGCTTCCTCAGGTGCCCTGGCGCGCATGGCATACACTAGCGTGCATGGTAGCTTCCTCTTTTAGATACACAAACACCCTTCTCAAAATCAAGATGGGATAGTGGAGACTAACTTGAGTTTGTCAAGCAAGCGAGTGAACCGTCTAGGAAGATAAGCTTTAGTAAAGATATCTGCAAGCTGATTTTATGATGAAATTAGAAGAAGTTATAAAGTTTTATGCTGAAGATGTTGGCGAACAAAATGGCAATCAGTTTCAATGTGCTTGGTGCGTTCATGAAAGTCATCATTGTGAGCAATTTGAATGGCACTACAATTGTCACAGTGGAGAATTATAGGCGAAGACTGTGTAATACCTGACCGGTGTCTAGCAAGTGTACTAGATCGGCTAGTAATATAGGGAAATATAGATTAAAACCCCAAATATCGTATCCAAGGGAACATGGATTGCTAAGGATAATATCTATGTATGAATTAAATTAACCCGAGATTGTTTCCCAAATGTTTTTGATTTAAAAGCAAAAATTAAACAAAATAAACAAGTAAACAAAACAAAAGCTAAAACATAAATTAAAAACAAAGCAATAACTGGAATTCTCTTGCTAAAGAAACTATCCACCTTAATTTTCATTGTAATGACTTAAATTCAATATAAACACCAGTGATTATGGAAAAACTAGTAATAAACCAAGATATCTTTATTCAAGTATATCATTCTTAGTATTAAACTCATAGACAAATCTAATACTTAACATGCAAATCTAGTTTCAACTTCCTAAACTTTCATTGAAGCCTTTCTCAAGTGATTCAATTCCAATTCATTCTTGATTCTTCCTCTCTTAGTATTAATCAATAAAATTCACACATAATTATCTCATATTTCGGATAATAATCATGTATAAACATTAAAGAATCAATCTAAGAACATGCAAATCATTAACTATGTCAAAACCAATTTTTAGTTATTTATTCAATAAACCAACAATCAATCTCAACACAATCAAAGATAAGAATATGCTTAAAACCAAGAAATAATCAACCGATATTGAAATTAAGCTCAAAACAAAGTCATAACAATGAAAATAAAAGATTTCAAGAATCCATTAGCAAAAGAAGAAAAACTAATTCCTAAACATAATTAAAAATTAAAACAAGGTTTGAAGAAAAACAATGAAAACTAAAAAAACGTAAAAACAAAACTAAAGAAGTAAAGCTAAATTCTAAGGTTTTATCTCCAGGATTCTCTAATTTGATCCCATTCCTCCTTGATTTCGTGTAATTGTCTGCTATTTATAGGCCAAAGAAGATGCAAATTACTTCTTAAACTCTTATAATTAAATTGGAAGTCTTTTAGCTGCTCAAAACAGGAAGATTTGCCAAAATAGGAAGCTCCAGAAAAAATTGCGCGAATAGGAAAACTGCATCACGTGGCCACGCCCTGTTCCTTGTTGTTGAACATGTGGTCATGTGTCTAGTTACTCTTCCTCCACACGTGGCCACGTGTGGACTTTGCCTTGGGTCACACGTGGTCACGTGTCTTGCTTCCTTCTTCCTTTGATTCTTCACGTAGTCACGTCCTTTTACTCATATTTCTTCATTTTCTTTTCACATGGCCATGTTCCCTCTCAAATAACTCCTTCACGTGGTCACGTGTAATATGCTTTAGTGTTTTCACGTGACCACGTCTCAAAGCTCTGGCCTGGACGCTCATTTTCTTGCTTAAACTTCCAATATTTACGCTTTTGGCCCAAAACTCTTTGCCTTTTTACACTTTAAGCCCTTTTTTTATCAATTTGACCCTGAAAATCATACAAAACACAGAATTAACCCTAAAAATACAAAACTAACAAATTAAACTCAAATTAAACCTAATTAACACAAAATTAACTTAATTAAATACCTAAAAACATACTAAAAACATCATATAAATGACTATTATCAAATACCCCACACTTAGACTTTGCTCGCCCTCGAGCAAATTAGAACAAACCAACTTCTCAAAATAATCAAACTTAAATAAAGAATCATACATTTCAAAACCAAGTTTAACAATTAACAAGAGCACTTAATGAAACTTTCAACTAGAATAAATTCAATCAAGACAATATAAGTTAGTTTCCTTGTGTGTGTGTAAGACCAAAACATTTTAAGTATTTTCAAAATTCAAAACACCAATGCAAATTCATTGTCAAGTTTAGAATGAATGTACACATAAGTATACTCAAGGTTTCGCGCTTGAAACTCTAGAAACACCATAGGCCTCTCCTTTAGCACCGGAACCCGAAGGTCATCTCCGCTAAACAACTCAAAAATAAAACTTAGAATCACTTAGGTCTTTTAAAGGTTGTAATGGGGTTAAGGTATTTGTTATCAAAGAATGGATAAAAGATCAACAATAAGAATAGCCACTCTAATAATTCACAAATTTCATCCCATTAACTTATTCAATAAAGAACTTAGCCAAAATTTTCCAACCCTTCACAATTCAAAATACAATCTTAAAATTCTTTCAATTTCACTATTCATACCCTTTTAGAAGTCATATCTTTCCCTTGTAACTACCCCACACTTAAGATTTTGCCATACATGCTAGCTTTATTTGTAAATTTCTTTCTTTTTCTTTCACTTTTTCTTCTTTTTTTTCTCTTTTTTTTACTAGCTTTGATGTTTAGCAATACAATAATAACATGGGTAATCACAAAATCACAATTCACTATTCACTTGACTTCCACAATAGCCCTTGATAATAAAATTCAAAATTATCTACACTCATCAAGATACTCAATTCCCATTAATCCATCCAATCCTAGAGTGGCCAATTCTAGAAGGGAAGCTAAAATCTTTTTAGGCTATATGGTAAAATAAATGAGTGTAACAAGAAAAAATAAATATTGCACGCATTAAGCATACCTCATTAGGCTCAAAATTAGCTAACAAAGGATAAATATGCATATAAGGTAGGAAATAAGTTAAGATATGGCTTAACAAGAAAAACATTGCTTGGATCACTTTTCAAGTTGTTTTGAGTTATTTTTATGCTTTGAAGGGTGATGAGGAAGGTTCTAGTGTTCTAAAATTCATCACTTAACTATTTCAATGCATTGTTTTTCTTTAAGTATAAAAACTGGTCTTTAAGTGCTAAAAAATGTAGAAACTAACAAATATAGATCAAATTGAATGTTAAACTAGCTAAAAATTCATTAAACAACATGCTTGTTCTAATGCTAAACAAGAATTTTAAACATTGCACATTCTAAATTCAAGTTCAAAGTTCAATTTTTGAAAATAACTAGGGCGAATTAAGCTAAATGTACAATAAATGATAAATGAATAAACTAAACTAACATGCAAAACTAAAAAAAAAACAAAAATAAAAATTCGTGAGTAAGAAAATGAGCAAGGTAAGAAAAACTCCCTTAGTTGGACTTTCAATTTTTAGCTCAGCTGAGCTCTATCCCCCTCTTTAGAAGCTTGCTGTCCTCAGCAAAGTATGGAGAATTTTAGCACACTTTATCACTTTTGAGAAACAAGTTAGTGACCAAGAAAGAATGTAAGATTAAACTCACCGCACCTAGAATCATGATCAAGTCAAAAGAAGGCATGAGATCAATAGAATTGCGTTAACAAGCAAACATACCTTTTAAACCAATAAAGTGCCATAAACAAGACTTAATATGCATGGTAACTAAGTAAAGAAATGCAATTAGGTTAAACTTGCTTAAGTGCTTAATGTCCATATGTGACAAGGTGAACAATGCATAATCTCAAGTGAAATATAATTTGGTGATGGTTAGGCTTAAATAAAAGGAAGAGAAATATTTCAATTGGCCATGGTAAGCACAAAAGAAAATAAGCCAATTCAAATACTAACTTAACCTATATGAAGCCAACAATGAAGTTCAATGTCAAATAATAAGTAGCTAAGAGTAAATGCAATGCTATCTGAATTAATGAGGTTAGAAATAATAAAAAGATGAAGTCCAACTTTGAGGTGTGTGCATAAGTGAGTATGTGAGTGTGAATGAGTGAGGATTTCTGTGTTTTTGCTTGTGCATAATGTGTGCGTGGCCATGTGAAGCTTAGGTTGGTATATGCATGTTGGTGGATTGATCAAGTGAGTGAGTATGTGAGTGTGTGAAGGTGTAGTGGGTGAGGTATGAGTGAGGGGAGTGGTAAGAGCAAAGAAAATGTAAATGTAAGGGACGAAGTAAACAAATACCGTGGCCATTGAAAATGGAAGTAATGCCGTTACACATGGCCATATGTGGATTTAGGCATACCCACACGTTGTCACGCATAGGACTACTGTTAAACAGACATACATTCACGTGGGGGCGTAAAGGAAGGTGAGGTTGATTGCGTGGGGGCGTGAAATTCATGAGGCAAGGCAGTTTGTTAATGCGTGGGCACGCCTGGGGTATTGGACAAGAAAGACGTGGGGACGTATGAAGCTGCTGCTAGGGAGTTTTCACTCATGTGGGCACGCAAGATCGTTGGAAGATTGTCACGTGGCCACGCATGATTGAGAAAGGAAGCAACCCGTGGCCACGCATAGGAATTGGAGAGGGAGGACGTGGGCACGCGAAAGGCTACTTCCAGGCAGAACTCCAATACGTGGCCACGTATCTACTAGCTTGATTCCTTCACGTGGGCACGCGATGGTCTTCACTTCTGCATTCTCGACCTTCATTTTCCTGCACATTAAAGCACCAAATTTTATTCATCTTAATTCATCTTTAACCATTTTCAATCAATCACATTAACAATGTAAACCAAGCATTGAACCATATAAACCAATTACAGCTCATACTCACTTATTTATGCATTTCCTTCTTTTCAAGCTACAATTGAATTATGCCAACAATATGCACATCTATCAATTAATTAAATTCCAATTGTAGTCCACTCTTAACTGAACATATGCAAATTTCATGAAGCTTAAAATCAAACTCACATCTAACCAACTCATAAATCTTTGACAAGTACAATTTTACTTACCTCAAAAATCACATTAGCTCTTTAATTCCTTTAAAAGCACTTACTAATCCAAATTTAATCATGAAGCATAAAAATCATTAGAAGTAGCTTTTTGTTCAAACCCATATCTTAAACTCATGACTTAAAAGACACAAACTAAAACATGCATTAAACCTTAAAAAAAATAATAACATGCAAAACATAAAAAAAAAATAGATGACAATTTAAAGAGAAAAGTTAGAGAAGAAGTTCTGGTTTATTGAGTCCCAGCTCGACTCATTTTACTCTCAGGCGGTCGAGCTTGTGATCCAAACATAGATCTCTCCGGACTTTGCTCCTCATTTTCTCCCATAAGTAGAAGAAACTTGTCATAATTTATCAAAGCCAGAAACTCCATATCTTCAATAAAATATGACTCCTCTTTTGGCTCATTTATCACGAACTCCACCGGCTCTTCTAGCCTAAATAAATCCTCCAAGCAGATTGAATTTGGCATCTCCACTTGAGAATCATTTCCTTCTTACTCCTTTGGTGATAAATTCTCTACTAGAGATCCAACATCCTCTAAATAAACACATGACTTATCCGCCAATATGAATTGTTCCTCTTGTTCCTTATCCTCCATGAATGAATGATTTGGTTCCTTTTCCTTACCACCATCAACTTGAGTGCTCAAAAGTTCTAGCTTAGATTCTAACTTTTCAATTCCACGCTCTTTATCCCTTAATAAATTTTTCTGACTTCTAATTGTCTCCTCTTGAGCCCTTATCTTTTCTTCTTGAATTCTAAACTTTACCTCTTGAGCCCTTGATGTAGCCTCCCACGTCTCTTTTTCAGCCCAAAATTGCTCGTTCTTACATATAAGCTGGTTATGAAGACGTTGATTCTCGGAGATACTGGCTTCTTTTGAGTATTGAAGTTGTTGATTCTCTCTTCTCAATTCTTCCAATTGTAATCTCAAAGTCAAAAGAGAATAAGAATCTTCAGCAATGGATGGTGATGAATAAGGATTTTGTGATTATGCACGCAATCGTTCTATCTCCTCTCTTTGTCTTAGTAGATTATTCATTCGTTGTTTTAAAAGAAACACTTCATAATCTTGGACCTCATCTTGCATCATCTTGAAAGATGTTTAGAATTTTTTCTGCAAAGAACAATCACCAAATTAAAACAAAATAATAAAAATCTCAGACTAACTCAACCAAAGATAATAAACAAACAACACCGCTGTTCCCCTGCAACGGCGCCAAAAACTTGACCGATGTCTAGCAAGTGTACTAGATTGGCTAGTAATATAGGAAAATATAGATTAAAATCCCAAATATCGTACCCAAGGGAACATGGATTGCTAAGGATAATATCTATGTATGAATTAAATTAACCCGAGATTGTTTTCCAAATGTTTTTGATTTAAAAGCAAAAATTAAACAAAATAAACAAGTAAACAAAACAAAAGCTAAAACATAAATTAAAAACAAAGCAATAACTGGAATTCTCTTGCTAAAGAAACTATCCACCTTAATTTTCATTGTAATGACTTAAATTCAATATAAACACCAGTGATTATGGAAAAACTAGTAATAAACCAAGATATCTTTATTCAAGTATATCATTCTTAGTATTAAACTCATAGACAAATCTAATACTTAACATGCAAATCTAGTTTCAACTTCCTAAACTTTCATTGAAGCCTTTCTCAAGTGATTCAATTCCAATTCATTCTTGATTCTTCCTCTCTTAGTATTAATCAATAAAATTCACACATAATTATCTCATATTTCGGATAATAATCATGTATAAACATTAAAGAATCAATCTAAGAACATGCAAATCATTAACTATGTCAAAACCAATTTTTAGTTATTTATTCAATAAACCAACAATCAATCTCAACACAATCAAAGATAAGAATATGCTTAAAACCAAGAAATAATCAACCGATATTGAAATTAAGCTCAAAACAAAGTCATAACAATGAAAATAAAAGATTTCAAGAATCCATTAGCAAAAGAAGAAAAACTAATTCCTAAACATAATTAAAAATTAAAACAAGGTTTGAAGAAAAACAATGAAAACTAAAAAAACGTAAAAACAAAACTAAAGAAGTAAAGCTAAATTCTAAGGTTTTATCTCCAGGATTCTCTAATTTGATCCCATTCCTCCTTGATTTCGTGTAATTGTCTGCTATTTATAGGCCAAAGAAGATGCAAATTACTTCTTAAACTCTTATAATTAAATTGGAAGTCTTTTAGCTGCTCAAAACAGGAAGATTTGCCAAAATAGGAAGCTCCAGAAAAAATTGCGCGAATAGGAAAACTGCATCACGTGGCCACGCCCTGTTCCTTGTTGTTGAACACGTGGTCATGTGTCTAGTTACTCTTCCTCCACACGTGGCCACGTGTGGACTTTGCCTTGGGTCACACGTGGTCACGTGTCTTGCTTCCTTCTTCCTTTGATTCTTCACGTAGTCACGTCCTTTTACTCATATTTCTTCATTTTCTTTTCACATGGCCACGTTCCCTCTCAAATAACTCCTTCACGTGGTCACGTGTAATATGCTTTAGTGTTTTCACGTGACCACGTCTCAAAGCTCTGGCCTGGACGCTCGTTTTCTTGCTTAAACTTCCAATATTTACGCTTTTGGCCCAAAACTCTTTGCCTTTTTACACTTTAAGCCCTTTTTTATCAATTTGACCCTGAAAATCATACAAAACACAGAATTAACCCTAAAAACACAAAACTAACAAATTAAACTCAAATTAAACCTAATTAACACAAAATTAACTTAATTAAATACCTAAAAACATACTAAAAACATCATATAAATGACTATTATCAATACCCATACCGGTACGTAACCACTGAAGCCAAAGCAATTCTCAAGTAGCATCAGCAAATGCTCGATACTCAAATTCAGTATTGGATCGAGAGGTGACAGTTTGCTTCTTACTATGCCAGGAAATCAGTGAGTCACCTAAGAAGAAGCAGTAACCTATTGTGTAATGACGATTAGTAGGATCACCAGCCCAATCAGCATCAGAGTAACCAGACAAGACTAAAGATGAATGAGCAGAAAAGTGAAGTCCATGGAGAAGAGTGCCTTTGACACATCTAAGAATACGAAAAACAACAGTAAAGTGGATAGTCCGAGGAGTAGCCATGAATTGACTAACAACATGAACAACATAGGCGATATTAGGACAATTTACAGTAAGATAAACAAGACTACCAACAAGTTATCAATATAAAGTAGAATCTGAAAGAGGGGAGCCATCATACGGAGTCAGCTTGACATTAGTATCTAAAGGAGTTGAAGCAGTATTTGAATCCGTGATCCCAGATTTTGAAAGCAAATTAGAAGCATATTTGGCTTGTGATAGAAAATAACCAGTTAAAATAGAAGAGACTTCAAGACCGATAAAGTAATTGAGTGGTCCCAAGTTTTTCATATCAAAATGTTGACTGAGATAATCTTGTAAATCAGAAATGGCCATAGAATCATCCCCTGTAATAATCATATCATCCATATAAAGTAACATTAGCACAATGCCTTTTCCAGTATGATGGATAAATAAGGCTGAATCATGAGGACTAAAGGTGTAACCAAATCGAGCTATGGTTGAGCTAAATTTGGCAAACCAGGCTCGGGGAGCTTGCTTCAGACATAGAGAGCTTTTCGAAGAAGACAAACTTTGGATGGAGGATGAGAGTAGCCCGAAGGAGGATGTATATAAACATGCTCATCCAAATCGCCATTGAGAAAAGCATTCTTAACATCCATCTGTAGAAAAAGCCAGCATTTCACTGTAGCAACTGCTAAAAGCCTATGAATAGAGGTTAAATGAGCAACAGGAGCAAAGGTTTCTTAATAATCAATACCATATTCCTGAGTATAGCCTTTAGCAACTAAACAAGCTTTATACCATTCAACAGAACCATTAAAACGAGTTTTAATCTTGTAAATCCACTTACAGCCAATTAGAGATTTTTCGGGGGAAAGGTCCACCAAATCCCAAGTATGGATTTTCTCTAAAGCATGAAGTTCTTCATCCATTGCTTGCTGCCAGAGATGGTCAGTTCTAGCTTGACGATAAGAATGGTGTTCTTGTAAAGAAGCAATAGCATAAAAATAATGATAATTACAAAAATGATGAGGAATTTCTCTTACCCAAGTAGAGTGACGAAGAGGAGGATCAAGATCATCAGAGGAGATAGATGTGGTAGGCACAGGAGTAGGCATGGGTGAAGAGGAACAAAGGTGATCCAAAGAATCTGTACTAGGTAAGGGAAATAACTCTATAGATGGTTCAATAAAAAATGGGTGAGAGGTGGAAAGAGAACTATGAAATGTGGACAAAGTAGAGAACATGGTATGGTCTCAAAAAGTGACATGGCGAGAGATTCTAAAATGACCAGACATAGGATCCCAATAATGATATCCTTTATGTTCTATCCCATAGCCAAGAAAACAACAAAGACAAGCATGAGGTTCAAGCTTAATATGTTCATGGTGGGTGAAGAAGAACAAAATAGGCACAACCAAAAACTTTAAAGTGCAAGTAATCAAGTGGCTTACCATATAATCGCTCAAAAGGAGATTGATTCTGAAGAACAAGAGGGGGCAATCGATTGATGGTGTAAACAGAAGTAAGGGCAGCCTCACCCCAAAATTTTTCAGGACAAGATGTTGAAAGAAGTTGCGCACGAACTGAATCCAAAACATGACGATGTTTATGTTTAGCACGATCATTTTGTTGGGAGGTATGAGGACAAGATTGTTGAATAATGGTGCCTTGTTGTTTGAGAAATAGAGAAAGAGTAGAATCTTGACATTCCATTGCATTATCAGTTCGAAAAAATCTTGATTGGCCACGAAAATTGAGTGGATACCATAATAGCAAAATTAATATAAATTTGTACCAATTCAAATTTATGCTTCAAAAAATATATCCATGTAAATTTAGAATAGTCATCAATAAACAAAAAAAAATATTTGTAACCATTAACAGTGGGAGTAGGACCATGACCCCAAATATCTAAGTGAATTAAGCCAAAATGAGTATCACAAGTTGAGTCATTATTACTGAAAGATAAAGTGGGTTGTTTAGCAAGTTTGCAATGTAAACAATCAAAACAGTAAAATTTGGAAAGACCTAATTTGCCACTAGAAATTAAAGAGCAAAATTTACTAAGTGAAGCATGACCAAGACAAAGATGCCATTGATTCATTAAAGGAATGGTGGTGGAGGCAAAAATTGAGCTGGAAACAAAAACATGAAGAGATGTGAGTTTAAATAATTATCCCACCTTGCGCCCCATACCAATAATCTATCCCGTCCGAAGATCTTGAACCTGACAACCATAGGGAGAAAAAAGAACAATAAGACCAAGTTCACATAATTGACCAACAGAGGCTAGATTTAAGGATAAATTTGAAACACAATAAGTACTAGGAAGATGTAAATTAGAGGTGACAATAGTTCCAGTATGAGTAACAGACATGCAATTACCATTAGCCATTTGAATGGGAGGAAGAAAACTAGTAGCAGATGCGTTAGATAAGAGAGAAATTTGAGAAGTCATATGATTACAACAAATAGAGTTAAGAAGCCAAGAATCACCTGGTGTGACAGCTAAGGCAATGAAAAATGAAGAATTGGTGGATATCACCTATTTGAGGAGAGCTTCAAGATCATTAATAGTGAGACAAGAGGAAAAGGACTCATCAGAATTGGCAGTAACAACAGCAATAGAGAGGAACTAGATTTAGAGAAAGATTTAGATTTTGTAAAATTGTCGGAAGGATGTGGTGGATGGGTTGGACAATGTTTTGAAATGTGGCCATGCTTAAGACAGTATTTGCACTCAATAGTAGGACAATTAGCAAACAAATGGCCAGTATTTTTATAATTCTTACAGAAAAAGTAGCTAAATGCAGAACGAGGCTAAGTGATAGCAAGGGCAACATCTAGTGAAGGAGACTTATTCAAACTAAGACATGTTTCTTTAAATAGTATTTCTTTAACAACAACATCTAATGATGGTAATGGATATCAATGCAATAGAGCAGCACAAACAGACTCATATTCAGGTTGTAAAGCCATAAAAAATTGAATAAGGTGAATATGATCATCATTGATTTTAGCTTGAGCTAATTGATTCCAGACAGGTTGAATGACAGCAAAAAAATATTAATAGATTGGCCAAAGTCTTGTTTAATATTGACAAGAGTAGAGAGCAGCTGATAATAGTGTGCAAGACCAGTAATTTTGTATCAATTAGCCAGAAAATCCCAAATGCCTTTTGAGTATCAAAATTAACAAACTAAATGTGAATGGTAGAAATAGAGGTGTTGCAGAACTAGGTAATTATTTGATGATTTTTGTTGTCCCAATCTTCAAGTCATTCTGCAAACTTAGTATCAGTTTTATTGTCATCACATATAGGGTTAACAATGTCACAAGTAATGATGTACTAAAACTTTTGCCCAATTAAGAAGCTTTTCATTTGCCGGAACCAGACAGTATAATTAGAGCCATCCAAAATGGTTCCAATGGGACTGGAGATGTCATATTTCTCCATAGTAAAAAGAGTAAAAGATGAAACAAAATAAGAAATTCCCGAAAAAGAATTTTCTCAGAAGCAGAGCTCTGATACCATGTTAGAGAAAGAGCCAAATATGTATTTTCAGTATATTATGAACATAGATTTGTACATCAATATATACACAACTATTAAGCTAAAAATAAAAAGGTAAATCATATCATAATGATATGATCGGATTGTTAATGTAAGCCTTAGCCCAAATGCATTGTTATAAAATACTTTAGTTAATAAATGAGGCATTTGTTTTATCTATTGTATTCCTGTGCATATCAATTGATAGAACTATCCAAGAATATTGTTTCAATTTAAGTTATCATGTGTGAGGCACATGGTTGTAAGACCTTGAAACAAATGAGACTTCATTCTAAATATCCCTAGTTAGTCATTATTATGGGAATAACAAATGAAGTAAGACTAGTATGCTCTCTTTGATAAGATGAGTTATGTCTTATGGATCATTAGGAAAAGAGTGTCAATCAGAGATCATAGATACATGTTAAGAACATGGTATCTGGATTCGATCCGTTCATGAGAATACTACAGGGTACAAGTCATAAGTATTCCTCATATGCAAGTTTTGTATTGGAGTTTTTAGACTTAAAATCTCTATGAAACTCTTTATGAATTACTATGTACTTTGACATACACCTAACGTGCTCGTAACAGAGTAACAAGTATGGGTATGCTTGGATATGCATTTATTCATGTTAGAGAGCATGAGAGAAGTGAAGGGATTACCCCTCTCGATAAGAGAGAAAATATCATCGGCCACTTGATCAGTGAACTGAGAAGTGTATGGCCATACCGAGATGAAATAATGAGTAATCATTATTTATCTGAGAGTTCAGTGTCACTGGAATATCAAGAAAGGAATTAATATATATAAGGATGACTAGTTCCATGCCTTATATTAATTCTGATATTTATGGGTAAGGGACTATGCAAAATTACATTAGGTCACTAAATGCCATTTGCATTTTCATTTAATTTGAAATGCTATAATATCTTGCTAGAGAATATATGTAACCTTTGAATTAATTCATTGCCAATATTAAATGGACCTATAGGATCACACACAAAGTATTGGGCTTAAAATATTTAAATAAAGTATTGGGCATTAATTTTGGCTTTTAATTAAAGTCAAATTAATGTATGTATTGGGTATTAAAATTGCTAAATGGACTTTGGTCCATTAGAGAGAGAGAGAGATTCGGCCCACAAAGGTTTAATTTCAATTAATTAATTATCTTGTATTAATTAAGTTAATTGAGGATTAAAGCCTAAAAGAATTTGAATCAAATTAAAACACTTAAAAAGGAGATAATGTGACCGAAATTGTAAGATGAAAATCAAGGGAATTTCGACACATGTATATTTCTTAAATTAAGTGATTTATTTTGATTAAATGTCTTATATTTATTTCAAATTAATTCAAAAGAGTTTGAATCAATATATGTTATGTATTTTAAGGAAGTGATAGAGAATGAATTTACTACCTAAAAGGATAGTAAATCTCGGCATCATCACTTAACAAGATAAGTGATATATTGTGAATGAAAAAAATAAGAAAACCCTAGGCATGAACTCTCTCTCTCTCACACTCTTGGCCAAATTTCACAAGGAGAAAGGATTCTACCTTGTTTTTCTTGTGTTCTTGGGAAGAAATAAAGACTAATAGGAAGTACAAGATCATATATTGTAGCTTTAATCCATTACCATTGCAAAATACTTAAACATAGAGCTAGCACTGACGATTTTAAGTCGTCATTGCAGTTGTGTGTGTGAACATAGAGAGGAGTGGTGTAAAGGCTGTTCCTTTGGCATTGGTGGTGAAGATCTAGGGCAAATAAATCCTTCTTGGTTGCTGGTCATCATCAAAATCAAACCTTGAAATGCATCTAAAGTTGTAAGTTTTAAAACCCTAAAATTGCATGTTTTCAATTCTTGCTTATGGATTGAGTGACATGTATGATCGATTTTATTATTTTTCTGCTATATGATCATCATATAAATGCCATGTAATATTCCATCAGTGGTATCAGAGCCTAAAAATACTTATTTTGGTGCTTTATATGCATTAAATATTTAATCAAAAATCGTTCATTTAAAAACATGCAATGCTGAAATTTTCTGTTTTGAGTTTTTTGCATTTTTTGGTGTAAAAACGATTTTAAATGATTAGATAGGTATTATAATTAATATGAAATGTTAATATACTATCCTAAGATATTCTTAGAGCTGTTCATGGTCGGATTTAATTGTAAATACCTAATGGTACATGTTAATCTTGAAACTAGGTGCTAGTTTGCATGATAAGTGATTGTATAACAACTAGTTTTCAAAATTAAATGTAAAAATGATTTTGGCATGTTTGTAAGTGATTTTTAAAGATTAAATATCAGGTCTGGACATATTTTAAAATTTATTTTAATTCTGGTCCATGACAATTTAATTGATTAATTTTAAAATCACTTAAAACTATGACTAGTTTGTGTTTGTTACATGTTTAATCAACATTGTTTGTTTTGTTTTGATTAAAATGGTAAAAACACATTTAGATCAGATTGGTACAGAACATTAACTTAATATTTATGACCTTATTTAAATTATTAAATGACTCATAAAATTGTTTTAAGCGTTTGTGCATTTTTGTAGCATTATATAAGCGTTAAACAACTAGTTTCATTGTTGTTTGTTTGTTTTAATATGAATGTCGTGTATGATATATATGTTCTTCATGATTTTATGTTTTAATTCATGTCAGTACATATTATATGTATTTTTAATGTTTATGGGTTGTATGACATAAAATTAAAAATGGCAAAAATTGGAAATTATACTGGAGTTGATTTATAGCACAAATCTAACTAGTTAGTGTTTTGGGCTTTTAAGAGAACTTATTCAAAAAGAGGATTTAGTCCATTGGGCTTTGGTCCATGCCCATTATGGGGTCTTCTCTTAAAATTTCAAGTACACAATTTCCATTAATGGGCTTGGCTAAATTAATTAAAATTGGACTTTTTTTATCCATGAATGTTATGTATATTTATTTGCTTGTTTTGTGTGATGAATGGATATGCATGGTGCATTCATGGGCCCTGGGTTGTTGTAATTAAATATGGCCTACGTGCCATCAAGTATTATTGTAAAAGTTCATTTATTTCTTAGAATAGAATTTATTTGAAGACTTTGTAAATTAAGACGAAATTCACCGGAGTGGAGAAGCCCAACTCGAAGATTCTTATGTAATAGTATAGAATCTTAGTTGTAGGTTTTTTGGGCCAATGTTTGTCACGCTTTACTTTATGCAATTATATATATATGCATGCTATGAATTGATGACAAAGCGTATGCCATGTAAGCCGTAATAAAATGAATCCCTAAAATAGTAAGTCACAAAGTTGCCTTCCTAATTCGAAACATGTCAAGGCATCGATCATCGGTCACGTAGACTAGGAGTCCTAGATGCGCCCGATTATCTTTGTGAGGCATGGGTTGTGAATGTAAGTTGGACTTAACATGGAAAGGGATGCCCGGACCTAGGCAACTAATAAATGGATTTGTGCTATAACATCTTAAAATGTTAGCCCATTTGATCCAAGAGTCATGTACGAGGCATGATTGGAGTTTTCCTACCTAAGTAACTTAACTTGTTAGGTGTACAAGCTCAGCTTGACTAATAAGTTGTTGTGAAAAGTGGATCTTGGCCTACATTAAATCACTAATGCGAATTATTTAAAGGGATATTAATTTGGTTTGTGGGATTATAAATAAGACCTCATTTAATCTTGCTAAGTTTATTGTAGATTGAAAATGACTTCCTCAAACAACAACTTTTCATTGCGATCGGTCCTGGAAAAAGACAAACTGAATGGAACCAATTTCATAGACTGATCTCGAAACTTAAGAATAGTTCTTAAGCAAGGGAAAAAGTCGTATGTTTTGGATGCACCCTTGCCTAAAGAACCTAGAAGGAATGCCTCTGTGGTTTAAAAGGAAACTTTTGAGACCAAGAAGAGCGACTCCAATGATGTGACTAGTTTGATGCTGGCCACTATGGTGCCTGACTTGCAAAAGTAATTCATGGACCAAGAGGCTTATGCGATCATGGTGCACCTCAAGGAGATGTTCCAAGAGCAAGCTCGTCACGATAGGTTCGTGACAACAAAGGCCTTAATTTATTGTAAGATGGCTACGGGTACTCCTGTTAGTACCCATGTACTCAAGATGAAAAGGTATCTTGATACTCTTTTAGAAGCTTGAGGTACAAGTCCCGAATGAATTGGCTACTGATTTGATCTTAGGTTCATTGATTGATGATTATGATCCATTTGTGATGAATTATAACATGCATGCAATGAACAAGATAGTCACCGAGCTTCATGGGATGCTTAAGAATGCTGAAGAGAACATTCGAAAGACCAATCTCGTACTGATGGTTCAAGGGGGCATTAAAAAGGGACCCGCTAAGGGAAAGAGAAAGGCAAAACCCAAGAATGACCTGGCTCGGTTTAAGTCAAATGGGAGTGCACCTCAGGCCCAACCTAAGCCCAAGGCATAAAAGCTCAAGGAGAGAGAGAGCACATGCTTCTATTGCAACAAGATAGGGCATTGGAGGAAGAATTGCGCTCTTTTCAAGGAATAACAAAAGAAGAATGGAGCTAAAGCGTCCAGTTCTGGTATTTTTGTTGTTGAAATTAACCTTTCTATTTCTACCACTTGGGTATTGGATACCGGTTGTGGTTCTCACATTTGTTCAAATGTGCAGGGGCTAAGAAATAGGCGGTTACTTGGAAAGAATGAAGTGGACCTCCATGTAGGGAATGGAGCACGAGTTGTTGCTATAGAGATAGGCGACTATCAACTCACTTTACCTTTTGGACTTTGTTTAGTTTTGAAAAATTGTTATTATGTGCCTGCTATGAGCAGAAACATTATTTCAGTTTCTTATTTGGATTTGGATGAATTTGATTTTGTTATTAAAAATGGCAATGCTCATATTCGTTGCCAAGGCATTTCATATGGCAATGCCATGTTGCAAAAAGGCCTTTATATCCTTGATCTACAAAACAAAGAGTCCATATACAACATTAATACAAAGAGGGTTAAATCAAATGAATTGAACCCTATTTACTTCTGGCATTGTCGTTTAGGGCATGCAAATGAAAAATGCATTTCAAGACTCTATAAATCTAGAGTGCTTGGGTCATTGGACTTAGAGTCTTATGATACATGCGAGCCATGTTTGCATGGAAAAATAACAAAGAGTCCTTTTAACAAGAAAGGCGAGAGGACTAATGACTTATTGGAGCTAATACATACCGATGTATGTGGACCATTAAGTACACAAGCTAGAGGTGGTTTTAGCTACTTCGCGACATTCACAGATGACTTCAGTAGATATGGCTACGTCTATCTAATAAAGTACAAGTCTGAAACTTTTGAGAAATTCAAAGAGTTTAAGAACGAAGTAGAAAACCAACTTGGCAAAAGTATAAAAGGCATTCGATCAGATCGAGGTGGCGAATACTTAAGCCAAGAGTTTGACAGTCATCTGAAGGAGTGTGTTATTATTTTATAGCTCACTCCTCCTGGAACACTACAATTGAATGGTGTGTCCGAAAGAAGAAAGCGAACTCTGTTGGACATTGTTCGATCAATGATGAGTCAAGCAAATCTTCCTATCTCTTTTTAGGGTCATGCATTGGAAACTGCTGTATTTCTACTAAACCGTACTCCAACTAAAGCAGTTGAGAAGACACCATACGAGGTATGGACTGGGAAAGAACCCAATATGTCATTTCTCAGGATTTGGGGCTATGAAGCACATGTTAAAAAATTAACATCTGATAAACTAGAGTCCAAATCCACTGTTTGCTTATTTGTGGGTTATCCTAAAGAAACAAAGGGATATTACTTTTACTCACAAGCCAAGAACAAAGTATTTATTGCTCACAAGGTTGTTGTCTTGGAAAAGGAGTTCCTGATCAAGAAAGACAGTGGGAGTAAAGTAGAACTTAGAGAAATTCAATTACCACAAACTCCTATAGAGGGTGAATTGGAAATGGGATCAAGTTCACAACGAGTTATGGAACAAGAACCCATTACACAAGAACATAAAAGATCCGGCAAGGTATGTCAAGAGATTGTGAGATACGAATTTTTGATCACTAACAGTGACACTATTGAGTTAGTAGATCGTGAGGATCCTACTACCTACCGAGAAGCTATTGAAAGCCCAGACTAAAAAAATTGGCTTGAAGCCATGAAATCTGAGATACAATCAATGTACGATAACTAGGTTTGGACCTTGGTTGATCCACTGGAAGGTGCTAAGGTAATTGAATGCAAGTGGCTATTTAAACTCAAAGCTGATAAGACCTACAAAGGTAGACTAGTATCAAAAGGTTTTTGACAAACTCATGGTGTAGACTATGATGAGACCTTTTCTCCTGTAGTCATGCTCAAGTCCATTAGGATATTGCTTGCCATAGCTACATATCATGGTTATGAGATATGGCATATGGATGTCAAAACTGCTTTCCTCAACGAAAATTTACTTGAGGATGTGTATATGACACAACTTGAGGGTTTTGTCAATCCCAAGCATCCTAAGAAGGTTTGTAAGCTTCAAAAATCCATTTATAGATTAAAGAAAGCATCCCAAAGTTGGAATCTTCATTTTGATGAGGTAGTTAAAGAATTTGACTTTATCAAGAACGAAGATGAGCCTTGTGTGTACAAGAAAGTAAGCAATGGTTAAGATAAAGCAATGGTTGCGGAAATGTGGATGACATCCTTCTCATAGGGAATGACATTCCAACATTGCAAAAGATTAAGCAATGGTTGCGAAAATGTTTCTCAATAAAAGACTTAGGTGAAGCCGAGACAATACTTGATATTCGGATCTATAGAGATAGATCGAATCGGCTTTTGGGACTAAGTCAAGAAAAGTATATAGACAAAGTACTAAAGTATTTTAGTATGGGAGACTCAAAGAAAGGGTACATACCTTTGGCTTTGGGAGTTCCTTTAATTAAAGAACAGTGTCCTAAAATAAAAGAAGAAAGGGAAAACATAAGTAAAATCCCATATGCATCTGCTATTGGATCTATCATGTTCGCTATGTTATGTACTAGGTTGGATGTTGCTCATACAATGAGTATAACCAGTAGGTTTCAGCAAGACCCTGGTGAGAAGCACTGGTCTGCTGTAAAGGGGATTCTAAAGTACCTGCGAAGGACTAAGGATCTTTCTTGGTATATGGTGGTCAAGAAGAGCTCGTCCTACAAGGTTATACCGATGCTGCTTTTTAGACCAGCACTCAGGATTCAAGATCGCAATTTGGGTTTGTTTTTGGTTTGAACGGTGGTGTTGTCAGCTAGAGAAGCTCGAAGTAAGAGATCATTGCCGACTCAACTACAAATCTGAGTATATTTCAGCAAGCGAGGCTGCAAAAGAGGCAGTTTGGATTAGAAATTTCATTTCTGGATTAAGAGTGGTCCCAAGCATCCTAGATGCATTAGAAATTTTTTGTGATAAAAATGGGGCCATTACACAGGCCAAGGAGCCCCAGTCACACCAGAAATCCAAACACATACTAAAGAGGTACCACCTGATCAGAGAGATCATTGATCGTGGGGACATCAAGGTTAGCAAGATAACAAGTGAAGACAATGTAGCAGATCCTTTGACGAAATAGTTGCGTTCAAATCTGTACGAAGCTCATTTGAGAGAGTTCGGTTGGGACTAGTGCTAGTGGGAGATTATTAGTGTAAGCCCTAGCCCTAATGCATTGTTATAAAACACTTTAGTTAACAAATGAGGCATTTTTTTATCTATTGTATTCCTGTGCATATCAATTGATAGAACTATCCAAGAATGTTGTTTCAGTTTAAGTTATCATGTGTGAGGCATATGGTTGTAAGACCTTGAAACAAATGAGACTTCATTCTAAATATCCCTAGTCAGTCATTGTTATGCGAATAAAAAATGAATTAAGACTAGTATGCTCTTTCTGATAAGATGAGTTCTATCTTACGGATCATTAGGACAAGAGTGTCAATCAGAGATCATAGATACATGTTAAGAACATGGTATCTGGATTTGATCCGTTCATGAGAACACTACATGGTATAAGTCATAATTGTTCCTCATATGCAAGTTTTGTATCGGAGTTCTTAGACCTAAAATCTCTATGAAACTCTTTATGAATTACTATGTAATTTGACATACACCTAACGTGCTCGTAACAGAGTGACAAGTGTGGGTATGCTTGGATATGCATTGATTCATGTTAGAGAGTATGAGAGAAGTGAAGGGATTACCCCTCTTGATAAGAGAGAAAATATCATCGGCCACTTGATTAGTGAATTGAGAAGTGTATGGCCATACCGAGATAAAATAATGAGTAATCATTATTTATCTGAGAGTTCAGTGTAACTGGAATATCAAGAAAGGAATTAATATATATAAGGATGACTAGTTCCATGCCTTATATTAATTCTGATATTTATGGGTAAGGGACTATACAAAATTGCATTAGGTCACTAAATGTCATTTGCATTTTCATTTAATTTGGAATGCTATAATATCTTGCCAGAGAATATATATAGCCTTTGAATTAATTCATTAATTCATTGCCAATATTAAATGGACCTATAGGATCGCATACAAAGCATTGGGCTTAAAATATTTAAATAAATATTGGACATTAATTTGGGCTTTTAATTAAAGTCAAATTAATGTATGTAATGGGTATTAAAATTGCTAAATGGACATTGGTCCATTAGAGAGAGAGATTCGGCCCACAAAGATTTAATTTTAATTAATTAATTATCTTGTATTAATTAAATTAATTGAGTATTAAAGCCTAAAAGAATTTGAATCAAATTAAAACACTTAAAAAGGAGATAATGTGACCGAAATTGTAAGATGAAAATCAAGGGAATTTCGGCACATGTATGTTTCTTAAATTAAGTGATTTATTTTGATTAAATGTCTTATATTTATTTCAAATTAATTCAAAAGAGTTTGAATCAATATATGTTACTTATTTTAAGGAAGTGATAGAGAATGAATTTATTACCTAAAAGGATAGTAAATCTCGGCACTATCACTTAACAAGATAAGTGATATATTGTGAATGGAAAAAATAAGAAAACCCTAGGCGTGAACTCTCTCTGTCTCACACTCTTGGCCAAATTTCACAAGGAGAAAGGATTCTACCTTGTTTTTCTTGTGTTCTTGGGCAGCAATAGCAACTAAAAGGAAGTACAAGATCAGATCTTGTTTCTTTAATCCATCACCATTGCAAAATACTTAAACATAGAGCTAGCACTCTTGATTTTAAGCCGTCATTGCAATTGTATGTGTGAACATAGAGAGGAGTGGCATAAAGGCTATTCCTTTGGCATTTGTGGTGAAGATCTAAGGCAAATAAATCCTTCTTGGTTGCTGGTCATCATCAAAATCAAACCTTGAAGTGCATCTAAAGTTGTAAGTTTTAAAACCCTAAAATTGCATGTTTTCGATTCTTACTTATGGATTGAGTGACATGTATGATCGATTTTGTTATTTTTCTGCTGCATGATCATCATATAAATACCATGTCATATTCCATCACGGATGCTACTATGAAGGCAACAATTAAGGAAAAGATTGATCCAATATCACGGATAAGATACATACAACCACGTAAGGGATAACATAAGGAAGTGCGCTGGCATGCAAGGGACAGAGGGCAAATGCACTGGCACACATGGTAGCTTCCTTAGGTACGTTGTTGCGTATGGCATGCACTGGCGCACGCATGATAGCTTCCTCTTTTAGATACAATAACAACTCCTTTCATACTAATCTCTTAGAAATCTTTATTGTTGTTAGTAGTGGGGGTGGGAATAGTATTACTGAGGAAAAAGCTCAGATGCTAAGCGATTTTTCTTTGGGAATATATGATAAGCAAGAATTGTAGTTCATGAGTCGCCATTATAGCCAATAGGAACCCAGTTAATAGTGACTAATTATTGTATTTTTACTTCCATTTTTAACTTTTTTTTCATAGATGTCTTTTCCTTTTAACTCTATATTTTTAGTTTTGTAATTTATAAAATTTTCATTTCCAGAATACAAATCTCACCTTTCAACTTCTAAAATCTTTTTTTTTCTAAATCATCATTTTTCTTTCTTCTTCATTTTTGTCCATTTTGTATGCTTTTGTTAAGGCACTTTTTAAACCAAAGAATTACTTTTGAATCTTTTCTTTGTTGCATTGATTGCTTTGTTATGTGGAAGGAAAGAAAATATCATTTTCGTATGCATTTTTTTAAGAATTTAAAGATAGGTTTATATTGAGTTTGTATTTTTAACTTTTTGAAATCTCGGTTATTTGGTTTCTGATTTTCATTCTCAAGGTTGGGTTTGAAGGAAAATCGTACAATAAATTGGCTTCAAGAAAAGTTAGAGCATCTTATGTAGGGGTGTGCAAAAATTGAACTGATCCAATAAATTTGACCCAATGCAACCAGGTGGGATTATCGGGTTAATAGGGTCTTTTGATTATGAGGATTAGGAAAATTTTGGCTCAGATCGGGTGAAAAAACCCTCTAAAATTGATCTGATTGAACAATCCGAATAACTTAATATAAAAATAAATAAATTATAATTTATACATATATTAATTAATATATAATATATGTTTGTTGTAATTTTTAAATTGTTAGTTTGTTGTATTTTTAAAATATTTTTTATGGTGTTTAATATTGTTCATTTGTATTAATTTAAGATTTTATTTTAATTTTTATTTAAATATTAAATTAAAAATAAATAAATTTTGATAAATCAGGTGGATCGGTTCAGGATCCAAAAAATATCGGGTTAATTAGGTAGAGGATCCGATATTTATAAAGGGTAGGGTTGGATGAGGAGAATGCCTAAAATTCGGATGTTTGGTTAATTGGGTTCGGATCGAGTTCACCCAAACCTGACCGATGTGCATCCCTAATCTCATGTAAAGTATTGTGTAGCCATTTTGTTTTTCTATATTCCACGTATAATACTATAATATAGTAAAGTTAATATAAGTATGGTAATTGCAAAATATTTTGAAAAATTAATGTAAATATAATATAATATACCATAAATATCATTATCTCATGTATATTGTATAAAATAATACATTACAAATTTTTAAATTTGTGTAATACGGTAAACTTTATATTAATACTACATACCGTCCCACTACCATTGCTGCTACAACCACTATATCATAGTCGCTACTAACACCACCACTGCCCCTACCGACACTAGCGTCGCCGCTGCTAAAGATGTCGTCCCTACCGCCACTGCCATCACTATTGCCGCTGCCGCTATCACACTGCCGCTACCACCATTACCGTACTATGATTCAATCTTTAAATTAATAATATTGAATATATAAATTAATAGCTATTAATAGTTTCACATAGTTTAAAAAATCCAGAGATTATTTTATGATTTTTCACATAGTGGGCAAGAATATGTAAAATCATACATACTTGCTCTTCTAATTGTATCGGTCCATCATTTTTTATCTTTTCATAAGTTCAAAATAGGACATATAATATTTAAAATGTTCCTCTATGCATTCTTAATTAATTGATACATTGCAAATAAACTTGATCCCTATCAATATTTCTATCTATAAGCATTTTCTTCCTTTTTAAAGGCTTTTTCCTCTTATGTTTCATTTGAATCATCATCATCAATAGCAACCACATCATATGCAAACCTTATGATTATGTAAAACATAAAATTTCTTTGATCCATATCTACTAAAAAAATAAAAAATTGAGATGTATTATAAGCAAATAAAGCTATTAAAAATAGAGAGCAAATATTAATTAGAATAATAATAACAAAGAAACAAAACAACTAACTTCAATTCAAAAAAGAGCAAAATATAAGTTAAGCAATGTAATAAACAAAGCAGGTAAAAAAATAATAAAATATGACATTAACAATTTTCTATCTTATCCATATAGCATATATATCTCTTTGTTGAAAGAATTAATTGTAAAAATTAGAGCAATTAATCTTAATTTTGTTAAAAAGTAGAATCAGACATTTAATTAGGTAAAAGCTGATTTCAACAACTAATTAGGGTATATATATATATATATATATAAAGTACATGGTTCAAAACATGTAATGACGTGGGGGCACGATATGTGCAAGTGTTGTAGCTGAGGTTATAAGTTACAAGAAAGAAGTGAAATATCAATTGAGTTAACTTTGTTTTTGTCTCCACTATAATCTCATAACAAATTCAGCTGACTTAGGATGATAATTTAAGTTCAGGCCCACTAAAAGTTAAGGTATTAAAGTATAATGGGAGCTTTCCTACATTAGTCTTGAATCCCTACTATTGGGCATAAGGATACACAGTTCATGTATATTAAGATGAAAAATTTATCCCCTAAAATGGATAACTGGTGGAAGGCCATCTACATCAACTAGTGGTGGATGGGGATAGTGTTGTCTCTCTGTAGTGGGAACCACCGAGCCACCTAGAGGGTAACCAATAGACATAACTAACGATTTTGTTTTCTAAATACAAGTTAATTTTTCATGAGGCTAATAGCTCGCCTCTTAAGTGGACAATGGAGCACATAATTTTCTTTCAACCAGGATA
Source organism: Excoecaria agallocha (assembly GCA_037975025.1). NCBI lineage: Eukaryota > Viridiplantae > Streptophyta > Magnoliopsida > Malpighiales > Euphorbiaceae > Excoecaria > Excoecaria agallocha. Next base: position 2,882,195 of record CM075813.1, on the reverse strand, counting down.
AGGGTTAGTTTGTGTCTGATCTTACCTCTACCCTCACCACCATAAGTCTGAGATCTAGAGAAAAGTGCAAGAGATGTTGACTAAAGGCATTGTCAAACATAACCACAATTCCTTATCCAGTCCTGCAATCCTAGTGAAGAAAAAAGATGATTAATGGTGCATATGTGTGGATTATAGGGATTTTTATATGATTATGTAAACATGCAAATGGAATAATATAAGGATAGTCTTGATATATAAAATGAACATGAACATGATATTGCCTGCAAATATAGTTCAATTATGGATAGATATGCACCTATAAGGATTATTGTAGTTGCCATAGTTTGGTCCGAATGGGTCTAAAGTATAGTCAATCCCGTTTGGATCATGAACAACCTCATTTGGGTTGTTAGCCAACCATCTGGGTTCGCTTGACTTGTCTATAGTACAATTGGTCCCGTTTGGGTCTATCGATTTGATATCTTTGGATATCCATCATTTTGATACCTTCGAGTATCCACCCTTCCCGTTATCCATTTTAAAACTCAGCAAGCTATTTTCTACAATTACAGTAATTGAACTAAAAGCACAAATGCTCATATGTCATCGTTTAAGTAATGTGAATCATTTTAATCACAATTATAACTAAAATTATAGTATATGGATATATGATTAAATTATAAGGCTACATTATAATGGTGAGTACTTTGCATTTTAGAATCACATAGTCTTACTAGACGACAAGTCATGCATATGAACTTACTTGATATTGATACTTTATCAATGATGTAAATGATAAATATAAGATCTTTTATAGTCAAATGCTTCTTACATGATTATATATATATATATGTGTGTGTGTGTGTGTGTGTGTGTGTGTGTGTGTGTGTGTGTGTGTTACCTTCAAAAACATCAATGTATAGCATATGAAAAAGTATGACTTGGAGTGAAAGAGTATTTGGTTATTGTATGTATGAAAATCGTTGAGATGCCTTTAAAGTATTTCATATGCCTAGGAATGCATGATATACGAAATGGTATGTGTATACCGGTTGATGTATATTACCATAACTACATGTTGCTTGTTGAATATTATGTAATTGATATGAGTGGCATGTATGACTTATTATATGATAATATAAATAAGTTATGGACTCATAATATGTGAATTTTATTTATGTGGAGATAGAAGTGCAAGGGTAGTATTGCAATGCTTTAAAGAGTTTGTATAGTACTCAAGGTAACGATATAATAATAATAATAATAATAATAATAATAATAATAATAATAATAATAATAATAATAATAATAATAATAATAATAATAAGTATTCAAGCAGATGCAAACATGTGTTATCCGTGAAATATGCTATATATATGTATAAGAAATGGAAATTAATTGAATTTATTATATATTTAAAGATGTAATTTATTAACTTAAAGTTTTATGATTATAAGATGGCTTTTATGAATGTGGATTGATATTGCCATGTCTTAAAAATAGTTAAAGTATATAAATATGTGTAAGAGTAAATAAGTGATAAATAAATGGAATAGTTAAAGAGTGTTTGACAATTGATAATGTTTCATAAGCAAGAAAGACTTATATATCAAGATGATTAGTCAATAATAACATAATGGAATTAAGAAAGTAAACTTGATGTATAAGATTTTCGAGGTCAGATGAATATTGTTATAAGTATGAAACTGATAAGCAATGGAATATCAATAAGTACCTGATATTGGTTAAAAGTGTAAACAAAAGATAATATAGTCCATGAAGATCTCTGTGAATATGTTTTAAATGATTAATTATATGCTTAAAGTTATGTTTGTATGCGATTAAATTTTTAATGACCTTTGTAAGAGGTCGTCCACATGTCTTATGTTTCCCTACTATGCTTTGTAGCTTAGCACGGGTGTTTTATTTGTGTAGGTTCTGTAGATAAGAATTTTGCCCAGTGATTTTCTCTACATCAAGAAAGGCCAACACAAAAATGATAAGAGTTGATGTATGGATATTTTGTGTTAATGCTATTAGGCATATGAGGATGTATTTAATATGTATATATTGAATTGTAACCAACTCTTGATATGACTAATCAAGTATATGCATGCATGTAGAACCAAAAGTAACATATGCATAACATGGTATGCATGATGCTAAATATGAGATATAGCATGTGAATAGTTATAGTAACACCTATATGAATAATAATATACCAGTATGTTAGTGATGAAAAGAATGATCAATATTGTAAGGATCCAAATTAGGCCCTAGTAGAATTCAAGGGCATAATTATGATCATTAATGTTTAATCAAACTTAATTAGAAGAATTATTATAAGTTAAGACCTAATGGATTGATGGTTTTAAGTGATAGAGGAGTGAAGAGTTAATTAAAAATTTTATATAGTCATGCACAATTGAAAAGAAATTAAAGCTAAGTGGTCAATTGAGATGAAATTATAAGTTATTATAATTAAGGATAAATTAGTTATTTATTTATATGTGAAATTGAAATAAAATTTTAATTCAAGGGTCAATTATAATATAAGAAAAGTTAATTGGGGGACAATTGTAACATAAGAAAAATCAAATGTGGTGCTTTTGTAAATAAAAAAATGTAAGGGTATAATTAAAAAGGAAAAATAGTTTGAAGGCTAAATTAAAAGAGAATGTAAATTTAGGGGTCAATTTATTAATATGGCATTTGAAGGGTTAATTATAAATAAAAGGAAAGGGTTGATTTAAGAGAATCAAAAAGGAGAGTGGTCAATTTATAACATCCAAAAATTGTAGAGAAAAGTGTGAGATATGCAAAATGTTAAAGGACCAAGTAGGGAATTTTCATTCCATTATAAAACTTGAAATTATGTTTGCTAAAGGGAGAATTAAGAGTGGATAGAGAGAGGGACGACATATTTAGGAAGAGAAGAACGAAAATCCATTATCACTTTTTACTCCTCTCTCTCAAAAATTAAAATATGTAACTTTTCTTCTCTCTTATCACTCTTATTTCCCCTAGCAAATTCAATTCTTTCAATCAAAAAACAAATTCAGATTTATGCTTCATGCATTAGAGGAAGGATGGATTTAAAGATGCTTTCAAAGGTTTAAGCAAATAAGAAGAGTGAAAGAAGGAGAAAAAGGAGAATTTAAAAGAATATTGAATTTGCATGTTAAGGTTTGGGATTTTTATTTCCTAATTCTCATTATGCATGTGTGTGGATATCATTATTTATGCTTGGATTACTTAATTTTAATGGTGATTTATTATTTTTTTTAGGGTTAATGAGAGATTTAAATAGGAAAATCGTATTTTTGAAGATTGAGGAAAAATTGGGTGTGGTTCTTATGAACCAGGCTGCTTGTTTTGCCTATATCTAGAGTTGTAGATGAAGGATTGAGGTGATTCAAAATTTTGGATAAAATAGATTCAATTATCTACAATTCATTAGAAGGAGTCATGGCTTGCTTCTGTTGTTAGTGTACCAAAAAAATTTGTAAATGTGAACTATTTTTAGTGTGTAGGTAGTTTTGACTAGTTTCTAATATTTTGACCATAACTCCTTGTATTAAGTTATAATTGAGTGAGATTTGATTCTATGTAAACTAGAGAGATAGGGAAACAAGTTTGTAGAAGGAACCTAGAGCTAAATATGATAATTTTTTCCCAAGCATATCAAATTGTAAAATGAAACTCGTAAGAACTGTTTGTACTGTTAAAGAATAGATTTATGTATTTTGGGCATAAGTCTTGGTATAGGAAACCAAATTCTATTCTATAAAATTCTAGGCAAACTATATTCATAGGAACACAACTTTGATGAAGGAAAGCTAGACTAATTCTGTGCTCATCTTATTCTATGAATTTTCTAATTGGTGATAAAAAAACTATTTTTGGTAGTATGAATAGCTTATGGTTTTTCTCGAATATCTCAAGTTAAAGTTATGATATTAAGATAAATCTTGATGTTTTGGAAATTGAACTCATAGGGGAAGAACTTTATAAAAGGTCACTAGGCCTAAAAATGATGTTTTCCAAATCAAAAATGGCACAAAAGTTAGATCGAGAATTTTTCCTCTGTGCAGAATTTTGGAGGAAGAATTTTTAATGTATTTCATATAAATATTTAAATGTTGTTATATTAAATATGTGCCTATATAGAAGCATATAGAATTATATATGGCATGTAATATGATTTTTGATAAAGGTCTATATATAATCATAAATATACATAAGTAAAGATTATTGATAATGATATAACAATATTCATATGTGATCAAACTTATATACATGCTTATTATATGCAATTATTCTTCCATGTTTATACTCTAATGATAGAGTAGGTTTTTATTTGAACATGCATTTATACTATGAAAAAATAAATATTATAGCATGACTATATTCACATGTGGTGTCTGAATGATGACATGTTAAAGTACATGATCGCAATGATATATGTCCAAATATCAATATGTTCATTTGGTTTTAAGGTATATGGACCAAGAAAATGAATGCATATCATGTTACGTATACTTGTATGCAATGATGATAGTATCTTGTTTTTTACATATCATTGAGCTTAAAGCTATTATATTTAGTTATATGACCTATTTTTGATTGGGCAACATATATATATCTACATGAATGTTTAAATGACACTATATTAAAGAATACACATGTTGGTTATTAATCTATTGAGGTTAATGTTGTGTATAGTTGATATGTCAACTTTACATATATGAAGAAGTAATGCTATTAATAGAGTATATATGTGTTCTTATAGCATAAACATAGTATGATTATACATGAATGGGTTTAAATCTTGAAATATGCTTTTATTAATTATGACGTAGATATGCATATACATTTACATATAATTATTGTCCCTATAAATATATCATATAAGTATGATAATACAAAGCTTATAAAAGTATGGATTTATAATCATAAACAAAAGTGTTCTTCAGCATATGATATGTTTAAAAGAAATATGTAAGTATAGATATGTGGGCATGTATACTTTGATTAGAGGCGCTCAATATAATGAGATGATAAAAGTTGTTTACATATATGATCTTGTGGAAATACATGCCATAACCTTCTTATAAATAAAGGATAGTAATGTTCAAAAATGGAAGTAGTCATCTCATGTTTACCTTACATAGTTCATATGAGTATACATTTTTATAAGTGTATACATATAGATATGATTAAACTTATGTGAATAAAGTTAAAGTAAAGCAAAATGAGTTTTTATGAAAGGATTTAATTGCCTGCATTGAGTCTAGGATATGGATAGATAGGCATGCCTATAAGGGTACCTTGCAGCTACTTTTGAACAATTTTGACTTGTTTAGGTCTAATTGAAATTAAAAGTTTAACATGACCTTGTTTGGGTTTAAAAGTTTAACGTTATTTTAAACAACCCCGTTTGGGTTGTAGTTGACCCCATTTGGGTCCATTTGATCGGTTTAAGTTATCTGTTTGACCCCATTTGGGTCCAAGTTATCTATTTAATCTCATTTGGATCCTTTGATTTCATATCATCAAATATGTTCTGATCTCATACCTTCGGGTATGTTCTGAGCACATATCCACTTCTTTAGAATAGTGTAGGCTTGATTCAATTGCAAAAGAAAAACATCATATTAAGTTAGAATATTTAACAATCACCACAGTTCGTAAATCATTTTTATATTATTATATGAAATTCTTATATGCATATAGTAAATATGATATAAAGAGGAGATCACATGATTAAATGTGTATAGAGATTCATGGTAGCTAGGATCACATGTGCAAAATAGATAATGTGCTATATATATGACTTTGTATATTAATGATATATTAACTATGAAAAGTAATGATGAATGTGTATTTTTTGTAGACTCATAATTCTTTCTTGATATTGTGAAAGGACTTACATAACTCTTTGTGAAGGAATGTATGAAATCATGATAGAAGTTCATACTGTATCTTATACATAGGAATTCAAGATATATGTGTTGTTACTCATTAATATAATATCTTTCAAGGATTGTGTAGTGAATAGTTTCCTTATAATTATTTTCCTTACAATTATTTGTCTTTGGCTTTATATGTATATGTTGTATAACTATAAAGAATGTAAACTAGCCGACTTGATTATTGACAAGACATTAATAATGTGCGACTTTATATGCATATAACTTATAGTCCTAAGAATAGGAAGTGTTATGAAATTTCAACAATAATTACATACATGCAATATCAAAATAATATATCTGCATATTTAAAATAAAACTTCATTCTATATCATATTTTTCATATACAATACAGGGGTTCATATTAAGGTAACATATAGATCAAGTCTAGAATTATAATGTTATCCTTATCATATAGTCTTACATAATGCTTTTTCTTATATTATATATTAAGCTTGCACTTTTCTAAAGAAGTGGATAATGGGAAATACTATGGTATCCTAAGGCACAACAAATATGCTAAAAGGTATCAGACTATGTACCCATAAGTGGTTAGATTTGTACTATAGACTGATCAAGCGAACCTAAAGGAAGTTGGCTAATGACCCAAATAGGGTCGATTTTGTGATCTAAATGGGATCGATAATATGTTGTGACCCAAAAGCGGTCAAACCTATGGCAGCTACAGTATACCTTTTTAGGTATGCCTATCTATATACATCCTAGACATAGATGCAGGCAACTGAAACCTTTAAACTTTAACTTTCTTTACTTTTTCTTTTTTCATTTCGTATATGTTTGTGTGTGTGTGTCTATAAGCATGTATCATGTACATGTTCATGAATATACATTCTGTACTTGTAATCAATACAAATGTATAGACTCATCATATGTATATAAATGAGATTCTTATCATTATATTATCTTGTACTTTCTTATTCAAATAATACATATATGCATACCTGCATACTGCTTTTCTTCAAGGCATATGATAGAATTTAAAAACATGTTTTAAGTATGCATATATTTTCATGCTTACACATTTTATTACCATACTTATATGATATGTTCATAGTGTAACGCCCTAAATTTTACATCGGTCATATACGGTACGATGTAAAGCATGAGTATTTATCTTAGAAAAAATTTTGAAATAATCGAAATTGAATAAGACAGAAAAATTGGAAAATGTATAAAGGTTAAACGTTCTCGGGCTAGGAAAATCCTAAGATTGGTGACCCGAAGGCAGTTTTTCCTGAGAGTAAATTATGAAATTTGGTATTTCATGGGTTCCAGAGGTATAATTTGAAAAGAAAATGAGCCTAGATTGATCCTTAAAATGGGCAGAAAAATTTTTACTCGGAACTGTAAAAATGATTAACTGAAAGTTTGACTGGACTCTGAATAAGTGTATTGACCTCCAAAAATTATTCCAATGACATAAATATGTTATTATTAACTTAATTAAACTATGTGATAAGGAAAAATAAGTGTTTTGACAATTTCAAAATTTTGGATTTTAGACCGACTGTGCAGACTGTTTAAACCAAAAAAATATTGAAATGATGTCAGAATTATCCAAAATTTTAACCATGAGTTCTTGAGTAATCTAGTACAATTGGAGTAAAATTTTGTAGCATTCTGATACTGGGAACACTGATTTTGGAAAAATGGTCGAGAAACTAGGAAAAATGACTAATTAAAGTTTCGATCGAAATTTAAAAATAGCAAATGGCTTCTAAAAATCACCAAAATTTCTAGTTCTAAATGCAATTTTATGTAGAATATTTTGGTGTAAAAAATAAATTTTTTAGTGACATCGAGATTTTTGCTTATCGGACTGCTCCGAGTGAATTGAACTAAAAATAAATACCGATTGAGCCAAAAAATTATATGAAGGCTTAATTTATTATTTTAAAAATTTTGAAATTTATTTGGAGAGAAATTGAGCAAGAGAAAATAGAGAAATAACTTTTTGTGTGCTAATTGGATTTGAAATTTCAATTTAGGCTTAAGATAGGCCCATTTATATTGGTTGAACCAGCCCAATTTTTGCTAGCCCAATTACTCTAGTATAAATAGACTTAAGAGATTCAAGAATTCTAGATTTTTCTTCATCCTTCACCGATTTTCCTTGGGTTTTCTCTTTGGCCGACCCATTCCTCTCTATGTCTTCTTATTCTTTCTTGCAATTTCTTCAAACTTTTCTTTAAATCCAAGCTTCTTAATGAAATTCCAGCCCCTCTCCAACAAGATGGTAGTCCCTAAACTCCATTTTGAGCAAAATTAGTAGGAGAAATTAAAGATCCAAGCCTATATTCTTAAAATCAAGGTATGTGCAATCAAGATTTTTAATTTGAATTAAAGACTTTAATAGGCAGATCTAGATATATAGATCATAGTTATAATGTTATATTGGATTAAGAAGGCTAATGGATGGGTAGTTCTTTATCAAGTGAGTTCGGCTGCTTGGGTATATGAGAGGAACATGGTGTTCTAATGATAAGGGACAAAAGAATTGAAGATTAAAGAGTGAAAGGTAGGGAAATTAGGTATGTGGATACAAACTAAATTTAATTTCATTAATTTTCAGAATTTAAGATAGAATCTATCTTATGTAATAATATAAAATTCAAAATCAATATGAGATAAATTAAGTGATTCATGTAGTAAGATGATTTTAAATGTGATAAATTTAAAAATAGAAGAAATATGCATGTGAGCCAAGAACCTTGGTGTGGCCGAATGGCCTTCTACTAATATTAGGTGGAAATTAGTGATTATAGGTATTAAATGAAATTGTAATATTATGATGATATGATATAAAAAAATCAAATAATTAGAAGGATGCTAATGACTGCCGAATTATACCTTTGGAAAATTTTAGGTGAAATGTGGTGGGTTGTAAAGGATTAAATGTAATGGTAGCATCATAAGATAAATAAATATAGTATGGTGTAGTTGAATTAAAAATAATATATGGGTATGGAATATTGTATAAAAAAATAAATAAATAGGATATTCATATAAGAAATTAATTGATATTAAGGTAAAGGACTAATAAATTAGTGTATATTTATATAAATTAATATTATAACATATAAGTAGCATTTGAGAACAAGAAGAAATTTAGATGGATGGGCAATTTGATGATAATTAGTAAATTCTTTTAAATTGATTAATAATTCGAGATATAAGTATACTATAGTTAAGTGGTGCTTTAATTGTTATTCAAATTTAATGATTAGCCAAAAATTATATTATGTAACTATACTAAATTATGTGTATTAGTGTAATATATTAAGTTAACATATTATAATGCCAAGTTAATGTGCTAGAAACTCAAATGAATGAAGAAAATTAAAATAAAAAGAGAAAGAAATCAAAGTAACCAGATTAGGTACCTTAATGTAATTGGATGTTTAATTGGTATTTATTGGTAATTAGATAAATTTATATATAAAGAATGCAATAATATTAATTAGAATGTAACAAATAGAGATGCATTTGATGATGGAATAGTTACATAATGGCAAAATGAAAAGCTCATGGAACATAGAAATTTTCATGTGAAATTGGTATATATATTTATGTATGATATGAAATTAGGAAGAGAAATATTTTGGAAGGGTGATACTACTTAATGGCTAATGGTATATGTTTGACGTTGCGCTTGAGAGTGCAATGTGATTAACATAATAGATAAGATTAAATATTGTGATAAAAATGTTATGGGATATGAAATCTTGATAATGCCCTTAGTATGCTGTGGGTAACTAGGACTTTAGGATAGTATGGCTAGCCATTGGGCAATTACCTAACGGATTTCTGATTCTGTTATTGTTTCTGATATGGGTATTATAACTGTAACTATATGGGACTGATATTATGAGACTAATATGAGCCGGTACATTCTGATATGATACTGGAGTATAAGATCATACCTTAGTGGTATGGTTCCTCCAGCGTATGGGATATTATGTTCTGTTTATCCAGTCTATTGGTATCCCATTGTTATTTACTAGGGGCAAGGTTATAAATTGTATATGTGAAAATAATTATAATATTTAAAAGAAATTATAAAGATTCATAAATAGGAAATAAAGTGAACATAATGAAATTAATAAGTTAACGGGGGCAAAATGATAAATAAAAAAGGAAACGAGAAAATTGGAATGTGAATTAAAAGATAAGAATATCATATTGTTAATTGGATCAACAATTAATGGAAAATATAACAAATTAGTTAACAATGAAAAAAAAGGTAATTATATCACTGATGTAGTGGTTAAAGAAATTAAATTAAGTCAGTAAGTGAAAATTGTGGATAGAGTTGTGAAGAAGAATAAAATTGTAATTGGGCAGGTAATCAAGGGTAAAATGGTCAAATGATATGAAGAACATAGGTTACTAAGGGGTAAAATAATTATTTTAACCAAAAGGGTGATACCGTAATTAAAGTAAAGTTCAGGGATTAAATCATAAATTGCCATCCCAAGATAAACTTATAGGAACCAAAATACAATTTAATTGATTTAAGTAAAAATCAACTAGACTAAAATTGAGATTTATTAAGTTAAATAAAAGAAAAAGTCAAACTAAAGTCAAATTCAGTCAACTTAAGGAAAAAGTCCAACTTGGGAATTAAATTGGAATTTTTCCATGTAAATATAGACAATGTCAAAATTTTGTAAAGAAAATAAATGCTGTGAAAATTAAGATAAAGTTTAGTGCAATGAAAAATAAATGGATTGGTATTAAGAATAAAGGAATATAAAGGAAAGCAAACAAATTAAGTGAATTAAATATAAGTTAAATACGAAAATGTAAATTGGCCACAAATGAGATAATAAAACCTGGACAAGGAGGAAGACAGAAAGAGAAAATTTGAATAAACCTAATTAAGTAATGAACGAAACCATAATGTGATTAAAGAGGAAGCATTAAAAGGTGAACTAGTAGATTTGATCAAGAGAATAAAATTAAGGTCTAATGAAAAGGAAGATCAATAAGTTTCATAACAAAACTTTTAAAAAGGGAGAAATGATAGTTAAACTAGAAATTATAGGGAAATAGTTAACCCAATAGTGATTCAATTAGAAGAATAAGGAACTCAAAAATTATTAGTCGGATGCAATAAAATGAATTACTAATTAATTTTTGTAAAAAGCGATTGTAAATAATGAAGAATTAAAGTTGAGTGATAAGCATACTGTAACTCAATTAATTTGAGTTAAACTATGGTAATGACAATAGATAATTATGATTTAAAAATTCTATGAAAATAATTGGTCAAAATAAGAGAAAATTAAGAACTAAGGCAATTATGAAAAGTACACAGGAAAAAGTATAAAGTTACATGGAAGATTAGAATTTAAAGTTAATCAATATAAATAGCATATTTCAAAATATATAAAAGGAGAAAAATGGAAATCATACTAATAAAAATAATAGAAGATAAAACATGTGCTAATGAAATTCTGTGTAGTTGTATCCACCACTAGGCAATATTACTGCTTAGCATGCGGTTTGTTGACTACGCACAAGAACATGGGATTTCGGGATATGAGAAAAATAGATCTAAAGGCATGTACATAAAGGCATTGGGATCGCATAAAGCATGAAGACAATGTTAGAATTAATGTCTGGTATTTTATATTTACAGTTAGTATTGTATTAGTGAATGAGTTTGAACTAATATATATATGTGTATATCTGACTAGCATTTCTGTGTAGTATACGGATATATGGTTAAGAGTAGAGTGTTATAATTAATGGTATCAAAGCCCGGTTTAGGCGATCCTAAGATCGGAGTGAGTATGTAAGTGAAGAAATTATTACAAGTAACTTATATACATTCCATATGGAATGAGTGAATTCGAAAGGGGCAAGCTGCTGCTATCTATTTTCCTCAGATAATTTGAGTATAAATAAGTAAGTTGGTGATTAAGAACCAGAATTTGACTCTAGTTACCTCAATAGTTATAAGATAACGCTTCTGGGTGATTCTGTTAACCCAGCTAGTATACACTTCCACTAATATTATGCATCAGTTATCTATGTGTTTATTTGTGTTTCTGTCCATGCATAGACATACAGCATACATACATACAGTTTAGTCATGTGGCCACATGCTTCATAGTTGACATATGCATTTGTTATTGTATATTCATATAATTATATGCCTTGTATTTGGTTTTGTTAGTGGCAATTTTATTATACTAGTAAGGGGTTATAACTGAAATCCAACATAGATTTCATTAGTTATGATGAATAAAGGCCTCATTGAGATAAAAGAGATGCTTGATTTCTATTAGTTATTTAATCATTCAAGAATAGACAGTAAACATGGACCTTTTCTTAATAAGGAGCCTATGTACAGAAATCAAAAATCAGAGTTGAACAATAGAGATTAGGATAACCAAGAGTTTAGTGGAGCGATGTGGTTAAGTGATAAAGGGGTTAAAAGGGGTAATAGAATATCAGTTATCATTAAGCAGAAGACCTGTTAATTGATGAAAGAATGCTTATATTTTGGGTCAATGAAATAATCAATTAAGGAACAAACATATGCTTTATTATAGTGTTCTGAACATATCATGATGTGGGGAAATATGAGTAGCAGTAACTACAGCTTTGCCATTCAGATAAATTTCGAGGACGAAATTTTATTTAGTGGGGGAGTATTGTAACGCCCCAAATTTTACATCGGTCATATACGATACAATGTAAAGCATGAGTATTAGAACAAATTTCGGAATAATCGAAACTGAATAAGACAAAAAAATTGGAAAACGTATAAAGGTTAAACATGCTCGGGCTAGGAAAATCCTAAGATGGGTGACTCGACGGACAGTTTTTCCTGAGTGTAAATTATGAAATTTGGTGTTTCATGGATTCCAGAGGTATAATTCGAAAAGAAAATGAGCCTAGATTGAGCCTTAAAATGGGCAGAAAATTTTTTACCAAGAACCGTAAAAATGATTAACTGAAAGTTTGGCTAGACTCTGAATAAGTGTATCAACCTCCGAAAATTATTCCGATGACATAAATATGTTATTATTAACTTAAGTAAACTATGTGATAAGGAAAAATAAGTGTTTTGACAATTTTGAAATTTTGGATTTCAGACTGACTATGCAGACTGTTTAAACCAAAAAAATATTGAAACAATGTTGGAATTATCCAAAATTTTAACCATGTGTTCTTGAGTAATCTAGTACAAGTAGAGTAAAATTTTGTAGCATTCTGATACTGGGAACACTGATTTTGGAAAAATGGTCGAGAAACTAGGAAAAAAGGACTAATTAAAGTTTCGATCAAAATTTAAAAATAACAAATGGCTTCAAAAAATCACCAAACTTTCTAGTTCTAAATGAAATTTTATGTAGAATATTTTGGTGTAAAAATTAAATTTTTCGGTGACATCAAAATTTTTGCTTATCGAACTGCTCTGAGTGAATCGGACTAAAAATAAATACCGATTGAGCCAAAAATTTATATGAAGACTTAATTTATTATTTTAAAAATTTTGAAATTTATTTGGAGAGAAATTGGGCAAGGGAAAATAGAGAAATAACTTTTTGTGTGCTAATTGGATTTGAAATTTCAATTTGGGCTTAAGATAGGCCAATTTATATTGGTTAAACCAGCCCAATTTTTGCTAGCCCAATTACTCTAATGTAAATAGGCTTAAGAGATACAAGAATTCCAGATTTTTCTTCATCCTTCACCGATTTTCCTTGGGTTTCTCTTTGGCTGACCCATTCCTCTCAATGTCTTTTTATTCTTTCTTGCAATTTTTTCAAACTTTTCTTTAAATCCAAGCTTCTCCATGAAATTCCAGCCCCTCTTCAACAAGATGGCAGTCCCTAAACTCCATTTTGAGCAAAAGTAGTAGGAGAAATTAAAGATCCAAGCCTATATTCTTAAAATCAAGGTATGTGCAATCAAGGTTTTTAATTTGAATTAAAGACTTTAATAGGCAGATCTAGATATATAGATCATAGTTATAATGTTATATTGGATTAAGAAGGCTGATGGATGGGTAGTTCTTTATCAAGTGAGTTCGGTTACTTAGATATATAAGAGGATCATGGTGTTCTAATGATAAGGGACAAAAGATTAAGATTAAAAAGTGAAAGGCAGGGAAATAAGGTATGTGGATACAAACTACATTTAATTTCATTAATTTTCAGAATTTAAGATGGAATTTTTATTATGTAATAATATGAAATTCAAAATCAATATGAGATAAATTAAGTGATTCATGTAGTAGGATGATTTTAAATGTGATAAATTTAATAATAGAAGAAATATGCATGTGAGCCAAGAACCTTGGTGTGGCCGAATGGCCTTCTACTAATATTAGGTGGAAATTAGTGATTATAGGTATTAAATGAAATTGTAATATTATGATGATATGATATAAAAAAAATCAAATAATTAGTAGGATGCTAATGGCTATCGAATTATACCTTTGGAAAATTTTAGGTGAAATATGGTGGGTTGTAAAGGATTAAATGTAATGGTAGCATCATAAGATAAATAAATGTAGTATGGTGTAATTTAATTAAAAATAATACATGGGTATGGAATATTGTATAAAAAAATAAATAAATAGGATATTCATATAGGAAATTAATTGATATTAAGGTAAAGGAAGAATAAATTAGTGTATATTTATATAAATTAATATTATAAAATATAAGTAGCATTTGAGAACATGAATAAATTTATGCTAAAAATTTTAGTATGGGCCGAATTACATAATGAGATGTAAAGCTTGAGATAATGCTAAGTATTAGTTGACATAATATATTATATAATTTCTAAGAACAAAATTAATATAATATGAGTTTGAATAATCATTGGAATATAATAATTCTTATGAAAAAATTAATGTCATAATAATATTGCGAAATTAGATATATAATTAAGGAAATTCTTGAAATAAGTTGGCATAATCTAATAAAATAATAAGTAATAGTAATATGAACTTGGATTGTATAAGAAACAAAGTGATAATGGTGGAATAAGGTTAGATCAAATTACTTATATTAGATGGAATCATGGGTAATTTAATGATAATTATTAAATTCTTTTAAATTGATTAATAATTCAAGAAATAAGTATACTATAGTTGAGTGGTGCTTTAATTGTTATTCAAATTTAATGATTAGTTTAAAAATTATATTATGTAACTATACTAAATTATGTGTATTAGTGTAACATATTAAGTTAACATATTATAATGCCAAGTTAATGCGCTAGAAACTCAAATGAATGAAGAAAATTAAAATAAAAAGAGAAAGAAATCAAAGTAACCAAATTAGGTACCTTAATGTAATTGGATGTTTAATTGGTATTTATTGGTAATTAGATAAATTTATATATAAATAAGGCAATAATATTAATTAGAATGAAACAAAGAGAGATGCATTTGATGATGGAATAGTTACATAATGGCAAAAAGAAAAACTCATGGAACTTAGAAATTTTCATGTGAAATCGGTATATATATTTATGTATGATATGAAATTTGGAAGAGAAATATTTTGGAAGGGTGATATTACTTAATGGCTAATGATATATGTTTGATGTTGCGCTTGAGAGTGCAATGTGATTAACATAATACGATAAGATTAAATATTGTGATAAAAATGTTATGGGATATGAAATCTTGATAATGCCCTTAGTATTCTACGGGTAACTATGACTTTAGGATAGTATGGCTAGCCATTGGGCAATTACCTAACGAATTTCTGATTCTGTTATTATTTCTGATATGGGTATTATAACTGTAACTATATGGGACTGATATTATGGGACAAATATGAGCCGGTACATTCTGATATGATACTGGATTATAAGATCATACCTTAGTGGTATGGTTCCTCCAGCGTATTGGATATTATGTTCCGTTTATCCAGTCTATTGGTATCCCATTGTTATTTACTAGGGCAAGGTTATAAATTGTATATGTGAAAATAATTATAATATTTAAAAGAAATTATAAATATTCATAAATAGGAAATAAAGTGAACATAATGAAATTAATAAGTTAACAGGGGCAAAATGATAAATAAAAAGGAAACGAGAAAAGTGGAATGTTAATTAAAAGATAAGAATATCATATTATTAATTGGATCAACAATTAATGGAAAATATAATAAATTAGTTAGCAAGGAAAAAAAGGTAATTATATCACTGATGTAGTGGTTAAAGAAATTAAATTAAGTCAGTAACTAAAAAATGTGGATAGAGTTGTGAAGAAGAATAAAATTGTAATTAGGCAAGTAATCAAGGGTAAAATGGTCAAATGATATAAAGAACATAGGTTACTAAGGGGTAAAAAAATTATTTTAACCAAAAGGGTGATACCGTAATTAAAGTAAAGTTCGGGGATTAAATCATAAATTGCCATCCCAAGATAAACTTATAGGAATCAAAATACAATTGAATTGATTTAAGTAAAAATCAACTTGACTAAAATTGAGATTTATTAAGTTAAATAAAAGAGAAAGTCAAACAAAGTCAAATTCGGTCAACTTAAGGAAAAAGTCCAACTTGGGAATTAAATTGGAATTTTTCCATGTAAATATGGACAATGTCAAAATTTAGTAAAGAAAATAAATGCTATGAAATTTAAGATAAAGTTTAGTGCAATGAAAAATAAATGGATTGGTATTAAGAATAAATGAATATAAAGGAAAGCAAACAAATTAAGTGAATTAAATATAAGTTAAATACGAACATGTAAATTGGACACAAAGGAGATAATAAAACCTGGACAAGGAGGAAGATAGAAAGAGAAAAATTGAATAAACCTAATTAAGTAATGAACGAAACCATAATGCGGTTAAAGAGGAAACATTAAAAGGCGAACTAGTAGATTTGGTCAAGAGAATAAAATTAAGGTCTAATGAAAAGGAAAATCAATAATTTTCATAACAAAACTTTTAAAAAGGGAGAAATGATAGTTAAACTAGAAATTATAGGGAAATAGTTAACCCAGTAGTGATTCAATTAGACGAATAAGAACTCAAAAATTATTAGTCGGATGCAATAAAATGAATTACCAATTAATTTTTTTGTAAAAAGCGATTGTAAATAATGAAGAATTAAAGTTGAGTGATAAGCATACTGCAACTCAATTAATTTGAGTTAAGCTATGGTAATGACAATAGAAAATTGTGATTTAAAAATTCTATGAAAATAATAGGTCAAAATAATAGAAAATTAAGAACTAAGGCAATTACGGAAAATACACAGGCAAAAGTATAAAGTTACATGGAAGATTTGAATTTAAAGTAAATCAATATAAATAGCATATTTCAAAATATATAAGAGGAGAAAAATGAAAATCATACTAATAAAAATAATAGAAGATAAAACATGTGCTAATGAAATTCTGTGTAGTTGTATCCACCACTAGGCAATATTGTTGCTTAGCGTGCGGTTTGTTGACTACGTGCAGGAACCAGAGATTTCGGGATATGAGAAAAATAGATCTAAAGGCATGTACATAAAGGCATTGGGATCACATAAACCATGTTGACGATGTGAGAATTAATGTATGGTATTTTATATTTACAGTTATTATTGTACTAATAAATGATTTTGAACTAATATATATATGTTTATATATGACTAGTATATCTGTATAGTATATAGATATATGGTTAAGAGTAGAGTGTTACAAATAGTGTTTATAATTATATGAAAACTATCATATTATTATATAAGTGCATAGCTATACAATTCTCTATGTATACATCTAATGCATCTTTATATGTATACATATTTCTACATGTCCAAATGGGTTAGCATGTCAATCACACTCAATCAAAATAATAATATAAACAATAAAGTTATTCAAATATACATGTGACTCACATTTTTAGGTCAACGCATATTCATACATGTTCATACTATATTTAAGTCTATATATACTCATTTACCTTTTTAATTCTTATTACATCTTTTATGCATGCTAAATTGACATTTCAAATTATCAAAATATAAGTAATTCCAAGAAATCATTATCAATTATATATATTCTTAAGAATATAATCATTCAGATGCATATGTACTATCCCATTAATAATGTCATAAACATGTCTGTCCATATGTATATGTAAAATAATATATATTAATTCAATTTAGTTTACTTTGCATATATATGCCCGATTGCCATCTTAATTTACATGCATAATATAATATGTTTCACCCTTATTCTTATGCTCAATTTACTTAAAAAGCTTTTAGATAAACTTGGAATATAATTTCATATCAAAATATGAAGTGTAATTCATAACAGGGGAGGCACACTATGGAAAAAGCTTTTAGATAACCTTGGAACATAATTTCATATCAAAATATGAAGTGTAATTCATAACAGGGGAGGCACACCGTGGAGAAAAAATGGTCTTTGTCGTGTGCTATAACTTATCTTTAATATAGAAGGATGTACATGACTGAGACTAATCTATCTCTACCATGCACAATAAGGTAGTTTCAATAAAGAAGTATGTACATGGTTGAGACCAATCTATCTTTGCCATGTACCATCTTTTTCTTTGAAATATAAGGGTGCACACGGCTGAGACCAAATGGTCTCTACCATGTACACCAGTCTACCTAGAAAATTACACAAATGTAAATTTCAGAACTGAGCTTGCATGTCTATTTAAATGATGTTTTTTGAAAAAACTTCCCTTTTGGCATATGTTCTACTATACTTATAGTTCCCAAATTATCAAAAATTACTTTATTTAAGTTTCTAAATTTCAAGATATACATAAAATAGTGTAGCATGCTCATAAAGACATGTATACACATATAGCTATTATTCAAGTTAATTTTTAATTATCTTAAAGGCAAAATTAATCTTAAACTTCTTTAAGAGATCTAAGACACATGAATCCAATTTACTTCTCAATTTATAACTACTCAATTTGTATTTTTATTATTTTACTCCTAAGCAAATCAATCTCTTGAAGCTAAGTATAACCTTTAAAAAAATTGTATATTTTGACTTTTATGAACATTCATGCCCTTAATCTATATTTCTATCCTATTAACACATCCATCATAGATTATCATCTCAATCATTACTAAAAACAAACACATGCAAAGTGATAGAAGTTTGCAAAACTTACATGCAATTCCAAAAATACCTTTTTTAAATTCTCTTTCTCTTTACTTTTTCTTTCTTGTCCTTGTTTACTTCTCTTCTTGAAGACATTCTTCATCAAACTCTCCTTACATGTGTAATAATGGAAATTTAAGGATGCTCTTTGGTGTAGAGAGGATGGCTTCTACTAGAGAGAGAGTGAAGAGTGAAAATGGTAGATTTTTAGAGATTAAAAATGGTGGTTCTTTTTTTCCCTTTTCCTCTTGAAATGGCCAGCCCTCTCACTCTTTTATACCTTGATTCTTCTTCCTTTCCTTCCTCACATAAGCATTCTAAAGAGATGAGTGGTAAATGATCTCATCCCATAGCCCACAAGATAAATTCCCACTTCCTTTTTAATTTCTTATTTCATATTTCTACCCAAACATCTTTTCTTTTATAAAAATTAAGCCCTAAATCATATTTTGTTCCAATTATACTCAAGTATGCCTTAATACAAAATGACTACATTACCTTCTTATATTTAAAACAACATCCTATATGTTTTAACTTATAATACATCAAATAATTAAGCATAAATGAACCTTAATATCATTATAACATACATGGATTTCCCTAAGTCCTAAGTTGGGGCTTGACAATTCTCTCCCCCTTAAGGAATTTTATCCTCGAAATTCATACATATAACATCTACTGATTTTTATCACTTACATTCCTATAACTCTGTCTTCAACATAATCAAGATTTTTCCAATACTATCTCTTTTAGCTTCTCTTATTCTTTACTTTATCTTATTTAATTTTGATTAAACTTTATCTCCTAATAATCGCAACTTTTTTTTGCTATCATATCATTACTATTCTCAATGTACATCTTACTAATTTCCTTTTCAGTTAGGGCTTGTATATATGATATGATGCTTTTCATATCTTGTCAAATGATGTTAATTTAGTGCTATAAGAGAATAATAATTTCATATATGCCATATGATAAAAATGTATGTTATATGTAATTGTACATGTTTACCCTATCCCACACTATGTAATGTTTAGTTGACTTCCCACACTTGTTAAGGAGTCATTGATAGGTATATAGAGCACCATAACTAGCTTGAACTCAACATCATATAAACTTTAAATAGGGAAAACCTTATCAAATTTGCATAAACTCTTTCTTATATACCCTATTGATACAATCTCTATATACTCTATTCATACACATGTATTATAATTTAAATACTAATCATTTATCTGTATGTCACCTACTAATTGATCTAGAGTTAGTATTTCATTAAATTCACAAACCCTTACATTCATACAAATAAGGGTAAGGGGTCTATCCTATCATTCATACATGCCATCCTCAAAACTCTCACCTTATATAATACTCTATATATACAAATATGTATTTACATTATCAAAACCTATTAGTATCTATATAAATAAATATAAAAAGAAGAGAAAGCAAGTGCTAGAAGCTTTTTCGGTGGCATCTCACTCTACTAAAGCTTCAATCTTGTTGGTCCTTATTGATATAGTTAATTCTATAGATCGATTCCTTTTACTATGGTCTACCTCTTCTTTCTGAGATATAATGGGAACATTAAACTTTTTTCACTCATTTGTGTGTGGAACTTTGCTTTTGTTATTTCGGGTAATTTATGACAAAATGATTTTTATACCCATATCTAAAACATGCCTTTTTCATAACTTTACACACACCTAATGATTTTTAGAACAATGTGAGCATCTACGACTTTAGGCTCCTCTATTATGCCTAATTAAACCCCATAGGGGTAAAGATATATCAGAGATCGATGTTTCTTATAAAATACAAATTCCCTTTACTTTGATGTAACTTATAAAACCCTAGTCTTTAAGACTTAGATAGGGTGAGAACGTGTCAAACTTTGGGAATTAATTTATGTATAAGAGTTTTTTTATATTAAGCAGTTAGATACTAAGATGGATAAGCAATAATAACTTAAATTGAATTGGTTATACTAAATTATTTACTTAATTAAACTAATTATATAATCTTGAATTATAACTTACAAACAATCAATTAAATCATTAGAATTACAAGACATCAATTGATCATATAATGATTTAAATAAACACATAAGGATGTAATGATTGGAACATAAGGCCTTCTATCCCTAAGTGCAATTCTCATTGTCAAATAAGGGCATTCCCATCTAGAGTCCATAAGCACTCTTATATCATTATAGAGATAGGTGAGAAAAATGAATTTCTATGCCTATTATTTAACCCTTCAAAGTGAAATCCTTATCTCCTAAGTGATTTCTAGCTTTAAGTAAGTTTGATTACTTTTTCGCCAAAATATCCTAACTCTCATTGTAAACAAATTTATTAATACATTATATATGGTGTTAAGCATACATAATAGTTTAAGCACCCAACTAAACTTAAATTATTCATACTTGAAATAAGATAATTGTATTAATGATGATCAATATAGACTTGCAATTCTAACAAAGCAAAGTTAACCTATATACATATTGGAAAAAATATGCAAAGAAGAGAAAATAATATCAAGTAAAATTTGAAGAGAAAAAAAAAGAAAGAATGGTAGGAAACTCCTCAATACTTCTTTAAAAAAATACTTGAATGTTGAATGACCTCTTTTGATCTCCCTTCTTCCTTTGAGTACTCTTTTTCCTTATAATCTTTTATAATTAATTTGGAAGTTATATGCTAGTTTTTCTTTCTCCAAAATGTGGTATTTTTCATGTCTTTATAGACCCAAATGTGTCCTCATTGGTTTCTTTTTGGAGAGGGATGGAATTTTGAAGAGGAGTGTGAAGGGTTGCATTAGTTAGTCCAGGTGATGAGTTGACACACTAGTGCTGAGTTGGATAAGTCAGCACAGGCAAGATCTATAACGAGTCAGCACCATCATAACGAGTCAACATAACTTTAACTTCGTCATAACTCGATTCAACATTTCATGAGTCAGCATACTAATCACTATGATGAGTCAACAAAGGCCTTAAAACCTCTTTAAGATATTTTTCTTTAATTTTTGAATAAAAATCCCTCATTTATGCTTTATTTCATCCAATTATACACATTTAGCCTACAAAACAAAAAAGACATAAAAATTAACCTAAAACAAAACAAAATGCATACATTAAACTAACAAAATGATGCAATAATAAACAAAAATGGCAAGGTAAAATTGGATGACATCGCCCTTCCCTAATATGTAGCTAGGAGAACCTTTTTCCAAAACTCCTTTTCTATTACTTTTTTTTTTACCTTTTCTGTACTATTATTTCTATTTCTATCAATCTTATTATTCCTTTCAACATCTTTCAATATCCTATGCCCAGTAGGCCAGTTAACTCTCGTAAAATTTGAGTTAAATTGTGGTTTATTTTTAATAAACCCTTTACTATTAAAGCCGATATCTCATCGCAAGATACAATAGTAGAATTGGTGTCAATTAAACTCAAAACCCTTGAGTTTCTGATTTCTCCAACATCTTTTCGAGTTTCCTACAAATCATCCATCTTTTAATCTATAATGAAATAAAATAGTGATATCTGCATTAAGCCAACACACTGCTACTTTCTAGATAACTAATTTCTAAACTTTTATTAACCAGAATCACCTAAACCTTAGCTCTGATATCAAATTGTAACACCTACTCTAATAGCCTATCTTTATCATCATACACATCTTAAGCATAACTATTACTAATTTATTCTTTATATTTGCTTTACTGTACAAAAGTCTCACGAGAAATTAAAGCATGACATGTAAACTTAACCATTAGAACTTAGCTTACAAAAGTACCTCTTTATAGATTACAAAATTAGCGATTTCTAAAACATATTTTCTTTACATAATTCCTAATACAAAATAAAAAATTCTTGTTGTAGATTATATCACAGAGAATGAGTCCTAGCTTGACACCCTACATGGATAAAAACCCATGTTAAGCTATAAAGCTTAGCGAGGAACAAAATCATGAAAACAACCTCTAACAAATGTTGTCAAACTCATATGCACAAATAAGTAAGTTATTATGCATACAATGAGGTAATATCAACAATAAGTAATATATTGACAACATTGCGAAATATTATGCAACCAACTTAATCACATTCAGTTACTATGACACTATATATATATATATAAGAGTCCTTGATTAATGAGTTATAACCTTATGAGACTAAAATCGGAGATAAGTTTGGGACCCCACTCTTATTCATACCCTTAGTTAATGTTATATAGATGGGTTTTAAGATAAATTATTTTATCTTTCTTCTCACATAGTTTATCATGCTAGAAAATAAAGGTGCACTTAAGCACATTAGAAAGCTGTAAAGCATTTTATATTGAAAGCAATAAAGGCATAGGATAAAAATGGAAAAATTATGATAAATAAATGAATAAATCAAGCATAAAATAGGAGATGAACTTAGATAGAAACCTTGTTTTCGTGTGCATATTTTACAAAAGAATAGTTTATGTTTGTATTTTTTACAAAAATTGGGATAATGGATCACAGTTTATTTGGGAAAAATCACGTTAATTTGTATAAAAGAATCGCTTACATTTTAAGAAAAAGGATTATGATTTATGTGGCTGGAAAAATAGGACATTGGTCTTATTTTTTTAGCATAATTCCAATTAATTAATAGAAATAGTTTTTCATGTAGGTTTTTAGCCTAAACATGTAAAAAACCTTCATTATTAAAGATAGATTATGAAATAAAATAAAAGATAAAATTAGATTACAAATATAAAAATAACCATGATTCATTCACCATGGCCCTCAAATGCCTCTATCTCCTATGGGTATGTGTGTGCGGGGGAAAAGATGAGAAATATAATAGTTAGTGATAAATAGATAAAGAACAGTGTGTATATTATGTATAGGTAACATATCTACAAATGAAAATTAATATAATATAATATAATATAATATAATATAATATAATATAATATAATATAATATAATATAATATAATATAATATAATATAATATAATATAATATAATATAATATAATATAATATAATATAATATAATATAATATAATATAATATAATATAATATAATATAATATAATATAATATAATATAATATAATATAATATAATATAATATAATATAAAGAAAAAAGTATGAATAAATAAATATATGCATATATATATACATGCTTGAATATATATACGACTGATATATTTATTTATTATAAATTTTTTTACCAAAAATTACTGAAATGAACAAACACACACACATATATATATAGTATCGCTAAAAGAACTGGAAAATATAGTAAACACGAGAAATGGCAAAAATCATTTTTGGCTATTTCATTCAAATAATCATTTTAATGCTTTAAACCAATTAAAAATGAGAGATAGTAGGAGAAAGATCCCTCCACCCCCCTAAAAAAACAATGTAAAAATCAGTTTTCATAGGTAGAAGATCACATTCGTTGATTAGGATAAGATTTGGAAAATAAATCTCATTGGTCCTATCCATTTCAGGTGAAAAAAATTGGAAGAAAATGTAACTTCGGTAATTTGTACTTAGAGTGTTTTTCGTGACTTTGTGATTCATAGCTTACATGGCTAGGAGTGAGTCACGAGTGAGTCACCCCCAATTCAACCCTTTGTCAGCCAACTGACACTATAATATGAAATGTTTCCCAATATTTTGGCTAGAAGATAGCATTTTTTGGGCAATGTGTCTTTTTAATATTTGTTTATCCGTGTCTTAAATTTCTAATGAATTAAAAATAACTCAATTTGGATTTTTATGTTAAGATTTATTTCCAAAATACAAATGACTATTCCTAGGCAATTTTTAAGGATAAAATTGATGTTCTGACTTTGAAAAATTATTGGAAATAATAGGTTCAAAATCAGTTCATACTCTCTTCATTAAATTTGTTTTAAAATAAGTCTAATTTTTAGAAAAATTAGATTCACCTAAAACAAAATCTCCATGGAATGAGTTATGACCAAATCACTCAATTTGGATTTTTATATTAAGTTTGTATCTCAAGTATAGATGACTATTTCTAGGTAACTTTCAAGGATATAATTGATATTTTGACTTTGAAAATTTACTAGGATCAATGGGTTTTGAATTAAATCATACTTTCTTCCGTAAAGTTGTTTTAAAATGAGTCTGGTTTCTGGAAAAAATTGGATTCACCTTAAAATAATCTCTATGGAATGATTATGGCAAAAGCACTATAGACTGCTCCATAATAGGGGATAACTCCAGTTCATCCAGGTTTAAGTCTTGTTTTAAGGATTTTAAAAACTGAAATAGGTTTAGATTTCTCATAAAAGTTATATTTCTAGGTCTCAATAATTATATGGCTTTAGATTCATCCAACTGGGAGGTTCATAGGCAAAGATAAGGCTAAAAGGCTCAAGGCCGCTCGAAATTCCCAAACTTATTTTCTTTATTTTGCCTTTTCAAAAGAAACAAATGGGTGAAACTCTAAAAGAAACCATTTTGAAAATATTGAAAACCTTGAGATAGCCAAACACTTCCGTTTCTTATCTTTTATAGGAAATATTTTTCTCATTGGGTAACCCTAAAAGGAAGTAATGCCATTTGTGCCAACAGTATGCAAATTTGAGACATCTGTGATTTCAAAGTTGAGTAATATTACATCTCCGTAGCCATTTATAGCTTAAACGATTAACATTATAAGAGATATATACCTGAGAGCTTCGAATGGGCACAGGTACATAGTAGTTGCCATTGATTACTTCACTAAGTGGGTATAAGCTAAATCTTTCAAGAAGTTGGGTGCACTAGAAAAGGCCATGTTTATTGTGCAAGATTTGATATAAATATATATACTTCTTCATCATATTATGTCTTATAATAGGGTTCAATTCCCAGTGGAAACAAAATAAATGATTAAGAAATATAGGGTCCAGCATCACAAATCATTTCTATATTGTTTACAAGCTAATGGCACGGTTAAAACAACAAATAAGAATTTGAAAAAAATTCTCTCCAAGATAATACAAACTCATAAATATTTGGCTGAAAAGCTACCTTTTGTGCTATGGGCATATAGAAAAACCATTAAAACTTGAATGGGTACCATGCCTTTCACTTTAGTATATGGAATTAAGGTTATATTGCATGTAGCATATAGGAACTTCAGTCCCTAGGGGTGGCTTTGAGGCTAAGCTACCAAAAGTAAAGTGGGAACGGTAGAGACTTTTCCAGTTGAACCTGCTTAATATATAGGCTTACTATCATAATTAGATTTACCAAAAGAGGTTAGCTCAATCATTTTTTATGAAAGTTAAAAAGCTTCCTCTAAATGAAGGTCATCTAGTGATTAAATAGATACGGCCAGGCATTTCTAATTATCAAGGCAAATTTAAGACAGCATAGGAAATGCCTTTTGTGTTAAAGAAACTATTATCAAAAGGTGCAGTGATTCTATTCGATAGCGATGGCAATAAGTTTAAAGAACCAGTCAATGTTGATAGATTTAAACGGGCCCATAGTTAAGACTAAAATTTAAATTAGAGAATTTAGCCTTGTTGGCAAAAATAAATAAAAGGAAACCTTGCTAAAATTAAACACCTTGCTACAGTGAAAATAAAAAAAAATGGCACCTGAGGCAAAAATTAAAGGCTAAGTGGAAATGTTCCATAAAGAAAATCTAAAAGGGTTGTTTGATAATAAGAGCCTGATACAACCAAGATTTTGTCTTCATAGATTGATCGCTAACAATGAAATAGGGGTATATCAAGACACTATCTCATACCTTTTAAGGCCTGAGACTTGGTGAATTAGGTTAAATCCCTATCCATAATTAAACAACCAACCTTCATGAGTTAAATAAACATTCATCCAACCTCAAGTCCTAAAAGCAGACTTTTAAGAACAAGCTAAAAATTTATTAGGGGTTCTATATAGATCATAGTGGTAACTCCACTAGGGATCTATAAGATTTTGCTTTGGAAGCTCCTTTGGTTAATTTGATATAAATGGGTTTAAGATTAAGAAATCTTATATCTTTTTGAAATAAATTGCATTGTATTCATGCCAGAGCTTTAGAATTAGGTTAGGCATCCCTATTTTAACCTTGGTGCATTCCTAAAGCATAACCCTATGTTCATTTAATGTAAAAAAGTGTTTGAAAGGACCACCTGCCTAAACCTCCACTAGGGATTTATGAGATTTCACTTTCAAAGTACCTTTTGTTAATTTAATATAAATGGGTTTAAGTTTAAGAAATCTTATATCGTTTTAAAATAAATTACATTTTATTTATGCTAAAGCCTTAGAATTAGGTTAGGCATCCCTATTTTAACCCTGGTGTATTCCTGAAGCATAACCCTATGCTCAATCAATGTAAAAAAGTGTTAGGGAGGACCACTTACCTAAGCCTTATTTCTTTTTGGCATATTATTTGGTGACCCAATCGGTCATTATGCTCGTAATGAGCTAGACCCATTAGTAGGAACCATTGCAACCCTAGCAAGTGCACTAGATCGACAAGTAATAAAGTGGGGTATAGTTAGGACCCTCAATATTGAACCCAAGGGAACCGTGTGTGTGAGAACTGTGAAAATTAATTGTATGCTAAAGAATTCCCAATTTAGTGTGTATGAGTTGTTTAACTTGTATAATGTAAACTTTAAAAACTAAAATATGAAATGAAAGGAAATTTAATTCTAATAATAGTAAATTGAGTATGTATTTAATTCAGAAAAATCAACAAGTATGAAAGTTTACAGAAATTAAAACGTTGCTTAGGTTCACTCATCCATCCTATACCCACTATGAATTAATTTTATCTTAAGGTATACATGAAAAAATACGGGATAACCCTCTTAACCCAAGCTTCCCATTCTGGAGCCAGCTATTCTAGTTGCTAAACTTCGCATTCCGAAGCCAGCCCAACAGCTAGCCTATACGCGGGTCTAACATCCTAAGTTTGGTTTGCCTTCCCATTTCGGAGCCAAACAACCCAAATCTCATCCATTTCACTCCACACTCTAGTCCTAAAATCACAATTACTACACATTTAGAATCCTATTCCGGAGCCGTCTAAAATAATACAGCATTCATGAAAGAAAAACTGAGCAAGATTATTCATAGACTTCAATCCACTAGACTCAACATACATTCAAAGATATATAATGAACATCATTCATCCATGTATGGAAATTAACTTAATAGATTGAAAACCCATGAAATATAAATAAGTATCAGTGAAATAGACCATTCATTCATGTAAAGATCAAAATATGCTCAATATTCACATTGTGAGTAGGGGATTCAAAGCTTCACCAAGCAACAAAGACAACTACTCACTATCCATAATGTAAAAAATGAACAAAGTAAGAGTGAAAACTATAAAACCCATTTGAAGCTGAAGATTTGAAGTTGATGAAGCTCCTTCTCTTATTCTCCAAATAGCACTTTGATTGTAAGTAGTAATCCTCAAAACTAGAAACTAAAACTATAACTATCTTTGTGTTCTTGAAGTAAAACAAAGTTAAAAGCGTAATTTTTACAAGTAAAACTCAAAATCTAAGTATGAAGAACCTATAAAATATAAAAAAAACTGCATTTTCTACTCTACCTAAACACTCTAAGCATGAAACCCTAGAAAAGACTCATTCTAAGTAGAAAATTTTGCAGCTTTTATAGAGCTGTCTAAGAGGCCATGGCTGGGACACTTTTGCCTCAGCCACGACAGAAGGAAATGGCACGGCTGGGACAGTTTGTCTCAGTCGTGGCAAGCTTCTGGATCAAAAGTATCTTCGTACGCTGCCGCTGCCACGGCCACGGCTGGGACATTTTTGTCTCAGCCGCGACCTTTGATGAAACGGTGTGTTTTGAAATCTACAGTGGCCACGGTTGTGACACTTTGTCTCATCCACGACCTTTAATGAAACAATGTGCTTTGACTCCTGGATTGGGCACGGCTGGGATAATTTGTCTCGGTCGTGGCCATTGGTGAAATGGTGAGTTTTGCCATCTGCATTGGACATGGCTTGGACAGTTTGTCTCAACCATGCCTTAGCAAAATTTCCTGCAAAAAGTAAAATTTAAGACCATTAATCACCTAAAAACTTTAAATTAAACAAAATAACTAAAATAAATATAAGAAACAATAATATATCCTTAAAACACTAAAAGCATGCAAGATGAGACACTAAAACGCATAAAATTATCCAGAAAATAAACACTAAAAACAAGATTATCAGGAACCACACTTAGGTATCCCTAAAGTTGTAATGCTAGACCAAAAACCCATTTAATGGAATATGCATTTCCCCTAGGCGACATACACCATAATACATTACTTATAAAGTGGTCCTTTATGTATTGAATAAATCCAAATCAATTTAAATGTTTTCTCATCAAAGGCTTTCATGATTTGGTGGGCACAATTCAGTTTATTTGGATTTTTTAAATACAAAATGGCTAAAATCCATTTATATGCACTTTAAATAAAGAGAAGATATGTTACTGATTTTCGATCGTGCACCATACACATTTATTAGGTTCCCCATTAACCTATAGACTAAGCCCACCTAAAAAAGATATTGCATGCCATTATTTTTATTATTTTATTAAAAATGTATACATGTGTATGACCTCCTATGCTACATACACATGTATACATTTTTAATAAAATAATAAAAATAATGGCAATAAGAATAAATAATAAAAAAATGCATATTTGTGTGCATAGAGGTTTGATGTATATGCATCTCATCTGGTGTCCATTTTAAAGCCCTCGCAAATACCTTAGTGGTAATCGATTATGTTTAGGATGCATTAATAAGATAATATAAAGAGATAAGCATTTGACGTGTAAAAAATAACCTAGAGGAGATTGTTTAAAAAGAAGAAGGTTAATATGGTCATTTTACCTTAAAACATATATGTATATAATTGGAAGGAAAACATAACATAGGGGCTTAACTAAAAAAAGAGAAAAATTTTTAGGGTAAGAATGAAAAATTAAAAAGAGGGAAGGACTAAGTGTAGCACCAATAGGATTAGGACATATAACTTTCTCTAGAGATCTCTTGAGAAGGGCAAAAAAAATCAAGAGGTTAAAGGGGGATATAAGGGTTGGCCATTCCAAGGGACAAAGGTAGCCATTCTTCTACCTAAATAACCCCTAAATTCAAGGATAGCAATTGTTAGGAGAGAGAATTTAGTTAGGCAATTTCATGATAACAATTTCTTCTCTTCTTTTTCTATTTGTTTCATATGATAAGAACTAAATTTGAAAGAGCAAAATGGATCTTTATATATGTGACTAATCCTATGTAGAAAGAAAATTAGACAAGAGCAAGGTAAATGAGGTAGAATGGGATTGAAGAACATGTTTTTGGTGCTTCAATAATGTATGGGAACTTCTACCATCCTTGTATGTGTGCTTGCTATTGTATAATGCATTGAAATGGTGTGATAGATGTATTAAAGGGCTGGAAATATGAATACAAGGTTTAATTTTTCATAAGAATGGAAGTATAAGAGTTGCTCCTAAGATGGCATAATTCTATCCTAAGGTTCACTTTATCCAATAGGATTATTTTGCATATAACTTGAGTTATAGAACCCCAAATTGAGTAAATCTAATTGGAATATTAATTAGAATCATATATCTAGATTTCATATAAGAAATCAAAGTCTAACTCTACCTCTAAACTTGTCAAAATTTAGCTTGAAAACTGGACATGCTTGATGCCCTATCATTGCAAGTTATTTGCAGCATTTTATTTATATCTTGTGATTTAAAAATGAAAATGAGATAACTTTTAATGATCCAGAAACAAGAAACAAATAGAAACAATTTTATAAAAGACCACTTTGGCTAAAAAATTCATTTACTATGTCAAAAGGTCATCACATTGTAAGGCAAAATAGCTGCCAAAATCAACTCAGTAGGGACACTCTACATCCCTATCGAGTTTCCCACCATCCCTACTAAGTTACCCATCATCCCTATCGAGTTATCCAACATCCCAATAGAGTTAATGCCCCTGGATGGGGTTGAATCAATCAATTTGGTATGCGCAAACCTTATCCCTATTGAGGGACCTCCTTTTAAATTAGAGTTTTGTGCCTTAGAACCATACCAAAACTCACATAAACATTTTTTAACATATTTAGAGTACCTCAAAGATGAAATTAAGGGTAACAAGTGGAATCAAATGTATGTAGAGTATAAGAATGCAAAAGAAGACATATGCTCAAGAGTTAGTTTATGTTATCCCTAGGCCCATCTATCAATTCTATGTGTATAAACCAATGTAACTATAACCAAAGAATACTAATAAGGGCATATATACTTGAAAAAGCATAGATGAATGTGAATATGCATAAGTGAGGATTTACCAAAATAATGATGCATAGGTATATACATACAAATGCTTATAATTAAAAGAATATGAACCCATGATTAATGATTAATGGAGAATTAATATGATTACATTAGATGCTTATATGCATATGGTTTAATATATATATATATATATATTAATTCCATGCATATATAAAGGATGTAACTAGATTACAAGAGTATATAGGATATAGATATATATAGGCATAAGTATAATATGTGAATATGTAATGAAGTAAGAATGGGGGTGACATGTATATTTGAGTAGTTATAT
The DNA here is from genome assembly GCA_037975025.1 of Excoecaria agallocha. Taxonomy (NCBI): domain Eukaryota; kingdom Viridiplantae; phylum Streptophyta; class Magnoliopsida; order Malpighiales; family Euphorbiaceae; genus Excoecaria; species Excoecaria agallocha. Next base: position 2,850,432 of record CM075813.1, on the reverse strand, counting down.
TAGTTACCTCACTTTGATTGAGTGTGCTTGGTATGCCAATTTGATATATATATATATATATATATATATATATATATATATATATATATACATACATACATACATGCATATATACATATATACATATATATATATATATATGTATGTATGTATGTATGTATGTATGTATGTGTGTTTATATACACCACACACACACACACACACACACACATATATATAGTAGTTTTCATGTAATTATAGCAATTATAGGCATGATATGTAAAGATGGAAATGAAAGGTGCAAGTGTGAAGATAAATGCATATTTCAATATATGTTTTAATTGTAATGTTTGTCATGATGAAAAATGGGATGCAAGTATGCATGCATTTGTCTTTTGAATAATTAAACAAATGATAGCTTGAGAATAAGTATCTCATTCATATGTACATGATGAGTTTTATGCTTTTATATTGATCACAAGTACAGGATGCATTCACATGAGCATGTATATTAATTTTATGTGCACACACACACACACAGATATATATAATTAATGACTCATACTATAAAATGGAGAAAATTAAAAGAAGTTAAAGAAAAATGGTTACGGTTGCCTACATCTATAGCTAAGTTGTGGATAGATAGGCATGCCTATAAAGGTATATGGCAACTACCATAGGATTGATCCCATTTGGATCCACAAGATTGAACCCATTTGCGTTTATAGGATAGACCTCGTTTAGGTCTATAGGATTAACCTTGTTTGGAATCACATGTTTAATACCTTAAGGTATCCTTATTATACCTTCAGGTACCACAGTAAACCATTATCCACATCCTTAGAAAAGTGTAGCTTAATATAAGATATAAGTAAAGTATTATAAAATGAAATATAATAGAAATATTATGATACTTTATAACTTGATTTAAATGTTATTTTTATATGAATCTGTGCATAGTAAATAGAAATATGAAATTGGATAAAGTTATATTTTAAGCATATAGTTTTATAATAGTATAGTATGGTATATATATGTAATTGATGTTATAACTCCATAATGTCTTACACACTTAAGGCCATAATTATAGATATGGACACTAGTGATTATTGATAGTTTGTCATTAATCATGGCACGAATGCATATCCTTTGTAGTATTATATTGCATACTTGATATCGACAGTTGAGGTGTAAATCATGCCTAATTTAAGATTGAATCACTCATTGCGTAGGTGGACTTTTAGAATATGAACTTACAACTCATATATATAAGTTTAGTTGATTCAATGGCTAGATGCAAGCTATTATTTTAATGTGTTAATAAACTAGAAGTGTATGTAAGAAATAAAAGAATGACATGATAATGATAGCCACATTAAGACTATTAATAAATGTATATGATACATAGATAGTAAATTAATGTAAATATTTATATGTTATGGAAATTATTAGTTAAAATATGTGCGCATAGATCTAATTTATTAGCTTAATCACTTAAGAACAACTATTAGCATCCAACTAAAAATTTAGCTTTATATATATACATATATGTTGACGTCATGTGACTCACTAAGATTAACTAAGAATAAGAACTAGGAGCCAAGTAAATTAAATAAGTGTATATACATTTAAGAGTTACATAAATGTTTCCAAAAATAATAAGGATTTAATTAAGCAAATTGGTTATAGATAATGAAGTTAAATATAAGTATCACATGTGACAATCCCAGAGAAAATTGTGAACGCACATAATTATGTAACCTACATGTTGGATATAGGATTACTTATTTCAAAAAGTGATCTAATTTAGCATGCATACCATTAACCAGCAAATTAAAATTGGTCTGATGATATAATAATTAAGTAAGGTAAAGTAAATTGCATCCTCTATAATGTTATAAGCATATTATGTACTGCGGGCATTATTTTATTATATGCCAAGCTGTATACTCATACATCCATATGTTATTGACATCTTCTGAGAGAGGCCATCTTCATGGTTTACGTTCCCTACTTAGCTATATAGATTAGCATGGGTGTTTTTCGGTAAAGGTACTCAATCTAGAACCCTTCAACCAAAATAAGATCTGCAACAACAAGGCCAACACCAGATTTAGAAAGAGTCAATGTATGAAGATGATTTCTTTTGTAATGTCTTATAATTATTGCTTTGTACTAAATGAGTTAAGATGTAAAAATAACAAAATAATATAAATTATATTGTATAAAAGTTATTTACAGTCTTCTAACTATAATGATGTGTATATGTAAATATACAAATGATTTAATATTACCACAATAACCATGTTACAGACTATGATATGTTTAGTTCTATGTAATAAAGTGTGTATAGTGAAAGGAAATAAGGAATCCTAGAGTGAGCATTACATTTATTGATATCATAGCAAAGTTTTAGGTAATTCTGGTCAATAGAAGTCTAGGAATAAGTTATTATGGTTAGTTAGAAAATGTTGGGCTAATGCAGATGTCCTTATTATCTTATATATTGCAAAATATAGAGAAACCTTAAGACATTGCTATAGAAAATAAAATGACCAAAAATGAGAATTCTCATGAGTAAAGTATAGTGCCTTAAAAGTTATAGTTGGCATTCTTTTATTCTTATTAGAGATATGTATACAATGACAATTTAGAATTCTAACATCTATATGTATAGGTATAGAGGATGTATTTGATAAGGTGTTAGCTATATATTAAGATAGTATATGACATATATGAGGTCAGTTCTTTAAATTATAGCATATGTATATGGATAAAGTATATAAAGGCTATATTAACATGGTATATGAAAAAGGGAAATTACGTAAACTTGATAAGGTTATCCTTACATGAAATTGCTATGATGTGGGGTTTGGATTGATTATCGTGCTCTGTATACCTGTCAATGACTCCTTAATAGTATGAATAATTGATTACACATTTCATAGCATAGGTTAGGGTAAACATTTATAGTACATGAGAACATACACTCACATTCCATTACATGCATGAAATCATCATTCCTTTATAGCATTGCATCGACACATTTGATAAGACACGAAATGCATCAAATTATATGCATGGGCTCCAACTAAAAAAGAAACTGATAGGATGTATGTTGAGCATGATAATGATTTGATTGCAAGAAAATGCTATCACTAGAAGAAGATGGTGATAACTAAAATGTAAGCATGATAAAGTGGAGAATAAAGGTAGCAAAGAGCTATAGAATTTGATAAGGTTTGATTATGACAAAGGCGGAATTATAGGAATGCAAGTGATGAAATTGGTATATGCTACAAGTATGAATTTTGAGGAAGAAATTCTCTTAAGAGGGAGAGAATGTAAAGCCCCAACAATACCCTAATGGTAATAGGATATGTTTAGGATGCATTAAGAAGATAACATGAAGAGATAAGTATTTAAACTGTAGGAAATGACCTAAAAGGAATTGTTCAAAAAGAAGAGAGCCAATATGGTCATTTTACCTTAAAATATATATTTACATAATTGGAAGAAAAAATAAAATAAGGACTTAATTGAAATATAAGAGAAAAAGTTTTGGGGTAAGAATGAGACATTGAAACATTACAAGAAAAATGTAAAATCATGACAAAAAAATCCTCACTAATTGTTATTTGTTCGTTGCTAAATTAATTTAGCGAGAACTTAATGAAGATAATGTTTTTGTAACAAAATTCATCCTAGCAGAATTTAGTAAAGAAAACAAGCCATCGCTAAATTTTAGCGAGAACAAGCTTTTCGCTGAATTTTAGCATGTGATTTGTTGTTGCTAAATGTTGTGATGATAATCTTGTTGTTAAATTTTACGATGACAATACATTTTTCACATAGCATGATGATAATATTCTCACTAAGTTTTGCAAGGACAAAACTTTTGTTGCCATATGATACATTTTCCTCATTATTGCTTATTTAGCAATAAAATATTTGTCACTAATGTGCTCTCGCAAAACTAGCTAGAATTTTTTTATAACCAATTTGTAGCTAAATAACTATTTTTTGGACGTTCTAATCTCATATTAAATTTAAATTATTTTTAATTTTTTTTAAATTAATATGGAAATTTCATTATATAAACAATATATCAAAATATACAAATTTATATTTATAGAATACATAACATTTAATATATATATATATATATATATATATATATATGAAAAGATGGTTATTTACAATTGTGCATCTTTGTTAATTGTATATCTAAAACTAATACATGCATATATAGCTCTTCATTTGTTCGCCCGAGTGTTTTGCTCATTGATCGATTTCATGTTCAAGCTCAATATGAATCTTAATTTAAAGTTGAGTTTGCATAGTAGATAAATGTTGTAAGTATAATCTATGAGAAATACAGGGAAAATTAATAAAAGGTGTGAGGAATTACCTTGTGTGAAACACATCAAACCCCGTATACATCTGGTGTATTCTTAAAAATCCACTTTTAGGGCTTGAGATTGAATAAAGGTTCTTTTAACTCATGACGGTTGGTCACTTCGCAATAGATAGGATTTTGTTCCCATTTATTATTGGTAATCAACCTATAAGGGTATCTACGAGGCACCACAAGCCAAGTATCATGGAGTTGCCACCCAATAAAATATTAAAAAAGTGAGTTCTTACCTCGTGAAGTCGTAACAAGAGATAGTTCGGACTTCACTCCTATTTATACCTTTAGTTAATGTTATATAAATGAGCTTATAAGTAATTTATTTTCTCTTTTCTCATACAAGATATTATGCTAGAAAAATGAAGCACACTCAAGCATATTGAAAAGCATGTATATGAAAAGTTGTAAAAGCATGGCATTGAAAGCATTCAATAATAAATGAATAAATATAAAGATAAAATCATACATAAATCAGGAAATTAATTGAGTTCATTTGGATGACGACATTTATTCTCGCATGCATATTTACACAAAAAGGCAAAGTTTCGAGTGTATTTTTTTATTAAAAAAAGGATAATGAGCCAATGCAGATTTGGAAATTGAATTATGTTAATTAATTTTAAGGTAAAAATTCATTTTGTATTAAAGAAATAAACCCTTAATTTACATGTTATTTTACGAGTAAAAATTGATATTTTTGCCCCTTTTACTATAGAAAAATTCCACTTAAACTTGAAAAAAAATCCTTTAGTGAGTTTTTAATTAAATGCTAAAAAAATCATTATTTGCAATAAACAAAAGAATTAAATCAATAATAATACACGAAAAAGGACATAAATAAATTGGGTTATCCATTGAATTGAAAACATTGGTTCTCCCATGCATATTTATAAAATTTTTTTGTGTGATTTTTGGAATAAAAAAAAAATTTGGTCCATTTTATTAGAACAAATCCAATTAATATATAGCAATCATTTTGCACGATCTTTAAGCGTGTGAAAAATCCTTTATTATTACATTTTTTGCATTAAACAAAGGGAAATAAAGGGAAAATTATACAGGCCCAAAATAATGAGTAAATAAGAAAATAAATTCTAAGCTAATTTACTCCGCCTTATTCTCCAAGTTGACTCAGAATGCATGATTCACATATGGTATGAAAAATTATATTAGTTAATAAGGAAATAAATCAAATAGAGGATAATTAAATACAACAATTAAATAAATTAATAAATAATAATAATAATAATAATAATAATAATAATAATAATAATAATAATAATAATAATTATCAAGGAATTAATTGAGTTCATTTGGATGAGAATATTTATTCTCGCATGCATATTTATACAAAAGGCAAAGTTTCGAGTGTATTTTTGATTAAAAAAAGGGATATTGAGCCAATGCAGCTTTGAAAATTGAATTGTGTTAATTAATTTTAAGGTAAAAATTCATGTTGTATTAAAGAAATAAACCCTTAATTTACATGTTATTTTACGAGTAAAAATCGATATTTTTGTCCCTTTTATTATAAAAAAATTTCACTTAAACTTATAAAAAATCCTTTAGTGAGTTTTTAATTAAATGCTCAAAAAAATCATTATTTGCAATAAACGAAAGAATTAAAGAAATAATAATACATGAAAAAAAGGACATAAATAAATTGGGTTATCCATTGAATTGGGAACATTGGTTCCCCCATGCATATTTATAAATTTTTTGTGTAATTTTTGGAATAAAATAAAATTTTGGTCCATTTTATTAGAACAAATCCAATTAATATATAGCAATCATTTTGCGTGATTTTTAAGCATGTGAAAAATCCTTTATTATTACATTTTTTGCATTAAACAAAGGGAAATAAAGGGAAAATTATACAGGCCCAAAATAATGAGTAAATAAGAAAATAAATTCTAAGCTAATTGAATCTGCCTTATTCTCCAAGTTGACTCAGAATGCGTGATTCACATATGGTATGAAAAAATATATTAGTTAATAAGGAAATAAATCAAATAGAGGATAATTAAAAAACAACAAATAAATAAATTAATAATAATAATAATAATAATAATAATAATAATAATAATTATTATTATTATTATTATTATTATTATTATTATTATTATTATTATTAACAATAATAAAAACATATGATTGAATTAAATAAATTAAACATTGCACAAACATGTAAGTAAACTATTTGATAATTAAATTGCAAATACTAATTAATTAGGCTAATAAAATAGACATAAATAAAATATCATTAAATAGTAAATTAATAGACAATATTATAAATTGAAAATGAAGTGATAAATTAACATAATTAATTGATTAGGCAAATACAAATACAAATATAAAAAAACGTAACTAATTAGACAATAATAAAACATATTACAAAAATAGTGGTAAAACAACAAATAAACTACAACACAATAAAATAATTAATTAACATAAAGTGATGTATATATTAAACAAAATAAAAGGAAAGATGCAGATGAAAGGAGGCAAAAAAATGAAAAAATGAAATGAATTAAAAGGAGTTAAAAACCTCACTTTCGATCAATCGACGGTAACTTTAAATTATTAAAGTAATTAAAAGGAAGGGATGTGAGCGGGAAATATATTAGAAATTAGATAAAAAAAAATAACAAGTTAACAAATATGCTAGCAATTAACAAATAAACAAATTAATAAACTAAACTAACATATTAATTAAAGAATTAACCAATTAATAATAGAACAATTAATAGATAATAGAACTAAACACTAATTGACAAGCAAATATTTAACAAATTAACATAATGAAATAATTAATGAATAGATTAAGATAATAAATTAAATAACAAACAAAATGATTAACAAATTAATATATTTAACTGTAACACCCTATTCCAGAAAATATACATAACCATCAGAACATAAGGTAACCTCAAACCAAAAATGATAAACAGCACTGCTAAATATAATATTTCACCAACACTTTTTAATTATTATAATACTCCGAAAATAATTGCATATATACATATAAAATTTCTAATAGTAACTCTGAAACCAAAGATGAAAGCTACACACTTCTAATCCTTCTCTTCAGTGCAAGGAGCCATTACAGCTATCAAACTAAGAATGAAGTCCATCCTGCCACCTACACGGATAAGAAATTCTTTGCTAAGCTATAAAGCTTAGTGGGGAAACAAAAATCTATGGATAATCTCATATGAAAACCATCACCTCAGGTCAACACCAAAAAAAAATTAAACCATAGACGTTTACACTAACCACATTAATAACAGATTCCATGCTTATAGAACTTCAGGTTTTAAGCAAACTTATCGGACTCCTAAAAGCATTATTTAATCTCTTAGTTAAAACCCATTGCTTGATCCAATAATTACCAATATATATATAAAAGTTAGGTTTACTTTTCAATAAATTATAGCTAGCATTACAGGTTATGCAAAATATATATGCTTATCACAATAATAATAGATATAAGGCTCACAATATTTAAGACTTGAGGTATAATCATCTAGCCCCAGAAAACCTTACAAATCACTTATTCTATGCATTAATTTAGCTTTGGTTAATCATAGTAACTCTAAAGTTTTATAAGCAATGTGCATAGAAATCGAAAGTGCTAGTTGCATATAGTAACCGTGAAAACTAAAGATAAGCTATAGTTATTTATGAAACAGTGTTATGCATAAATATTGCACGGACATCTTACATTTGCATGCCTAGGAAACATCCTAAAAGCATGATCATATCTATATACATAGGATAACGAATACCAAATCTATATGAAGAATTATGTCTCACAAAATATCATATTAATCCATATATCAGACCATGACTAAAAATAAGGTGATATGAAGATCACTTAAATAATTAGCATATGATTACATAAAGCATGCATTTAGCAATTTCAAAAACCACATGAGATCTCGTCTATATTGATAATTGATGCACTTGAACCATTACAACAGTACTAGAATTAGCCTGCCTAAGTTCTAGTTCCAAGGATGGATAATGGGAGCAATAGATACAATATGGTATCAATAATAGATACCCGGATGTATCAATAATATATATCGGGATACATCGAACGATAGATCCAAACGGGGTCGAACAATAGTTTCATCAATGAATGAACGATAAATCCAAATGGGGTTGACAATAGCAGCCGCAACGATATCCCTTTATGTATGCCTATCTAATCCACAACTGAACTAAAATCCGCAGGCTAAATAATATTCATGAACACTTTTAGGTTAACATCATTGTTCTTTCATCGTGCAATATTGGCTTAAAGCTACAAAAGACAAGGATGCATATCGCAGAGCGTCTAGTTGTATCATTGTTCCTCAACCCATATCACATGTATTTGCATAATTCTACAAAATGATAATAAATCATAGCATTTAAGCCAATTGATTCATTTCATCAACAATAACAATTTGTATGATTCTTTTAAGACAATATGAGAGTATAGAATTCAAGCAAAGTAACTTCTATTTCCATTATCGTTCAATCAAGATATATGTCACCATAGATCAATAAATAAGTTTTTATAATGCTTATGCATATATCAATATTCTGTAATCTAGATAACTTACATACATTAAAGTGCAAGCACTTAATACTTGAAATCCTTATAGAGTTATATACATGTCTATACATATGTATAAATGCAACCCTGAACATGGCAATATACACTTACACTACTCATGCTTGCTTATACACTGAGTCTTGATACTTACCAGAGCGTAGTCATAATGACATATTTTGCATTTTACCATGGGTAGCTTCTATACATCCTCGTAGTTACTCATATCAATACGATGTCATGAGAAATAATGCCTAGGCATATATAATCTATGTAATACAATCAACGAGGTTATTCCCATTTTATGATAACAACTTATTCATGTCTTAACGCCTTAGGTTACTTTTATAGTCTATTAGATCATAGATAAACAATTACATATTCTAACATGATCATATATGTATTAATCATCAACACAAATACTTGTAAGAATATGTTTTTACATAATAAGATATAAAGCATGAGCAAATAAGTAAACATGTTCTTTTACATGAAAGGCTAATCATTAAGCTCCATCATGCACCGTAATGTTACAAAACTCCTATAGGTTTTATTAATATAAAACTTCTAGCTCCTTCATTAAATATGTTTATATATAGATGAATTATCCATTTAGGTGCACATTTAATATCCACAATATTAGAGGTTTGATGTAATTGCATTGTAATTCAACCTACTCATTCATATGATTGTAAGTACATGGCATTTCAAATTCCAGCAATACCTCATCCTATAGTTATACCATTATAAACTTTAGATTTTGAGAGAATTTAATTATTTTATTTAGACCATAATAAATCAAATAGTATAACAACCACTAGTACTTATAACCAATACTTATCCAAATTATAAGAGTTATCGTAAAGTCAATACTAGTTTAATTCATACCGATTATGTGACTTTTCTTAATAAATGACTAAATTATATGATATCATGTTCCATACTTTAGGTGAGTGATTTATTGATTGGGTGAGTGATAGTGAAAGCTTAGAAGGGCGGAGGAAGCACTCAATTAAGTGAGGCTTAACTATTTCAAAAATATGGTAAAGAGAGGGTAGAGAGGTGTCACCCGGCTGAGTGACCAAACCCACTCAGGAGAGTGAGCAAGTGCTCAAGAGAGTGAGTGATTCAATCGAGTAAGTGCTATTCTAATAAGGTTAATGGGCATTTAACTTAAAAGAGTGAGCATTTCACTCAGTCAAGTGATGCTAGGCTACCAAATGAAATCGTAATCTACAGTCCTTCTATACAACCCAAAAATTCAGCATAAATCCCATAAATGCATATCAGACTTCACACAAAAAATTCCCAAATGACTTTACAATAAGTTAAACATAGTGTTGATAGCAAAATAGATCAATATACTGATAGAACAATCCTATGATTACTTCAAGTTAACTATTTGTAATTTTCTTCAACTCATGAATATATTATTTCGGCAAATCCTTTAGCCTTGAATCATCTTGTTTAAAAGAATAAACTTCAAATCAACCCACCATAAGAGGTTTAATAAGCTAACCATTTGTTATTTTAGCTCTAAAGTCTTTAATGCCATTAAAGAAGACACATGCAAGATGAGGAATAGAAAGGTAACCATACCTTTTATTAAAACCTTAATCCTCCTTCCAAACTCTAGATCCAACTCTTTTACTTTGATTTCTTCCTTACCTTTCACATAATGGTTAATAAACATAGTCTCTTTAATTCCCCCAATCAAAGAAATAAAATACAAGAAAGAAGAGAAAGAAGATTGCAAGAGAGGAGGAAACATTACCCTTAAGGTCACCATGTCCTCAACCTTAGGCTAGGCACTTCTTCAACCCATAACTAGAGAGAGAAAGAGAATGAGAGAGAGAGAGAGAGAGAGAGAATGAAAAAAGTTGGATCTCCTTTTTTTTTCTCCTTACTGATCTCTACCTCTCATCCAATTAGTCCCTTTTTTCCAAAAAAACTTTAAAGGAAAAGATAGTGGGTTAAATATCTCATTAGTTAATTTTTAAAATTTCCCTTATTCAATTTAAATGCCATTAAATTATAATTCATTTAACCCCAAAACTTCTAATTTAATCCAATTACATCTATTTCTTTAATTATAATTTAACCATACTTATTCATATACATACCACAATTACCAAAATACACCTTATAGGACTCTTACTTCAATACTGCAAATAAAAATGACATCACCTTTTTTTAATGATAATCGTTATTAATTTCCTATAATCTATTTAGGGCTAGGGTTGGGGTCTCACAAATCTCTACCCCTTAAAGAATTTTATCCTCAAAATTCAAATCGATAATATGTAGTATCATCGATATCAACTTTACAAACTATGCTTTAACTTTAAACAACTATAACCATAATTTTTATATAACCATAAATAAACTCATCGATCTATAACAATAATACCTTTCATTAGTATCCAGTTACTCTTATGTTCATTATATTTCTTGTCATTTTTCCTTTTCAACTGGGGCCTGAAACATGATATGATGTTATTCATGTATTATTAAATGATAGGGGATATTATGCAATTCATGGATGATTTTATGTATGCAATAGAATACAAATGTATATTCTCATATACTGTACATATTCTGTCTCATCCCCGATACATTGAAATATGTCTAATTGCCCATACTGATTAGGAAATCTCGGACAGATATATATATAAAGCATCTTAATCAACCTTAATATGCCATCATAACAATACCAAATATTGAGAACCATCTCACTATGATAGAGCAATAATCTTTCCATATACTCCAATAAAGACAAAACTACAGGTCAACTCCCTATAGCAAATTATCCCATATTCAAGCTATAACAACATAGAACATTGATAGCTGCTTTCGGCTAATCCATCAATACTTCCAAGAAACTAATTCCTAGCTCTTATTGCCTAGAAAAGGATAAACCTAGGCACTCTGATACCACTAATTGTAACACCCTAATCCAAAAAATATACATAACCATCAGAACATAAGGTAACATTAAGCCCAAAATGATAAACAACACTGCTAAAGATAATACTACACCAACACTTTTTAACTATTACAATACTCTGAAAATAATTACACATATACATATAAAATTTCCAACAATAACTTTGAAACCAAAGATGAGAGCTACACACTTTTAATCCTTCTCTTCTGTGCAGGGAGCCACTGCAGCTATCAAACAAAGAATGAAGTCAATCCTACCACCTACATGGATAAGAAAACTCCTGTTAAGCTATAAAAATTAGTAGGAAAACAAAAATCTATGAATAATTTCATACGAAAACCAACACATCAGGTAAGCACACAAAAAATGTCACCATAGATGTGTACATTAACCACATTAATAACAAATTCCATGCTTGTAGAACTTCAGGTTTTAAGTAAACTCATCTGACTCCTAAAAGCATTATTTAATCTCTTAGTTAAAGCCTGTTACTTGATCCAATAATTAGCAATATATATAATCAGGTTTACTTTTTAATAAATTATAACAAGCATTATAGGTTATTCAAAATATATATGTTTATCACAATAACAGTAGATATAAGGCTCAAAATATTTAAGGTTTGAGTTAAATTCATCTAGCCTCAAAAAACCTTACAAATCACTTATTCTATGCATATAATTTAGCTTTGGTTAACCATAGTAAATCTTAAGTTTTATAAGCAATGTGCGTAGAAATCGAAAGTGCTAGTTGTGTATGATAACCATGAAAACTAGAGATAAGCTGTAGCTATTCATGAAAACACTGTTATGCATAAATCTTGCATGGAAATCTTACATTTGCATGCCTAGGAAACATTCTGAATGCTGATCGTATCTATATACATAGGATAACGAATACCAAATCTATATGAAGAATTATATCTCACACAATATAATGTTAATCCATATATCAAACAGTGATTAACAAAAAGGTGATATGAAGACACTTAAATAATTAGCATATGATTACATAAAACATGCATTTAGCAACATAAATACTGGATACGACTACTAACATGCATAATATTATTGGCATACTTTTATCGATTTCAAAAACACATGAGATCTCTTATCTATATTGATAATTAATGCACTTTAACCATTACAATAGTACTGGAATTAGCCTATCTAAGTTCTACTTCCAAGGGTGGATAACAATAGCAACAGATACCAAATGGTATCAATAATAGATACCCGAAGGTATCAACAATATATATCTGAAGATATCGAATGATAGATGTAAACGGGGCCAAGCAATAGTTCCATCAGGGAGTGAACAATAGACCCAAATGGGGTCGACAATAGCAACAGCAATGATATCCCTTTAGGCATGCCTATCTAATCCATAATTGAACTAAGACGCGCAGCCTAATTAATATCCATGAACATTTTTAGGTTATCATCATTATTCTTTTATGGAGCAATATGGCTTAAAGCCATGATAGTCAAGGGAGCATATCGCATAAGCATCTAGTTGTATTAATGTTCCTCAACCAATATCACATGTATTTACATAATTTTGCAAAATGATAATAAAGCATTTCATTTGAGCCAATTGATCTATTTCATCAATAATAACAATTTGTATGATTCTTATAAGACAATATGAGAGTATAACATTCAAACAAAGTAACCCTTATTTCCATTATCGGCCAATCAGGGTATATGCGACCATAGATCAATAAACAAGCTTTTATAATGCTTATGCATATATCAATATTTTGTAAACTCAAAAACTTACATATACTAAAGTGCAAGCACTCAATACTTAAAATCCTTATAGAGTTGTAAACATGTATATACATATGTATAAACATAACCCTAAACATGGCAATGTAGACTTACACTATTCATGCTTTCTTATGCACTAATTTAGGATACTCACCAGAGCATAGTCACATTAACTATAGGGTATTGAACTTTACTCAACTCATTGTTAGTTCACAATGACGTACCTTTGCATTTTACCATGGGTAGCTTCTATACATCATCGTAGTTGCTCATATCAATATATTGTCATGTGAAATAATATCTAGGCATATATAATCAATATAATAAATTAATGGGGTTATTCTCATTTCATAATAGCAACGTATTCTTGTCTTAATGTCTTAGTTTATTTTTATAGTCTATTAGATCATAGATAATCAGTTACATGTTCTAACATGATCATATATGTATCAATCATCAACACAAATACTTGTAAGCATATGCTTTTATGTAATAAGATGTATAACATGATCAAGTAAGTAAACATGTTCTTTTACATAAAGGTTAATCATTAAACTCCATCATGCTTTGCAGTGTAACAAAACTCTTATAGGTTTTATTAATCTAAAACTTCTAGCTCCTTCATTAAATATATATATATATAGAAGAATTATACATATAAATGCCTATGCAATAATGACAATATTTCAGGTTTGATGTAATTACATTGTAATTCAACCTACTCATTCATATGATTGTAAGTACATGGCATTTTAAATTCCAGCAATACCTTATCCTATAGTTATACCATTCTAAACTTTAGCATTTGTGAGAATTTAATTATTCTATTTAGACTATAATAAATCAAATATTATAACAACCACCAGTGTTGTTAACCAATACTTATCCAAATTACAGAAGCTATAGTAAAGTCAATACTAGCTTAATTCATACCAATTACGTTACTTTTCTTAATAAAGGACTAAATTATATGATATTGCGTTCCGTACTTTAGGTGAGTGACTTATTGTTTGGGTGAGTGACAGTGAAAGCTTAGATGGGTGGAGGAAGCACTCGATTGAGTGAGGCTTAACTATTTCAAAAACAAGGCGAAGAGAGGACACCAAACCCACTCAAGAGAGTGAGCAAGTGCTCAGGAGAGTAAGTGATTCAATCAGGTGATTGCTATTCTATTTGGGAGAGTAGGAATTTCATTCGAAAGAGTTAGCACTTCACTCAACTGAGTGATGCTAGGCTACCAAATGAAATTGTAATCTACATTCCTTCTATATAACCAAAAAATTCAACATTAATCCCATACATGCATATCAGGTTCCACATAGAAAATTCCCAAATGAATTTATAATAAGTTAAACCCAGTGTTGACAATAAAATAGATCAATATACCTATAGAACAATCTTATGATTTCTTCAAGTAAACTATCTATAATTTTCTTTAACTCATGAATCTATTTAATTTGGCAAATCCTTTAGCATTGAATCATCCTGTTTAAAAAAGATAAACTTTTAAATCAACCCACCATAAGAGGTTAAATAAGCTAATCATCTGTTATTTTAGCTCTAACATCTTTAAACCTATTAAAGAAGATACATGCAAGATGAGGAATAAAAAGGTTCTCATACCTTGTATTAAAGCCTTAATCCTCCTTCCAAACTCTAGATCAAACTCTTTTACTTTGATTTCTTCCTTCTTTTACACATAATAGTTATCAAACATAGTCTATTTAATTTCCCCAATGAAAGAAATCAAATTCAAGAAAGAAGAGAAGGAAGATTGCAAGAGAGGAGAAAACATTACCCTTAAGATCACCATCTCCTCAATCTTAAGCTGGCACTTCTCCAGCTCGTAACTAAAGAGAGAGAAAAAGAAAGTGAGAGAGAAAAAATGAAAGAAGTTAGATCTCCTTTTTTCTTTCGCCTTGCTGATCTCCAGCCCGTAACTAAAGAGAGAGAAAAAGAAAGATTGGAACTAACACAATAGATTTATAGGATTTTGATACTAAAAAATATTGCTTTCAATGTTGGTTCCATAAAAAAACAAGAATTTGGTGATCTATGGCTTTTTCCAATTTTTTTTACATTGTTTTTCATTTTTTTATTATCTTTTTTGAGCTGCAGTGGGAAGAAGAAGAAGAAGAAGAAGAAGAAGAAGAAGAAGGAAAAGAAGAAGAAGAATAAGAAGAATAAGAAAGAAGAGAGAGAGAAAGAATATAGAATATAGCCCCTTTGTGGCCAAAACATCCTTTTTTTTGGAACATCATCCCCCTTCCCAATTAGATTGGGATAAAATTTAGATTCTTTTCCTTTATTTTCATGTCTAGAATGCATTCTGGAGTGAGTCATGGTCTTGAATTGTAAGCCAAGGTGTGACTCATAAGCGAGTCATGACCTTAACTCATGAGTTAAGGATGTGACTCACGCTTTGAGTCACGCCCAGTTCTTAGCCAACTGACCCCTAATCCAAAATGTTTCCCAATTTTTAGGCTAAACAATTCCATATTTTTTACAATATGCCTTTTAGGAATTTGTTCTCTTATGTCTTAGATTTTCAATAAATCTAGAATCACTCAATTTGGATTTGTAGATTGGGATTTATTGACAAAATACTGACAAATGCTCCTAAGAAATATTTAGGGACTTAATTAATATTTTGACTTTGAAAAAATACTAGGAATAATGGGTTCAGAATTAGGTCATACTCTCTTTATGAAATATGTTTTGAAATATTTTATCAAAACTAGATTCACCTCAAAAAGAGCTCTACGAAGGGAGTTATGCCCAAATTACTACAGATTGGTGCATGTCAAAGATAGATTCAGGTCAATTATGTTAAAGCCTAATTTTGAGAATTTTATGGGCTTAACTGGATTTATGTTTATCATAAAAGTTGTAGTTATATGTTTTCAAATTCAAATGTATTTGGAATCATCTAATTTTGAGGTTTGTAGGCTGAGATAAAGTTGTAACACTCAAAACTACTTTAAGTTTTCGAAACCAATTTCCTCATTTTGCCCTTTTTGAAAGAGATAAATAGGCGGAGCCTGGAAAAAATTTATTTTGAAAATATTAAAAAGCCTATGGAAAGCCTAGCACTTTTGTTTCTTTTATATTTATGAAAAAGTGCTTTCTCATTAGGTAACTTTGATCAGGAGCCAACTCAGAACCTAGTATTTATAGTTACCCCTAACTTTGGGAAAGTTAGTGCACTAGTGCCTAAGGTAGCCAAAGTTCAGAGAAAATAGATAGAGATGCATACTTGAGGTGGGTAGCTCATGGCTTCTATTGCCCAAAGAACTTATTATTATACTTTTAAGTAGAAAGCCACTGAAGTTACAAAAGTCAAAGCAGAGATTGCAAACATTAAACAAAATCTCAACAAAACCTCTAACCTTATCCCTCCTACCATATATTTCCCTCTGTATAATCTAACTTTTACCCTATATACACACTAACCTTTTATCTAAGCTCCACCTTATTATAAACCCTCTCAACCAGATCTTAACAATTTAGGCTATTCTCATGAACTTTTCATATAGCAAAAATTTTGTAACCAGCCTAAAAGATCTGCTGATCCAACCCCTATCATTCCTCATCCTTCTACCCAACCTATTCCATCTACCTCTACCTCTCAGTCAACCACTCTTATCTCTATTGACCTTAAATAAACAGGAGTCCAAATTTCTGAACCTCCTCCTTCTACCCATATGATTCAACCATCATATTCTCTCAATCTTCTAATTGATACCCTTAAACAAAAAGGTTTGAAGTTTGTTCTTACTATTTCCTCTGCCACTGTTCCTCCTGACCTTTCTTTTTCATTATATTCTAACTTCTTAAAAGATGATCCTGATCTAAAACATTTTCCAATCTTTATGGTTGATCCCACTGAAGAAGGCATAACTACTCATCCACCACTAACCTAACCATATTACACCGATGCTCCCAAGGATGATGATTTTGATGATGAAGCGGTTGACAATAGACCTATGCCTCATAAACCTTCCACTGGTCCATGGTTTCAGTTTGAAGATATCCTTTGCCATAAATGGAGAGATCGTCTTCAAGAATTTTATGCTTGGCTTAAACTTCAAACCCGATGTCGTGGAGCTCCTAATCTTAAAAAAGTCTTTGTTAAATTCACTTCATATTTTACTAGTAAACTTTGTGATTGGTTTGTTAACCTGGATGAATACTTTAAATTATAATTTCTTCATAGTGACTCTCTTGCTTATGTTCTCTAGAGAATCTATCTTAAATTTCTTGGAACTATTGTTGATTTTGAATAAGCCAGTTGTGCTAATTATTTTCGAATGAAATGTTTTTCTCTTCTCCAAGAGTATATTGACAAACATTAAAAATGCATATCCAAAGTGTTTTACATGCTCAATGCTGCTAATGATTTTAAGCTAAAGTAAGGGTTTTTATCTTCTATTCAAGAATAGTTATCCAATAGTATGATCCTATTGATACGAGAACAGGGTATTCAACTCAGTTTCTTGAATCTTGGACAAATCTACCAAAAAATTCTCATGGCTTTTGATTGACTTTTCACTTCGTAGAAGTTAATTAAAAAAACTCATCAAAAAGTAAAGGATCCATAGTTGAAAGCTACTTGTAGATGTCCTGATTTGGAAATTCAATGTTTTCCCAAAAAGGATTGTTCTTGTAAACCATTCAAATATTGTAAGTTCTTCAAGAAGTCTCAGCATATGTTTCCTCACAGATGAGGTCGATTCGGGAAAAATATTCGATTCTTTTCAACCCAAAGGATATCGATTTTATGTTTGTGGTTAAAAAAGACATTTTGCTAAAGCTTGTCCTAACAAGAGATGCTCACAATGACTCATTCAACAAATTCAACAAACTTCTCTTGTCAATCTTCCAGATGATGATATTGAATCCCTATTTTGATCTCAAATCAAACTCTGATGATGACTTGCCTAATGAAGATGTTTTAACTTATATAACTATCCTTAATGCTATTCCAGTTGCTACAGATTCTACCACTAACCCTCACCATCTCTTTCCCTCTAATCCTATTCCCTTAGTCCTTGCTCACATTTTTACTAATAAATTTTCCAATCCTATTCTTAGCATTGCCTTTATTGATACTGGTGCCCATAATACCATTCTCAATCCCTAAATCCTTCTTCTTGAGTTATGGAAACCTTTTACTTTACATTTTCAAGCTGTTAATCAATGTATCCTCACAATTAAACTCAAAACAAAACATCCCATTAAAATCCAACTATATCCTGATTGTTATGTTTGGGTTCATACTTTTGGTTCTGATCTTTCTAGTAAAGATCTCATTATTGGCTTTAGTGCATTATTCTAATTACCAAATCTACATGTTCAACCTATTGGCCTTTATTTCAAAAAATAGTTTCTCTTATATATCACCCAACAAACTTTGTTTACAATTCAAAATCTTAACCCTTTCTATAGCCAACAAACCTAACTAGAAACCTATTATTGTGCAACCTCTCATTCTGATTTTCTCACTAAACACTCCTTACCCTTATGGACCCGACCTAAATTTTTCATTAGCCTACCCTTCAAAAAATTTGAAGATATAAACCCCAACAAAGCTACCCATCCTAGAATGCCTCCCGTAGACTTTACCTTAGCCCAAAAAGTATGTGCTCAATTACAAGCCCAAAAACTCGTTGAGCCTATAAAGTCAGATTGGGCTTGTCAAGCATTTTATGTCAATAAACATTCTGACCAAGTTCGTGGATGAAAATGCCTTGTCATTGACTACACCCATCTCAACCCATTTTTCAAGGACGACAAATATATGTTACCTAAATTTTGCTCACTATTTCCCTTCATTCATAATGCTCGAATCATTTCAAAATATGATCTTAAAGCTGGTTTTTGGCAATTAGGTATAAATTCCCTTAATCATCCTAAAATAGTCTTTTATATACCAAACTTCCATTACCAATGAACTGTCATGCCCTTTGATCTTAAAATTGCCCCTTCCATTTTCTAACAAGCTATGATTCGTATCTATGAACCATTGCTACACCATGCCCTGATCTACATTGATGATATCCTATTATATTCTCCTAATGTCTCTTCCCATCAAAAGCATCTCCAATAGTTTATCGACATTACTCGAGATCGTAGAATTATGTTATCCCCCACTAAAATGATTCTTGCAAAAAAAACTAATTTTCTTGGCATGTATTTTCTTAATGGCATGTATCAATCACAACCTTGCTTAGCCTCTAAAATTTTCAAATTCCTTGATAGCCATCTGTCCCTTAAACAAGTTCAATAGTTCCTTGGCATTGCCAATTATGTCCAAAAATTCATCTCCCATTATAGTTTTTTAGCCAAACCTCTTTATCAACTTTTGAAAAAAGAATCCTCCACCTTGGTCTGCCACTCACACCTACTCAATCCAAAAAATTAAAGCAGTCACTTAGAATTTGCCACCTCTTCATATTCCCTCTACTAGCAAAAGGATTTTCCAGACAGATACAAGTGATGAGTGCTAGGGTGCTATCTTTTTCAAAGAAATCAACAATGCTAGACACATTTGTGGTTATGCTAGCAGATAATTCAAAGACTCTGAATGCTACTATCACTCTATTTTCAAAGAAACCTTAGCTGTAAAGTATGGAATTAAATAATTTAAATTTCATCTGATTAGACATCGCTTCACTATTGTTATGGACTATTCATCTTTCCCGAAAATGCTTTCCTTTAAAGGTAAAACTATTCTACATCAGCAACTTCCCAGATGGGTTTATCGGTTTAGTTAATAAAACTTTAATGTTAAACATATAAAATCCAGGAAAAAATTCCTTCCATATCATCTTTCCAGACCTCCTAAACCTCCTAAGCTAATCACTCAACTTTCTACTCTTCCTCTCATCTTTGTTATAGACCATTTGAAACCTATTCCTAATTCTTGAAAAAACCTAAATCCCTTCCTTTACTGTCCTTCAACAAAGAAAGAATCCTCACCGCCCAATTGTCCTCTCACTGATCCTATAACCATTAAACTCTTTACTACCCATCATTTGTTCCATTACCTCCATCTCTTTTCCATTAAGAGAAATGTTCCACTTACTGAACACTTCTTTCATATAGATCAACCTTGGTCTATTTTATTTCAATACAATCAAAGCTTTCCTTTTTTACCTCTATCTTTTTTCCATCAAAAGAAATGTTTACATGTGGATATTGATAGAGGATGTCATTTTACTTGAGGCTGCAATTGCAAATTCAATTTGTCTATGCTTCAGGAGGTTAGTAATCATTACACCCTTCTTATTAAATCAATTAGATCACATGCATCCTGACGAATTTCTATTTTTTTGCTACATTTATTTTAATTTTTCCTATTGAAATCCAATATAAAAGAGACTTTGGAATTTATTTGTTTACTCTAAAAATACTTTAGATTTAGTTGGTTTACTCCGAAGAGACTTTGGATTTGGTTGGTTTGGGTGGTTTACTATCAACTTGGTGTGTAATGCCCTAAAATTTGAGTCGGCTAATAATAACTCTGAATTTGTAATTAGTGCTTTTGATATAAATTGTAAGGTTAAAATTTATAAAAATGAGTTTATTATGGGTATTATTTTTTTATTTTAAATTGATGATTTTTAAATAAATATATGTTAACAACTAACAAGATATTGATACAAATAAATTAATATATGAGAGGGAAATAATATTAACAACAAAAACAATAACAAGATTAAGGGAAGATAAGAAATTTCTAAAGTCCCTAGAATTTCTAAAGGAAATAGTATTGCCATAAAAATTTACTAAATGAGGTAATAATAAAACAAAAAGGGAAATAAAAAAGGAGAAGGAAGGGAAATCAAAAAAAGGGGGGAAGAGAGTATGGAAAGGGCACTGCCACTAATCACTGGCATCCTCACCGGTGATTCCTTAGCCGCCACTATCTCTCACTGCCAACCACTAATGCATCACTGCTCCACCCACAAGCAATGGCATCATAACTCCACCTTCCTCCTTTTTCTCCTTTTAATCGAAGACTTTTTCCCTTCCTTCCGGTGATACCCCAACAGTGAGACAATCACTTCAATGTCCATCACTCCTCGCCACTTATCATCCACGGATAGATCGAATTTATGGTTGACATGGTCTTCCACCTCAATATTTAGCCAAGGATGATGGTAGTTAAGCATGTGGCAACCTGCAGTGGAACCCTAGAGCTTTGACCTCTATGGTGACAACATTGGTACATCTTTGCCAAAGCTCTAGTGACCAATTTGGTGAGTACAATGTCGAGAAAAATTGAAGGAAAATGCAACAATTTGACACTAATTAGTATTTGACTGCCAAATTTACTTTCATAAAATTTGATTTAAATTAATTCTGAATTTATTAGGTATTTTTATCTTTTTAAAACCAAATGATAGGCTCTTTTGTGTTTTAATTTTGTAGTATATTGGTTGACACTTTAAAGGTGTTTGATTCATTTCTCAAATATTGATACATGATTTTATGAAAGGCATGAAAACGTATATGTTTTATGCATCAAAGGACTTTTAATGATTTTAAATAAATAAAACTAAAATTTAAGTATGTTAAATTTGTTACAGTATGATATGTGCGTAAGCTTGTAGCTATAACATTAGGTAAATAGCTGTTATAAATTGCTTAAATTGATCAATTATAAATAAGAATTTACAAAATTGATTTATGATACTGTCTAAGTGAAAATAGTTTAAGCTAAGTAGGTTGTACTGATATTAGAATTAAATTTTCTATCCAGTTAAACATTTAACATGCATTTACATGCTTGGACCAAAATTCTATTGATTTTAGCTTTACTGGTTATGGCCTTAGGAACTTAAGCATTTGGTTAAATTCTATTCCTAAAACTAGTGAAGTTTTATGCATAATTTTGGACTTTTCCTCATATTAGTAAATATATACATATCTAAATTTAGGAATCTAGCAAGAATTATATTTTGAGGTAAATGTGTGTTATAATTAAGACTTTGATGGTAAATGAGTTGCCACAAGTATGTATGAAGGTGTATACATGTGTATACGTAATTTGAATTCTTGATTGGTAATAAATGTTTTGGGTTTTTGATTGGTAAAATCTCCTTATTGCTAAGTTAGGTGTATTGGATTAAAGATTGAAATTTTTTTCATATATATATATATATATATATATATATATATATATATATTGGACATCTAATATGTTTGATATGTTTAAGATAAAATAAGAAGCTAATCAAGATATAGAACCATGAATATATTTATATAAATAGTTAGATTTAAGAAATACCTTGTATAATTTAAATGGAAAACATAGAAAATTTTTTATATATATGTTTGCTGACTGGTTAACCGTGTGCTTTTAATTTTAAAGAAACAAATTAGCTTAAGTTTTTTAAGCTAATAGACCATAAGGTTTAGTTAGTTAAACTTTATTTTAGCAAGCTATTTTATATCATTTACATAAATTATGAGGTTTAAAAGACTTTATTATTCTAATTGTAAGAACATGATTCTTCTTGGCTTGCTAATATTCTGTTATTTCAAATTATTCTTTTAGAGTTGTGATTATAACAAATAAACGTATCTTATAAAGTACATAAATAAATATATATATTTAGAATTTAAATTGATTGGTCTCTTGATGATGACTGTGTGAACTAGGATAATTTACATAATCAATGCATGATTAGTGTATAAATATGATTAAGAATTTTTGTGTATAACTTGAACAATGTGACTAATGAGAAATCCATAAATTGAATGATAAATTAAGTTGGAAAAATGACAAGTGGAGCATTATGATGCCCATGACAGCAAATAACATTGTTATGAAACAGAGAAGCAAGAATGAAATTGTTAGTAAATATATACATATCTAAATTATAGGCCATTGATGATGTCATCTTCCATTAAAAGTCCCATACAAGCCTCGTAAAAAGGGATTTTAGGGACTTGGGAGTTGGCCATTTTTAACAAGAAAAAGAAGAAACATTTCCCTCTCTAAAATCTATATTTCTCCTACTTCTCTCTTCTCTCTCTAAAATCTATAATTTCATTTCTCCCTCCTTTATTTTGAAATTTGGCCCCTTCACCCAAGAATATCCTTTCATTTCCATTATGATGCATGTGTTCAAGGTTGGATTAAAGATGTTTTCAAGGATATAAGCTAGCAAAAAGAGTGGAAGAAGAAGAAATGGAGGAAAAGAGGATTTGATGGCAGATTTGGTATTACATGTAAGCTTTGGAACTCTACTCTTTTTGCTTGTGGTTGTAATGTGTGGAAATGTGGATAAAATGTGTAATGGATGCATTTTGAGTTAGTGATATAGTTATAGAGATGAGATCTAAAGATTTATACCTTGCATGTGTTTATTTAATGAAGACTAAAGAAGTAAAATTGGTAAAGTCTTAATTGGAAGATTGTTTGAAGTGATGTTAAGATAAATTAGTGATGATAAGGATGTATGAATCTATAATTGATAAGGAATTTCTTGGGAAACATCATTTTCAAAGTTTAAATCTATATGCATGTCTATTTTACAATTCTGGTCATCAATTCACTTGACCTAACAATACTTTTTTACTTATATCTCAAGATATAGAGTAGCAAATTGTAGTTGGAATAGAAACTAGACACCATACTTAGATTTCATATAAAGAAATGAATTCTAAATATATCTCTAAATTGGTCATATTTTGGCTTGAAAATTAGATATACCTGCTACCCTATTAATGGGAATAGCTTGTAGTGTTTCTTGAATATCTCACAATTTAGAGGTGATAATCAGATAATTTTTTTTGTTTTAGAAACTAAAAATGTAGAGAAATAAGTTAGTAGAAGACCATATTTCCTAAAAATGTCATTTAGTATGTCTAAATTAATGTGCAAGTTAGACACTAGAATCTATCGGTCGAATTTCATGAGCAAAGGGATGAGTTCCTTGGTTGAGATGTTTTGTAATGCACCTTCTGTCATGCTCGAAACTACAATCGCTATCATGATAAAACATGCTTCCTTTTTTCCCCAATGAGCTCCTACATGATATCCAAAACACATATGCTTGACCTTTGGATGTTGTAAGGCTCTTAGGCTATAATTTAATGATTTTAGAGTGATTTAATAAAGAGAATTAGTTATGTAATGCTCTATAAATTTAGAAAAGATGCTAAATCTATAGAGTAAAGATATCCATGAAACCAAAATAACATGTTTATATGACTATGATTGTCTATATGAAATAGTATATGAATGCTTAAATGCCTATGCCATCATATTGTATTATAACTATAAGATATTATAGAATTACTATGTTTACAAGTGTTGTACAAACATGCAATGGTATTATATATGTGTGTGTGTGTGTGTGTGTGTGTAGATATACAATTGTAAAATGATAATACACTTACATAATGTGTCCATATAATTATAGTTATGATGAAATTATCATATGAAGATGATAGTAAAGGATGTGTGTGCAGACATGATTATACAAACATGCTATTAAATGGTTTTAATCGTATAGTATACTTCAAAGGTAAATATGTTACAGACATGTACATAGATATCATTTGATTAAAGAAACTCAATATAGTATGATGATAAGTATCATTATCATATACATATGAAAGATTTACATGCCCTTGAACTGATTACAAGTACGAAATACGTGACACCCTAAAGGATGCACATAAGGCTTATCAATTATCTATAAGGTACATACATAACATGCATAGAGATCCTAGGCTTCCTCATGCAAGGAAATCATGTTCATGGCAATCACAAACCATTCATCCATAGACACATGGATAAACTCATGCAAAAAAGTAACTTAATTCAATTTACAATCCTCCAATATAATTATATCTGATCATATATTATAAAAATGTAGGACTATACAAAAGAATTATCTAAAAATATCCTACATCAAAATCTTGACCAACTCTTGTTGGCCTCCTAATGCAGAACTAAGTCCCTAAGTAACCTCTATTGGCCTCCTAATGTAGAACTAAGTCCCTAAGTAACCTCTAACTATAGAAAATATCCCGTGCTAAGATATAAAGTTTAATGGGGAAAGTATGATTAATATGTATGACTACTCATAGCAATCATTAATAAAATTTTCACACAAGCATCACATTATTAAAATATCATTATAATAATTGCAAAATGTCGAAATAATTCATAGCCAAGAGAAATTGAAGATCAACCAATATAATAAACCCGTCCATGGTGGATACACTGAATAAGTGAAATAATCGGTATATTTCACTTTTACGAACCTTTTTTTAACCTTTAATAGCCTGCCTAAGTATTAGTTTAAAGGGTGGATAATGAAAGCAATCGATACTTGAAGGGATTAGCAATAGATATCCGAAGATATCGAATAATAAACCCAAATGGGGTCTAGCAATAGTTCCATTAAGGAACGAACAATAAATCCAAACGGGGTCGACAATAGCAGCTGTAACAATATCCCTCTAGGCATACCTATATAATCCACATCTAAACTAAGACCTGCAGGCTTAATAATATCCAAAAACATTTTTGACTTAGAATAATTATCTTTACTTGATACAATATTGGCTTAAAGCCACCATGTACAATAATACATATTACATGTTCATATACTTGCATCAATATTCAATAACTCATATCATTACACTTGTATGCTAAAGTATAATAGCAATAAGGTATAGCATTTAAGTTAAATAATCTCTATTATCATAGTTAGTAAGTCATGTAATCCTCATAAGGCGATATATGAGAGAGTCTAGCAATTAGCCAAGTAACTTACATCCACAGAGCAACATGCTACCAACTCTATTGCACAGTCATTTTTTTGCATGCCCTTATCATATACAGAGTTATTGAACTTACTTATAATTAAACAATATGGTACATCATGAAATCATATGCCAAGGCAATGTAATTAAAAGCATTGATAACAATTATACTTATAAAGACTTAAGAAAGTTGCAATAACGCTCACCTAATCAATCTCCAATAACTTTACCTTGATAGTTGCAATTAAAACATGCAATAGATAATTCACAAAATGTATCATAGGTGAAAGCTCATTTATTTTTTAATGTGCGCTGATTTAATTGAGGTAAAGGTTAGTTTTACTTAAGGTTTTTGTTGGTGCAACATAATGTGAGATTTCGAAGTAAGGAGGGAATACAGGGGGTATCACTCAATGGAGTGAAGTGAGTGCTCGGTGGAGTGGTGATGCACTTATAAACACTGTGAACCCGATTCCTGCAACTTTACAATCTTAACTCATTTCCAGCTATCAATAATTGGTTTCCTATAATGCTCATTATACCATTAAACCGTATTATCTCTATCACTAATTGCAAGATAACTTAGCTAAATCCATTCCTCTCAAATGGGGATTTACATGGGTTAGAGATCACAAACATGCACTGTTCATAAAGGATCTAAATCTCCTAGATTCAGCTACTGTATAGACTACTTTAAAATGGATACAACTACATGGAGTGTGTAATCAAGCAAGAATTCTCATACCTTTTACTGAGATTCCTTCACCCTTTCAAAATCCTTTTGCCCTTGTATTTACTCGTCTCTACCTCTACAAATAACATTTAAAGTTAAGCTCCCACTTTGCTTTCATGAAATCCTTCATTAATCAAGAGAGAGAAGTAGAAGAGGAGATTCTCTTACCAAAACTCAACATTAAAACTCATTAATAATTAAAAAAGAGATGGAGTCTTTGAGAGAGAGAAGAGGGAGAAAGCAATATATACTAGTTCTCCCTTTAATCAAGTCAGGAAGCCTCTAGAAGACCTAAATTACCATTTAACCCTTGCATAATTGTTTTTTTATGAAATTGACCCATCAAGCTTTCAATTCAAGCATTAACCCCCAATTAAATCTTAAATCACAATTTCACCCCTAATATCCATTTTATTCTTTCAATTAACCATAACTTTAAACAGATATTAATTTAGCTCTCAATATCACTTAATTAAATATAATTCCCACCAGTGTCAATATTGGGTCCTCACAATTCTCTCCCCTTTAAGAGAATTTCATCCTCGAAATTCATACTTAATTTAAACAACTAAGGATATCGTGCCATCATCACTGACTCTTGTTTACAAGTTACTTCTTGAATGTTATGATGCTGCCAAAGTACTTTGATAAAATGAACTTGTTTATTTCTTAATTGCCTGATTTTCCTAGCCAAAATCTCTTTAGGTTCTTTATCATAGGTAAAATCTATCTGAACTTGAATGTCTTACATTGGTAACACATGTGATTCATCTGAACAGTACCTTCGAAGCATAGAAACATAAAATACATCATGCAGCTTTGATAATTCCATAGGAAGAGACAATTTATATGCCACAGGTCCAACTTTTTGCAGGATTTCAAAGGGACCAATAAATCTTGAGCTCAGTTTACCTTTCTTCCCAAACTATAAAACTTTCCTTCAGGTGATACTTTTAAAAACACTTTATCCCCCAACTTAATATTTGATATCTTTCTTTTTTAAGTTTGTATATGAACGTTGCCTGTCACTAGCCTCTTTCAATCTTTGCTTAATCACCTTAACGTTTTCTTCGATGTATTTAACTATATTGGGACCAATTATCTTGCATTTAGCAAAATTAGTCCAACATATCGGGATTCTATATTTTTTACCATAAAAAGCTTCGTACGGTGCCATACCAAGACTAGTCTGGTAACTATTATTATGTGCAAATTCCATCAAAGCTAGATACTCTTCCCAACTTTCAAAAAAAAATTAGAACACAATTCCTTATCATATCTTCCAAAACTTGTATAACCATTTCTATTTTGGTTGCTAATTTAGCAATGAAAGTTCATTTCTATTGCTAAAAATAGCAACCGAAATAAATTCCATTACTATTATTAATTGAAAATAAAATTAGAAACGAAATTCGATTCCGTTACTATTTTGGAAATGAAAATTTTTAATCCTAATTATTCAGCAATCAAATTATTTTTCGTTGCTAAAATAACAACGAAAATTAAATTCCATTGCTAAATTAGCAACGGAAATCATATTCTATTGCTAAATTAGCAACTGAAATTTTTTTCGTTGCTATTTTTTATTTCAAAATTTTTTCGCCATATGTTGGGACCTTATTTAGCAATGGTAGAGAAATTTCATTGCGATTTTCCGTTGTTAAATTTTGGTGCTAAAAATTCCCTCCATTTTTAGCGATGGAAGATAATCAAATGTATTTTCATTGCTAAATCTACAAAGTTTAACCAATTTTAGCAACGAAAATTATTTTTCATTGCTAAATAGCAAAAAAATTGGATTTTTGTTGTTAATTTAGCACCGTAATCAATTTCGATGCTATATTTCCGTTGGTATTTTTATATTTTCTTGTAGTGGTATAGTTGATGTGTTACATGTTAGTTAAATACAAAGTATAAGCATATGTTTAGAACTACGTGGTTCTAATTTTTAATTTTAGGATACGTAGAAAGCCTAGAATACTAATTTCGAGCACAAACCAATTGCTAGATGTAATGTTAAGTATTACACAATTAGTGGTAAGTTAGAAAAGTGGCTTGCGGAAGAGTTTTTAGTGTTATTAGTAACTTTGAGGCAATAAGTTAAAGAGGAAATTCTAAGTGATCATGCTCTAAATAGAGTGGAATTAACAACTAGTGAAGGTAGTTAAACAGAGATAAATAGTCAATTTGTTTGTGCACATAAGAATAATTCCAGGTAATGAATGTTAGTGCTAGTTATGTTTAATAATAAACACAGTTGAATGAAATGCTAGAGTTATGATTGAATTAGGTGTGTTTTTATTTTACTTAATAAGCTATTATTATAAATGACTTAATTATGCATTCTTGAGTATATTTGAAGTAGAAATCGTTCCAGAGGCTAGGGATAGTGACAACCGTGAGGAATCTCCAAAAGAATAGTGTCGATCATAGAAAATATTTATATATATTGTAAAAATTTTAATGGTATATTTAACTAAGATTTAGCCAAATTTGTACTTGTAATCGAACCTTTGTAATTTGCTATAAAGATTTAAGTTGAATGTTATGTAATTTGTTTTAAGATCAATTGAGTTTTGTAGTGATGTTTTTTTTTTTTTTTTTGGTTAACTGATATGACTTTTAGTGGTTGTAGCATTCTAAAATACTCCTGAGGTTATTAGGGTGTTACATGATTTTCTTTTACTCAAGAAAGTCCTATTATCTATATCCCCTATTATATGATAATTTCCTTATTAAATATTTTGATATCCAAACGATAATTGACAAAATCTAATACATAAAGTGCATTTGAGGTGCTTGGATATGGCAAGTTCAGCCCCATCAAAGAAATGTTACACTTTTTCTTGGCCTTCCATCTTTCATTGTTTGGCTAAAATTTGCAATACTAATATCATCAGGTTACTTGTTTCTCATGTAATGGATATTATAACTTGAAATAAATATTTCTCTACCATGTGTTATGTTAATCGGTGTGAATTAACATTGTTATATATATCCTATTTGATTCTTTAATCTTTATCCCATGTTGTCATCATTTGCTGGGCATGCCATTTTCAAATGAGGTATTACAATATTGCTTCCCGTATGATAAATTACATGTCAAAATGAGAAAATTAAACATGTTTGAACTTTATGATTTGTGTTAGTTTACTTTTTGTGAATCTAAAAGGTAAAATAACATAATTATATGATAACGAGTTTCCAAATTGATGGATAATTCTTATCTTTTACAACTGAAATAGGCAAAACCCATAATTTTATCCCTGAACTTTAATATTTTTTCGCATTGAGTCCTTGTACTTTCAAAATTACATATTGAGTCCCTAAACTTTTCGAAAAGTACACATTAAGTCCAAAATAAATGGGAACAAACAACAATATCTCACACACTCTGTTAAAGTCTCATATATTTAATGTCTGTTTGGACTTAATGTGTTCTAATAAATAAGTTCAGGAATTCAATGTGTAGTATAAGGACTCAATGTGTATCATGAAAAAAGTTGAAGGATCTAACGTGTAGTTTTTAAAGTTCAGGAAGCTAATACAGAAAAGTATTAAAGTTCTAGAATGAAATGGTGTTTTTTTCCACGAAAATAACATATTTGAGCTTTATATGATAAGTGCGTATTTTCTCATGATATCATAGATATTATGGATATTGGTTGGGTGTTTATACATCATCATAATTTTACGTATCGGGTCATTCTAGCTATACACTAATCGAACTCCACATGCATGAATACATTACATTGTCATAATAATGTTATGTATCTGCTCATTCTATCTATACACGAATCGAGCACCAAATTAATACATCTATCTGCTCATTCTAACTATGCACCATTCAAACTCTACATCAATACACTAATATGTGTATCTACTCATTCTAGCTATATACTAATTAAGCTACACATTAATACAAATGGACTGCTCACTCTAGCTATCCACTAACTGAACTACAAATTAATATAAATGAAATAGTCCTTCTAGGTGTGTGTTTAGTACAATATTTTTATCATAACATAAATGTTATGAGTATCAATAAGGGACATAAAATAAAAAAATAAAAAAATTAAATTTGTACCCATAAACTCGAGGACAATCGAACTAGTTGGATAATTGTGACGATGTATTCTTTCTTTTCTCTATATCTATTCTAAAGATCTAACTTCACTATTGGAATATCCTTGAACCTCCATGAGTCTTTTCTTCTTCATGCAGGTATCAAGTTTCGATCAAAATTTTTACGAACATGTTATCACTTTCAAACCGATTTTGATCTTAATCAAATTTTCAAAAAATTTGTCTCACTCACATCAGCATCCAATGCTAAATTCATAGTTTTTTCAGTTAAAGTGATTTTAATTCCAATATTAACAAGAAAAAAAAAATTATTTGGTATAAATGTAGTATCTTGGCAAAACCCATAATTTAGTCGCATTGAGCTCCTATACTTTTAAAATTACACATTGAGTTTCTAAACTCTTAGAAAAGCACACATTAAGTTAAAAATGAACGGGAACAAACGACAGTGTAACACACGCTACATTAAAGTCACGTGTATTTAACGTCCGTTTGGACTTAATATATTCTAATAGATAAGTTCAGGGATCCAATGCATAGTATAGGAATCAATGTGTTCTACGCAAAAAGTTGGAGGATCCAATGTGTAGTTTTTAAAATTCAAAAATCTAATACGGAAGAAAAATGTTAAATTTCAAGGATGAAATAATGTTTTTTTCCTAGTATCTATAAGAAAAATTAACCCATATTAAATAAATAACTAGGAAATTATTATTAAATCAAAACAAATAATAAAGTTGAATATTATCATATCAAATTAGTTTATATCATTACCTTCAGGTTGGGTTACTTTTGACTTGAGTCAGATTGGATTTTCTAATCAAATTTACATAATTTTTGCAGTATTAAACTAATTAAGTGGTTTTCTTAATTATCAAATAAAATTTGAATTTTGTATTATTTTCTTTAATATCAATAGATTTTAATCACTTTTAAATTTTGATTTTATATATATATATATATATATATATATATATATTAAATGAACATTCTGAAAATGTATTATAAAAAAAACCCAACTACAGTATTGTTTTGTAATAACTTATGTGTCCAAATAAATCAAATACATGTATTCATTATAATGTGTCTCAATCTTTGTATATGCATACATACATACAAACACCTAAATATATGTATATATGTGCATATACTTGTGTATTTATATATTTGTATATATGCATGCATGTTTGTATATAAGTACGTATATGTGTACGTTTGTATACATGTATGTGTATTCTTCACACAAATGATGCCGTTTTGCAAAATTTAGTCAGTTTAATATTGAAAGAAATAGAAAAAAATTATATGATTTACAACATCATAAATTCTTTGTACATCAAAAAAAGACGCAATATAGGTAGGATTGAAATTTTTTTTTTTTTAATATGGATTGATATTAAAAATTTTAAAAAATAAAAAAAAATCAATAATTGGGTCATTCAAATTATTATGTGATTCGGTCTATTTGGATCAGTTTTGAATCGATCAATTTGGTTTTTTATTTTTTAGATTGGATTTGAATCATACATTTTTTCGAATCGATTTAAATTTGAATCAATTATTTTAAACGGATTTAAATTGAATTCTTAAATTCTGGTCAAAAATTGATTTGTCTAAAGACAACTAACCAAACAAGGTAGTAATCACAAAATTGGACCCAACCAGAACGATGGCACCATTTACCAAAGGTGGAAGCCCTGAAAAAGGAAAGCGGTAGGAGCCGTGAGTTGGCACATATATAAGAACCAACTGTTAATTAAATTATAGTGGGAAATGGGAATCCTAAAATATTAAATAAAATTAGGAGAGCTAGTTGGCTTACATAAAATTACTAGTAAGAACTGCTAATATCCTATTGTCCTCTTGAGGCCGTCTTAGATTCCTAGATGAGAACGTCATGAAAATAAGATAAAAGTTTGATGACAAAATTTAGGATCACTTCATTTCATCTTTCAGCTCTGTATATGCCCTTTTCTGTCACTACCAAGCCATTCTTGAAACCATCTTCACCTACTTAAACCATGTTATCCAAAAAAACTTAAACCAACCCATTGACAATTTTCACATCTTCATGGCACGGTATTAAAAAATTTAGTTTCATAAGCTGGTTTTAAAGTTTTCTAGGAGCTTGAAACAATCAAGGTCACCATGGCTGTACCGCCTTTTCACCATGGAGATGAACTAGCAAGGTCGGTAAGAGATGAGCTTGCAAGATCAATGAGGTCAATGAGCACAAGGTCTATGAGCAGGAGTTTATCATCAGCAAGTAGAAGAAGTTTGGCTTCAGCTAGTATACGCGAAGTTTGGAGTAATCAAGGAGATGTTTTTCGACAAAGTGTAAGAGAAAACAATGATGAAGAGGAGCTCAAATGGGCTGCAATTGAGAGGCTGCCTACTTACGATCGGTTAAGGAGAGGGATATTGAAGCAAGTTCTTGATAATGGAAGAATTGATTATGAAGAGATTGATGTTACTAATCTTGGCATGCAAGATAAGAAGCAAATTATGGAGAGTATACTTCAAGTTGTTGAAGAGGATAACGAGAGGTTTCTGCTTAGACTTAGGGAAAGAACTGATAGGTTAGTTTTTATTAAAACCTCAGTGGGTTGTTTTGTTTAATGGAATTTGAATCTTTTCGCGAAAAATCTTGATTCTGTTGTAATATACAGGGTTGGAATTGAGATTCCGAAGATTGAAGTTCGATTCGAGCACTTATCAGTAGAAGGAGATGCATATGTTGGAACCAGGGCACTTCCAACTTTGTTGAATACAGTTGTGAACAAAGTAGAGGTACTAAGTTCTGTCTTCTAACAACTCAACCATTTATTCTTTTGTTATTTTTCCTGCAATTTGTACTGTGATATATTTTTTAATTTATTATGGGTTCTTTAATGCATAGGGAATTCTTGGGTTACTTAGAATTTTCCCATCTAAGAAAAGGGTTGTCAAGATACTCCATGATGTGAGTGGAATAGTGAAGCCATCAAGGTGATGATTAAACTTTAAGTTATGCATATCATGTAATGGTGCTTTTGAATATGAACTGATTATATTTTATATTTATCATCTGTTTTCTCCAGAATGACACTGCTTCTTGGACCTCCATCATCAGGCAAAACTACATTGCTTCTGTCACTTGCTGGGAAAATGGACAAGGGCTTAAGGGTATGTTCTGTTTCTTCCTTCTTTGTTTATAATTAATCACAATTCGAAACATATTTATGGATCACCTAAGTGTTTGTTAAATGGATTGATAGGTATCAGGAGGAGTGAGTTATTGTGGTCATGAAATGCAAGAGTTTGTGCCCCAAAGAACATGTGCATACATAAGCCAGCATGATCTTCATCATGGCGAGATGACGGTAAGGGAGACACTTGACTTCTCGGGCCGATGCTTGGGAGTCGGAACTAGATTTGAAATGTTGGCAGAGTTGTCAAGAAGAGAAAAAGATGCCGGAATTAAGCCTGATCCTGAGATTGATGCATTCATGAAAGCCACAGCAATTGCGGGCCAAGAAGGCAGTCTTGTTACAGATTATGTTCTCAAGGTTTTCACCTGCTTTATAATATAATCCAAAATACTAATTTATAGCTCAACTATCTTGGAGCTTTACTGATTAATTAAGGCACTGCAATAGATTCTTGGATTGGACATTTGTGCTGATATTATGGTTGGTGATGAGATGAGAAGGGGCGTTTCCGGTGGTCAAAAGAAGCGTGTTACTACAGGTACTTGATGAAAATGCATCAGCTAGCAATAATATTCTGAGAATTTTTTTTTATATACATTTTATATGCAAAATTGCAGGAGAAATGTTGGTTGGACCGGCGAAAGCTCTTTTTATGGATGAAATATCAACTGGTCTGGACAGCTCAACAACTTTCCAAATTGTGAGATTTATGAAGCAAATGGTTCATATAATGGACGTGACAATGATAGTCTCTCTTCTACAACCTGCACCAGAAACATACGAATTGTTTGATGACATCATCTTACTTTCAGAAGGACAAATTGTTTACCAAGGACCGCGAGAAAATGTACTTGAATTCTTTGAAAGTGTTGGCTTCAGATGCCCGGAAAGGAAAGGGGTTGCCGATTTCTTGCAGGAAGTAACTTCAAAAAAGGATCAAGAGCAGTACTGGTGCCGAAAAGACCAACCTTACAGATATATCTCAGTTCCGGAATTTGTGCAACGATTCCAATCTCTTCACATAGGTCAAAAGCTCAATGAGGAGTTAAGAGTTCCTTTCGATAAATCAAATGCTCACCCGGCTGCACTGGAGAAAGAAAACTATGGAATTTCCAATTGGGAACTCTTTAAAGCATGCTTTGACAGAGAGTTGCTATTGATGAAGAGAAACTCTTTCGTCTACATATTCAAGACTGTGCAGATCACCATCATGGCCATAATTGCCATGACCGTGTTTTTGAGAACCGAAATGAAAGTTGGTAGCATAGCGGATGGTGGTAAATTCTATGGTGCATTGTTCTTTAGCCTCATTAATGTTATGTTCAATGGCATGGCAGAGATGGCAATGACTATGTTTAGGCTT
Organism: Excoecaria agallocha; assembly: GCA_037975025.1. Lineage (NCBI taxonomy): Eukaryota > Viridiplantae > Streptophyta > Magnoliopsida > Malpighiales > Euphorbiaceae > Excoecaria > Excoecaria agallocha. The sequence goes on along the minus strand of CM075813.1, from coordinate 2,814,552 downwards.
CCAGTTTTCTATAAGCAGAGAGATTTCAAGTTCTATCCAGCTTGGGCTTTCGCATTACCGATCTGGGTGCTTAGAATTCCCATTTCATTGATGGAATCAGGAATTTGGATTCTACTTACATATTACCCTATTGGGTTTGCTCCTGCTGCTAGCAGGTATGCAATTTTTTATTAATGAATACTATTAATTGTGAGCTATTTCAGTCAGCAAGTTATCTATGTGCATTACTTAACACATTGGTGCTTTCCAGGTTTTTCAAACAATTCTTAGCATTTTTCAGTGTGCATCAGATGGCGCTTTCGCTCTTCCGTTTCATTTCTGCAGTTGGAAGAACAGAAGTATTAGCAAACACGCTCGGGACCTTTACGTTGCTCGTGATTTTTGTCCTTGGTGGCTTCATAGTTGCCAGAGGTCAATAATTCTGTCCCTATGCTATTTATATATTAGTCTGAACTATTCAATTAATTTTGTTCTAAGTAGACGCACTTGTAACCTTTTGCAGATGACATTGAACCGTGGATGATTTGGGGCTATTATATTTCTCCCATGATGTATGGGCAGAACGCCATAGTCATCAATGAATTTCTTGATGACAGATGGAGTGCTGTAAGATTTCTAAAGAATATATGCAACAAATGGTTCAGTGTTCTATATTTTCGAGTTTATTTTGTGAACCATTTTGCCTTTGCAGAAGCCTGGCCCTGATGTGACACCTTCCGAAGCTACAGTCGGAAAGGTTCTGTTGAAAATGAGAGGCATGTTCTTGGAAGAATATTGGTATTGGATTTCTGTTGCAGCACTTGTGGGGTTTTCTCTGCTATTCAACCTCCTTTTTATATGGGCGCTGACATATTTGGATCGTAGGCTATAAATTCAGATACTTGTAATTGTTTTGGCTAAACTAAATATAGTATTTGATTTAAATAACAGTTTCAAAATTAATGCAGCTTTGGGAGATTCGAGATCAATTATTCTGGATGATGATGAAAGTAAAAAGATCAAGTCATCCTCTACCGGACAAAAACTTAAATCCACTGAAATGGTTTCTCTGTCAACTGAACCATTATTTGCAGGTCGGATCTCTGATCTCATTCAAGATTTATATGTATGTAGCTAGAGGCTGTCCAAGAGTTCGTAATGTTTTGTCGCAAAATAAAGCTTCTGCTGCTCTTCATTCCAGATGCCTGAACATTTTTTACTTCATTTCCACTAGTTAGGAAGAAAAATTATAGACCGAGTGATTACTGCTTATATGTTCGATACATTTTTTCGGTGCTTCCTATGCAATTTTAGACATGTTTTGGAGGCTACATATAAACTTGAAAACATGCATTTTGAAACAGCACCTCGAGATTTTCTTGGCTTCAAGTTTCTAATTGTGTTTGTATCTGCAGGTGAGACAACGAGGAACACACCAAACAGGCCATCTGTTGCTGCAACAGAGCACACACCGATGAAACGAGGAATGGTTCTGCCCTTCCAGCCACTGTCATTAGCATTTAACCATGTGAACTACTATGTTGATATGCCTGCTGTAAGTAGTTGTCAATCTCTCTTTACTCTTTATCGATTTCACCATATATATCAAAAAGACAGTAGTAGGACCATTTAAGGAATATATTGGCTTGTTTATTAGGAAATGAAAGCCCAAGGAATTGAAGAGGATCGCCTCCAGCTGCTACGAGATGTTAGCGGTGCTTTCAGGCCTGGTAGTCTAACAGCGTTGGTTGGAGTTAGTGGTGCCGGAAAGACTACCTTAATGGATGTTTTAGCAGGAAGGAAAACTGGTGGCTACATCGAAGGAAGCATCAGCATTTCTGGTTATCCAAAGAAGCAAGAAACATTTGCTCGGATTAGCGGTTACTGTGAGCAGAATGATATCCATTCTCCACATGTTACTGTCTACGAATCCCTTCTATATTCTGGCTGGTTGCGTCTTGCTAAGGATATTAAGACCGAAACTAGAAAGGCAAGTCAGCTTATAAACTACATACTTCTCCTTATTCTATTAGCTGTTTTGATTTGCTGAACTTGACCATGTTTTAATCTTTCATGCTACTAGATGTTTGTTGAAGAAGTCATGGATTTGGTTGAGCTGAACCCGCTTAGGAATTCTATAGTAGGCCTGCCAGGATTAGATGGTTTGTCAACCGAACAAAGAAAGCGACTAACTATAGCAGTAGAATTGGTTGCTAATCCATCCATCATTTTCATGGACGAACCAACATCTGGCCTTGATGCTAGAGCTGCTGCAATTGTTATGCGTACTGTTAGGAACACAGTCGACACAGGCCGAACTGTTGTCTGTACAATTCATCAACCAAGCATTGACATTTTTGAAGCTTTCGATGAGGTATTCTGGGTTCTTATATTTTGTATTTCCTTCCTAAATCCTGTTCTTTGCTTGATTTTGTATTATTTTGCTTCTCCATGGCTTGATATCGTCTTCGCGCAGTTATTACTTATGAAGAGAGGAGGACAAGTCATTTATGCAGGACAGCTCGGTCGCCATTCTCACAAACTTACTGAATACTTCGAAGTAAGTATTAACTAGTTATCGGCGTAACATAAAATCTTAATGTGTGTGTGTATATATATATATATTTATTTATTTATTTAAAGTGAAATATAATATATATATTCTTTTTTTTTAAATTATTTCTAATTATAGGTACTTAATAAATTTAATGATTAATTCCTCTTTATTATTTTGGTCATCATTTCCAAAATACTCACATTTTTTAGTCATCATTAATTTCATAGGTTACATTTTCAAAATTTCAATTTTAGTTGTTATAAAATTTATTCTTTTCGTCTCTTTTTTCCGAATATTTTAATATTTTACCATTACATTTGGAAAATTACTACAACTTCAAAGTTTTAGTTTAGGAATATCTCAAATGAGGTTCCTTGACTAAATTAATTAAAATAATACTATAAAACATATTATTTTGACAAGTCTACTTTATTACGAATGTAATGATTTCGAGAATACTTTTTTATTAAATTAGGAATATCACTTGTCAATATGTAATTAGCTCGACAAACTAAATAAATTTCTCCTAATCTGTGTAATACACACACTATTAAAATCGTGTATATTTTAACAAAACGCAGTTGTTTTTAACGTTCGTTTGAACTTAATGTGTTTTAATAGATAAGTTCAGAGAGCCAATATATAGTTTTGAAAGTATAAGAATTTAATGTGTAAATATATAAAAATTCAGAAATTCAATATGTACTTTTAAAAGTACAGAAATTCAATATATAAAAACGTTAAAATTCAAGAACTAAATTATGAATTTTTCTTTTAAATTTTGATGGAGTTCACAATATTTCTAAAATGAGTTCACGCGATTTTAACCGCGTGTGTATTATACTCTGATTTTGGATTTAATGTATTCTAATAGAAAGATTTAGGTACCCAATATTTAGTATTGAAAGTATAGGAATCTATTATGTAAAAAATCTTAATGTTTAGAGACTAAAGTAACAGTATCTCCTTTAATATAAAATAAAGATAATGACCAATTTTGTCCTTAAGGCAATGGAAATAGTGTATATTTTCCTTTTAATTATGTTTTGGACCAAATGTGCCCTTAAAATATTGAAAATAGTATATATTTGCTTATTAAATATGTTTTGGAAAATTTCATATTTTGGTTTTTGTATTTTAACGATTTTAACACATTGAATTCCTATAATTTCAAAACTATATATTGAGTTCTCAAACTTTTCAAGTAAAACACATTAAATCTAAAATAAATGGTACAAATGATAATGTAATACAAGTGAAGTTAAAGTCGCGTCTATTTTAAAGGAACACTTTTATTTTTGCCATCTATTTGGACTTAATGTATTATAATAGATAAGTTTAGGTTTTTAATGTATAGCTTTGAAAGTATAGGGAATCAATGTCTGAATACGTAAAAATTAAAGAATTCAATATGTATTTTTAAAAATATAAGGATCCAATGTATAAAAACGTTAAAATTCAGAAACTAAATTATGAATTTTGCCATATTTTTTTTTGAGCTAACATTGCCCTGACAATTACATAATTGACTAAAATTTGCTATTGATACTAACGGATTACAAGTAAGCAAATAGAGATAGACATGTTATTAGGATGATTGAATTAAATTAAACTTGCCATATCTATACTGTAAATTAATACCCTGTGTTTAACTCTTGAAAGAATGTTAAAATTTCTTACTATTAGACAATTTTTGTTTGTTTACATAGAGTTAGATTATTTTGACAAGCTTAACATTATAAATTTTAACCATTTTTTCTGCTGTTAAGTAAGAATATCAATTTATAGCATACATGTAACAAGTTTATATAGCTTCCATTAACTTGTTACGTATTTTTCTGTTTGCTTATATGAAATTTCATTATTTTCAATAGCAAATTTGAGTCAAATATATAATAATAAGGGTAATTTTGACTCAAAAATATACTTAAAAGAAAAATGTATAAAACTTGCAATACTTTAGAGGGAAAATTGCCTTAAAATATAATTGAAAAATAAATATTCACAATTCATATATTACTTTAGAGGCAAATTTAACTTTTTTCCCTGTAAAATATTAAATATTAGGCTCACATCAACTAATATATATATATATATATAATATCCATTCTTAGGCTATACCAGGGGTGCCTAAGATTAAAGATGGATACAACCCAGCTACATGGATGCTGGATATTAGCTCTACGGCAGTTGAAGCTCAACTTAATGTAGACTTTGCAGAACTTTATGCCAACTCTGAGCTCTACCAGTAAGATATGAAATTGATGTTGTATTAAACTTTTTCTGATTGTTCTAAAGCATGTGAAATTAGGTTCTGATTATGTTGAATGCTAAAACTTTTTCGATTAACCAGGAGAAATCAGGAACTCATTAAAGAACTAAGCACTCCAGCACCAGGATCTAAGGACCTTTATTTCCCTACACAATACTCTCAAGGCTTCCTTACTCAATGCAAAGCTTGCTTCCTAAAACAACATTGGTCTTACTGGAAGAATCCGCGGTATAATGCAATCCGATTGTCCATGACAATAGCAATTGGTATCATTTTTGGGCTCATTTTCTGGGACAAAGGCCAAAAGACGTAAGTACTCGGTTAAGTTTTATGTATCTCAATTGCTGGATTAATGTGAAATTAATTGTATGCTCGATCTAATGAGAACAGAAAAAAGCAACAAGATCTGTTTAATTTGCTTGGAGCTATGTACTCAGCTGTCCAGTTCCTTGGAGCCACCAACACAGCCCAAGTAACCGCGGTTGTGGCAGTCGAAAAAACTGTCTTCTACCGCGAAAGAGCAGCCGGAATGTACTCAGAAATGCCTTATGCTGTTGCACAGGTAATTCAAACTTCGAATTGTAGTTAATATATATGCAGATTTGTTGGAATCTAACGCCTTACTTATAGAAATAAATGAACGTGTTTGATCATTTGCAGGTTGCTATAGAAGCAATTTATGTTGGAATCCAGACATTGGTCTATAGTCTGTTGCTCTATTCTATGATTGGTTTCGCTTGGAGTGCAGAGAACTTCTTCTGGTTCTATTTCTTCATATTCATGTCTTTTATGTACTTTACACTGTATGGTATGATGCTTGTTGCCCTCACTCCAGGCCATCAAATTGCAATGATTCTTATGTCTTTCTTCGTTAGTTTCTGGAACTTATTCTCAGGTTTCCTCATTCCTCGAACGGTAAGCGCCTTTTATTAAATTGTCTGTGAAGTTCTATTTCATAAATCATTATTGGACTTGCAAATAATTTAGTCGTAAAAGAAAATTTTCGTAATGATAAAATATTTATTTTAAGCAAAAGTAACTTTAATCAGAAAAATCAAAATGTTTGACGCCATAGCTCCACTCTAGCAGAATATGTATGCCATAAATTAAAACGTGATAAATTATGCCCGCAATTGACACTTAGTACTTGAAGAAATGGAATTGTTTACTTTTTTGTGCCATGTCTGACACCAAGTGTACTGTTGACGTGTGTGGCTTTCCCATATTGATGTAAGTTATCATGTGTCAACAATTGGTAGATTTGTATTCTGCATGTACTGTTAAGAGTAGAGTTTCAGCATCTTTTTTTTTTATTTTTCTGCTGAAAATTTTTTTTATTGAAGTAAATATAAGTTTAGGTAATATACTGTTTATGTGACTTTAGTGTTAATGGATCACAAATCAGTAATTGTCTTGAAATTAACCCCTAATATGGTGGAGATGGAAAACAAAAAACAAGTTGAAATCTAATCCTTGACATATGATTTGCAGCAAATACCAATATGGTGGAGATGGTACTACTGGGCTTCGCCGACAGCTTGGACAATTTATGGTCTGATGGCTTCTCAGGTTGGAAAAGTTTCTGATCCAGTCGAGATACCTGGGACTGATCCTGTGCCGGTTAAGGATTTTCTCAAGGATGAATTAGGATTTGATTATGACTTTCTCGGGGCTGTTGCTGCTGCGCACATTGGTTTTGTCCTTCTTTTCTTGTTCGTTTTTGTCTATGGAATCAAGTTTCTTAACTTTCAGAGAAGATAATTGCATCTGTTTGTTTAAGCCGGCGAATTTGTTTCTAGAATAAGTATGGTTGCATCCTTCTTGGCTTTGCCGTTTGTACTATCATTATATTTTATTTATATTCCATATCATTGAAAGCTATTGTTTTTAATTTGTTTTCTACCATTTCTATATTTTCCTTTGTTTCTTATGTTTGACAAATTCTTCTTTGTTGTCGTCAGGCCTTGTTGAACACAGGAGATTTTTGCTGTTAAGCCATTAAATTAAATTTCCACTAATTTTAGTCTCCTATCCCTCTTCTTTATTTGACTTCAGAAATTATATGGAAAAAGCACATCCGCTAATTGAACTCTTAGGTTTTTTACTAGAGATGAGCGTAAACTTGTTAACCGGTCTATTAATAATTTTTTTAAATCAATCCATTAATATCGGTTAACCGCTAATTAAACTCTTATGTTTTTTACATTAAATTTTCATATTTTCGAAAGTTTATATTGGATTAATATATTTATTATATCACTCGCATCAAATTAATTTAAATTTAGCTAAAAAATATTTAAATCACATGATGTATTATTCTCTAGTGCAATCATATGAAAATGTCTGTAAAATGCACCAAAACACAAAAATTTGAAAAAAAAACATCTCATCCTTTTTTTATATATTTGAAATAATTGCATATTTCTTCTTTTTTATTTGGGTCAAAATCATTTTAAGTTCAATAAAGTGTGCTCAATTCTGCCATTATAATTTAAATTGAATCCAATATAAGTGATATACTTTAAATTGAATCCAATATAAGTGATATACAAAGTATATAAAGCTAATTTTAACTTTTAAAAATACAAAAATTTAATATAAAAAGAATACATTAAAGTTCATTTACTCCGAAATATGTTTTTCCAAATTGTATATCTAAACATTTCAGTTGGACTTTATATATATATATATATATATATATATATATATATATATATATATATATATATATATATATATATATATATATATATATATATATATATATATATATATATATATACACACACACACCCCAATTGGGGCAGGTTAAACCCATTCAGAAACAAAATTGATTTATTTATTTATTTAAATTGTGGTATCAACTGCTGTGTGCAATATGAATTTTTTTTTCAAAAGGGTACAACTTTATTACATTGTTTTGTTGGCTACCGGTGTCGTTTTTGGTTATACAAGTTTATTGGTATTTTTCTTGGTTAATTATTGATAAAGCCTAAAATGTCTTTATCTTGTAAGAAGTATAGCTGGCAGTTGAAGGGTCGGTTGGATGGATAGACCTGCAAGAAGAAGTGTCTGGTTGGACCTAGGCGTTAGCACTCCGAAGCTTAAGTTAGTAACTTTTAGAGAAAGAATACCTAGAGAGAGAGTCTCAGATGTTCAATACCTGAAGCCATTGTGTTTTAGGCTATTTATAGGAGTTATTTGGAGGGGTACTCAAGTACCTTGGGGAGTGATAACTGGCAATTGGAGCAGTTGAGCGGTGATGTGATAGGGAGCAGTTGGAGAGTATGGGCGTTGGCTTGTGTCAGTGAGCTAACAAGACATGCTGTCACATCAGTCCAATCGGACATCACGTCTTTCTGTTTTGACTTCTAACTCCCGTCTTGCCCTTTTGCTATTGTGCTTGGGCCATGTCAAGTGTTGTTGGGCCAATCCTGATTGGGCTTTTGGAGATGTATTTTCCATAGTTATCACTTGTCCCCCCTCCAATGGGTCCGATCGGATGATGTATAGCTTTATTATTTTGGCAAAATTTTTGAATTTTTGGGAGGGGCCCGCTTGAGGAGATGCGTCCGTCCAGTTCAGACAGCTATCTTGCATTTAATGCCACGCGTGCTTCTAGAATGACGATTCGTTCTTCGCAATCGTAGTAATGGGTTGAGAACACGTGGTGTCCATCCGACGGGAAGGATTTGAAGTATTCTGGAAGCTTTTCACCTATAAATAGGAGAGTTTGAAGCAGATTTTTTTTTACTTTTTAGTGATCCTTAATGAAACTCTGTCGAAATTCCTTTGTGAACTTTTCTATTTGAAACCCTTGCCAAAAAATATTTTGAGGGAAGTACTTCAAATTTTGGAGAATTTCAGAGTGTCTGCGAGATTGTCCAAGTAAGTAAACGATCCCTACCTTTGATTTTATTTTTTTATTCTTCGCATATATTCTTTTACTTCTCCTCCTCCACCAAAAAATGACTTTAAATAGTAGTCAACCAATAGACAGAAGTTTCTTGGAGGATTACAAGAATCGTGAGCCACTTGCTCAGCCCTCATGATTGACAGAAGCAGAGGTAGCAAAAATTCCTTATCGGTACCACCTTCCTACAGACGTGTCGGTGATGGCCTGCCCTACTTCCATGACAGTTACAGAGGGACCTTTTGCCCATGAAAGGAACAAATGGTTTATTTGCCATTTATGGAGTTGGGATGCGGGAATGAGGCTTCCTTTTGGTGCGTTTGAATTGGCACTGCTTAGGGGTTATGAAATTGTCCCCAACTAGTTGCATCCGAACGGATGGAGAATGGTAGCATGTTTTAAGATCTTATGCAAGATAAAATTAGTGGCCCCCACTCTGGATCTTTTTACTCACTTTTTTTATATTTTCGATTGGAGTGATGGGTCAAAATATTACTTTACCAACCGACAGCATCGGAAGCTCTTTGTTTTCCCGTCCTCCATAAAATATTTCAGGGAAAGATACTTCTTGGTGGGGATGGCTAGTGGTTTTAGAGTACCACTAGTCCGATCGATAGGAAAAAGATCATACTGTCGGTCGATCTATGTATAAAATCGACATCAAGAAATTGATGGATGCCGTGGCGAGAAATGGTCGGCCCTACAACTCTAATTACCTTTCAAACACTCTATTCAAGTCTGCAGGCTCCAATGCTGGCATTAGCATAAAATGTGAGTATTAGTATTAGAGTGTGAAAAAGGATGTCTATTTTGCTAATTCATATATTACATGTACCGAATTTTAAATAAGGTACTTATCTTTGTTTGGTTTTACAATGCAGCTACAAACGAAATGGCAAGAGAAGAGGAGGTTGCAAAGCAACTAGCCGATCGGGCCAAAGCTAAAAGGGAGGCCTATCGTTTGGCTAAAGAGGAAAAAAAGGGCTATGAAGAGAAAAATTTTGCCTGCTTCCAAGGTCCAGGCTTTCAAAGGTGCATCTAGTGCTCCTACCATTGCAACAACGACTTCCTCTTCTACCATCATGGTTGTCCCCACAATCCATCCTCCCTTAATCATCTCAGGCCCATTATTACCCCCTCAGATCAACGTGGAACAGCATCCTCTTAGGCAACTGCAGCTAAGGGACGAATCTGACGAGAAAGGGCCACGGCCATCCCTCATCATCCGACCGTCTTCTCAGCGAGTGGGGTCACTAGCAAATGACACAGCGCATAAGAAGATTGAAGAGGCAGCAAGAAGGAAGGCTGCCAAAACTATAGCTGCTGTTGATGCCCGAATCACTGCCAGAAGCAAGAAGGTAGCTCAAAATGAGCCAAGTCGATGGTCTTCAGGGAGAACTCAAAAGGGTTGGGCTCCGCCTTTGAAAGACATTCTGAAAGAACGATTTGGCAAGGATTGGTTTGTGACCAACAAGGGCATGCCATCCTTCATTTTCCAAGGTCTTGCTTAGGAGAGTGACTTCAAGGCAATGACAGAGCTTAATTTGCTCTCCCGAGAGTACGGGTTATTTCAACAGTAGAGCCTGGAGGTAACGCTTGCGTCTTTTTCTTTTCTCCCTATTTTTCTTCTTCTTCTTCTTCTTTTGACTAGTTTCTCCACTCTTCTTTTTCATAGCTAATCAAAAGGGAACTTTGTATTCATGGCATGGCATCTTATGCCCGAGAAAAGTGGGAGGATGTCATTCGATAAAGGAAGAAAGCTGAGGCTGCCAGTGATGCAACGAAAAAGGAAGTTGTGCTTCTAAGGTTGGAGGTAGAAGAGCTAAAGTGGGAGAAAGGTCGATTGGCCCAAGACCTTAAGTCTCGGCAGAGCGAGGTGGACCATTTGAAGGGAAATGTGTGCGCCTTACTGCTGACAGTGCCTTGTGCAAGAAGTACGAGAAGGAGGTGGACATGCTAAGGGGCGAGTGGTCACAAATTACAAATGACTGCCTCAAAGCCAACACTAACAAAGATAAGGTGCTTGCAGACAAAGATAAGGCTTTATCAGAATGCAACCTTCTCCTAGGAGAAAAGAATTCGATGGAGACAGCTTTGGAGGAAAAGGAGGCAACTTAGGCTGAAAGATTGGTGAAAGAGTTGGATGCTCAGAAGGAGAAAGTCCTTGACCAGTTGGGAGAGGTCCAAGGGAGGTTACTGACTCGATTGATTTATGCAGCCAAGCAGCGATTCCCTGAAGCTGATCTTGACTGGATGGAGGATCCAGGGGTTCTTTTCGATCCTCTTTCTAGTGATGACGAGGAGGAGGTCTCTCTTATTGAAGGGACTGAAGTGACAGTAAAGGAAGCCCCTTTAGCATCAGAGGTGGCTGTCAATTTGCCAACTGAATCCAAGGTCATTCCTCCTCCACTCGCAGAGCTTGAAACCCTAGCCCCTTTTCCAACGGAGCTAGAATCCATAGTTTCTCCCCCAGTGGAGCCCAAAAATGGTCAACCCACTACTGAGACCACTGGAGAGTTTACCGCTGAGCCCATTGTCACCATGGTAGAGATTGTAGATATAAAGGCTTAGCCTTTTGTCATATTTTATTATATATTTTTTAACTGTATAGCAAATTTCTTCATTCTCTGTAACTTGTAAGAATTCCTCACATGTATATATAAAATTTTGTTTGCCTTCCAACCATGCCTTCATTTCGCAATTCCCATTTGGAGCAAGATTCGTTAGAAAATTAACTAAGTAAAAAGCAACCTTCATAAAGAATGTACGAACTCAGCTAAGGAGAGTGTATGAGTACTTCCTGAATCATAGAAACATTGTAGTGCATGACTCTTTAGGGTCAATGATCGTTTGCTCCAATCGGTACAAGTAGTGACAATTTGACTGCTTCAGGCGCAGTAGGTGACTTTGCAGTTTTTGGTATGACCAATGTATTATTCGAGCAGATATAAAGATCGGCTATTCGTTGGAGAATTTGGCAATTTCGTACGTTAAGTACAGGGGAGATACAACTTATTCAACTGCCGTATTTTGCATTTTGGGTGCAAGATAGACGTTGGTGGAGATGAAATGAAGAAGTTTCCCATTTCAAGATAAGCATTAAGCCTTACCTCGCTGTGGGAGTTACAATGGAGGAAAGCTTTCGCATTTTGGTCTCAGGACGAGCCTAGTGAATAATCTGATGGAATATGACATGGTATGAATATGATGATAGCACAGCGGAAAAACAAAAATTTTTATCATACATGCCATACAATTCCATGACAAGAATCGAAACATGCAATTTTAGAGTTTTAATCTTACAACTTTAGATGCCTTTAAAACTTGATTTTGATGATGACCAGCAACCAATAAGGATATGTCCACCTTTGATCTTCACCACCAATGCCAAGGAACAGCCTTTACGCCACTCCCTCTATTCTCACACACACACTTGCAAAGATGGCTTAAAATCAAGAGTGCTAGCTCTATGATTGTGTATTCGGCAATGGGAATGATTTGAAGCCACAAGATCTGATCTTGTTCTTCCTTTAGGTTACTGTTTCAGCCCGAGAACACAAGAGAACAAGAAAGATTTCTTTCCCCTTGAGTATTTCGGCCAAGAGAGAAAAATAGCAAAACGGCATCCACTTTTATTCATTTAATTCATTAATATATATCACTTAATTTAGGTCAAGTGTGAGTGCCAAAAATTAAGTGTTAATTTCAGCCTCCATCACTTCCTAATTAAGAGATATATCTTAATTTAAATTCTATTAGAATTTAAATTCAAATGGCATTAGTCATTTAATCAAAACAAACTTACTTATATAAGGTGATAAGTTGCCGAATTCAACTAGTATTTTAGTTTGAATTTTGGCTACTTTAATTCTCTCTCAAGTATTATATTTTGATTAAATACAAATTAGGATTTAATACTCAATTAACTTAATTATACATAGATAATTAATCAATTGAAATTAAACCTAGCACATGCCAACAAATTTCTCTCGTGACCAACTATTAACAGATTTGCCTAAAACAGCTTGACAGTTCAATATATTTGCCTAAAACAGCTAGTTGTTTTAGGCAAAAAACTCGTTTCACAGATTTGCTGTTTTAGGCAAAATTGTGGCTTAACAGATTTGCCTACTGTTTTAGGCAAAATCGCACCTTGACAGTTTTGCTGTTTTAGGCAAAAAAACTGTTTTTACAGATTTGCCTAAAACAGCTGTTTACCCATTTTATGCATTAATTTGACTTTAAATAAAAGTCCAAATTAATTCCCAATACACAATTTAAATATTTTAAGCCCAATGCTTTGTATGTGATCCTATAGGTCCATTTAATGTTGGCAATGAATTAATAAATTAATTCAAAGGCTATATATATTCTCTAGCAAGATATTATAGCATTCCAAATTAAATGAAAATGCATATGGCATTTAGTGACCTAATGTAATTTTGCATAGTCCCTTACCCATAAATATCAGAATTAATATAAGGCATGGAACCAGTCATCCTTATATATATTAATTCCTTTCTTGATATTCCAGTGACACTGAACTCTCAGATAAATAATGATTACTCATTATTTCATCTCGGTATGGCCATACACTTCTCAGTTCACTGATCAAGTGGCCGATGATATTTTCTCTCTTAATGAGAGGGGTAATCCCTTCACTTTTCTCATGCTCTCTAACATGAATCAATGCATACCCAATCATACCCGTACTTGTCACTCTGTTACGAGTACGTTAGGTGTATGTTAAAGTACACAGTAATTCATAAAGAGTTTCATAGAGATTCCAGGTCTAAGAACTCCGATACAAAACTTGCATATGAGAAACACTTATGACTTGTACCATGTAGTGTTCTCATGAGTGGATCTAATCCAGATACCGTGTTCTAAACATGTATCTATGATCTCTGATTGACACTCTTGTTCTTATGATCCGTAAGACAGAACTCAACTTATCAGAGAGAGCATACTAGTCTTAATTCATTTGTTATTCCCATAACAATGACTGACTAGGGATATCTAGAATGAAGTCTCATTTGTTTTAAGGTCTTACAACCATGTGCCTCACACATGATAACTTAAACTGAAACAACATTCTTGGATAGTTCTATCAATTGATATGCACAGGAATACAATAGATAAAACAAATGCCTCATTTTATTAATTTTAAGTGTTTCATTACAATGCATTGGGGCTAGGGCTTACACTAACATAATCATCCCCAAATTCCAATCAGGATTTGTGGAGAATAGAGTAAAACAAATGACCTGCGAACAAACATTATGACTAACAAACAAATAAATGAAAACATACATTTTTTCGAAGATGAAGAAAAATGGAGAAAATGGAGAAAATTTTCTTTATTGAATTTGAGTTTAATACACAATTATACATGGTACTTTTTAAGTACTTCAACATTCCAACTTATGGGAATATCCAACCCTTCAATGGTTGTTAGTTTATAAGTACTGGACCTTAAAACCTTAGAGATTTCATAGGGGTCTTTCCAATTTGGCATCAGCTTCCCAACTTTGGCATTTTCCAAGCTTATATTTGCCCTTCTGAGCACCAGATCATCCACGTTAAAGGTTTTTACCCTTACTTTTGTGTTGTGGTATCTAGCGACTCTTTGTTTGTAGGCGGCGATTTTGGCATAAGCATCTTCTCTCCTTTCTTCTAACAGGTCCAAATCTTGGTATCTATCAAGGACATTCTTTCGATTGGAATAGAATGTTGTTTGATAGGATGAGAGACCGATTTTTACGAATATCATTGCCTCAGAGCCGTAGACAAGAGAGAATAGCATGTGATGGGTGCCAGCTCTTGGAGAGGTCCTATAAGACTATAAGACGCTTTGAAGTTCTTCAGTTCAATTGCCTTTTGCCTCGTCGAGTTATTTTTTTAGGCCTTTCAGAAGTGTTCGATTGGAGACCTCGATCATCCCATTGCTCTAGGGATGGGTGACGGAAGTGAACTTAAGACCGATATTGAGGCTTTGGCAAAAGTTTTTGAAGATTGAACTGTTGAATTGCTTGCCATTATATGTAATGAAGACATTAGGTAAGCCATACCTGCAAAGGATGTCTTTCCAAGCGAAGTTTTTGACTTTCTCCGCCGTGATTGTAGCCAGTGGTTCTGCCTCAATCCATTTGGAAAAGTGATCAACGGCAACAAGAAGGAACTCCATTTGCCTTTTTCCTTGGGGAAAGGGCCCTAGGATGTCTAGGCCCCATTGGTCGAACGGCCAGGAAACTCCAATTGGATTCTGATCTGCTACCGGCTGCCTAATGACTCTCCCATGGATTTGGCATTGCTGGCATCTTCTCACCTTTTCTTGAGCATCTTTCAGGATGCTTGGCCAGTAGTATCCATTTTGGAGTGCCTTCATTGCCATGGCCCTACTAGCCTCGCGTGCTTCATAAATGCCTTCATGGATTTCCCTTAGGATATAGTCTCCTTCCTCTTCCATTACGCATTTGAGCCAGGGGTGATTGAAAGCTTTTTTAAACAATTCACTATTAATAACAGAATAACTCAGGGATTTTCGAGATACCTTTCAGGCTTTCACCTTATCTTCAGGCAATTGCCCTGTTTACAGGTACCGCTTGATGGAGCTCATCCACGTTTCCTAAACTAGCTCAATTTTCATCATTTCTGGTTCGTCTAAAGAGGAGATTGGTTGGTCAATGATGGTTATATTTTCTTCCACCATCCCGTTCGAAAACAGACATTTTGGCAAGCCAATTAGCTACTAAAGTTTGATCTCTTGGCACCCTCTGTAGGATCTATTTGGATCCGTATTCTTCTAGCATCTTGAGTGCCATTTTGACCTTTCCCAAATATCATATCATGTTGGCTTCTCTGGCCTCGAAGGTGCCTAAGACATGGCTCGTCACAAGCTAGGAATCGCTTTTAATGACAAGGGCTTGTACCTTACATCCCACGATTAGAGCTTGATTGCCCATCCCACCATTTTTCCCTCCAAGTTCGAGGTTAGGAGAATTTTTCTAATCAGTTGATCCGATCACATGACTATCGTATGTGTTTCGAAGTATTGTTTTAGCTTCTTTGTGCACATCATGAGGGCAATAGTGAGTTGCTCAATCGAACATTTTTTCAATTCTAGGCCTTTGAGCACTTAGCTCACATAATAAATAGGCAGTTATTGGGTTTCTTTTTCCCTGACCAGGACATCTACAACAGTCTCAATAGAAGTTGATAAGTATAAATATAAATTTTCACCTAGAAGTGGTCGGCTGAATAACGGTGGATTAGTGAGGAATTTTTTTAGCTCATCAAAGGCTTGCTGGCAATCAGCATCCCAATTGAAGGCTTCGTTCTTCCTCAATTTTTTGAAGAAGGGGGTGCATCATTTGGCTGAGGAGGAGATGAACCGCCCAAGGGCTATTATTTTGCTGTTCAACTTCTGAACGTCCTTCACACTGCTTGGTGGCTGTATCTCCAAGATTGCTGATATGCTTTTTCTAAAAGCTTAAATACCGCAAGTATACGGTGTACCGATTATAGTACTTCAGATGTCGATCCCACAAGGAAATGTTGATTTTAATCACCCACTATTACTACTCAATTTTAATCTTGTTTACGATGTTCAAAAATGCAAGTTAATTCTAACTACTCTATTGCATAAAATTAATTAAATCCTAGTTAAGTATAATCAAAGAAGACAATAAATATTATGAAATTAAATAATCATGCATTTGATACCATTATTTTAATTATAATTTTTAATCTTATTAGTAAGCCAAGTTGGAATAAATTTCTAAACCACTCTCTCGACATGAATTAGATTGCCTAAAACATACAATTAAAGTACTAATTCTCAACTCTCGTTAATGAACTAGTGGATTTTAATTACACATTTTAAGATTAAACATCAACCTATAGCAATTATCTCCACATGTGATCTCTCAAACTATGCTTTGATAATGAATTTCCTATTAACTTTCCATAAGACGTTGCTCTAGCTAACTCCCTTATTTATGACCATTTTGTGAATTTTCAGAAAAGGAATTGCACATTGAACGTCGTCTTCCTTAACTTATAATGATACCAATAAACTTTAAATAGAAAATACTACAACCAAAGATCAATATTATAAATGGAAATAGAAATTTGTTCATATATAATCAAATGCAAACATAATATTCATGTAAAGATTACAAGGAAGAAACATAAAACATAAGGACAAGAAGAAGGGGATCTCTCAACCCTTTTCCCTTCACACAAGATTTCTTCTTCCTTGCTTCTTGTCTCCTCTTCAAAACATGAAAATAAAAACTAAAGTACTAAAAGAAAAAAAATTGTTCTTAGGATCACAAAATCAAATTATAAAAATTCATCATCCTCAAAATTCTGTTCACTTGGCATATATATGCCTCTCTAAAAATTATGTCCCTTCAAGACATCCTTTCACAAGAATTGTCCTTGTTCATGGAAAATTGCATCACTTCAGAATTCTAACTGCTCATCCGCACTTTGTCGCGCCCTCGCGACTCCTGTCACGCTCGCGACAATACACGCCTCTGCTCGGCTGGCTCCGCTGGCTGTCGCGAGCCCTTCTGCTTTGTCGCCCTCGCGACATGGCATGCTTATGCTTGATTGGCCTGGCTCTCTGCCCTTCATGCTGTCGCGACCTCGCCCCCTTGTCGCGCTCGCGACACTTCCTTTCTAGCTCACCTTTGGCTTTCTTTCTTTCACTTGACTCCTTTAATCTCTAAATCATCCCCTTCTCCTATAAAACAAATAAAACAACTACACATACACAAAACACATAAAAGCAACAAAATATAGATAAAATACCAAAATAATAAACACAATACTGGACAAAACCACACATTAACACACAATATTTATGAGCTTTTCAAGCTCCTATCAATTCCCCACACTTGAACTTTTGCTTGTCCTCAAGCAAAAACTCTAAATGCTAAAAACCATCAAAGCTCAAACATATAATTTAAACATAAAACATGAAATATGGAGTTGTCCTTCTTAAAATTCTCACAAATTAACATATGCAAGATTTCTTTAACATACTAATCATGAGTCAATGTCAACAAATACCAAAATAAAATCTTGGATCTATAAGGTTTAATACTCATATGCCCAACATAAGATAAACAAGAGAATGCAAAGTTCAATGATATAAAACTCTTAAAAACCTTTATTTCTTACAACATGTACTCTATCCTAGCAAGTAATACAAAATATAGAGTTATTCTCTCATAATATGTGCCTTACACCACTCAAGTGTTTACTCAAGTGTTTAGTGGATAGTGTTTAACTCATAATTCCTCTTGTACCCCCACATACCATAAGCTTGTATTAAATAAAAATCTCCATCACTAGCATAAAATAATGCACAAAATCAAAAAGGTCTTTAAAGGGTTATAGCTTGGCTTAGGTTAAGGTAGGAAAATTTTGGTTAAGTAGCTCATTCATGTGGAAAATATAGCAAATACTCAAACAAGTAAGATTTTGTATTGCAAAAATTGCACTAAAGCATGATTTCTAATTATACTAATTCAATTTCCACATCCCCTTGCAATAATTTTTCACTTCCCACTAGTTTTCACCGATACTAAACTTCAACTAGTTGCCTTCCTTACTTTTGTTTTCCTTCTTTTAAAAGCAAACTAGTGTAATTATTTTTTTTTCTTCCTTCTCTTCTATATTTGTTTCTTGTTTTTTTTTTCTTTCTTTTTATTTTATATAATCAACTAAGGAAGTACGAGTGGCTTTAAATTTCAGGGATTAGACACATATTCAAAAACTCATGCTTAACATATATCAATACTATATCCTACTCATCAAAGCTTAACTACATTTTCCACATGAAGGTTCAAGCTCAAAGTTGAATTGGTTAGAAATTGGCTCAAGGCTAAAAATAAGCTCATGAATAAAATAGTTTAGGCTCAAAAATGGCTACCTAAAGTCAAAAAGGTAAGTTTTTAAAGCAAGCCAAAATGGTGTAATCTAAATGCCCTTATCATTTTTCATGCACATCTCATACTAAATGTGATCTCAAAAATTATCTAACACAAGTTCTAGAGTAATGAAAACAAGAGGAATTCTCTCAACAAACAATAAATTTCATATGTTAAGGCTCAAAAGCTCACCATGGCTATGGCAAAACTCTACATCATGCATTCTCACTATTCTAAAAAACATGCTTAAAGAAACTTGGCTTAAAAGAACCATATACCAAAGAACTTTACCTAACATGCCTATCTATAGAAACATAATCATATTAAAACTAAAGACCCTTAATCCTAAGTTAGTAAATGTATCAAATCAACTCATAACTAACTATGCAAAGACTAATTACATATGTTAATAGGCAACAATTTCACAAAGAATAACTCCATCACACAACTCAACATAAAACATAAAACATTTAACACTAATCCTATATGCATACTACCAACTAGCTTCCCCACACTTAAAGAACACAATGTCCTCATTGTGTAAGGAAGACTCCACAAAACAATACATACAACACAGACAAGCACAACACAAACAATACGAAAATAAAGCAAAAAGAATGACAAAAAGGAGAAGGTAACATTACTCATTGGCCCCACTTGGGGACCCCGGTGGAGAAGGCGTGAAAGGAACATTGTGGTGGTGAAAGAAGGAAAGGAGCTTGCGGCTGAGGCTCTTATGACTCTTGTGCATTTGCTGGACAGTCGCCTCAAGAGAATCCATCCGAGCCGCCATACTGTGATTGGCAGCCTCAATCCCATCCAACCGAGACATGACCCGCTGCAATCCAGCAGTGTCCTCTTGTGTAGCGCTGACACTTGGCTCATCCCGATCATCTCCACCCACACCAAAATCACTGGCCATAGCAGCTTCGTCTTCATCATCATCCTCATCAGAACCATAAGGTTCAGCAGTAGATGTTTCTGGTGCTTTGCCCTTTGCTTTGGCACGACTAGATCTCGTTTCCTGCACAAATCGGGACAAAAACTGCGGAGGCATAGCATGTCTATCTAAAACATGGGAATTACGAAGATAACGGATATCCATTAAAGTCACATGTTCATTTTCAGCCAAAACAAAATTGCCTAAATCACCTAAACACCCCAAAATAATACCGGTTACCATATGGCACATGCCTACAGTTTTAGTTCGAGCAATCGATGCATGGTATAACCCGTCAAAAATAAAATCTATGGAGCATGGTGTTTTACGTGATAGTAACAAATGAAGCACATACAAGTCCTTGGATTGAACCTTGGTGCTTTCTACGCGTCCAAACAAGGCATGGCATAAATACTTATGAAATAAAAACAAGCCATTGTCCTTAATAAGTCTATTAGAGGCATTTTTGTTATTGAATTCCGCCATGCCAGTTAGTGTTGTCCAAATTGGTCGGTGATCAAATAAATTTGAATTAAAGCGTTTTCCATTCAATGGAAAACCAAACCAAACATGAAGTTCATCAAAACCAAATGTAAACTCAGCACCTTGGTGTCTAAATTTAAAGTGAGTCTTTTTGTTATCGACATAAGCCAATGTGACAAAAAACTCTACAGCCCAATCCCTCCTAATAGGTAAATTCATGACAGAAAATTTCTCCCATTTCATGTATTTGATATATTTATCAAATTGAGCAGTCAAACCTAAATCTTTAAGCAATTCAGTATCTAGATGCAACATGCCTACATAGGTTTTGGTGTTAAAAAACTTAAACTTTTTCCCCTCGTCTTCAGAGTAGATAGGGAAGGGACACTCAAACCTGGCCTGAAGATACTCAACAGGTGGTGTTGGTGGAGAACTTGGCTCGGCAACTGGCTGCTTATCCTTGCGTCCAATGGATTTTGTGCGCACCATGATGGAAGAGAAAGAAACCCAAACTGAAATCACAAGAACAAGTGTAGAAGAAGAAGAAACAACACCAAAGCCAGCAAAAACACTCCACAAAAGCAAAATAGAAAGAACAGAGGAGAAGAAAACTCAAAATTTTTGAGAAAAAAAAAAACGTTGAAAACGCAAGAGTTGCTGAATGGAGAAGATGAATAGTCTACTTAGGGTTTTAACTATATATAGGGGAAGGTGAAAAGGCAGCTAAAACCCTAAGAAATTCAAATCCCGTGTCCTGTCGCGACCTCGCGATACTTTCGCGCGCGTGACAAGGCACGGTATTTGAACTAGCGAGCTCGCGACAGAGAGTATATGATCTTCCCTCAAAATCAACTGTCGCGCTCGCGATGTAATCGCGCTCGTGACAGAGACTGTTGGCACAAATCAAGATGAATGAGTCGCGAGAGCGAACAGGGCGCGCTCGCGACAGAGGCCTGTGATCCGTCCCACCCATCATTGTCGCGCTCGCGACAAACGTCGCGCTCGCGACAATAATGAAATGTTCAAAAATTTTTCCTTTGTTTTTTTTTTTATATTTTTTTTATGGAAATATCAACAACAGAAAGAAATCATAAATACCCGTAAAAAAAATTATTTACTATATGCAAAAACCATAATAAAATATGGAAACAAAGAAAATATTTACTATATGCAAAAACCATAATAAAATATGCAAAAACCATAAAATTCCAAATAAGGTACGAAACAAAGAAAAACAAATTATTTACTTAAAAGCAATAGAAAGTAAAAATAAATGAATAACACTAAGCCAATTCTAATGAGATAAAAGATACCTCTTTACTCTCATATGCCCCATCAAAATAGATTTTACATCGATGCCCATTAACTTTAAACAAGTCTCCTTTATTATTTTTTAGTTCAAGATATCCAAGGTCGAAGACCTGAGTTACTTCAAAAGGTCCACTCCATCTAGACCTCAATTTTCCAGGAAATAATTTTAAGCGAAAATTGAAAAGTAAAACCTTATCCCCACGCTTAAAACTTTTATATTTGATATGAGCATCATGCCACTTTTTAGACCTTTCCTTGTATAATCATGCATTTTCATAAGCAAAAAGACGTAATTCATCAAGTTCATTTAATTGCAAATATCTTTTTACCCCAGCATCTTTCATGTCATAATTTAAGGTCTTAATTGCCCAATAAGCCCTATGCTCTAACTCAACAGGAAGATGACATGCTTTCCCATACACTAACCTATATGGAGTCATTCCAATAGGTGCTTTGAAAGCAGTCCTATATGCCCATAGTGCATCATCAAGCTTATGTGCCCAATCTTTTCTAGAATTAGAAACAGTTTTTTCTAAAATCCATTTAAGTTCTCTATTAGACACTTCGACTTGACCGCTAGTTTGTGGGTGGTATGGAGTAGCTACTCTATGGTGAACACCATACTTATTCAATAATGATGCAAAAGAACGATTTATGAAATGCGTACCTCCATCACTTATGATAGCCTTTGGTACTCCAAACCGTGAAAAGAGTTTCTTCAAAAACGAGAGCACCACCTTTGAATCATTGGTTTGTAAAGCTTCAGCTTCAACCCATTTGGAGACATAGTCTACCCCAACCAATATGTATGATTTCCCAAAAGATATAGGAAATGGACCCATAAAATCTATTCCCCACACATCAAAAAGTTCAACCTCCAAAATATTATTCAAAGGCATTTCATCTCTCTTCCCTAGGTTTCCTACCCTTTGACACTTATCACATTTAGCTACAAAAATTCTAGCATCATTAAAAAGAGTAGGCCAATAAAATCCACACTCTAAAACCCTAGAAGCAGTTTTGGCTCCACCATTATGGCCCGAATACAATGATGAATGACAATGAGCTAAAATATCCACTGTTTCTTCCTCACTCACACATCTTCTTATGATACCATCCCCACTAATCCTAAATAAGTAGGGCTCCTCCCAAAGATAGTTTTTCACATCACTAAAAAATTTCTTTTTCTTTTGCCATGTCAATCCATAGGGTATGATTCCTGCAGCAAGAAAATTAGCAAAATCTGCAAACTAAGGCACATGCTTATAATTCATTGACATAAGAGATTCATCCGGAAAAGATTCATTGATTTCATGACTATCCCCTAGTGGTCCTTCAGCATTTTCTAATCTAGATAAGTGATCAGCTACTAAATTTTCAGAGCCTTTCTTATCTTTAATTTCTATATCAAATTCTTGCAATAAAAGGACCCAACGAATTAACCTAGGTTTAGCATCTTTCTTAGCAAATAAATATCTCAAAGCTGCATGATCCGTATAAATTATAACTTTAGATCCTAACAAATAAGACCTAAATTTATCACATGCATAGACAACAGCCAACATTTCTTTTTCAGTGGTTGTATAATTTACTTGAGGAGGTGACAAAGTATGACTAGCATAGTAGATTACATGCAAATTTTTACCAATCCTTTGTCCTAATACACAACCAACCGCTAAGTCACTTGCATCGCACATAATCTCAAAAGGTAACTCCCAATTAGGAGTAGTGATTATAGGTGCAGTTGTAAGGGCCTCTTTTAAAGAATTAAAAGCATGCATGCAATCATCAGAAAATTCAAAAGGTACTTCCTTAACCAATAAATTAGTTAAAGGCTTAGCTATTAGTGAAAAATCCTTAATGAATCTTCTATAGAAACCAGCATGTCCTAAGAATGATCTTATGCCCTTAAGTGTAGTAGGAGGTGGTAATTTCTCTATGAGCTCAACCTTGGCTCTATCCACTTCAATGCCCCTACTAGAAATCTTATGGCCAAGAACTATTCCCTCTTCAACCATAAAGTGACACTTCTCCCAATTTAGCACTAGGTTAGTTTCCTCACACCTAGCCAACACTCTATCTAAATTATGTAAACATAACTCAAATGAATCTCCATAGACTGAAAAATCATCCATGAAAACTTCCATGATGTTCTCAATCATATCCCCAAAGATAGAGGTCATGCACCTTTGAAAAGTTGCAGGTGCATTACACAACCCAAACGGCATTCGTCTATAGGCGAAAGTGCCATATGGACAAGTAAAAGTAGTCTTCTCTTGGTCACTAGGGTATATAAAAACCTGAAAATAGCCCGAATACCCATCCAAAAAGCAGTAATGAGAATGACCAGCTACCCTTTCTAACATTTGATCAATGAAGGGTAAAGGAAAATGATCCTTCCTAGTAGCTGAATTTAACTTCCTATAATCAATACAAACCCTCCAACCAGTGGTAGTTCTAGTAGGAATTAATTCTCCATTCTCATTCCTAACTACTGTCATACCTCCTTTCTTAGGTACACAATGTATTGGGCTCACCCAAGAACTATCCGAAATTGGATAGATAATCCCAGCATCTAACAATTTGATGACCTCTTTCTTAACTACTTCTTTCATGTTTGGATTAAGTCTCCTTTGCCTATCTGCTCTAGGTTGACAATCATCTAACAAATTAATCCTATGCATGACAACATTAGGACTAATTCCTTTCAAATCCGAAATTTGCCAACCTATACTTTTTATTCTCCTTTTAACCACCCCTACTAGCAAAGATTCCTGATTACTAGTAAGTTTATTAGATACGATGATAGGTAAAGTATGATTTAAACCAAGAAATGCATACCTCAAGTGACTTGGCAACTCTTTCAACTCTACCGTAGGAGGACTTACAATTGAAGGTGGTATAGGTGCATCATTCCGATATAATCGTTATGGCCTTGCACCCTCTTGCTCATCCTTCCCACTAGCTTCTTCCTCAATGATTTTCCCATCTACACCTGCTTCATTAAATACTGCTGCTACACAAACATCAATGACATCTATTTTCATGCATACATTTTCCTCCATGGGGTATCTTAATGCCCTATCCATGCGATATTCTACACTATCATCCCCCACTCTTAAAATTAATGAACCCTCATAGACATCAACCAATGCCCTACCTGTTCTCATAAAAGGTCTCCCTAAAATCAATGGGCATTTCACATCATAAGTAAAATCTAAGATGACAAAATCAGCAGGCAAAATAAATTTGTCAACCTTAACTAATACATCTTCCACTATACCATATGGTTTTTTAATGGATTGGTCAGCTAATTGTAAAATCATTGAAGTAGGTTTAACATAATCCAACCCCAATTTCTTAAAAATAGATAATGGCATAAGGTTAATGCTTGCTCCTAAATCACATAAACACTTAGGGAACTCAACATCTCCTAAAATGCATGGAATAGTAAAACTACCATTATCCTTCAGCTTAGTAGGCAAATTATTTGTTATGATAGAACTACATGCCTCAGTCAATTCAATGGTTGAAACATCTTCCCAACTTCTTTTCTTAGCAATTAAATCTTTAAGAAATTTTGCATAGTTAGGAATTTGTGTTATAGCCTCAATAAAGTTTAAATTTATATGAACATGCTTCAATTTATCAAGAAAAGATTGAAATTGCTTATCTTGATTCTCTTGCTTCAACCTTTGCGGAAATGGTGGTCGTGGGGTGAAAACCCTTGGAATTTTTCCTGGTACAACCCCCTTCGTCGAGCTCGCGACATGTGTCGCACTCGCGACAGAGGGCTCTTTCGCTGTAACTGGCGCGCTCGCGACATCAACTTCACTCGCGATGGTGGTAGCTTCTTCCTCTGTCGCGCTCGTGACAGGTGTCGCGCTCGCGACACAAGGCCCATCGTGCCCTTTAGTTTCCTGCACACTACCAAAATTGTTAGTGGTAACAAATTCATTAGTGTAAGACTTTCCTGACCTCAATTTAATGGCTTTTAAATGTTCTCTTGGGTTGTCCTCCGTATTGCTTGGTAAACTCCCTTGTACTCGCGACGGAAGAGCCTTGGCAATTTGCCCCAATTGAACTTCCAAATTATGAATGGAGGAAGCTTGATTCTTGGTTATTTGATCAAACTTAGTTTCCATCCTCTTTTGGGTCTCCTCTTGAGCATTAAACTTCATATTTATGCCCTCCAAAAATCTATCCATTTTAACCTCCAACGCTCCAAATCTATCTTGGGGTTGTTGAAACCCCACTACCCTATTTTGGTTACTACTATTGCCCCAAGAAAAATTCGGGTGGTTTCTCCAACCGGGATTGTAAGTGTTTGAATATGGGTTTCCTCTTCCTTGTCCTTGGATAAAACTAACTTGTTCTTCAGTACTAGCCATACCCAAATTACACCCTTCACTTTCATGGCCTAATTGTCCGCATATACTACACACACTGGTTGGACTACTACCCACACCTAGGCTATTGATCTTTTGCGTCAACTGCTCAATTTGAGCTTGCAAAGCTACTACTGAATCTACTGCATGAACTCCCCTTGTATTTGAGAAATTTGTCTCCCTAACTCTCTCAGTTGGCCACATGCAATTGTTCATTGACATTTCTTCCAATAATTCAAATGCAGCCTCCGTGGTCTTCCTCATCAAAGATCCCCCTGCTGCCGCATCAATGGTTCCTCGAGTGGTCGGATTTACACCGTTATAGAATGTCTGCATAAGCAATTCCCTTGGCAAATTGTGGTGTGGGCAACTTCGCTGCAATTCTTTGAACCTTTCCCATGCCTCATACAAAGATTCAAAGTCATGTTGAACAAAAGTAGTAATATCTTTAATAATTTTGGCAGTTTTTGCTAGGGGAAAGTATTTTGATAAAAAGACTTGGGCTAATTGGTCCCAAGTTGTGATAGAACCCCTAGTAAGGGAATTCAACCAAGCCTTTGCCTTGTCCTTTAATGTAAAAGGAAAAAGCCTAAGCTTGATTGCATCCGCCGAAACTCCGTTAATCTTAAAAGTATCACAAATTTCTAAGAAATTTGCCAAATGAGCATTTGGATCCTCATTTGCCAAACCATAGAATTGGATACTGTTTTGAATCATTTGTAAAAGCGATGGTTTAATTTCAAATTGGTTTGCATTTACCATAGGTCTTACCACACCTTGTTGAGCACCACTCAATGCTGGCGTGGCAAAGTCCATCAAGCGCGGTGGATTTTCTTCTTCAGCCATAATAATTCGTCTACTCCGATTCTTCTTTTTATTTGACTTACGGTTACTCAAAAGAAATCTCTCTATCTCCGGATTGAACGGTTCAAGTTCTTCTTGCGAACTCCTCATACGCAGCATGAACAGTCAAATCCTGAAAATTCACAACAAGCAACAATAAATTAAATATCGTAATCCAAAATCTTAAATCAAGGTTCATAATGTAATAAATTAAATCAATCAAAATCCCCGGCAACGGCGCCAAAAACTTGATATGCTTTTTCTAAAAGCTTAAATACCGCAAGTATACGGTGTACCGATTATAGTACTTCAGATGTCGATCCCACAAGGAAATGTTGATTTTAATCACCCACTATTACTACTCAATTTTAATCTTGTTTACGATGTTCAAAAATGCAAGTTAATTCTAACTACTCTATTGCATAAAATTAATTAAATCCTAGTTAAGTATAATCAAAGAAGACAATAAATATTATGAAATTAAATAATCATGCATTTGATGCCATTATTTTAATGATAATTTTTAATCTTATTAGTAAGCCAAGTTGGAATAAATTTCTAAACCACTCTCTCGACATGAATTAGATTGCCTAAAACATACAATTAAAGTACTAATTCTCAACTCTCGTTAATGAACTAGTGGATTTTAATTACACATTTTAAGATTAAACACCAACCTATAGCAATTATCTCCACATGTGATCTCTCAAACTATGCTTTGATAATGAATTTCCTATTAACTTTCCATAAGACGTTGCTCTCGCTAACTCCCTTATTTATGACCATTTTGTGAATTTTCAGAAAAGGAATTGCACATTGAAGGTCGTCTTCCTTAACTTATAATGATACCAATAAACTTTTAATAGAAAATACTACAACCAAAGATCAATATTATAAATGGAAATAGAAATTTGTTCATATATAATCAAATGCAAACATAATATTCATGTAAAGATTACAAGGAAGAAACATAAAACATAAGGACAAGAAGAAGGGGATCTCTCAACCCTTTTCCCTTCACACAAGATTTCTTCTTCCTTGCTTCTTGTCTCCTATTCAAAACATGAAAATAAAAACTAAAGTACTAAAAGAAAAAAAATTGTTCTTAGGATCACAAAATCAAATTATAAAAATTCATCATCCTCAAAATTTTGTTCACTTGGCATATATATGCCTCTCTAAAAATTATGTCCCTTCAAGACATCCTTTCACAAGAATTGTCCTTGTTCATGGAAAATTACATCACTTCAGAATTCTAACTGCTCATCCGCACTTTGTCGCGCCCTCGCGACTCCTGTCGCGCTCGCGACAATACACGCCTCTGCTCGGCTGGCTCTGCTGGCTGTCGCGAGCCCTTCTGCTTTGTCGCCCTCGCGACATGGCACGCTTATGCTTAATTGGCCTGGCTCTCTGCCCTTCATGCTGTCGCGACCTCGCCCCCTTGTCGCGCTCGCAACACTTCCTTTCTAGCTCACCTTTGGCTTTCTTTCTTTCACTTGACTCCTTTAATCTCTAAATCATCCCCTTCTCCTATAAAACAAATAAAACAACTACACATACACAAAACACATAAAAGCAACAAAATATAGATAAAATACCAAAATAATAAACACAATACTGGACAAAACCACACATTAACACACAATATTTATGAGCTTTTCAAGCTCCTATCAATTGCCTTTATTTTATAGGGATTGGCTTCAATGCCCCTTTGGGAGACCATAAAGCCCAAAAATTTACCTGAGGGTACCTTGAAAATGCATTTATTAGGATTGAGCTTCATTCGAAATTTATTCAGTATGTTGAAGATTTTTGCCAAAACGGCAGGATATTTTTTAGCGCTTTTGCTTTTGAATATCATATCATCCACGTAAACCTCCATATATTGCCTGATTTGATCCTTGAAAATCTTATTCATTAAGTGCTGATATGTGGCACCCACATTTTTCAATCCGAATGGCATGGCCTTGTAACAAAAGGTGCCATCATCCGTGATGAAGCTAGTCTTCTTCTAATCCAACAATCACATCATAATTTGGTGGTATCCAGCATACGCATCAAGGAGGGAATAGATGGCATGACCCGCAGTGGCATCCACCAATTGGTCTATGTTGGACAGGGGGTAGCTGTCTTTTGGGCATGTTTTGTTAAGGTCCATGAAGTCAACATACATTTGCAGCTTTCCCAATTTCTTTTTTACCAGAACAACATTGGCTAGCCATTCGGGGTAGTCAACCTCTCGGATTGTTCCCACTTTTAGTAACCTGTCTACCTCCTTGGAGATAAATCTCCTACGATCAAGAGCATACCTTCGCAACTTCTACCTAATCGGCTTGCAAGCTGGATCCATATTGAGTTTGTGGGTGATTACGTTGGGGTTGATCCCGGTGATGTCTTTCGGCTTCCAAGCAAAGGATGCCTGGTTGATCATTAATACCTGCATAATGGCTTCCTTAACCTCTGTGCTCATATTGGTGCCAATTTAAACAACCTTGCCTTTCACAAACGTCTTTGTCTTGACTTCTTTTGTAGGATCCATTCTCAGTTCCTCTGACTGCTCAAGTCATTCCAGACTTGGTTCCACCAACATGGCTTCTTTATGGTGCTTGATCATGGCAATATAAGCTTCCTTTGATGCGTTTTGGTCACCTCTTAGGATGGCAATGCCTCCCCTAGTCGGGATTTTCATTACCATGTAACGGATGCTGGTAATAGCCCCAGTTTGAAATAGTAGAGGCCTACCAAAAATAGCATTATAAGCAAAAACTATATTAATAACCATAAATGTTACCTTGCAGGCATGGGCGAGAGCTTCTTAGCCAAGCTCACCAAACAAATCAACTAAGCCTACCACTAGCATTATGGCATTGCCCAATCGGATCAGTGGCGTGGCATTCGGCTTGAGCTCTTCGATTGGCAACCCCATTGCTCTGTAGGCTTATAACGTAAGCACATTCACAACACTTTCATTGTCCACCAATATCTTTTTTATATCGAAATTGTTAATTCGCGCCCTGATGATAAGGGCATCTTCGTGAGGGAACATTATATCTCGTGCATCCTCACAAGATATGGTGACTGGGGCTGGCCGTTCGAATGTATGAAGACATAGACGCCCTTACCCTTTCTTTTTCTAGAGAGGTATTCTCTGTAGGAAGACCCACCAGTGATCATATTTATAACACCGGCATATGGTTGGCGTGGGTCTGCATTCTTTGGCTTTCTCTGCTCATCATCATCATCGTCATCTTCAGAATTATCTTTTTTATGGTCCGATTGTCTACAGGGACTTGTCCCTCGAGTCGGGCCTACAAATCTCTTGAGGTATCCCCTTTGTAAGAGTCACTCAATTTTCTTCCTTCAACTGATGGCATTCGTTAGTTGTATGATCGACGTCTCTGTGGAACTTGCAGTATTTATTATGGTTCCACATTTTTCTGGTCTTTTTGTCCATCTTCTTGGGCCAGTTCGCCTTTTGGTGGTTCTCCTTGATCCACATTAACACTTGTGCGGGGTTGGTGTTGAGTGGAGTGAAAGTTCAAGCTTGCTGACCAGCTCTCCGATCAAACCTTGATCATTCTGCCTCCTTTATTTTTCCCAAGTTTCTCGAAGTGAAGGCTCTCTTGGGACTCCTTACGATCTGTTCGGACATTAGAGCTTGATTGAATGATCGTCCATCTAGGTGCTGTAGCCTGTCCATGACGTTGTTCCTTCTACCTTGGCTGGACCTCAGGGCATCATCCAGCTGAATGTGTAGCCTAGCTCTTTCCATCAAGTTGGAAAAGCTGATTGGCGGCCTTGTTGTAATTGACTCAAATAATGGCCTATCAGCAGTGCCATTGGCTAGGACGGTGGATGCCATTTCCATGCTTGCATTCCTTACCTCCTACATTGTGGCTTGGAATCTATCAATGTAGTCTCGAAGAATTTCATCGATCCTCTAATAGAGGTTGCATAGATCAATCACAAATTTTGGTGCTCGTGTCTGTACAATGAATCGTGTAATGAATAACTCCTTTAGTTGTCGAAAAGAGGTGATTGACCCCTACGGGAGCTCGTGGAACCATGTGAGAGCATCTCCTCCCAGCGTGGTAAGGAATATCCTACAAGCAATCCTTTCATCGTAGGTGTATACTTATACTTTGGTTAGATATTCTGCAAGATGAGTAGCAGGGTCAGTCTTACCTGTATACCTATCTATTATCACATCTCGCCACCTGGGAGGTAGCTCTGGCTCCGTGATTTTCCTGCAAAATGGTGAGGTTGTGTTGCAGCAAGTTTAGTCCTCGAACATTCTTTTTTTAGAGTCTGTCAAGCCAAACTGCTTGAGCTTCTACTTGAACTATTTATCCTTCCTGCTCATCACTGCTGAGGCAAATTCATCCCTTCGCCCCTTCGTGCGGCTACAATTCGGGGTATACATAAAAGAAAAATCATCCCCTATGGATAAGGTGGAAGATCTATTGGGGATATATGGGGAATCTCTGCTTGAGGACATTGTGCCCTTCCCCTTATCATATCTGCCTGGGGTTTTGGCCCTCATCCTTCTACTATCATGAGCTCTTGGCTAGTTGATGAAAATTTTCTTGTTCCTTCTCTTCCCGAAGTCTTCGGCCATAAAATCCATTTTATGGCTTCTTTCATGAGTTCTGGGTATTTTCTCCTTTTTCAAAGTTTGGACTATGCTTTTAGTGAAATCATTAAGAATAGCACGCATATTCCTGATGGTAATAGGGGTATCTTTCGATTGCCGCATGACAACATCATTGAATTCTAGAAGGAGGTTACCCCTAATAGGGGATCTGGGAGACCCCTCTCTTCTTTTTGAGGGCCTAGATATGCCCTGACTATGGTGATTATACTTTCCCAGAGTTTCATGTTCATTAGATCTCGAACCTACCATTTTTCTCTCAATGAAAGCACCATATGATAAAGCCTAAAATATCTTTATCTTATAAGAAGTAGAGCTGGTAGTTGAAGGACCGGTCGGATGGATGGACCTACAAGAAGGAGTGTCTTGTCAGACCCAGGCACTAGCACTCCAAAGCTTAAGTTAGTAGCTTTTAGAGAAAGAATACTTATAGAGAGAGTCTCAGATGTTCAATACCTGGAGCCATTGTGTTTTAGGCTATTTATAAGAGTTCTTTGGAAGGGCGTTCAAGTACCTTGGGGAGTGATAAATAGTAATTAGAGCAGTTGAGCGACGATGTGATAGGGAGTAGTTGGAGAGTATGGGCATTGGCTTATGTCAGTGGGCTGATAGGACGTGC
Source organism: Excoecaria agallocha (assembly GCA_037975025.1). Taxonomy (NCBI): domain Eukaryota; kingdom Viridiplantae; phylum Streptophyta; class Magnoliopsida; order Malpighiales; family Euphorbiaceae; genus Excoecaria; species Excoecaria agallocha. Next base: position 2,782,652 of record CM075813.1, on the reverse strand, counting down.
TGTCCCATCAATCCGATCAGACATCATGTCTTCCTGTTTTGACTTCTAGCTCTTGTCTTGCCCTTTTGCCATTGGGTTTGGGCCATGTCAAGCGTTGTTGGGCCAATCCTGACTGGGCCTTTGGAGATATATTTTTTGAAGTTATCAATTATTAATCCTTAATACCTGTTAGACTTCTGTTGTAAGACAAAGTCAATGTGTAAATTTTAAAAGTAAAAAGTGTGAAATTTGCCTATAAAATATTTAAAATAATTTATATTTATTTCTAAAATATGTTTTAAGCTAAAATTACACTCGCCGCCATTATATAATTGGATAAGATTTACCTTTATTTTACAAAAGTCCACATGAGCAAATTGAAGGCAGCATTGAAATGAAACTCATCCATACTGTTAATAATATGCCCTAATCTATATGTAATAGGAATTTTTTTTTCAAGTATATTGATTCATTTATGATAATAAAGGCAATATCCATTATATAATAATGATATTTCTTAAGTTTGTTTGCATGTCTTAAACTATCAATCTAATGAAATTTTTAGTATCTAATTACAATAAAAAGTTAATCATGAAAAGTTCGTGATCTGATATACTGATTATATAGGGACTCTTTTTGGTGTAATTTTAAAAATTATTTAGAGATAAGGTGTTACAGGAAAAACATTTAGAAAAAAAGGGTGCTAGAAAACGACAAACCAGTGTGCATTTTTGTGACATGTGGGTCCCACCATTTTTGGGTTAAAAATTTCAACGAAAACAGAAAGGTCCAGTGCCATTTTTCATTCAGGTCAAAACGACATCGTTTCGGATGGAAAGAGGATGTGACAAAAATGGAACAAGGAGCTGTCATTTTTTATAATAGAAAATGACATTGTTTCGAAACTAAGGAAGTGATAGGTGAGGTGGGTTCCACATTTCGAAAAACGACAGTCATACCTACCATTTTCTATATATATATATTTTTAAAAGACATACCCTGCACAATACGAGAATTACTATATGCTGCAGAGTACACAGTACTTCCCATGATCTACAGCTACATATATAAAAATCTAAGTTTTTTAAATTCTAAACATAAAATGCCCCTATCCATCCCACTTTAGTTTATTTGAACCCTTATTCTTGCTCTTGTTTTCTTTGTTCCCTTGTTTCTTTCTTTCTTGATTTCACTAGAAATTTCCAACATTTTTCCCCTTCTATCTCTTTAAATATCAATAATATAGTAGTAGTTTGAATTGTTTGATTCAAGGCAATTTTGTTGAAAGCTACAACTAAGGTAAGTTATATTAATATAGTAAAAATATTTTTTTAATTTTTAATTTTTAAAATATGGCTAATTTAATTTATATTTTTGAAGTGTAGGTGTTATTAAATTAATAATATTTTCGATCATTAATTTTGAAGGTAAGTTACTATTATTTTTTTATTTTAATTATTGTACATTAAAATGAAATTTTTATTTGTAATTGATAAAAAAATTGTTGTATATTTTTTATGTCGAAAAAATTATAATTAATTAAATAGTTGCATAATAAGAGTAAATTTAAAAATCATTATTGTTTTAAACACCTATTTTGTAGTCCATCGTAGTTTGTTGCCAATTTATATATGATTTTAAATTTTATAATTCATTTTTTTATGGTAATTAGTTAATTGAACCATTAATTATAAAATTTTTGCATATAATGTAGGATTTGGAAAATATTAATTTGTATGTATATTGTTATAATTTTAGTATATTTTATAAATTTTATATTTATTTTTTATAAATTTAATTATGTTATTATGTGGGAGTTGATGCATGTAATTTAAATGTATAATGAAAAAATAATTTGAAAGTAGTATGCTTTATAAAATAATGTAATTAAATTTAAGTTAATAAATTATAATAAAAAATGAAATTTAAATTATTATGAATTTATTTAAATAACAATTATTTTTATTTATTTTGTAATATAGATGGTGGAAACATATTTGGTTCCGAAATGTATGAGAGGTTATACTGTAAGGGAACATATCAAGCAAAAATGGAATGATTTATACTGTTGCAGAATTGAAAACAGCATGACAATTGCCGATCATATTATAAAAAATAAATAAAAATTTATAAGATATTATATTGTACAGATATCCTCTAAAAGAAAGAGAGATGGTGGAAGCTATATGGATGACGGTACATTTGATGTATTTCAAATCTATAAGTATAATTTGGAATAGGCTTGATGTGAAAAAATATCAAAATTTTGTGCTCATTTTTACAAAAATATCGTTGAAGTTAGTGATGATGATTTTTTAAAAATCAGAGATAAAACTGTGGATCAAAGGACTTATTGTAGATAGTATAATTATAACTTATGGCCTAGATATTATGTTCGTTGGTACATGTAAAATTCGAGTATTGTATCAATGAGAATGGTAGTGTATTATGATCCAAACTTTGATATCATTTATATTTAAGTGTTGTTTTAGCAATTTTCGAAGTTAACTATTTAATGTTATTATTTTGTAATTTGGGTTTCTATTAATATTAATTTTTTATTTCGTAATTGTATAATGATGATGTGACATCCCAAAACTTAAGTCGGCTTAAAATATTTTTTAATTTGTGAGCAGTACTTTTGATTTCGAGTTGCAGGGGTAAACATTTATTAAGGATACAATACAAGTGGGTATTATTTATAGGCTTTTGATAGTTAAAATATATTTTACTAATATATAAGAAATTAAGACAAATAAAGAAAAAAATAATAATAATTATAGAAATAACATTCATTTTTTATAGTTCCTCGAACTCTTTGGATAAAAAATACCATGGCCATAGAATTAAAAGAAAAAAGAGAAATAATAATAAAAGGAAAGGAAAAATAGGAGGGAGAGGGAGGAAATCAGAAGAAAGGGAAGGAGGATGGGAAGGATGAAAAAAATCCTATAGATATGTACAAATATTTAGTAAATTATTTAATTGCAAAAAGGCCATGATTAAATACGCTTTGAGGAGTTTAAATGCAAGACTTCTTTGGCCTTAGTAAACTAGTGGGTAATCTAGAATCTTAGGATATAATGGCTAGCTATAGGTATGCATATACCGTGGTACTACCATGAGATCACTATGAGCTTTTGTTTATTACATACACTAAGGAGTAGCTGGCACATAATCATATGATGGGCTAGCTAGATCGCATTAAGTTATTGTCCCTCCACTTATACTAGAGCAGTAGGATCATGGCAAGTGATCCCTCTAGTCTATTAGCACATTGGAGTCCCCATCCTATATATTCGGTTTGAGAATTTCCACTAGTAGTTACTAGAGGCAATATTAATGTGATAAAAACTATAAATAAAATTAAAGCTGAGCATGTGTTAAGTTACATATTAAGCGATAAGTTAATTTACCGAAGTATGTAGACTAAAAATTGAATATTAATCTGGAATACATATTATTATTACCTTGGAATAATAAGTATAAATGGATGTGTAGTATAGATTTATGGTTACTTGTGAAATGTTTAATAATGTGTAAAGTAATTAACATTGGAATGCTGTAAAACTAAATATATATAATTGAATAAGAGTTTTGTGTTATATGAATATTGGAATGACAATATTAATTTACTATACAAATTATTTATTACCTAAAATTTTAAGCGGTGTGAAGTATACAACTTAAAGAAACTAAAAATGATTTTGTTGCTTGTAATAATTTAGACGTAGTTAATCAACAAAACATTATCCGTAGGATACAAGATCTATGTATCACGAAGCTAAAATAGGAAATCATGTATGGACCTTGGGATGCACAGGAAATAGGAAAGTCAATTCTTGAATTGCAATGAGAATTTTTAAAAGTTTTAGGATGTTATATTTAATTGCTTTTAGGTTAAGAGATTGAATGGATAGTAATAGATGTCCTATTGACAATGAAAATGTTATTAAGTAAATTTTTTCATAAGGTGTAATATATAAATATATTGTAGGTAAAGTTTTGATAATTGTGAATTTAATGATATTTTTAATATGTTTTTAGGTATTTAATTAAGTTAATTTTGTGTTAGTTTGATTAAATTTTTGTTTAATTGGTCAATTTTATATTTTTGAAGTTAATTGTAAATTTTGGTGTTTTCAGGATTAAAATTGAAAAAGAAAAAGGACTTCATTAAGAGAAATGCAAAGTTTTAGGTCAATTGTGTAATTTTCAAAATTTGATGATCAAGAATTGGACGTTTAGTCCAGAAGCCTTTAACACTGTAGGGTTAATAGTAACTTTTTAATGTTTATCCATGATTATTTTCTAAAATATGAGGTAATTATTTGTATTAATTTTATTTGTTAATACTAAGAGAGAAAGAATTAAGAATAAATTGGAGTTGAATTCTTTTGAAAAAAGAGTTTAATGAATGTTTAGGAATTTAACTGAATTTTTATACTAAGTATTGAGTTGTTTTGAATAAGGAAATTTAATACTTAAGAAAGATAATCTTGAAAAAGGTATCATGTTTTATTTTATTTGGTTTTCCATGATCACTAATATTTCCATAAAATTTAAGTCATTGTAATAATAAGTCAACGTGAATAGTCATTTAGTGAAAGTTATTTTAATATTGATTATTCTCAATTCTGTTTACTTGTTTTTATTTAAGATTTATTCTACTCATTTACTTTAGTTTTTATTTATTAGTTGTTTAATTGTTTTCCTTTAATTTAGTCTATTTTCTTCATTATAAATTTTGGGGTTTCTTTTCTTTCTTTTACATCCTATTTTCATTTAAAACTCAAAATTTTCGTACAAACACAGGTTTCCCTTAGGTTCAATATTTGAGGGTTATAATTATATTTTCCTATATTACTAGCCAATTTAGTACACTTGCTAGACACCGATCAAGTTTTTAGCGCTGTTGTCGGGGAACTTTGGCATTTTTCTATTTATCTTGATTTTTAAAGTGGATATTTGTGTGTTCTTATTTCTCTTCTTTATCTATTTTCTGAGTTTATTATTTTAACTTTTCGGGTGTGATTGGTTTATGGTGAGAAACAATTCAATTCTATCCATAGATCCTAAAATTGAATAGACATTTCATAGGATAAGAAGGCTACAAAGCAACATGAATAATCCAGAAATAGAACCACCTATGAATGATCCACCACCTCCTATGATTGAAGAGAAAAATATACCTCATCAAGCTCCAGAAAATGGGTTTAGATTCATGACCATTAGGGACTATGCTATTCTTAGGTGGAATGAAGAATATAGAACTATTAAAATTCCTTACTGCCAGCCATTTGAGATAAAACATGTTACCATTACAATGGTACAAAGAAATCAGTTTTCAGGCTCAAATATATAGGATCCTACACAACATTTAGATATGTTCTTAGAATTTAGTGATAATGTACAAATCCCGAATATATCAACTGATGCTATTAGGCTTAAACTTTTTTATTTTACACTCATAGGAAAGGCAAGAGATTGGTTACAAATATTAACCAATCAGTCCATTCATTCTTGGCAACAAATGCAAGAAAAATTCTTGTGCAAATTTTACCCACCTACATAGACATCACTCATTAGGAAACAAGTCAATGACTTTCAATAATTCTATAAGGAGCCATTCCATGAAATCTGGGAAAGATTTAGGAGACTGTTAAAAAGCTATCCACATCATGAATTTTTTGTTTATCAACTAATGCACATTTTTTATGCAGGAGCTAATCAAGCAATAAGGTCTTTATTAGATGTAGCATCTAATGGTGATTTCATGAACCAAGTTCCTGAGGAAGCATTCTTGCTTCTTGATGAGATAGCTACTAATGACGCTCAATGGGCGACCTTTAGAGTAGCACAAAAGAAATAGGGAGTACATAATATAGATGAGATAGCTATGCTAAAAGCTCAAATGGAATTAATGAAAAAAGAACATTTAAGAGAAATAAACGAGCTTAAAATTAAAAATGTATTTATGTTGTCTAATGAATGTGATACTTATGCATAAAGTCTAGGAGCATTAGGAATGAAGAATGGTGAAGGATTGGTAGAGGAAGTGAATGCCTTGAACCCTTATCGTAATATCTATAACCCGGGATAGAGAAATTATCCTAATTTCTCATGGAGAGAAAGGAATCAAACATTTACCTCTAACCCTCAACCTAGGGCACCATTGAATCAAAACCAAGCCTCCTAAAATTATAACCATCCCCATTACCAAAATCAATCCCAACCACACTACCTATCTACATATCATCAAACTCCATAAAAAAAGAAAATAAGTATAGCGAAAATGATTGCAAATATCATGACCTTTCAAAATGCAATTTTAGCTGGCCAAAACACTAAGTGAAAATCACAAGACATTTGGATGAGAAACAAAGAAACATCCATTAGGAACTTAAAGAATCAAATGTGGAAACTTGCAAATTCCTTGTCTAATAGAACTCAAGGTACATTCCCATCTAATGTTGATCGCAATCCCAAGGAGAAAGCCAAAGCAATTACTTTATGAAGTGGAAAAAAGGTACAAGAAGTTGACACTGGTAATAATTCTCTAAAAGTGATGGAACCGACAGTGGAGGTAAGTGTTCCTAAAAATTTAGATAAGGTATCTCCGGTTGTTGAGAAGGGTAAAGGTAAAGAAAAATTTATTTCTACTATTCATGATGAATCCCAATTACCTTTTCCCACTATAGCTAGAAAAGAAAAGCAAAATGAATAATTATCTATATTTTTAGATATGTTTAAAAAGTTGCATGTAAATTTATCATATTTGAAGCTTTATTATACATGCCTAAATATGCTAAATTCAAGGAAAAGCTTTGCATGAATAAGAAAAAGCTAGAAGGTATAAAAATGGTCGAATTATCTAAAAATTGTAGTGCAATTCTAATGAATAAAATTCTAGCAAAGTTAGAAGATCCTGATAGTTTTACATTACCTTACGAACTAGGAGGTAACTTTGTTGGACATACTTTATGTTATTTGGGCATCAGTATTAATTTAATACCTTATTTAATTTGCAGAAAATTGAACTTAAGAGATATCAAAGAGACCTGAATGACACTATAGTTGATGGATAGATCAGTAAAAAGATTGAAGGGTATTATTAAAGATTTATTAGTAAAAATATAAAATTTTATATTTTCGGTGCATTTTGGTGTAATGAATATGGAGGAGGATAGAAAGGTAAGCTTGATAGTAGGTAGACCCTTTTTGAACACAAGAAGAGCTTTAATTGATGTTTATGGAAAAACATTTACTTTAAGGTTCAATGAGGAAGAAATGTTCTTTAACGTAAATAAGGTTATGAAACACCCCTTATATGACTTCGGAGAATCGATTTGTTTTGTTAATAGTGTTCAAGAATGTGTCGAATCAAAATACAAGATTTGGAAAAGGAGCACAATGAAGACAAAAATATGGAGAATGGACCGTCCTTTCCTGAGTAGAAAATTCTGAACTCAAAACACTTCTATCTTATTTAAAGTATGTATTTTTAGAGAAAAATGCAAAACTAGTAATTATTTCATCTTTATTGATAGGTTTGGAATAAGAGATGCTCATTGAAGTACTTAAAAAGCATAAAGGAGCAATTGGTTAGGCGACTTTCGATTTAAAAAGAATTAACCCTGGTTATTGTACACACCGGATACCTATGGAAAATAACTTCAAGCCAGTGGTATAACCCTAAGGCAACAAAATCTGGTGATGCAAGAAGTGATGAAAAAGAAGGTACTTAAACTCCTCGATGCAGGTATTATCTATCCCATTTTTGATAGTTGTTAGGTTAGTTTAATTCAATGTGTACCTGAAAAAAGGGGGTATGACTGTCATAGCCAATGAAAATAATGAATTAATTCCTACACGCACAGTAAAGGGATGGAGAGTATGCATAGATTATAGGAGATTGAATAATTCCACTAGAAAATATCACTTTTCATTACCATTTATTGACCAAATGTTAGAAAGACTGACAGATAATAGATTTTACTATTTATTAGATGGATATTCAGGGTATATGCAAATATCTATAGCCCCGGAAGATGTTGTGCTTTTTCTAAGCATCAATTTTGTAAGCATACGATGTACCGATTATAGTACAAAAGATGTCGATCTCATGAGGAATATTGGTTAAGATTGTACACTATTACTACTCAATTTTTATCTTGTTTACAATGATCATTAATTTTCTAGTTAAAACTAATACTTTACTACTCTAAACTAAATATTATTCTACTTTAATGATAATCCGAGAAGCCTTATGAGTATGATGAATATAACATATACATAAGTATGGAATTTGATATTGTTCTCTTATTTATAATTCAATCTTTATCATGCAAGCCAAGTTGGAATAATGTTCTATGTCGCAGCTCTCGCATCTAGACTAGATTATGTCTTAAACATGCATTTATGGTTCTAAATCGTAGCTCTCGCATTTAGACTAGAATTACATAAACACACATTCAAAGAATAAAAATCAACTTATGGCAATTATCTCCACATGTGATCTCTCAAACTATGCTTTCATAATGAATTTTCTATTAACTATCAGCAAGAGGTTGCTCTCGCCAACTCTCTTATTTAGAACCATTTTGTTGATTTTCAAAGAAGGAATTTTCATATAAGGTTTTTTCTTAACTTATAATAATACTAATAAAGTTGTAATAGCAAATTCTACATATAAAGATAAATGAAAGAGAAATAATTAAATATGAATAACGACATTCAAGTTCCTAAAAAGAAATCATAATAATAACAAATAAGAAGTAAAGATTAGAAATAAAAGGGGATCTCTCAACCCTTCTTCCTTTCACCAAGTGTAGTCTTCTTCCTTGTATTTTCCTTCTCTTCAAACCATAAAACTAAAACTAAAACATACAATTATTGTTCTACAATTACATTTTTAAGTTAGAAAAATCATGTGATTCATCTCTTTTTATTCTCCTTGAAATAACTTCTAGGGTATATATAATTTTCCAAGAATTAAGTCCCTTCAAGTGCCCCTCCATAGGTATGCAACCCTTGATGAACATTGGTGCCCTTTTAGGTGACTTTTCAAGCTCAACTGCCTATAACCTGTCGTGATCGCAGCTTCTATTGCCCTTGCAACAGAACACTCTTCTTCTTCACACCTTTCTCTTCCTAGTCATACATCCCCTGTCGCCCTTGCGACAGAACACTCCTTTTCTTCACTTAATTCCACTCATTCTTTATATTTTTCTCCCTTTTCTCCTATATATACAAAACTTGATAAAAACATTAAACACGCCTAATTCTAGCACAATTTAATATAACTAAATATTATTTTGGTAACAAAATATGGATTAAATATGAGCTATTTAGGCTCATATCAAACCCCCACACATAAACTTTTGCTTGTCCTCAAGCAAAACCTAACAAACAAGAAAACAACACAAACATGCAATTTTGGAGCTCACATTTATATTTGGCAAATATTTGAAAACCATATGCAAAAACGTTCATCTCTTCACAAATTTAGCCCAAATATGCAAATTCTCAAACAAAACCATTATCTATTAAACTTAAACAACCATGCACATTTGAAAAATTATGAAGTTGCAAAACACAAGAATGTATGAACTTAAGAACTTGAATATCTTAACACATGTAAACATTATTTCACACCAAGTATTGCCTAAAGTAGTTCTCACTCAAACACTATATTTTTAAAGCATTTATTCACTCGATGTGTTTATGGATTAGTGTTTCTCTCATTCCTTAGATATGGCATTGCCTACAATAAGCTTGTAATTAGTAAATATCTCCACTACTAGTATAAAATAATACATGAAATCAAAAGGGTCTTACAGGGATTGTAACTTGGCTTAGGTCAAGGTAGGATAATTTTTTATTTAAGTAGCTTAAATTGTGAATAGAAATAATATCACCATATTATAAGAGATTTATTTAAGAATCTAAGCATCAGATGATGTAATTTACTTCTCATATTCCCTTCTCAATGGCACACTAACTACTAGTTTCTCTTGTTCTTTCTTTTTTTTTTCTTTTTTTTTCCTTTTTATTTTTTAGAAACTAGCCTTGTTTTAATATTGATCCTGGAGAATGAGGGAATTTAACTCATATTTTAAATACCATCATGCTTATATTAACAATATATATCTCCTAAAGATATAGCAATTTATCTCTCTTCACAAAAAGATTATTGTTTAGCAAAGGATTTTGGCTAATTATATGTTATTCAACAAAAATAGGTTTAAGGTTCAAAATTGGCTATCTAAAGTCAAAAAAGAAAATTTTTTAAGCAAGCCAAAATGGTTTAATCTAAATGCCCTTATCATTTTTCATGCACATCTCATACTAAATGTAATCTCAAAATTTACCAAGAACAAATTCTACATGATATGGCATATTAAGGCTCTCATACAAGAAAAATGTCAATATAAAAGGTTCAAAAGCTCACTTAAGCTATAGGTCAAATCACCCTAAACAATAAATTTGCAAAAATAATCCTTTTATACATGTGAAAAGATACTCAACTTAAAAAAAACTATACTAAAGTGCTTTACCAAGTCATAACCTTACTATGTACATTTAATTGTCAAAGTAAAATGAAAATGATTAGCTTAGAAATTTACCTAAGTAGACTAAAAATGATAGAAATTCAAGATAAAGTATGCATTTATTCCCAAATAGTTTCCAAATATACAAGCTCCAAAATTAAATTCACACACAATATACACATATAAATTTATTAAAAATAAATAAATATACTAACAATAAACAAAAACATGAAACCAATATAACATGTATACTCCCCCATACTTAAAGACACAATGTCCTCATTGAGTGAGAATGATAAGATAAACAAAACAAAAAGCAAACAAAATCACAAGAAATGTACAAGAGAGAGAGAAAACAAACTCAAAAAGTTCCATTAGGAGAACTTGGCGGGGAAGGAGTCTGACTTTTATGCATTTCGCACATAGAAGTCTCAAGAGAGTTCAAATCTATCTTGTAGATGAGTTAAGTCATGGCTTGAAGAACCTGAGCCCTCTACAGGCCTTTTATCCTTGCATCCCACGATCTTATTGCATACCATTGTGAACTCAAAGTGAAAATGCAAGCAAAAAAAATTGAAGAGAAGCTAAGAGAAAAACTAAAAGAAATAGCGAGACAACTTAAAATGGAAAGTGAGAGGCAACATTAGGGCTCAAACTATATATAGAGAAGTGAAATATGGTGTCCAACGATCAGAAAATGGCTAGAAAATTCAAATTCTGCTATCTATCACAACCTCATGACACTATCACGACCACGACAGAGCTAAACTCCCCATTTTGCCTATGTATATTGCGTGCGTGACAGAGGTGAATTACTCTTATCTGCGAAATTTTAGCCGCGAGTGCCATGCGAAGTGCGATCACGATATTTCCCTGCAAGAACTGCCTCTCTACACTATCGCGGTCGCGACAATATAGTAAAATCTAGAAAACATTTTTTTTACTAAATGAAAATAGAAAATAATATAACTTGTAAAACTAAAAGTATATTATATTAGTATACCAAATAAACTTAAAAATAAAAAAAATATAGAAAACAAAACCATACAAACGCCTATAAAAACAACACAAAACAAAACAAATTAAATATTGTAATCCAAAATCATAAATCAAGATTCATAATGACAATAAATTTAATAAAACATTCCCCAGCAATGGCTCCAAATACCTATTGTGCTTTTTCTAAGCATCAATTCCACAAGCATACGATGTACCAATTATAGTACAAAAGATGTCAATCCCACGAGAAATGTTGATTAAGATTGTACACTATTACTACTCAATTTTTATCTTGTTTACAATGATAATTAATTTTCTAGTTAAAACTAATACTTTACTACTTTAAACTAAATATTATTCTACTTTAATGATAATCTGAGAAGACTTATGAGTATAATGAATATAACATATATATAAGTATGGAATTTGATATTGTTCTCTTATTTATAATTCAATCTTTATCATGCAAGCCAAGTTGGAACAATGTTCTATGTCGCAGCTCTCACATCTAGACTAGATTATGACTTAAGCATGCATTTATGGTTCTAACTCGCAACTCTCACATTTAGACTAGAATTACATAAACACACTTTCAAAGAATAAAAACCAACCTATAGCAATTATCTCCACATGCGATCTCTCAAACTATGCTTTGATAATGAATTTTTTATTGACTATCAGAAAGAGGTTACTCTTACCAACTCTCTTACTTAGAACCATTTTGTTGATTTTCAGAGAAGGAATTGCCATCTAAGGTTTTTTTCCTTAACTCATAATGATACTAATAAAATTTTAATATCAAATTCTACATATAAAGATAAATTAAAGAGAAATGATTAAATATGAATAATGACATTCAAGTTCCTAAAAAGAATTCATAATAATAACAAAGAATAAGTAAAGATTAGAAATAAAAGAAGGGGATCTCTTTTTATTCTCCTTGATTTCCTCCTTGAAATAACTTCCAGGGTATATATAATTTTCCAAGAATCAAGTCCCTTCAAGTGCCCCTCTATAGGTATGCATCCCTTGATGAACATTGATGCCCTTTTAGGTGACTTTTTAAGCTCAACTGCCTATAACAACCTTTTATCGTGATCGCGGCTTCTGCTGCCCTCATGACAGAACACTCTTCTTCCTTACACCTTTCTCTTCCTACTCATGCATCCCCTGTCACCCTCTTGGCACCTATCACCCTCGCGGTAGAACACTCATTTTCTTCACTTAATTCTACTCATTCTTCACATTTTTCTCCCTTTTTCTCCTACATACACAAAACTTGACAAAAACATTAAACACACCTAATTCTTGCACAATTTAATATAACTAAACATTATTTTGGTAACAAAATATGGATTAAATATGAGCTATTTAGGCTCATATCAAAAGACTAAGAAAAGACCACATTCATATATCCTTATCAAATATTTACATATAGAAGGATGCCCTTTGATTTTTGTAATGCCCCTACCACATTTCAAAGATGCATTATGGCTATATTTTATGATTTTCTTGAAAAATTCATGTAAGTTTTCATGGATAATTTTACATTATATGATCGTGATTATGAGTCTTATCTGAATAATCTTGAATTGATATTAAGTAGATGCTAAGAGATAAACTTTGTTCTTACTTAGGAAAATTTCATTTCATGGTTAGAGAAGGAATAGTTCTAGGGCACAAAATCTCTGAAAAAGGAATTGAAGTAGATAGGACAAAAATTGATGTTATAGAAAAATTACCTCCTATGACTAGTGTTAAAGGTATTAGAAGTTTTCTTGGTTATGTCGGATTTTATTGTCGGTTTATTAAGGATTTTTCTAAAATAACTAAGCCACTGTCTAATTTATTACTTAAAAATGCCGCATTTAATTTTGATGCTGAGTACTTGCAGGCTTTTAATTTATTGAAGCAAAAGTTAGTCAGTGCACCGATCATAGCATCACCAAATTGGAGTTTTCCATTTGAAATTATGTGTGATGCTAGTGACTATGCAGTAAGATTAGTATTAGGATAGTGAAAGGATAATATTTTCTACACCATCTACTATGCCAGTCATACACTCACCGGAGCTTAAGTTAACTATACAACCACGGAGAAAGAACTTTTGGCGATAGTATTTTCCTTTGAAAAATTTCAATCTTATCTCCTTGGTTCCAAAGTCACTATGTGATTGGATTATGCTACATTAAGGCATCTTTTTGCTAAGAAATATTCAAAACCAAGGCTCATCGGATGGGTTTTACTATTCTGACCATCTATCGAGATTGGATTATGCTAACATTGAAAAGAAATAAATTTTTGATCTATTTCCTTATGAATATATTTGTGCTTTTTATATTTAGAAAAACTCACTTCCGTGGTACGTTAATATTGCTAATTTCCTTGCAGGAGGTTATTTTCCTAAAGATTTTACTTTGAAATAAAAGAAAAAGCTTCAAGTGGATGCCAAGCATTACCTTTGGGATGATCCATATCTCATCAAGATTTGCCCAGAGCAAGTGCTTAGATGATGTGTACCGAAAGTTGAACAAGAAGACATAATGCGACAGTGCCATGGAGAAGCAGTTGGTGGTCATCATAGACCTAATCGTACTGTACAGAAAATTCTTTAATCAGGTTTCTTTTAGCCTACTTTATTTCAGGATGTCAAGTATTTTATTGAAATTTGTGATAGATGCCAATGTGTAGGCAACATCTGTAAAAGGGATGAAATACCTCTTAATTATATGCTTGAGGTAGAAATTTTTGATGTTTGGGGCATAGATTTTATGGGACCATTTCCAAATTCATTTCGCTTTGAGTATATTTTAGTAGCTATGTATTATGTCAGTAAATGGGTTGAAGCTATAGCTATTAGAACTTGTGATGCCTAAATTATGCTTGAATTTATTAGAAAAAATATTTTCACTAGGTTTGAAGCACCAAGAGCCATAATTATTGATGGAGTCAAACACTTTATCAACCATCAATTTTGAACCTTACTTATAACATTCAAAGTCAAACACAAAATAACTACCCCATATCATCCTCAGGCAAATGGACAAGTAGAGGTGTCTAATAGGGAGATGAAATCAATTCTAGAAAAGACAGTTAATAATTCTAGGAAAGATTGGTCTCAAAAGTTAGATGAAGCTCTATAGGCTTATTAAATTGCATTTAAAACCCCTATAGGCATATCTCCTTATAGAATATTCCTTGGTAAAGCATATCATCTTCCAGTCGAATTAGAACATAAAGCATATTGGGCTACAAAATTTCTTAATTTTGATTTGAGAAATGTAGGAGAAAAGAGAAAATTGCAGCTCAGTGAACTTGATGAAATTCGACAATGGTCTTCTGATAATGTAGTGTTATACAAAGAGAAGATGAAACATTGGCATGACAAGTGCTTGAAGGTAAAAGACTTTGTTCCATGTATGTTTGTATTATTATATAACAGTTATCTTCGAATTTTTTTCGGGAAAGCTAAAATCCAAGTGGCTCAGACCATATCAAGTTGGTCAAACAATGAGTCTGGAGTTGTTACGATCAAAAATCCAAAAGATAGATGTGAATATAAGGTGAATGATCATCGGCTCAAACCATATAAAGTTGGACAAAATGAGGTTGCCGAGGTGACTATTGTACTTTAAGATTACTAAGGCGGTTTGCAAAGTCTAGCTGAGGACTCTTAAACTCAGAACTAAACTCTCATCCCTTTTGTTTAAATTTTTTATTTGATTTAATGTTGATTTTTTTTTTTGTTTTTAACTAGTTTTAATTTTTATATTTAGATTCATGAATATTAGAGTTGCATAGTGAAGTTAGAGAGTCAGGAAGTATATATGGTTAATGGTTTTTAGGTAGTGACTTAATTTGAGTTTCCATTAGTTAATTGGGCTTAAATTGATAAATCTTGAAAATAATAGTGCATTAATTGGCAAATTTGTGCATTAACTAAATCTAAGAAATTATTATAAGAGAAGAAAAATTAGTCACAAGCATTGTAGAAGTAATTAAAAATTGAAGCTTTAAATTCTTTAGGCCCCTATAAATTCTTCATTACCTGGCCACATGACCCCAAGGCAAATTTATTTCCTGACTGCATAAGTAGGTTCTACCCACTTTGTTTTATTTCATCAAAATTTTTGCCCAGCATTTTTTCTTCATTGCCCAATTGCGTGACCCCAAGACCAATTCCCTGCCCGGGCACGTGATCCCCCTTTGCCCTCTTTTCTTTGTTTCACTTTTATTTTTTTCTCTTTTGCTCCACTAGTTCCGAGCCACATGTCTTCCCTCACCCAGTCGTGTCCAAATCCCTTTTTCCTTCACCGCGGCTGCTCCTTTCTTTTGCTAATCCATCCGCAGCCACACAACTGGCCACCACACCACCACCAGCCACTTATGCCCCCTTCTTTCCTTCCTTCCTTCTTCTTTTTCTTCTTCTTCTTCTTTCATGTTTCTTTCCTACACCACCACCATCACATACCCACAGATTTTACTCCAAAGTTTTTGCACCAATCAATTGCTTCTCCAATTTTAAGTAAGTATTCTCTTAGCTTTGTTTTTATTTTACTTATCCAATGCCATTTTTGCTTTGTTTTATCCTATTAATTTACATAATTAGGTTAATTTCAACATGCAATTTACATTGCATAGTTATTTCTTTTGGCAAAATTGTTTGTTGTGTACCTAATTTGCATGAAAATTATGCTTTCTGCCAATTTTGGTAGCCAATGCATTTCATTTTTTTCTTCAATTTGCTTCCAAAACATGCGCACACCACCTGGTCGATAAAATGTCTTAATGAGTTTTTGCTTGGTTTTTGCTTAACTGTCCATTCATTTTGGCATGATTTTATTTCGAGCTTAATGATTAGCTATCTCTTCATTGTCCTTAATGATTTTTACCATGCCTTTTTCATGACATACAATGGTTAATTCTCTTGTGTAATTGCTCATTTTTTATGTCATTTTTAGCACTACTTTGGGAATAATATTTCACTCATATTTGCTTGCTTTAACTAATTCCATAATACCATTTTCATCTTCAATTATTAGCATTTAAATACTTTGTTTTCAATATCACGTTCCCTCCTATAACCTATGCAAATTTTGCCTTCTTTCTTAGTTGCTTGCAAGAAGTTGGGGTTATAATGTTTGACTGGTAATTACCACTCACGTCTCTTTCATTATATTTTTGTATTGGCACCTAAAAATGCTAAGCAATCTAAAGCATCAAGCTCATCCAGTATTCGCATCTCTTCCTATGTTGACAAAGCAAAATATACGAAGTACAAATACTTTAGTTCCCGCCAATATGTCAAGCCAACTTTCCTTAGTCGCCTCTAGCTTAATGTTCCAACTGGATACCTTTGAGCGGAGGTCCTACCATTGATTCAATGTATAGGATGGGAACCTTTTATTGCTCATAAGGTAAAATTTTATCCTGATATGGCTAGAGATTTCTTTTACTCATTTGAATGTCACTTCAAAGGAGATGATGATCATACGGGAAAAGTTGGATTCCGACTGGGTAAGACTGGGTATGCAATGACTTTTAAGCAATTTTCTAAGCACTTAGGGTTCTTATATGATGCCTCAATCGAATTAACTAATGCTTCGGTTGATGAGATTGGGAAAACATTCGAGATCCATTAAATCCTGAGCCATGACAAGGGGAAAAGCTTAAAGTTTATACACTGAGGGACCATGTTTTGAGGATTATTCACAAGTTTTTATATAAGAATATCTATAATAATCTCAGTAGCCTGAGTATGCTTAACACTTCACAGATTATGCTTCTTAAGTGTATGGTTGATGGTATTTAAATTAATGGAGCTTTAACTATAGCACAACGGATTAAGGAATTACAAAAGCAACCTTCAAAAATTCATGCTATCTCTATTGGTTGGATAGCAAATATTTTAGCTTAGGTTGTTAAACATGACCTACCTTTTGGCAAGCCACTTGATGGAGACATAGAGTGTATTGATAATGTTATGCTTAAACATATGAAGATTTAGTTGAATAAACCCTAATGTCATTGGACTTCCAGAGAGGAATATTTAAGGGAGAATGGTATTCACTACAGGAAGACATAATGAAGACAAAGAAGATGATCCACCAGTGGATGTACCACCAGTAACTATTCCATTTGATTTGGAGGCTCACCTTAACCAGCTTAGTAACCAGATGGATCAACAGTAGATTCGCTTGGATATGATGCAAGGTCAAATAGACACAATGCAGGATTCCTTAGTTGAGGTGAAGCAAACCCTGGAGAAGTTTGTTAAAAAATTTTGGCAACGTTATCCTCCACCTCCTCCTCCATCACCTTGGATGACTCTCTGTATTTGTTTGATAGTAAATTTTTTGGAAGGGGGTAGAGCTTAGTAAAGCTTAATTTTGTTCAGGAAGTTTTCACATCTTACATTTTTCATTTTAATTCATGAATCTATTTTAGTTTGACATTCTATGTTTAGGATAGTAGTATTTTTAGTTCTTTGCTTTAAAAAGTTTGTAAGACTTGCTGAAAACAGAATATAGTAATAGGTTATCATTTAGTTTGCACAAGAACTTAGTTTGCCCCAGTTTTTTCCCAAAATTTTAAACATATTGAACTTAAATGTTAGAATGTGAAAGTTAGAATCTTTGCTTAGTAGTAGAACAATTATGTTGTTTGATAAATCTTTAGCTAGTTTAATTTTCAACTTGATGAATATCTGTTAGTTTTAGCCTCTTGAAAGCACTTAAGACCAATTTTAAACTTAGAAAAAAACAATGCAATGAAATAGTAAAGTAAGGAATTTTAGAGCATTATAACCTTTCTTATCACCTTTTGCAGCATATAAATAACTCAAACAACTTAGACAATGATCTAGGCAACAATTTTCTTGTTGAACTTATAAAAGATTGTTTTCCTACCCTTGTAAAATTTTTATCCATTGTTAGCGAATTTGAGACTAAAGAGCTATGCTTAATGTGTGCCATATATTTGTTCTTTTTACACTCCTATGATTAACAAAATAGCCTAAAAAGCTTTTATCTTCCCTTATGGAATTGGCCACTGATAATGGTGATTTATATAGTGTTTTTAGTATGTCTTTAGGTATTTAATTAGGTTAATTTTGTGTTAATTAGGTTTAATTTGAGTTTAATTGGTTAATTTTGTGTTTTTTAGAGTTAATTGTAAATTTTGGTGTTTTTCAGGGTTAATTTGCAAGAAAAAGGACTTAATTGTAAAAAGGCAAAAAGATTTGGGCCAAAATTGTAAAATTAGAAAATTCATGTTAAGATATTATCGTGATGTCCAGAAGACAAACACGTGGCCACGTAAAGGAGTGAAAATTAAAGACATGGCCACATGAAGGAACAAGTGAAGAAATCTATGAGGACACATGACCACATGTGAAGCAAGGCAAGTCCACAGGTGACCACGTGTGAGGAAGAACTAAAGGGACACGTGACCACATGTGAAAATGAACTAAGAAACACGTGGCCATGTGATGCTTCTCCCACTTCGCGAAGGATTTTCTCGAGCTCCCTATTTGAGCAGAGTTCACTTCCTATTTTATGTCTGGAGTTTAAGAAGGAATCTACTACGATTTTGTCCTATAAATAGTAGTCCAAAATATCAAATAGAGGAAGGAGAGAAATTAATTAGAAGAACTAGTAGAGTTCTTTAGTTTTAGTTTTACTTTGTTTTTCCAGTTTTTATGTTTTCATTATTTTTCTTCAACTTTATCTTTAGTTTTTAACTATGTTTAGGAAGTAGTTTTTCTTCTTTTGCTAATGGATTCTTTAAACCTTATATTTTAATTGTTATGACTTTATTTTGAGCTTAATTTCAATATTGGTTGATTATTTCTTGGTTTTAAGCATATTCTTATCTTTGATTGTGTTAAGATTGATTGATGGTTTATAGAATAAATAACTAAAAATTGGTTTTGACATAGTTAATGATTTGCATGTTCTTGGATTAACTCTTTAATGTTTATGCATGATTATTATCCGAAATATGAGATAATTATGTGTGAATTTTATTGGTTAATACTAAGAGAGGAAGAACTAAGAATGAATTGGAGTTGAATCACTTGAGAAAGGCTTCAATGAATATTTAGGAAGTTAAAACTAGATTTTCATGCTAAGTATTAGATTTGTCTGAGTTTAATACTAAGAATAAAGATATCTTGCTTTATTACTAGTTTTTGTATAATCATTGGTGTTTATATTGAATTTAAGTTATTACAATGAAAGTTAAGGTGGATAGTTTTTTTAGCAAGAGAATTCCAGTTATTGCTTTGTTTTTAATTCATGTTTTAGCTTTTGTTTTGTTTAATTGTTTATTTTTTTTAATTTTTGCTTTTAAATCAAAAACAATTGGGAAACGATCTCGGATTAATTTAATTCATACATAGGTATTATCCTTAGCAATCCATGTTCCCTTGGGTACGATATTTTGGGGTCTTAATCTATATTTTCCTATATTACTAGCCGATCTAGTACACTTGCTAGATATCGGTCAGCCACTTTAGGATTGGATGGATTAATTTTTGAGTATCTTAAAGGGTGTAATAAGAAAATTTTTTTATTGTCAAGAGCTATGAATGAAGTCAAGAAAAAGTGAAATTCCTTGTTATTACCCATGTTATATTATTGTATTGACAACATCGAACCTAGTATATATATATATATATAATAAGAAAATATTGAAATAATGTTAACAAGTATGGCAAAATCTTAAGTATGGGGTAGTTACAAGGGAAAGCAATTGTGACTTCTAAAAAGGGTATGAATTGTGAAATTGAGAAGATTTTCAGCAGTTTTCTCAATTTTGTTTACTTACTTTTATTTAAGATTTATTCTACTTGTTTACTTTAGTTTTTGTTTATTAGTTGTTTAATTGTTTTCCTTTAATTTAGTCAGTTTTCTTAATTATAAACTTTGGGATTTCTTTTCTTTCTTTTACACCTAATTTTCATTTAAAACTCAAAATTTTTGTACAAACATAGGTCTTTCTTGGGTTCGATATTTGAGGGTCATAATTATATTTTCCTATATTACTAGCCGATCTAGTACACTTGCTAGATACCGGTCAAGTTTCGTTATTGATTGCGGGTGTACTATAAAATAGGAAATTTATTATTTATACGTATGTTTTGCAATTCTCTCTCTCTCTCTCTCTCTCTCTATATATATATATATATATATATATATATATATATATATATATATATGAAATTTCTATATACCTTAACTTGTACCATTATAGAAGTAAATTTGGTAGTCACCTCTAAGGTTTCAGCTTAGCGCGTGATTTTCTCTGCATATAGGTTGATTTGATCCTCTATATCCTTGAGACAAATAAAGGAGTCTTTAGGAGCTGTTGTAGTTGAAGTTAGGAGCGCTCATGGTTACGGGAACAAGTCATTTATGCCATTTGACCTTTGGTTGTTTTGGCATGTACACCAAAATGGATATGATTTAGTTTGTAATCTTAATGATGTCTAGTTGAAGTTAAATACTATGTAGTAGATACAAGTGTATAATGAATATTTTTGTAAATACAATTGAGAATGAAAATATTTTTGTAATAATAATGTGGTAGGTGGATTTAGATTAAATGTTTATTTAAGGACGTAGGGAAATCTTGGGGTGGAGTTTGTTTGATATTTTGGAAATAGTTGTATATTTTGTTAAGTATTTTTGTATTCTCTTTCCACAAGAGGTTGCTAATATTTAGGGCAGACTCTACCGAAATTTTATAAAAATAAATAGTACTAAATGGTAACAAGTTAAACATTCCTAAATTTATATTGTAGTTTATCATGCATATATATAATACATTACAGATAATATGGAAGTAAATTATTTACAGTAATTATTGCAACACATAAAAAAGATTAAATGACATAAATTTTAATGATTCATTACACATGTGCTATGCTAAATTGATTTCAAGTTTAGATATGGATCACCATTCAAGAGCTATACAAATAAATTTGGATCCTATTAATGGCCAATTGTTAATTCTTTAAGGGAGACATCATTCAGATGCAATATGGAATAATTCAGTAAACATTTAATTAGTATTATATATTATCAGCATAGTTTTTTGTTAATATAATATTTTAATTTTAATTATATAATTTGATTTATTTAAATTATATAAAAGGTTGATAAAGAATTGTTGAGGATAAGAAGGAGTAGTGTGGATGGGCACTATAAAAATATTAATCCGAGAATTTTACCATTTATAAAAGTAGCTAGTTTGGTAGGCACCCATCACATCAACCCTTAGTTGATAACATGACACCTATATATAACTCTACTAACCCTTATGTCCAGAGCTAAATCTAATTTAACTGATATCTTATATACAAGTTCTGAAAATGTTGGTTTGCTCCTGACTTTTAATCGCCTTGATATTGCTGAGAGATTTGAAATATCATAATGTAAACCAGCTATATCCCATATTAATTGTCCATCAGTATGAATTATAAATGTTGCTGGAATCGATATTTTTAATTCCTACATTATATGTATATATTTAAATAATTAATGCATCAATTTACTATTTTCATCATAAATAAATTATCTAAAAAATTTTTAACTTATTAGTAATTTTTTTATTTTATGCATATAAATTTTTAAATATATATTCGCCTAACAAATAAATTTTTTTCACTTTTCAAATCTTGCAATTTATACTTTTTTCATTTTTACAACACTTAATTTTAATAAACATATATATATATATATATATATATATATATATATATATATATATATATATATATATATATATATATATATCATAAATGTTTTAAGTTTTTATATAATATTATGTATGTTGACTAAAATCAATCAATTTTACATGCCTAATTACTTTCATGATTTCCTAAATATCAAAGCTTGACAATATAAAATAAAATAATATAACTAAATTCAAACCACTAATTTATTCATAGATAATGACGATTATAATTTATTACAATAAATCTTAAAATAACATATATGAATTAATTATCGTAATTTTTTATGCTTAATATAATTATCTTAATTATATTAATTATCTAAAAATAAATAAAATAACAATAACAATAACTTACCTATAAAAATATTGATAAAATTATATTCCAAGCTTTATAACACCTACAATAATAACAATGAAAATAAAAATACTAATAAATTTAATCAACAATTAAGATGTAATTACAAAATTTAATTAAAATATACTCACATAAATTACCTTTTTTAATCTTCAATCAAATCTTTTATAAACTTTTTAACAAAATTACAAAGTTTCTATATAATATTATGTATATATGTTGACTAAAATCAAACAATTTTACATGTTTAATTACTTTTGTGATTTTTTAGATATCAAACATGACAATATAAAATAAAAATAATATAACTAAATTCAAACTACTAATTTATTCACAAATAATGATGATTATAATTTATTACAATAAACCATAAAATAACATATATGAAATAATTATTTCTATTATATTAATTGTCTAAACATAAACAAAATAACAATAACAATAACTTACCTTTGAAAATATTGACAAAATTATATTTCAAGCTTTATAGCACCTATAATAATAACAATGAAAATAAAATTACTAATAAATTTAATCAATAATGAAGATGTAATTAACAAAATTTCATTAAAATATACTCAAATAAATTACCTTTTTTAATCTTCAATGAAATCTTCTATAAGCTTTTCAACAAAATTACAACTAGTGTAATACAATTTTCAATTTAAAATTATAAGTAAGGAATAGAGAAAGACCAAAATATAAGGGAAGGCAATAAAACGAAAGAAGCTAGAGATGGAAAGAAGGGAAGGTAATAACATAATTTTCCTTTTATGGTTAAAAAAAGTAAATTTTGTGTTTCTGCTGCAAGGCACGAGATTTACTATGTGCTCTGGAGTGCATAGTATGTTGGGAATTATCGGTTACATGCATCTAATACACAAGCGGAATTTAAAATTTTTTAACCAATATATTTGATCTTACCATGAATTTACAATATAAATGTTAATGAGAATAAGAAAAATCACCTTTCATTTTTGTTGAACAGTTTATTTTCCTTCTCACTGGGTTGTTACAAACCACAATGTCTAAAATTGAACACCTCCAATGTGTAATCTGATGGAATACCAAATGATATGTTCATGGTAATCATGCAGCGAAAAAATGATAAAATCGATCATACATGCCAAACAATTCCATGACAAGAATCGAAACATGCAATTTTAGGATTTTTAAAAACTTACAACTTTAGATGCCTTTTAAAACTTGAATTTGGTGATGAACAGCAACTAAGATGAATTTATCTGCCTTAGATCTTGATCACCAATGCCAAGGAACACCTTTTACGCCACTCCTCTCTATTCTCACACACACACTTGCAAAGATGGCTTAAAAATCGAGATTGCTAGCTCTCTTTTAAAGTATTGTGTAATGGCAATAGATTGAAGCTACAAGACTTGATCTTGCACTTCTTTTAGGTGCTATTAATACCCAAAAACAAAAGAAAGCAAGAAAGAATTCTTCCCCTTGTGTGTTTCGACCAAGAGAAAAATATGTGAGGGAAAGCTAGTTTTCACGCCACACGCTTGTAACCCTAGGGTTTTATTTCTTTACTAATATATATCATTATCTTTTGGCAAGTGTTTGATCTGAATTTCACTACCTCAAGATAATTAATTCAACCTTTGTAGGTCTTATTAGCTTTGAGTTTGAATAGCCACTTGCATTCAATTACCTTAGCACCTTTCGGTGGATCAACCAAGGTCCAAACCTGGTTATCGTACATTGATTACATCTCGAAATTTATGGCTTCAAGCCAATTTTCTGAGTTTGGGCTCTCAATAGCTTCTCGGTAGGTAGTAGGATCCTCACGATCTACTAACTCAATAGTGTCACTATCGGTGATTAGAAATCCATATCTCTCAATCTCCTGACGTACCCTACCAGTCCTTCTAAGTACTTGTGTAATGGGTTCTTGTTCCACAATTGGTTGTGAACTTGATCCCACTTCCAACTCATTCTCTATAGGAGTTTGCAGCGCTTGAATTTCTCTAAGTTCTACTTTACTCCCACTGTCTTTCTTGAGAAGGAACTCATTTTCCAAGAAAACAGCCTTGCGAGCAACAAATACGTTGTTCTCGACTTGTGAGTAAAAGTAGTATCCCTTTGTTTTTTTGGGATAACCCACAAACAAGCAGACAATGGATTTGGACTCTAGTTTATTAGATGTTAATTTCTTAACATGTGCTTCACAGCCCTAAATCTTGAGAAATGACATATTGGGTTCTTTCCCAGTCCATACCTCGTATTGTGTCTTCTCAATTGCTTTAGTTAGAGTATGGTTTAGTAGAAATGCAATAGTTTCTAATGCATAACCCTAAAAAGAGACAGGAAGATTTGTTTGACTCATCATAGATCGAACCATGTCCAATAGAGTTCGATTTCTTCTTTCGGACACATCATTCCATTGTGGTGTTCTGGGAGGAATGAGCTGTGAAATAATACCACACTCTTTTAGATGACTGTCAAACTCTTAGCTTAAGTATTCGCAACCTCGATCTGATTGAATGGCTTTTATACTTTTGCCGAGTTATTTTTCTACTTCGTTCTTAAACTCTTTGAATTTCTCAAAATTTTCAGATTTGTACTTCATTAGATAGACATAGCCATATCTACTGAAGTCATCTGTGAACGTCACGAAGTAGCTAAAACCACCTCTAGCTTGTGTACTTAATGGTCCACATACATCGGTATGTATTAGTTCCAATAAGCCATTAGTCCTCTCACCTTTCTTGTTAAAAGGACTCTTTGTCATTTTTCCATGCAAACATGGCTCGCATGTATCATAAGACTCTAAGTCGAATGACCCAAGCACTCTAGTTTTGTAGAGTCTTGAAATGCGTTTTTCGTTTGCATGTCCTAAACGACAATGCCAGAAGTAAGTAGGGTTCAATCCGTTTGATTTAACTCACTTTGTATTAATGTTGTATATGGACTCTTTGTTTTGTAGATCAAGGATATAAAGGCCATTTTGCAACATGGCATTGCCATATGAAATGCCTTGGCGACGAATATGAGCATTGCCATTTTTAATAACAAAATCAAATTCATCCAAATCCAAACATGAAACTGAAATAATGTTTCTACTCATAGCAGGCACATAATAACAATTTTTCAAAACTAAACAAAGTCCGGAAGGTAAAGTGAGTTGATAGTCGCCTATCTCCATAGCAGCAACTCGTGCTCCATTCCTCACACGGAGGTCCACTTCATTCTTCCTAAGTAACCGCCTATTTCTTAGCCCCTGCACATTTGAACAAATGTGAGAATCACAATTGGTATCCAATACCCAAGTAGTAGAAATAGAAAAGTTAATTTCAAAAACAAAAATACCAGAACTGGATGCCTTAGCTCCATTCTGTTTTTGTTCTTCCTTGAAGAGAGCGCAATTCTTCCTCCAATGCCCTATTTTGCTGCAGTGGAAGCAAGTGCTCTCATTCTCTTTGAGCTTCTGTGTCTTGGGCTTGGATTGGACCTGAGGTGCACTTCCACTTGACTTGAACCGAGCCAGTTCATTCTTAGGTTTTGCCTTTCCCTTTCCTTTTCCCTTAGCAGGTCCCTTCTTAATGCCCCCTTGAACCATTAGCATGGGATTGGTTTTTTGAATGTTCACTTCAGCATTCTTAAGCATCCCATGAAGCTCAATGACTGACTTGTTAATTGTATGCATGTTATAATTCATCACAAATGGATCATAATCATCAGTCAATGATCCTAAGATCAAGTTAGTGGCCAATTCTTTTAGCACTTGTACCTCAAGCTTCTCAAGAGTATCAAGATACCATTTCATCTTGAGTACATAGGTACTAACAGGAGTACCCGCAGCCATCTTACAGTAAATTAAGGCCTTTGTTGTCATGAACCTCTCATGATGAGCTTGCTCTTGGAACATCTCCTTGAGGTGCACCATGATTGCATAAGCCTCTTGGTCTATAAATTGCTTTTGCAAGTCAGACACCATAGTGGCCAGCATCAGATAGGTCACATCATTGGAGTCGCTCTTCTTGATCGCGAAAGTTTCCTTTTGAACCGTAGAGGCATTCCTACCAAGTTCTTCAAGCAAGGGTGCATCCAAAACATACGACTTTTCTCTTGCTTAAGAACTATTCTTAAGTTTCGAGACCAGTCTATGAAATTGGTGCCATTCAATTTGTCCTTTTCAAGGACCGATCGCAATGAGAAATTTTTGTTTGAAGAATTTAATATTTAAAAATCATTTACAAACATGCCAAAATCATTTTTACATTTAATATTTAAAACGAGTTGTTAAATTAATAATTAACATGCCAAATAGCACTTAGTTTTAATATTAACATGTACCATCAAGTATTATCAATTAAATCTGACCATTAACAGCTCTTAGAACATCTTAGGACATTATATTAACATGCCATATTAATTATAATACCTATCTAATCATTTAAAATAATTTTTACACCAAAACAATGCAAAAAACTCAAAACAGAAAATTTAAGCATTGCATGTATTTAAAATAACGAATTTTTGATTAATTACTTCATGCATCTAAAGCACTAAAATAAGCATGTTTAGGCTCTGATACCACTGATGGAATATGACATGATATGTTCACGGTAATCATGCAGTGGGAAAACGATAAATCGATCATACATGCCAAACAATTCCATGACAAGAATCGAAACATGCAATTTTAGGGTTTTAAAAAACTTACAACTTTAGATGCCTTTTAAAACTTGAATTTGGTGATGACCAGTAACTAATATGAATTTATCCACCTTAGATCTTGATCACCAATGCCAAGGAACAGCCTTTACACCACTCCTCTCTATTCTCACACACACACTTGTAAAGATGGCTTAAAATTGAGATTGCTAGCTCTCTTTTAAAGTTTTGTGTAATGGCAATAGATTGAAGCTACAAGACTTGATCTTGCACTTCTTTTAGGTGATATTAATACCCAAAAACACAAGAAAGCAAGAAAGAATTCTTCTCCTTGTGTGTTTCGGCCAAGAGAAAAATATGTGAGGGAGAGCTAGTTTTCACGCCACACACTTGTAACCCTAGGGTTTTATTTCTTTACTAATATATATCATTATATTTTGGCAAGTGTTTGATCTGAATTTCACTACCTCAAGATAATTAATTCAAGCTCAATCACTTCCTAAAAATAAGTAATATATATTAATTTAAACTCCTTTGAATTTAAAATTCAAATTTGAAATAAAACACAAGACATTTAATTAAATAAAATCACTTAATATAAGTAATGTGCATGTGCCGAAATTCCTTGATTTTTATCTTGGAATTTCGGCCACTTCACCTTTTTTTTAAATGATTTAATTTAATTTAAATTCTTTTAGGCTTTAATACTTAATTAACTTAATTAATACAAGATAATTAATTAATTGAAATTAAATCTTGTGGGCTGAATTTTTCTCTCTCATGGACCAAGGTCCAATAGCAATTTTAATACCCATTATATATATTAATTTTACTTTAATTAGAAGCCCAAATTAATGCCCAATACTTTATTTAAATATTTGAAGCCCAATGCTTTGTGTGCGATCCTATAGGTCCATTTAATGTTGGCAATAAATTAATGAATTAATCCAAAGGCTATATATATTTTCTAGCAAGATATTATAGCATTCCAAATTAAATGAAAATGCATATGGCATTTAGTGACCTAATGCAATTTTGCATAGTTCCTTACCCATAAATATCAGAATTAGTATAAGGCATGAAACTAGTCATCCTTATATATATTAATTCCTTTCTTGATATTCCAGTGACATTGAACTCTCAGATAAATAATGATTACTCATTATTTCATCTCGGTATGGCCATACACTTCTCAGTTCACTGATCAAGTGGCCGATGATATTTTCTCTCTTATAGAGAGGGTAATCCCCTCACTTCTCTTATGCTCTCTAACATGAATCAATGCATACCCAAGCATACCCGTACTTGTCACTCTGTTACGAGCACATTAGGTGTATGTCAAAGCACACAGTAATTCATAAAGAGTTTCATAGAGATCTTAGGTTTAAGAACTCCGATACAAAACTTGCATATGAGAAACACTTATAACTTATACCATGTAGTGTTCTCTTGAACGGATCTAATCCAGATACCATGCTCTAAACATATATCTATGATCTCTGATTGACACTCTTGTCCTTATGATCCATAAGACAAAACTCAACTTATCAGAGAGAGCATACTAGTCTTAATTCATTTGTTATTCCCATAACAATGACTGACTAGAGATATTTAGAATGAAGTCTTATTTGTTTCAAGGTCTTACAACCATGTGCCTCACACATGATAACTTAAACTGAAACAACATTCTTGGACAGTTCTATCAATTGATATGCACAAGAATACAATAGATAAAACAAATGCCTCGTTTATTAACTAAAGTATTTTATTATAATGCATTGGGGCTAGGGCTTACAGTAACATAATCCACACTAGAAAAGGATTGAATGAACCAACAATGGAGGAATACAAGGGCTGGCCGAAATTCCTTGATGCTAGCAAGGGGGGCCGATGGCTAGGGTTGAGAGAGTGAGAGAATTTTTTTTTTCTCTTAATTGTTCACTTAACCCTAAAATCCCTATCACTTGAATTTTTTTTTATAGTTAGGTTAAAAATTCCAACTTCATAATGGGATTGGGCTCTTTAAAATTTTTGGAGAAATATTAAATGGGCTTCTGAAATTATTAATAATTTATTTGGGCTTAATTAAATCCAATTTAAATCATTTCATAAAAGACTATGCACAAAATCCACAAACTAGGCCCTTCATACATACACCTGGATTTGATCACCCAAATGAATTCCAAATCTATCCAAATTAAATATGTAGGCTCCATAACACTTATGAAATATATTTAATTTATTTTGGTCCAAGAATTAGGCCTCCAAGGCCTTCTATCTAAAGTTGGCATGAAACCCTTCCTCTAGAGGGTTTTTGCGCCAAACTCAATTTTCTAGGCCTCCATTATTTTCTCCAATGGATCTATTAATTATTATATAAGCCCTATAACACTTATAATCCAATAATAATTAATTATGAAATATAATATTTCAATTAGATCCATTTTACAGAACATTTTTAAAAAGATATGCGAACAATTTTATTTAATCATAATTCATTAAACTCTTTAATTAATTATTCTCTTATTCACTTCTCTATTCTAATAATAATAGCAAATATTATTATCCTTGTTATTTTATCATTTTATCCTTTTCTCTATATATGTGTGACCTATTGGGTTCCTGTCCATATTGGCAGTATAATATGTAATTGTGAGTTCTATTCAAAACTCATATGATTTAAACTTCTTTAAATCATTTTATCAATCCCTATTGATATTTATGATACATTATTATACAAGTCATGATTGGCCTCTAACTAGGCATTATGACTACCTAAATGTCAGGAAAGTCAAGTGGTTTGACTATATCCTTCCATAGAAATAGTTACCGTGTAATTATTCCTTTCACCACTCATATCTCAATTAGATTCTGAGTATGGATTGTCAACTCATATAAATCTAATTATGTATGTTCTATTAATTTAACCATTGTTCCCAAAATACCCTTCATGGATCCCTATCCATCTTGGCATATTACTTTGGCTAGAGATTCTCTAAACAAGGCAATTATAGAATCATGCGAGATAACTTCCCTTAATAAATCTAGGATGGTGAATCCTTTGTTAATCACTCAACTATCTTCAAGTAGGTCATGATATATCCAACCTCCTAACTATGTTCACCCCCAATTGAAAGTAATCAGTTATGGAGTCAAAGTATACCACTTGCTACTTAAGATAACTTTGGTGATCTCAAGTCTAAGGATACTTGCACAACCACTGTGAAGAGATTCCCTACTGACATAGATTTAATATCCATGTGAGGATTCTCTTTACAGGTCTCTAATGAACTTGTTCTTCTAACAAGCATCCACATGTTAGCTTTGATTATCTTCCATAATCACAGTTATAGAACCACTGCTTGAACCATTCAAGAAGCATAACATGTGCTAGTTTGTCTGAATTAACAATGTCCTAACTTGTTAATTCTATGACTAGGGATATTTAGATATTAACACATTTACATGCAATAGACATCTCATATCGTGAACACTTTCATGATTTCCTTTGCACTGTGTTTAAAATATCCAGGACTTCATTTATTAATTTAAGATTTACAAACTCATGCATTTAAACATAGCATTAATAAA
Organism: Excoecaria agallocha; assembly: GCA_037975025.1. Taxonomy (NCBI): domain Eukaryota; kingdom Viridiplantae; phylum Streptophyta; class Magnoliopsida; order Malpighiales; family Euphorbiaceae; genus Excoecaria; species Excoecaria agallocha. Next base: position 2,751,794 of record CM075813.1, on the reverse strand, counting down.
TGAATATGCCTTTTATTAAGAATATGAATTCATACATATGAAATACATCCCTTTTACATAGGCTCTAGGGCATACTCTCTAACACAATAAATGTCGTGCATCTGCAGGGCATGATTTTTTTAAAAAAATTATACAAAAAATCAAAAAATAGCAACTGTCAATTCCATTTTTCTAACATGTAGGCCCCATCTCATTTCTTCAAGTCTGCTGCATCTCCCATAGTCAAATGACTCCATTTTATCTTATAAAAAATGGCCACTCTATGTGCATTTTTGGTGTGCACTTTTCCCCTCTAGAATGACATTATTTTGACCTTAATGAAAAATGGCACTAGGCCTTGCCATTTTTTATGCATTTTTTACCCAAAAATGGTGGGTCCCATATGTCAAAAAATGGCACACTTGGTTGTCATTTTCTAGCACCATGTTCTTCTAAATATTTTTACTATATCACCTGATCTCTAAATAATTTTCAAAGTTACACCAAAAATAAAAAAAAAAATTACTATTATATATAAATATGTTAATATTTAAAATATCCCAAGTCGCAACATTAACTAGAGAGGATATTGTTAATATGGATAAACTAGCATATGTTATACTTCTTAACTTGTTGAAGTAGTAGTTTTCACAAGTATTGTGATGTTTATAGTTAACATATAGCTGTTTGTTAGAAGAACAAGTACATGGAAGACCATCATGAGAAATTTTACATGAATACATGATCTATGTCAATGAATTATCTCATCATATTAATGGTGTAAGTATTCTTAAATTTGATATCAACAAGATATATCTTAAATAGCAAGTGATTTGCTTTGACTTTATTACTTTTACCATTATTAAGAAGCAAACATAGCTCAAAAATTGGGCATAGCATGAACTAATTGAAAGTAGTTGAGTGATCGACAATGGATTGATCACTACTAATTATATTATAGAGCTTACCTCACACATTTAGTTACTTTTTTTTATTTGGAATCTCTAACAAGAGTGAAATGCAATTGTGATTAAGGAAATACTTACTAGATAACATATTATAGGTTTGAACAGACAAACTTTATTAAGTATTGACAGAAGTCCATGCATGAACCAGGAGAAGATAAAACAATCGTAAAATAAGTGATTGCCGAGTAATTAGGTAGTTAATGGACTCTTAGCAAGTGTACTAATTATTGCTAAATTTGTGAAGTGGAAGTAAGAATTACCTCCTGGAATATTGCACCCAAGGGAATCATTTTGTAATTATTCTCAAACTTTTAAATGTTGTTTGAGCAAATAATTTATTAATGATTTGCTGTTTACATTAATAACTTAACCATATTTCATACAATAACTTGAATAACAAAGCAAATGGATTGGTCAAGGATTAATCAAGATTAAAGATATGTTAAGGTAATTCTATCTTCTCCCAATGCTCCTCACACAATCAAATTATGAAACAACATATTTTAATTAGAATAATTGGTAAAAATCTAAATACTCCTCAGCCAGAATATTATTCTAATGAACACGATCCTATAGTTTAGAAAAAATCACATAAACTAGCATAAATAAGTTTTTTAGAAATTAATTAGAATTTATATAGTTACCACTTGTTGAGAAGACTGAAGTGATCCTTAACTCCAACATCAATACCTTGATCAAAACACACAAATTAAACTAAGAAATTAATGAGAAAACTAAATTTAATTTAAGTTGAAATAGAAAACTAAATAGCCGCTTTCTAAACTAATTAAAGAAGAGTATTTGCATTTACAATTAGGTTAAAAGAAAGACATAATCATAACATGATTATAGCTTTAAAATAACACGATCCGTAATATAGAAAAAAAATCATATAAACTAGCATAAAAAAGTTATATAGAAATTAACTAGAGTTTGATATAATTGTTAATTTCAGAGAAGATCGAAGTGATCCTTAACTCCATTAGTGTTACCTTGATCAAACCTTTTTTTTATAAGCCAAGTTTTATTAAACTAAGTAAATACATTAGCTAGGAAATCCCTCAACTTCTAAGTGCAATTGCAAACTCTGCAACAAAAAATAAGTCATGATAAATCAATAACATAGAACTAGACAGAACTACCATCCTCAAAATAAAAAGAAAATAACAGACCCCAACATCCTAGATAGAGTCCAAAACTAGACGAACATCAATGTTTGATATGCATAAAATCTTTCATTCCAACAGATGGAGGGAAGCTAATGACCAGTAAATAACATCTCCTCCACTGCCTGAGATCTTTCAAGCAAGTCTTCTAATTCAAGAGGAATTCATCAATAACACACATCTGCTTATGAAGCATTTAGTAGTAGAGAGAGATGGCCAATTTAAGAGATAGATCACAAGTTATAGTTGCTACACATATTAAAAAATAACCATAGGATCACACCTGAACACCAATACCTATTACACATAAGGTCTTTCACTTCAACAAAAGAAAAAATGCTAGAGACCAGTAAGAGAACCATGATGCCCATCTGCTGATGAACTAAATTAGATCCAATTCCAACATAATCACACATCTACTTTAAGATTTACTCTATCAGAATATACAACCAGCAAACAACATTATTCTCCTCTACCAAAATTTTTTAAGTTCCTCAAATCCAAGGGGAAATCATAGACCTTCTATTGGATCATCAACAAGCTCGATTCTATTGTACAAATTTGGATGCATCCAATAAGCACCAGTTAATTCCTCAAAACATCAACAAACCCATAAAATAAAGAGCTATAACTTCAAACTTCCAGAAATTATAGAAGTTAAACCATTAAAACCTTGTTATGCTTGTGCTGTTATGATGGCCAGAGTAGGAGATTTGTTGTTACATCCAAGCAATAAAATCCTACTGCCTATTAACACCCATCTTGGCTAGATAATCCACTACATGATTACATAATCTAGGCTTCTGTCAATGTGATTAAAGATGGTAACGAGCTTCCATGGCTTAGCTTCCTTAGGATTTGACAACCAGGATACTACATTATTGGAGTCAAATTTAAAAATTGTAGCAAAGTTGCAGTTAAAAAGAAAATCTAATGAGATTTCAAAAGCTTTGTCCATTGCTAATAGTTTCTCTTCATTAGAATCCACATCTCTTATTTTGTAATAGAAAATGCATAGAAAGGAACCAGTAGAATTCCTCAAAACTTTGCCAACACTAAAAGGACCAGGCTTCCCGTAAGAAAATCTATCCGTATTCCATTTTAGAGCATCATGAGGAGGTGGAGACCATACAAGGGCATGCTTAATGTGAATTTGATTAAGGTGACGCCTAAAATCATCAACAGCTAAGTAAAGGAGTTGACTGTTTGAGATGTTCAAGCTATCAATTGATTTTATCCAAAAATCTGCCTTTGCCCATACTAGATGGAAAATTTATTCTCTCATTTGAATTAAACTAACTTGGAAATTAACAACAAAAGACATTATCTGTAATGACTATACTAGATAATCTTGATTTTTGTTACTAATTACATTCATTAATCCCATTAATCCTGTGACTTATCTGTTAATGATGTATATATATAAGCATACATACATTTATTCTATACATATCATGTATGATTATGGGATTATACTTTCACACGCTGTTGATCATTCTTTATATAACTTCATAATTACCTGCCTTTATATATATACAAATACACTAGATGTAACCAAAAGAGATACAAAATCAATCTCACACATTTAAATGCTACTTCTAATCGGGTGTTGGCTTGGGAGGTTGTTGGCTTTGTCCCTGAACAAAAGTTCTACCCTGCGAACCTACACGAATAAACACCTGTGCTAAGCTATAAAGCTTAGTGGGGAACAACTAATAACATGTTGATAACCACTCACAATAGTATCACCAAGCATTCAATAACAATAAAATACAATGCCTTTATAGGATTAATAAAGGTATAACAGTATCATTTAATCAGAACAGTAATAGATGTTAAATTGTATATGCATATCATTGCATAACATTCATTGCATAAATTGTCTTTCATTTATCTTATCAATTTGCCTGCTCAAATTCATGTGGGTGTGGATAACGGGTGCAATGGATACCCGAAGGTATCTAAACAGAAGTCTCATGTAGAGACAAACAGAAGACTCATAAGAGTCAAACAGGAGACTTATAAGAGTCAAACAGAAGCAGTTGCGACGGGAACCCTATAGGCATGCCTATCTATCCACAACCAAGTCTCTAAGTGCAGGCATAACATATCAGATTTCATATATCATGAAATTTCATCACTATAATTCAATATAGCATTAACAAGTGCCAATCATTATAATATTATGCATTCTCATCTTCATAGCATAATTAAGAATCATATACTGAAATTTCTTTGAAATAAATTCATGTATGTTTCTATTTTGAGTAATAGAAACTCACCTTTCAATTAACAAGCAAGCCTTGCATTTATGGATATTCATTTTGCTACATGACTATAATTTAGGATGATTTATAAGCTTAGGAATGTGTAAATTATGATGAGGTTGATGGTATAATTTGAGGTAAAATTGAAATCAAATAGGCCCTCAAAGATATAGTGAAAAATTTATCGGCCTTTAAATGAGTTGACCAACTTTAACTGATTCAGAAAAAAGTGTTTTGGACATCTAAAAATTATTCCGATTTCATAAAACTACTAGAAATAATCCCAAAGAGTTTGTGAAAGTGAAAAATGAATTTTTGGACAATTTAAAAAATTAGGTTTCAAACTGGTACTTTCACCTCTAGGCTTAGAAAAGCATCAAAACGAACTCATATTGATTCAAAATTTTAAGAACACCTTAATTAATATTATATATATATATATATTGGACTAATTTCAATAAAAATTTGATAATTAAAAAATTAAACCTAATGAAATGGTGATAAATTAATGTAATTTCTATTATCTAGGTTAAGTGGTGACTCACTCACTCCCATAGGGTGGGACTCACACTCGCTCACTTCCATGATTAGGTAGGAGTGACTCACAGTCACTCACTCCCAAGGGATGGGAGTGAGATGAGTAAGAACCAATGAGAGGATGACAAATAGCATAAATTAAGTCTTTGGATTAAGGTATACATGACTCAATCTTAGCCCTCTATTTTGGGTATTATAAGGCCATAGAAGTGAGTAGATAATTCATCCAATTTTTATCATCTTCCCCATACCCTATCCATGGCTGAATTTTTCTCTTTATTCTCCTCTATCATTTTCTTTCTTTTAACTTCAAATATCCATCAAATTTTTAAACCAAATTTCACCTAGATTAAATAATTATAATCCCCTACATCTTAGATAAAGAATTCAAAAAGAAGCTGAAAAGTGAAGGAATTTAGTGGGAGAAATTCATCCAAGTAAGTGAAATTATGTTTTTTGGTTATAATTAATTAGGAAATTAGGTAGTTTATCATTCCTATATAATTTTAAGTGATAAATTCAAGAAAAATTCATGGTTACTTCATCTATACAATTTGGCTTAAAGGAAAATTTGAAGGAGAAAAGAAAAGGAAGAAAAAGGAGAAAATAAAGAGAAGACAAAAAGGGAGATTGGAAAAATAGGTATGTGAATACCTAAACTAATGTATTTCATATAATTGTGGTTATGTAAATTAGAGTTTTTATGTCTAAGATGAGTTTAAAATTAAATTGATGGCAAATAAATGAAATTGGATGTTAAATAATGTAATTAGTAAAAATAAATGCAAGAAAGTATGATTAAATGTAGAAAAGTGGTATTGGAACCTATTATGTAACTTAGGGTTCTTACATATAACATATGTTTAAATTTAAGTTAATGGTAAATAAGTGAAATTGAATGATGAATAATGAAATTGGTGAAGTTAAATAATGAAAACATGACTAAATATAAAAGTTAGAATTGAAATCTATTATGTGAGTATAAGAACTTAGGGTTATGTAAGGAATTAAATTGATTAAATGTTTGAATTATGTTAATTATGCTTAGAAAATATGTTTAGAATAACTTATGTGAATTAAGCAATTTGATATGGGTAAAGTTCCATTATAGCCGAATGGTATTATGAAAAATTAAGATGAAATAAATGCTAACTATAATGAAATAATAGTAGACAAGCATGATTCAAGCCTTTAAAACATGATGAGAACTACTTATGGCATGAAAAAGTATGTGAATGATTGTATGTATATAATGGCCAAAAGATATATGAAGTATATACTTAGAAAATTTTGGTGGAATAATAAAGCAAATATATGGAATATATGTTTTAAGATGAAAGTATGGGTAATTTAATGAAATTAACCATTAAGTATAAAATATAACATGAAACAAATATGAGATAAGTGAGACTAAGTAATGGCCAAATTAAGAATAAAAAGAAAATTAAGTGTAATTCAATGAAATCTGAGTAAAAATGCATGAATAGTCATTTAAACAAGATTAAAACCTAAATGAGAAGAAAACACAATGAATGGCAACTTAATATTAATTGATCGGATGATGAGGATGAGTGAAACCATAGTTATTTAATAAAAAATGACAAATAAAAGCTTGGAATGTATATATAAGTTTGAATATGATGATGATGCATAAGAAATTAATATGCATGATGAAAATACCATATGGGTTGAATCATGAACATGTATAATGATTATGGATATTTGATGTGTAATGACAATTAAAGGCATAAGATAAATAAATGATCATGAAAATAATATGTATAGAAAAGACACATGATGGCCATATGGTATGTGGTGACTATTTGATGTAAATGTGTTGACATAATTAATATTTAGTGATGAAGAGTAATAATTTGATGAATATAATTTGTGTGATATGAAATTTATTTGTGACATGATGTGAAAACATGAGAAAATGTGAGGATAATGCATATTCTATTTGAAATTATAAAAATAGTTTTGCCCTTAGTATTTAATAGTGAAACTAGAGGTATATGATATAGTTGGCTAGACATAGGAACACTTATACCGTGGTAGAATGATGACTTAGATTTGGATTGTAGACCACCATCGGTCTATCTAGTTGTGATGTGTATGTTGAAATGTCAATTAAGGCATTGATCACTCTTTGTGATCCCTAAACATATACTGGAGTCGACTATCACTCCATGTGGTCACTCCAGCTTAATTATATGTATGCTAGCATGTGAAATTTATTAGTTAGGTATCCACCATTAAGCATTCTATATTTAACGCGTAGTTATTTATTACGCATAAGTACTTGAAGGAATAGGTAGGAGCTATGAAGGGACAAGCACTGGATACTAAAGAAGCCATACATTAAAGAAGAGAATTTTGTGTATATGCATATATGGCATGTATATGTGTGAAGAGTAAGTTTATAAGACTTAAAGTGATTGGAGTCAAGTTATAAATATGTAATATTATTTTATGAGATTTGAGATTTTATATATGTTTCAAAGAAATAACATTTGATGTGTTGTGACAATCGTGTGTACGGATAAACTTTATTAATATTGCGATGGATAATAAGAGAGTTAAATTAGTAATATAGTTAAGTAAGATGTTGATCGTGGCATTCCGATACTCGATATAATATTTGGATTGAAGGTGTTATAATTAAATTTATTCATTCATAATTAACATAATCCCCTGATCTCAAGCAATTAATACTTGTTATTATAAAAAAAAAATTATAATTTAAGCACTTTTAGGAATATTCACTTAAATACAAAAGGGAATAAACAAATCATAACCATTCTTTGCAACCAAAAGTCCCATTAGTCTAGTTTGGACTAAAATTTTTGACCCGAAACAAGCTAAATCTAAACCATACAGTGTCCATAAAACTTATTCCTTTGTGTCTTAGCTTTTCAAAGCTTCCAGAATTATTGAATTCTATGGTTTACGAGTTAGTTATAGCTATATTTTCATAGATTGGTGTTGAATTCCAAAATAAGAATAGTTTTGCTGATCTAGTTTCCAGGAGCATTCAAGCTACTTATGATTAGATTATTGTTTACTACTCTTCATCAAAGTTGTCTCTTATCTATCTAATTTACAAATAATTTTGAATCACTTGATTCTGACTCATAGAGTGGAAATTATAACCAAAACTTTATAAGCTGCTATTGAGTTACCTAAGGAGAGATTTACCTAAGATAGGCACACACCTACACCCTTCTTGACAATTATAGCTTAATGTCTAATCTTTAACCTAAAAATTGAATCACCTCTTTCTGAGTTTGACAAATAGAATTATAGCCAACACACCAAAAGTTATCGATATGTATTTAACTTCACAAAACAAAAGTAAATTTCCAAGAAAAATCTTGTGTAACTTCAATGTAACACTTAACCCTTAGAGTTTTAGCTTGTCATTAACTAAAACAACATCAAGCAAACATTCATCATCTTCCCATTAAAGCAAAGACACACTAACACAAACTTGAAGGTCACCATTACCCACTAAGAAATTCACATTTTTATCTTTTAGCCTAAGTAGATCAAAATTTACTACAAAGTTATTCTTAATCATAGCTTACAAAATGCATTTATAGAGATCAGGGTTTGAGCATCTTTTTTTTGAAGAAATCATGTGATAGAGTGTTACTGGATGCTTATGTTAGTGTAAGCCCTAGCCCCAATACATTGTAATAAAACACTTTAGTTAATAAATGAGGCATTTATTTTATTTATTGTATTCCTGTGCATATCAATTGATAGAACTATCCAAGAATGTTATTTCAGTTTAAGTTATCATGTGTGAGACCTTGAAACAATAAAGACTTCATTCTAAATATCCCTAGTCAGTCATTGTTATGGGAATAACAATGAATTAAGACTAGTATGCTCTCTCTAATAAGTTGAGTTCTATCTTACGGATCATAAGGACTGAGTGTCAATCAGAGACCATAGATACATGTTTAGAACATGGTATCTGGATTCAATCCATTAATGAGAACACTACATGGTACAAGTCATAAGTGTTTCTCACGTGCAAGTTTTGCATCGGAGTTCTTAGACCTAAAATCTCTATGAAACTCTTTATGAATTAGTGTGTACTTTGACATACACCTAACGTGCTCGTAATAGAGTGACAAGTATGGGTATGCTTGGGTATGCATTGATTCATGTTAGAGAGCATGAGAGAAGTAAAGGGATTACCCCTCTCAATAAGAGAGAAAATATCATTGGCCACTTGATCAGTGAACTAAGAAGTGTATGGTTATACCGATATGAAATAATGAGTAATCATTAATCACTGGAATATCAAGAAAGGAATTGATATATATAAGAATGACTAGTTCCATGCCTTATATTAATTCTGATATTTATGGGTAAGGGACTATGCAAAATTGCATTAGGTCACTAAATGCCATTTGCATTTTCATTTAATTTGGAATGCTATAATATCTTGCTAAAGAATATATATAGCCTTTGAATTAATTCATTAATTCATTGCCAATATTAAATGGACCTATAGGATCACACAAAAAGCATTGAGCATAAAATATTTAAATAAAGTATTGGCCATTAATTTGGGCTTTTAATTAAAGTCAAATTAATGTATGTAATGGGCATTAAAATTGCTAAATGGACCTTAGTCCATTAGAGAGAGAGATTTGGCCCACAAGCTTTAATTTCAATTAATTAATTATCTTATATTAATTTAATTAATTGAGTATTAAAGTATAAAAGAATTTTAATAAAATTAAATCACTTAAATATGAGATGGAGTGACCGAAATTCCAAGATAAAAATCAAGGGAATTTCGGCACATGTATATTACTTATATTAAGTGATATTATTTTATTAAATGTCTTACATTTATTTCAAATTAATTCAAAAGAGTTTGAATCAATATATATTGCTTATTTTAAGGAAGTGATTAAGAATGAATTCACTACCTAAAAGGAGGGAATCTTGGCATTATCACTTGTGAAGATAAGTGATATATTGTGAATGAAATAAATAAGAAAACCCTAAGGCGTGAACTTGTTCTCTCTTACTCTTGGCCGACTATCACAAGGAGAAAGGATTCTTCCTCATTCTCTTGTGTTCTTGGGCAGCAATAGCAACTAAAAAAAGTGCAAGATCAAATCTTGTAGCTTCAGTCCATTGCCATTACACAATATTTAATTAGAAAGCTAGCAATCTCGATTTTAAGCCATCATTGCAATTGTGTTTGTGAACATAGAGAAGAGTGGCGTAAAGGTTGTTCCTTTGGCATTGGTGGTGAATATCTAAGGCAAATAAATCCTCCTTGGTTGCTGGTCATCATCAAAATCAAATCTTGAAGTGCATCTAAAGTTGTAAGTTTTAAAATCCTAAAATTGCATGTTTTCGATTCTTGTTTATGGATTGAGTGGCATGTATGATCGATTTTATTAATTTTTCACTGCATGATCATCATATAAATGCCATGTCATATTCCATCAGTGGTATTAGAGCCTAAACATGCTTATTTTAGTGCTTTATATGCATAAAATAATTATTCAAAAATCGTTATTGTAATAACATGCAATGCTGAAATTTTCTGTTTTGAGTTTTTTGCATTTTTTTGGTGTAAAAACAATTTTAAATGATTAGATAGGTATTATAATTAATATGACATGTTAATATACTGTCATAAGATGTTCTTAGAGCTGTTAATGGTCGGATTTAATTGTTAATACCTGATGGTATATGTTAATCTTGAAAGTAGGTGCTAGTTGGCATGTTAAGTGTGTGTTTAACAACTAGTTTTCAAAATGAAATATAAAAACGATTTTGGCATGTTTGTAAGTGATTTTTAAAAATTAAATATCAGGTCTGGACACATTTTAAATTTGGTTTTAATTCTGGTCCATGACAATTTAATTGATTAATTTTAAAATCACTTAAAACTATGACTAGTTTGTGTTTGTTACATGTTTAATCAACATTGTTTGTTTTGTTTTGATTAAAATGGTAAAAACACATTTAGATCAGATTGGTACAGAATATTAAATCAATATTTATGACCTTATTTAATTTATTAAATGACTCATAAAATTGTTTTAAGTATTTGTGCATTTTTGTGGCATTATATGAGCACTAAACAACTAGTTTCATTGTTGTTTGTTTGTTTGGTATAAATGCCATGTATGATATATACGATCTTCATGATTTTATATTTTAATTCATGTTGGTATATATTATATGTATTTTTAATGTTTATGGGCTGTATGACATAAAATTAAAAATGGCAAAATTGGAAATTATACTAGAGTTGATTTATGGTACAAATCTAACTAGTTTGTGTTTTGGGCTTTTAAGAGAACTTATTCAATAAGAGGATTCAGTCCATTGGGCTTTGGCCCAAGCCCATTATGGGGTCTTCTCTTAAAGGTTCAAGTACACAATTTTCATTAATAGGCTTGGCTAAATTAATTAAAATTGGACTTTGTTTGATCCATGAATGTTATGTATATTTATTTGCTTGTTTGGTGTGATGAATGCATATGCATGGTACATTCATGGGCCTTGGATTTTTGTAATTAAATATGGCCTGCGTGCCATTATGTATTATTGTAAAAGTTTCATTTATTTCTTAGAATAGAATTTATTTGAAGACTTTGTAAATCGAGACGAAGCCCACCGGAGTGGAGAAGCCCAACTCGAAGATTCTTATGTAATAGTATAGAATCTTAGTTGTAGGTTTTTGGGCCCATGTTTGTCATGCTTTACTTTATGAAATTATATATATATGCATGCTATGAATAGATGACAAAGCGTATCCCATGTAAGCCGTAATAAAATGAATCCCTAAAAATAGCAAGTCACAAAGTTGCCTTCCTAATTCGAAACATGTCAAGGCATCGATCATCAATCACGTAAACTAGGAGTCCTAGATGCGCCCGATTATCTTTGTGAGGCATAGGTTATGAATGTAGGTTGGACTTAACATGAAAAGGGATGCCTGGACCTAGGCAACTAATAAATGGATTTGTGCAATAACATCTTAAAATGTTAGCCCATTTGATCGAAGAGTCATGTACGAGACATGATTGGTGTTTTCCTACCAAAGTAACTTAACTTGTTAGGTGTACAAGCTCAGCTTGACTAATAAGTTGTTGTGAAAAGTGGATCTTGACCCACATTAAATCACTAACGCGAATTATTTAAAGGGATATTAATTCAATTTGTTGTATTAATATGACCTCATTTAATCTTGCTAAATTTTATTATTGTAGATTGAAAACGGCATCTTCAAACAACAATTTCTCATTGCGATCAGTCCTTGAAAAGGAAAAATTGAATGGCACCAATTTCATAGACTGGTCTCGAAACTTAAGAATAGTTCTTAAGCAAGAGAAAAAGTCGTATGTTTTGGATGCACCCTTGCCTGAAGAACCTGATAGGAACACCTCTGCGGTTCAAAAGGAAACTTTTGAAACCAAGAAGAGCGACTCCAATGATGTGACCTGTCTGGTGCTAGCCATTATAGTGCCCGACTTGCAAAAGCAATTCATGGACCAAGAGGCTTATGCAATCATGTTGCACCTCAAGGAGATGTTCCAAGACCAAGCTCGTCACGAGAGGTTCATGAAAACAAAGGCTTTAATTTCCTGTAAGATGGCTGCAGGTACTCCTGTTAGTACCCATGTACTCAAGATGAAAGGGTATCTTGATACTCTTGAGAAGCTTGAGGTATAAGTGCCAAAGAAATTGGCCACTGACTTGATCTTAGGTTCATTGACTGATGATTATGATCCATTTGTTATGAATTATCACATGCATGCAATGAACAAGACAGTCATAGAGCTTCATGGGATGCTTAAGAATGCTGAAGAAAACATTCGAAAGACCAATCCCGTACTGATGGTTCAAAAGGCATTAAGAAGGGACCCGCTAAGGGAAAGGGAAAAGGAAAGGCAAAACCCAAGAATGACCTAGCTTGGCTCAAGTAAAATGGGAGTGCACCTCAGGCCCAATCCAAGCCCAAGGCATAAAGGCTCAAAGAGAGTGAGAGAACTTGCTTCCATTGCAACAAAATAGGGCATTGGAGGAAGAATTGTGCTCTCTTCAAGGAAGAACAAAAGAAGAATGGAGCCAAGGCATCCAGTTTTGGTATTTTTGTTGTTGAAATTAACCTTTCTATTTCTACCACTTGGGTATTGGATACCGTTGTGGTTCTCACATTTGTTCAAATGTGCAGGGGCTAAGAAATAGGCGGTTACTTGGGAAGAATGAAGTGGACCTCCGTGTGGGGAATGGAGCACAAGATGCTGTCATGGAGATAGGCAACTATCAACTCACTTTACCTTCCAGACTTTGTTTAGTTTTGAAAAATTGTTATTATGTGCCTGCTATGAGCAGAAACATTATTTCAGTTTCATGTTTGGATTTGGATGAATTTGATTTTGTTATTAAAAATGGCAATGCTCATATTCGTCATCAAGGCATTTCATATGACAATGCCATGTTGAAAAATGGCCTTTATATCCTTGATCTACAAAACAAAGAGTCCATATACAACATTAATACAAAGAGGGTTAAATCAAATGAATTGAACCCTACTTACTTCTGGCATTGTCGTATAGGGCATGTAAACGAAAAATGCATTTCAAGACTCCACAAAATAGGAGTGCTTGGGTCATTCGACTTAGAGTCTTATGACACATGCGAGACATGTTTGCATGAAAAAATGACAAAAATTCCTTTTAACAAGAAAGGTGAGAGGACTAATGACTTATTGGAACTAATACATACCGATGTATGCGGACATTAAGTACACAAGCTAGATGTGGTTTTAACTACTTCATGACGTTCACAGATGACTTCAAAAGATATAGCTACGTCTATCTAATGAAGTACAAGTCTGAAACTTTTGAGAAATTCAAAGAGTTTAAGAATGAAGTAGAAAACCAACTTGGCAAAAGTATAAAAGCCATTCGATCAGATTGAGGTGGCGAATACTTAAGCCAAAAGTTTGACAGTCATCTAAAGGAGTGTGGTATTATTTCACAGCTCACTCGTCCCGGAACACCATAATGGAATTATGTGTCTGAAAGGAGAAATCAAACTCTGTTGGACATGGTTCGATCAATGATGAGTCAAGAAAATCTTCCTATCTCTTTTTGGGGTTATGCATTAGAAACTGCTGTGTTTCTATTAAACCGTACTCTAACTAAAGTAGTTGAGAAGACACGATACGAAGTATGGACTGGGAAAGAACCTAATATGTCATTTCTCATGATTTGGGGCTGTGAAACACATGTTAAGAAATTAACATTTGATAAACTAGAGTCCAAATCCACTGTCTGCTTGTTTATGGGTTATCTCAAAGAAATAAAGGGATACTACTTTTACTCACAAGTCGAGAAAAAAGTATTTGTTGCTCGCAAAGCTGTTTTCTTGGAAAAGGAGTTCCTTCTCAAGAAAAACAGTGGGAGTAAAGTAGAACTTTGAGAAATCCAAGTACCACAAACTCATATAGAGGATGAATTGGAAATGGGATCAAGTTCACAACTAGTTGTGGAACAAGAACCCATTACACAAGAACCTAGAAGGTCCGGTAGGTTGTGTCAGGTGATTGAGAGATATGGATTTCTAATCACTGACAGTGACATTATTGAGTTAGTAGATCGTGAGGGTCCTACTACCTACCGAGAAGCTATTGAAAGCCCAGACTCGAAAAATTGGCTTGAAGCCATGAAATATGAGATGTAATCAATGTACGATAACCAGGTTTAGACCTTGGTTGATCCATCAAAAGGTGCTAAGGTAATTGAATGTAAGTGGCTATTTAAACTCAAAGCTGATAAGACCTAAAAAGGTAGACTAGTAGCAAAAGGTTTTCGACAAACTCATGGTGTAGACTATGATGAGACCTTGTTGCCTATAGGTATGCTAAAGTCCATTAGGATCTTGCTTGCCATAGCTACATATCATGATTATGAGATATGGCAAATGGATGTCAAAATTGCTTTCTCCAACGGAAATTTACTTGAGGATGTGTATATGACATAGCCTGAGGGTTTTGTCAATCCCAAGCATCCTAAGAAGGTTTGCAAGCTTCAAAAATCTATTTATAGATTAAAGCAAGCATCCCGAAGTTGGAATCTTTGTTTTGATGAGGCAGTCAAAGAATTTGACTTCGTCAAGAACGAAAATAAGCCTTGTGTGTACAAGAAGGTTAGTGGGAGCATAATAGTATTTATGGTCCTATATGTGGATGACATCCTTCTCATTGGGAATGACATTCCAACATTACAAAAGGTTAAGCAATGGTTGGGGAAATGTTTCTCAATGAAAGACTTAGGTGAAGCCGAGACAATACTTGGTATTTGGATCTGTATAGATAGATTGAATCGGCTTTTGGGACTAAGTCAAGAAAAGTACATAGACAAAGTACTAAAGCATTTTAGTATGGGAGACTCAAAGAAAGGGTACATACCTTTGGCTTTGGGAGTTCCTTTAACTAAAGAATAGTGCCTTAAAACCAAAGAAGAAAGGGACAACATGAGTAGAATCCCATATGTATCTGCTATTAGATCTATCATGTACACTATGTTATGTACTAGGTTGGATGTTGCTTATGCACTGAGTATAACCAATAGGTTTCAGCAAAACCCTGGTGAGAAGCACCGGTCTGCTGTAAAGGGGATTTTAAAGTACCTGCGAAGGATTAATGATCACTTCTTGGTGTATGGTGGTCAAGAAGAGCTCATCATACAAGGTTATGCCGATGCTGCTTTTCAATCCAGCACTCAAGACTCAAGATCGCAATCTGGATTTATTTTTGTTTTGAACAGTGGTGTTGTCAGCTGGAGAAGCTCGAAGCAAGAGATCGTTGCCGACTCAATTACATAATCTAAGTATATTGCAGCAAGTGAGGCTGCAAAAGAGGTTGTTTGGATTAGAAATTTCATTTCTGGATTAGGAGTGGTCCCAAGCATCCTAGATCCATTAGAAATTTTCTGTGACAACAACGGGGCCATCGTACAGGCCAAGGAGACCCGATCACACCAGAAATCCAAACACATACTCAAGAGGTACCACCTGATCAGAGAGATAATTGATTGTGGGGACGTCAAGGTTAGCAAGATAGCAAGTAAAGACAACGTAGTAATCCTTTGACGAAACAGTTGCGTCAAAATTTGCACGAAACTCACTTGAGAGCATTCGGTCTTAGGGCTATGCCTAATTGGGACTAGTGCTAGTGGGAGATTGTTAGTGTAAGCTCTAGCCCCAATACATTATAATAAAACACTTTAGTTAATAAATGAGTCATTTGTTTTATCTATTGTATTCCTGTGCATATCAATTGATAGAACTATCCAAGAATGTTGTTTCAGTTTAATTTATCATGTATGAGGCACATGGTTGTGAGACCTTGAAACAATAGAGACTTCATTTTAAATATCCCTAGTCAGTCATTGTTATGGGAATAACAATGAATTAAGACTAGTATGCTCTCTCTAATAAGTTGAGTTATGTCTTACGAATCATAAGGACTAGAGTGTCAATCAAAGACCATGGATGCATGTTTAAAACATGGTATCTAGATTCGATCCGTTCATGAGAACACTACATGGTACAAGTCATAAGTGTTTCTCATGTGCAAGTTTTGCATCAGAGTTCTTAGACCTAAAATCTCTATGAAACTCTTTATGAATTAGTGTGTACTTTGACATACACCTAACGTGCTCGTAACAGAGTGACAAGTATGGGTATGCATTGATTCATGTTAGAGAGCATGAGAGAAGTGAAGGGATTACCCCTCTCAATAAGAAAGAAAATATCATCGACCACTTGATCAGTGAACTGAGAAGTGTATGGCCATATTGAGATGAAATAATAAGTAATCATTATTTATCTGAGAGTTTAGTGTCACTGGAATATAAAGAAAGGAATTGATATATATATAAGGATGACTAGTTTCATGCCTTATATTAATTCTGATATTTATGGGTAAGAGACTATGCAAAATTGCATTAGGTCACTAAATGCCATTTACATTTTCATTTAATTTGGAATGCTATAATATCTTGCTAGAGAATATATATAGCCTTTGAATTAATTCATTGCCAATATTAAATGGACCTATAGGATCGCACACAAAGTATTAGTCTTAAAATATTTAAATAAAGTATTGGGCATTAATTTGGGCTTTTAATTAAAGTCAAATTAATGTATGTAATGGGCATTAAAATTGTTAAATGGACCTTAGTCCATTAGAGAGAGAGATTCGGCCCACAAGGTTTAATTTCAATTAATTAATTATCTTGTATTAATTTAATTAATTGAGTATTAAAGCCTAAAAGAATTTTAATCAAATTAAATCACTTAAATATGAGATGGAGTGACCGAAATTCCAATATAAAAATCAAGGGGATTTTAGCACATGTATATTACTTATATTAAGTGATATTATTTTATTAAATGTCTTACATTTATTTCAAATTAATTCAAAAGAGTTTGAATCAATATATATTACTTATTTTAAGAAAGTGATTAAGAATGAATTCATTACCTAAAAGGAGGGAATCTCAGCATTATCACTTGTGAAGATAAGTGATATATTGTGAATGAAATAAATAAGAAAACCCTAGGACGTGAACTTGTTCTCTCTTACTCTTGGCCGAATTTCACAAGGAGAAAGGATTCTTCCTCATTCTCTTGTGTTCTTAGGCAGCAATAGCAACTAAAAGAAGTGCAAGATCAAATCTTGTGGCTTCAGTCCATTGCCATTACACAATATTTAATTAGAGAGCTAGCAATCTCGATTTTAAGTCGTCATTGCAATTGTGTGTGTGAACATAGAGAGGAGTGGCGTAAAGGTTGTTCCTTTGGCATTGGTAGTGAAGATCTAAGGCAAATAAATCCTCCTTGGTTGCTGGTCATCATCAAAATCAAATCTTGAAGTGCATTTAAAGTTGTAAGTTTTAAAATCCTAAAATTGCATGTTTTCGATTCTTGTTTATGGATCGAGTGGCATGTATAATCGATTTTATTAATTTTCTGCTGTATGATCATCATATAAATGCCTTGTCATATTCTATCAGCTTAGTACCAAAGAGGGTTCTACCTAGGGAATCCCAATTTAAGTTCTGAACTGATAAATGCTTTAGACTTCTTTTGGATTATGCCATTCCAAGAGCAATTTATTTCATTAGGTCAAAATATTTAGTTTGATCATATGAAGATTTTGGCTAACCAGATGAAACTCCTTATTTTAGTATAAACATATTGTATATAAGAAGGCAGACATGCATGTATGGGAAGAAAACATACAAGTGCACAAAATCTTCTTTTATTACATGTATGAGGTGCATGTTGCAAGACAATATGAAGTGAATATGCTTGACATGCACGCATATATTTTAAAATATTGGCTATGAACTCATGTTGTGTGCAATCATCCTAGATTGGCAATTAATAGGGATAATGTATTTTGACGAATGTATCGACTTCAACCAACTCTTTACTTCTTAGAGATGGTTTATTGCTATCACAAGCATTTATAGTTATTGACCGATATCTAGCAAGTGTACTAGATTGGCTAGTAATATAGGAAAATATAGATTAAGACCCCAAAATATCGTACCCAAGGGAACATGAATTGCTAAGGATAATACCTATGTATGAATTAAATTAATCCGAGATTGTTTCCCAAATGTTTTTTATTTAAAAGCAAAAATTAAACAAAATAAACAATTAAACAAAAACAAAAGCTAAAACATTAATTAAAAACAAAACAATAACTGAAATTCTCTTGCTAAAGAAACTATCCACCTTAACCTTCATTGTAATGACTTAAATTCAATATAAACACCAGTGATTATGGAAAAACTAGTAATAAAGCAAGATATCTTTATTCAAGTATATCATTCTTAGTATTAAACTCATAGACAAATGTAATACTTAGCATGAAAATCTAGTTTTAACTTCCTAAATATTCATTGAAGCCTTTCTCAAGTGATTCAACTCCAATTCATTCTTAGTTCCTCCTCTCTTAGTATTAACCAATTAAATTCACACATAATCATCTCATATTTCGGATAATAATCATGCATAAACATTAAAGAGTCAATCCAAGAACATGTAAATCATTAACTATGTCAAAACCAATTTTTAGTTATTTATTCAATAAACCAATAATCAATCTCAACACAATCAAAAATAAGAATATGCTTAAAACCAAAAAATAATCAACCGATATTGAAATTAAGCTCAAAATAAAGTCATAACAATGAAAACATAAGATTTCAAGAATCCATTAGCAAAAGAAGAAAAAACTATTCACTAAACATGTTTACAACTAAAACAAAGTTGAAAAATTAAAACAAAGTTAAAAAGAAAAATAAAAACAGAAAAACTAGAAAAATAAGTAAAACTAAAACTAAAGCAATTAATCCCTTCTAATCCCAAATTGATCCCCTAATTCATCTAATTGATTTCCTTTCTTTGGTGTTTTAAGCTGCTATTTATAGGCAAAAGATGTCGTGGATCCCTTCTCAAACTCTTAAAATCAAATAGGAAGCAAACTCTACCCAAAACAAGAAGCTCGAGAAAATCCTTCGCGAAGTGGGAGAACCATCACGTGGCCAAGTGTTTCTTAGTTCATTTTCACACGTGGTCACGTGTTGCCTTAGTTAAATCTCTCACGTGGCCACGTGATTTCTTTTGTAAATCCACACGTGGCCATGTGTTCTTTTTTTCTCTTCACGCTTGCATCAAATTTCCAAATTCACAGCTTTGACCCAAAATCTTCTTGCCTTTTTACAATTAAGTCCTTTTTCTTGCAAATTAACCCTGAAAAAACCAAAATTTACAATTAACTCCAAAAACATAAAACTAACAAATTCAACCTAATTAACATAAAATTAACGTAATTAAATACCTAAAAATATACTAAAAACATCATATAAATGTCCATTATCAGTTATTATCTTAAAGGTAATGCACTCCTTGTAGGTTTTCACATTAGCTTTTCTTAATAGAAAATGTGTCCCTTTATGGGATTTTTATAGATCCTTGTGAATGGACCTAACCCAATCAAATGGCTTCTTAGTGTCTATTATTCATTTTTAATTTCATTTCATTTTTTTCTTATTTTCATCACCATCTTCTTCTTTTTTAATTTTTTTTCTTTTTTTATATATTTTGTAAAGGTTTAAAGGTGTTACATCTAATGAGATTTGCTTGTCTAATTGCCTTTGTAAGATGCAACTTATGGACAAAGTATTCCTGGCTCTAATTGCTTCAAAGTAAACTTTTAGTACTAACATATCATTTGTTCTTTAAACGAACATCAATAATGATTCTTAATTATACATTCCAATATGATGACATTATGTAAGCAACAATGATAATTAAAACATATACATTTAATGCAACAATATGCTTTTGTTTTTAATTTATGCAAGTAACATTATAATTGCACTTGATTACAAATCCTATTATTAATCAACCCTCTTAGGTTTTCTTGATTGAAAATTTTCTTTCAACCTTTAATTGTTGCATATGACACATTTTTTCAGTCCTCACCTTAGCAAGGTACCCATTCTTACTTTAGTTTCCTTTTATGGGTTTTGAACCTATAGGGTTGATATTGTTGGATTTTAACGGTTACATGCATCACATACATGAGCGGAATTTTAAAACTTTTTAACCATTAGATTTGATCTTGCCATGAATACACAATATAACTATATGAGAATAAGAAAAATCAACTTTGATTTTTGTTGAACAGTTGATTTTACTTCGCACCGGGTTGTCGCAAACCACAGTGCCTAAAATCGAACCCTCTAATGAGTAATCCACACTAAAAAGGGATAAATTGAACCAACAAATTGGTGTTTAACTAGGGTTGGCCGAAATTCCAAGAAGCTAGCTTGGAGTTGGTGCAAAAAGGAGAGAGAGATTAGAGAAAAAGACTTTCTTTTTGTTTTAATCACTTTACCCTAATTCCTCATTAGTTGGCCTTTTATAGTTAGGTTAAAATTCCAACTCCTTAATGAGATTGGACTCTTTAAAATTGCTGGAGAATTATTAATTGGGCCTCTGGAATTAATTATAATCATTTGGGCTTAATTAAATCCAATTTAAACCTTTTCATAAAAGACTATGCATAAAACCCACAAACTAGGCCCTTTGTGCAACTAATTGGATTTAAATACCCAAATGGATTCCAAATCCAACCAAATTAAATATGTGAGTTTCATAACACTTATGAAATATATATAAATTAATTTGGTGCATGAAATAGGCCATTAAGTCCTTCTGTTCTGGACTTGGCATGTGACCTTTACAGAAGGGCTTTTACCAACTGCTTCATTCCTCTGGCCCTTAATAATTCTTCCAATTGACTTATTAATTATTATACCAGTCCTATAACACTTATAGTAGTCCTATAATACTTATAAGATAATAATAATTAATCATGAAATACATTATTTCAATTAGGTCCAATTTACAGAACATTTCTCAAAAGTTTCGCGGACAATTTGATTTGATCATAATTAATCAAACTCTTTAATTAATTATTATCATATTCACTTCTCTACCATCATAATAATATCAAATATTATTATCCTTATCATTTTACCATTTTATCCTTTTCTCTATATGAGTGTGACCTATTAGGTTCCTGTTCATGTTGGCAGTATAATATGTAATTGTGAGTTCTATTCAAAACTCACATGATTTAAACTCCTTTAAATCATTTTATCAATCTCTATTGATATTTTGATACATCATTATACAAGTCATGATTGGCCTCTAGCTAGGCATCGTGACTACCCAAATGTCAGGAAAGTCATGTGGTTTGACTGTACCCTTCCATAGAAACAGTTACCGTGCAATTATACCTTTCACCACTCTTATCTCAATTAGATTCTGAGTATAAATTTCTGTCAACTCATATAGATCTAATTATGTATGTTCTATTAATTTAACCATTGTTCCCAAAATTCCTTTCATGGATCTCTATCCATCTTGGCAGTTTACTCTGGCCAGAGATTCTCTGAACAAGGTAATTATAGAATCATGCGAGATAACTTCCCTTATTAAATCTGGGATGGTATATCATTTGTCAATCACTCAACTATCTTCAAGTAGGTCATGATATATCCAATCTCCTAACTATGTTCACTCCCAATTGGAAGTAATCAGTTATATGGAGTCAAAGTATACCACTTGCTACTTAAGATAACTTTGGTGATCTCAAGTCTAAGGATACTTGCACAACCGCTATGAAGAGAGTCCTCACTGATATAGATTTAATATCCATGTGAGGATTCTCTTTGCAGGTCTCTAATGAACTTGTTCTTCTAACAAGCATCCACATGTTAGCTTTGATTATCTTCTATAATCACAGTTATGAGAACCACTGCTTGAACCATTCAAGAAGCATAACATGTGCTAGTTTATCCGAATTAACAATGTCCTATCTTGTTAATTCTATGACTAGGGATATTTAGATATTAACACATGTGCATGCAATAGACATCTCACATCATAAACACCTTCATGATTGCCTTTGCACTGTGTTTATAATATCTAGGACTTCATTTATTAATTTAAGATTTACAAACTCATGTATTTAAACATAGCATTAATAAATGAATGATGCCTTTTATTAAGAATATAAATTTTATACATATGAAAAACATCCCTATTACATAGGCTCTAGGGCATACTCTCTAACAATCTCCCACTTGCACTAGAGCCAATCACTCATATGTCTCAGACCCTTGCTATTTATATGGTGATCAGGCTTAATCTGGGAAAGTGCTTTAGTGAGGGGATCTGCCACATTGTCATCTATGGGAACCCTTTTTATTTTCACATCATTTCTAGCTACTATTTCCCTTATGAGATGGTAATGTCTGAGAACATGCTTGGATCGCTGATGAGACTGTGGTTCCTTTGCTTGCGCAATGGCTCCATTGTAGTCACAATATGAAGGAATCGGATCAACAATGCTAGGCACCCCTCCTAGTTCAGTTATGAACTTTTTGATCCAGACTGCTTCTTTGGCTACTTCTAAAGCAGCAATGTACTCAGCTTTCGTCATGGAATCAGCAGTTGTTTCTTGTTTGGAACTTTTCCAACTAACTGCTCCTCCACCCATTATGAACACATAACCAGACTGTGATTTACAATCATCTTTGTCAGATTGGAAGCTGGCATCTGTATACCCATTTGCTTCCAAATTGCCCTCTCCATATACCAAGAATATATCCTTAGTCCTTCTCAAGTACTTAAGGATATTCTTGACAACTGCCCAGTGTTCCTCTCCAAAATTGGGTTGGAATCTGCTTGTGACACTCAAAGCAAATGCTACATCTGGACGTGTACATAACATAGCATACATGATAGAACCAATTGCAGATGCATATGGTATTCTATTCATGCTCTCTCTATCCTCTAGTGTCTACGGACACAGAGACTTAGAAAGGTGTTTCCCATGCACCATGGGTATAAACCCTTTCTTAGAGATATCCATATTGAACCTCTTCAATACTTTATCTATATATGTACTTTGAGAAAGACCTAGTAACCTATTGGATCTATCTCTATAGATCCTTATTCCTAGAATATAGGATGCTTCTCCAAGGTCTTTCATGGAGAATTGCATGGATAACCATATTTTAACAAATTGGAGAAGAGAAATGTCATTTCCCATGATCAATATGTCATCTACATATAGAACTAGGAAGACAATTGCACTCCCACTGACCCTTTTATACACATAAGGTTCATCTTTATTCTGTGAGAAACCAAACTCTTTAATTGTCTCATTAAATCGAATGTTCCAGCTCCTAGAGGCTTGCTTCAATCCATAAATGGATCTTTAAAACTTGCATACCTTTTCGCCATTTCCTAATGTGAACCCTTCTGGTTGTGTCATATACACATCCTCAATAAGATTTCCATTAAGGAAAGTTGTCTTCACATCCATTTGCCAAATCTCATAATCATAATGAGTTGCAATGGCTAAAAGTATTCTTATAGACTTAAGCATCGCTACAGGAGAAAAATATTCGTCATAGTCAATACCTTCTTTTTGACGATAACCTTTTGCTACTAAGCGAGCTTTATGGTCTTCTTTTTGAAGACCCATTTGCACCCTATGGATTTTATCCCTTCAGGTGGTTGAGTTAAAGTCCATACTTTGTTCTCATACATGGAGTCCATTTCAGACTGCATAGCCTTAAGCCATAAATCACGTTCTGAACTGTTCAAAACTTCTTGATAGCTTGTAGGCTCATTGTCCTCTACTACAGTTATGCCTCTATCCGAATCAATGTGAAATCCATATCTCACAGGGATAGAACGCATCCTAGTAGATCTTCTAGGATTTTGTGTATAATCAGATTCAACTGCAATCTCATCATTATGAAATTCAGTTTCATGTTCAATCAGTTGATCATCTTCTATTTGTGGGTCTTGAACTTCACCAAGTTCAATTTTACTCCCACTGTCCTCTCGTAGGAGAAATTCTCTTTCCAAGAAGACAACATGCCTTGAAACAAACACCTTTTGTTCTAAGGGATGATAGAAATAATATCCAAACATTTCTTTTGGATATCCCACAAATAAAAATTTGTCAGACTTAACATCCAGTTTGTTTGACATTGTCCTCTTCACATAAGCAGGACAACCCCATACTTTCATATGAGAAAGCATGGGTTTCTTGTTATTCCACATCTCATATGGAGTAACATCAACCGATTTACTAGGAACTCTGTTTAACACATAAACAGCAGTTTCTAGTGCATATCCCCAAAAGGACTTAGGCAAGTCCGCTCGGCTCATCATTGATCGAACCATATCTAATAGTGTTCGATTTCTCCTTTCAGATACACCATTGTGATGTGTATATAGTGGAGTCCATTGAGATAAAATCCCATTATCTTTAAGATAATCCTGAAACTCTTAACTTAAGTATTCTCCACCTTGATCTGATCTAAGTGTTTTAATACTTTTGCCAAGTTGTTTCTCTACTTCATTTCTAAACTCTTTGAACTTTTCAAATGCTTCAGACTTATATTTCATTAGATAGATGTATCCAAACCTGGAATAATCATCTATGAAAGTAATGAAGTAGGAGTAACCTCCACTGGCATGAGTAGTCATTGGACCACATACATCTGAATGTATTAAGTCCAAAACCATTTTAGCTCGTTCTCCTTTACCAATAAAGGGAGCTTTTGTCATTTTTTCCAATAAACAAGATTCACATGTATCAAATGATTCATAATCAAATGATCCCAAATCACCTGACTTGTGTAATTTGGTCATGCATTTTTCATTTATATGGCCTAAATGACAATGCCATAAGTATGAGGTATTTAGATTATCATGTTTCATTCTCTTGGTATCCACATTATGTACTTCTTTAATTAAATCAAGAACAAATATACCATTCTCAATGATAGCTTTTGTATAAAACATATTGTTCTTAAAAATGTAACAACATTTGTCCTTTAAAGAAATATCATAATTGTTCATCAAACGACTGAAAGAAATAATACTTTTGGATAAAGCTGGAACATAATAACAATTATTTAATTCCAGTACTAATCCACTAGGAAGAGGCAAATATTAAGTCCCCACAACTGTTGTAGAGATGTTTTGTCCAGTAGTTGACTGCAAACATATCTTTGCCTTTCCAACTCTTCTAAAGCTTCTAAGCCCCTATAGATCATTACATAAATGAGATCCACATCCGGTATCTAATACCCAAGATTGTTTTGAAGCAATAGAGTAAGTATTAATTTCAATCATATGAATACCTGAAGTAGAAGCATCAGCTTGCTTCTTCTCCTCGAGAGAATCTAGATAGGCCTTGCAGTTACGCTTCCAATGACCATCCTTTCCACAATGGAAGCAAGTTCCTTTGGGATTCTCTTTCTTGGCAACCTTCTTCTTGGAGATCCCACCATTCTTTGGCTGCGCCTTGGTTATCTTCTTCTTCTTCTACTTCTTGCCTTTAGCAGAAGTGACAACCATGACACTTTTTTGGATCCTTCTTAAATGATCCATCAGCTGTCTTGAGCATATTGATTAACACAGGAATGGATACTTGGATCTTGTTCATGTTGAAGTTAAGCACGAAAGGTGTATAACTTGGATCCAATGAGTACAAGATTAAATCTATGTATAGATCATTATCCATAACATAGCCAAGTCTACTCAAATGCTCAATATACCCATACATCTTCAATGCATGAGCAGCAGCTGAAGTGCCTTCCACCATTTTGCAGCTAAATAGAGCTCGAGCAATCTCATATTACTCAGTTCTAGCCTGAGAAGAATAAAGCTCCTCAAGATGCAAAATGATGGTTCTAGCATCCATCATCTCATGTTACTTCTGAAGCTCTGAGGATATAGCACCCAGTATCAGACATGCTATTGCTTCACTATCCTCCATGTATTTTCGATAAATGCCTTTGATCTCATCAACGACATCATCTGATGGAAGTGGTGGTGGATCTTTATCCAAGGCATAGTGGATCTTTTCAGCTCTGAGAACAATTCTCACTTGCCTGATCCAGTCATAATAGTTGTTGCCAACCAGCTTGTTATCTAAAGATTAATCGTATATTAATGTTTGATGTGCTCATGATGATGACCTAGATGTGAAAAAGAAAAGATATGAGAGTATGTTCATATATATGTATGTATTAATAAGGTCTTTAATTAATCCATTTACTCTCATTATTTTATTGCGAATTAATAGCCCTCACTATATAATCTGAGAAAACCCGATGGTTTTCTTAGTGGGCCAATATCCAATCCTTGATATGTAATTTGACCTTGATTGTGGTCAACAAGCCAAACTCCATACCCTTGAAAGGTAGGTATCTATATACCAATTGTGTCTCTACACAACTATTGGATCATTAGGTTATCAACTCTTGATGCATGCATATCATATATGCATTCCCTAATCTTGCCTCTAGAACTATTAGCCTTGACTGTGGTCAACAAACTAATGAGCTAGCTAAGATGACCCATTTAATTAGATTTGAACATATTTGATATAATGTGAGCTTGACTGTGGTCAACAACAACCCACACTATAAAGAACTCTAGTTCTCCTCAAATTAATGGAAGGCTTATATACCTTAGTATTTGTTTGAGGGTTTTAGTTAATTAAGTCTCATCATACATGGTTGGCATACATTGGTATGCATCCTATATCTATCACATAAATATAAGCATACAAATATGGTATAGTTATGGACTTCACTACATTGATTTCCCCGAGCAAAGAGGAAAATCAAAAGGTCACACCTAGATTGTATGCATGATTCAAACAAGAAAAATAATTGCATTATCTTCAAGCTTGTTGGATCTCCATCCGGCCCATCTGCTCCTTGAAAATGGTCTCCATCTCTATTTCTAATTCTAATCTAAGTAATCTAATTACATATTACAATTTGAAATGAAATACAAACCAAAAACAAGTGGCCTGAACATGAAAGTCCTCATTAGGCCAAAACATGCATAATGCTCAACCACATTGGGCTTTGTCCATAACTATCCATCATGCCAATCATACACCCTTATATGCCTTTCTAATGCATAAAGAAATGGATTACTAACTTTTTTTCAACCTTTGAAACAATATTTTGAATTATTTTAATGATGTGATCAAATTAGAAAACTTTTTTCATTTTGGAAACTTTCATTTTAGGAAACCTTTTTGCATGCATGTGTTTTTGCCTTAATAATCAATCCAATTGATTATTAATTAATTATAAATTGATTATTTAATTAATTAATCATATTAAATAATTAAAAGAGTCAATTTTGGGTTTATAATCAAGTGTAGGCCGAAACCCACAAAAGAAAACCCTAAATGTGTTCACACACAAACTAGTTTTGTGTCTTTTGGACCATTTGGGCCTTTTGGAATGAGCCAAGCCCACTCCAGCCATTAAAACCCATTAATAAACTTAACTAATGTTTATAATATTTAATTTAAATTAGCTCCTTGGGCCCTCCAAGTCATTCACTAATTTAAACCAAGTCCGTAAACATAATTAAGCCCATTAAGTGGTTTTAATGAATTAAAATTAATCAAATTAATTTAAGGCCCATTTTAATTAATCCAATTAATTAAAAACACTTTAATATATCATATATATCAGATTTAAAAGATTAAAAATCTTTCTAACTAAGAAGACATCAAGAACATATGAAGAACACCAATTTATCGAACTTTTCGACTAAACTAGTTTTCATGCAAAACTTGTTCGATTTTAATTTCGTTCGATCTTACGGCTTAATATCCCATATTAAAAACATAAATATCATCTAAATGATGTTTTAATAGATCCATGAGAAATTAAATTAGAACAGCCCCTTAAATCGCCTAGGCTTTCACGCCAAACCCTAATCACAATCCTTCAAAAGTTTCGTTTTTGTTTCCACCAAATTTATTGATCACACATACAGCCAGAAATTAATATTTCTCATTCATGAACAATCAAATCTAATATTTTAAAGTTCATGAAATAAATAACTTAAAACAAAAAAAACACTTATTCCGCAGAAAAATATAGAATTGTATATCCATGGCAAAACCTGTCTCTGATACCATGTTGGATTTTAACGGTTACATGCATCACATACATGAGCGAAATTTTAAAATTTTTTAACCATTAGATTTGATCTTGCCATGAATACACAATATAACTATATGAGAATAAGAAAATTCACCTTTGATTTTTGTTGAACAGTTGATTTTACTTCGCATCGGG
Organism: Excoecaria agallocha; assembly: GCA_037975025.1. Lineage (NCBI taxonomy): Eukaryota > Viridiplantae > Streptophyta > Magnoliopsida > Malpighiales > Euphorbiaceae > Excoecaria > Excoecaria agallocha. The sequence continues at coordinate 2,723,085 of CM075813.1, read as the reverse complement.
TTGTCGCAAACCACAGTGTCCAAAATCGAACACCTCCAATGAGTAATCCACACTAAAGAGGGATAAATTGAACCAAAAAATTGGTGTTTAACAAGGGCTGGCCGAAATTCCAAGAAGCTAGCTTGGAGTTGGCGCAAAAAGGAGAGAGAGATTAGAGAAAAAGACTTTCATTTTGTTTTAATCACTTTACCCTAATTCCTCATTAGTTGGCCTTTTATAGTTAGGTTAAAATTCCAACTCCTTAATGAGATTGAAATCTTTAAAATTGCTGGAGAATTATTAATTAGGCCTCTGGAATTAATTATAATCATTTGGGCTTAATTAAATCCAATTTAAACCTTTTCATAAAAGACTATGCACAAAACCCACAAACTAGGCCCTTTGTGCAACTAATTGGATTTAAATACCCAAATGGATTCCAAATCCAACCAAATTCAATATGTGAGTTCCATAACACTTATGAAACATATATAAATTAATTTTCTGCATGAAATAGGCCATTAAGTCCTTCTTTTCTGGACTTGGCATGTGGCCCTTACAGAAGGGCTTTTGCCAACTGCTTCATTCCTCTGGCCCTTAATAATTCTTCCAATGGACTTATTAATTATTATACCAGTCCTATAACACTTATATTAGTCCTATAATACTTATAAGACAATAATAATTAATCATGAAATACATTATTTCAATTAGGTCCAATTTACAGAACATTTCTCAAAAGTTTCGCGGACAATTTGATTTGATCATAATTAATCAAACTCTTTAATTAATTATTATCATATTCACTTCTCTACCTTCATAATAATATCAAATATTATTATCCTTGTCATTTTACCATTTTAACCTTTTCTCTATATGTGTGTGACCTATTGGGTTCCTGTCCATGTTGGCAGTATAATATGTAATTATGAGTTCTATTCAAAACTCACATGATTTAAACTCCTTTAAATCATTTTATCAATCTCTATTGATATTTTGATACATCATTATACAAGTCATGATTGGCCTCTAGCTAGGCATCATGACTACCCAAATGTCAAGAAAGTCATGTGGTTTGACTGTACCCATCCATAGAAACAGTTACCGTGCAATTACTCCTTTCACCACTCTTATCTCAATTAGATTCTGAGTATGGATTTCTGTCAACTCATATAAATCTAATTATGTATGTTATATTAATTTAACCATTGTTTCCAAAATGCCCTCCATGGATCTCTATCCATCTAGGCAGTTTACTCTGGCCAGAGATTCTCTGAGCAAGGTAATTATAGAATCATGCGAGATAACTTCCCTTATTAAATCTGGGATGGTGAATCCTTTGTCAATCACTCAACTATCTTTAAGTAGGTCATGATATACCCAATTTCCTAACTATGTTCACTCCCAGTTGGAAGTAATCAGTTATGGAGTCAAAGTATACCACTTGCTACTTAAGATAACTTTGGTGATCTCAAGTCTAAGGATACTTGCACAACCGCTATGAAGAGATTCCTCACTGACATAGATTTAATTTCCATGTGAGGATTCTCTTTGCAAGTCTCCAATAAACTTGTTCTTTTAACAAGCATCCACATGTTAGCTTTGATTACCTTCCATAATCACTGTTATAAGAACCACTGCTTGAACCATTTAAGAAGCATAACATGTGCTAGTCTGTCCAAATTAACAATGTCCTATCTTATTAATTCTATGACTAGGGATATTTTGATATTAACACATTTGCATGCAATAGACATCTCACATAATGAACACCTTCATGATTGCCTTTGCACTGTGTTTATAATATCTAGGACTTCATTTATTAATTTAAGATTTACAAACTCATGTATTTAAACATAGCATTAATAAATGAATGATGCCTTTTATTAAGAATATAAATTTTATACATATGAAAAACATCCCTATTACATGGGCTCTAGGGCATACTCTCTAACAGATATTTCTCCTTTTTTTTTCCTTTTATTTGATTCTTCATTTATGAGTTATTGATATCAACTAGCTACTTGAATTACCTTTAGGAAGTAGTTGAATAGTCTTGGATATTTATTTTGGTGTTGGCTGGTAGAATAATATCCTTCATAACAAAAGTCTTTCATAGATTAGCTATCTTTATCAGCTTAGTTCATGCCTCTAAACTAAGTTTTATTCTTCTAGGGATCATATTCTTTTCTTTTTATTGGTCTTAAACTCGATCGACTTGATGATGAAGCTTTTTTTCGGCCTATAGTGCTCTTAGAATCTTAGTTATTGGTGAGAATTACTCTTGTTTGTTGCTACAAGGCAGGTTTTTTTGACTAAGTTATGTGTGCCTCAACATCCTTGACCATGATGTTCTTTTCTCCTTATCTTTTTTCTTCTACTTTTTCTTTTTCTATCTTAACTTTATCACCTCGATACTTTGCTTACATGTTCAATTTATAACAAGAAAAGCCTTCGGTTTTCCCCTGGTCTTGCCAAATAATCCTTCTTGATGATCTCTATTAAACTTTTTATGATCTATCTGATTAATTGTGACAATCCTACACTCGTGCTAACTAAGAAACCATTGAATAGTCTCTTATAAAACACTTATTTCATAATCTCCTACTGCTAAAGTTGCATTACAACTTGGATCCCTATTTTTAGATGTCCAAAAAGATTATATGCTTTGGTTTGGTGAAGAACTTTATGGCAACCTTCACATATCTGTATTTTTCTTAGAAAATCTTTCATTTATCTTGGAGTATCTCTAAATGTCATGCTTTTTTCTGAATCTATGTGAAGACTCATTTTATCTAATCATATTCTCTTTTCATTCCATCAAACTCATTATCCGGGATTTTATATATTGCAATCACAATCTCATTTTGATGCAAGATTAAAAGAAATAATGATTGTTGAATTAATGTCAATTTCATTTCATGATTATCATTATGAATGATATAATCAAATGAGATATTGCAAAAGTGTTTATATCATTGATTGAAAGTAAAAACATTATTCATAAAAAAAGCTTAAGGAATATAAATGACCATCATAATTAAAACACTGATCCTGATGCAACTTCTGAACTAGAGTTATGGGTCACTTTTGCTACTTTTCCTCGAGATCATTATTTCTTCTAAATCAATGAGGTCTTAAATTTTGTCTTTAACGTTTCGTATAGTTATTAGTGAGATGACCTATATGTTGATGGAAATCATAGTAAAATTGAGCCTTATGAGTTGGTAAGTGTTAAACTTAAGTTAATCTAGCTTGTAATGGCTACAATTTTCCATCCTTTTAGAGTCTTTTTACGCACCAGGATAATTAGAGTAGTTCTTTGCTTTTTTAGTCATGGCTCTCTTAATAAGGTCTGAAGCATAGGATGGCCTTCACTAAAATGGCCCCCTTTATGAAAATGTAAAGGTATAGATGGGCCTTTAGTTTGCATAGCTAAGGTGATCATACCAGCAGTAATGTCTATCAAAGTAGCATAAATAGTTGTCAATATTTATTTCTTAAAAGTAGTAATCTACTAGCATTTCTTGTCTAAAAGCAAGCTAAGCCTCTTAATTCTCTCTACATGTTAACATTGCATTATTCGAATAAATCAAGTAAGTTGGATCATTATAGGTTTTAGTTGCACTTATTGATGCATAAGCTAAGACATTTGAAAAATGAGAGAGCATTTCCCTTTTGAAAAAAGGCTAAGGCTTGAAAAAGTTCTCGAAGAGTAGTTAGCATGCCTACTAAACCAAACATGTTGTCATTGGATTAGTTTAATGACTAATGAGACACATTTTCCAAAGATTCAATACTAAAGACTAATGTAGGACGGCTACCATTCAAAAGAGTTTGCCCATAATGCATGGTGAAGTTGCACACAAATACATGAGATATATGCATGATTGTGATGCACGCTGAACCCTGATAGGCATCTGGTTTGCTCTCAAAAGCCTGCTTTTAGGGCCTAAGACTAAATGAAGGTTCTTTTAACTCATGAAGGTTGGTCACTTTGCAATGGATAGGGTTTTATTCCTATCTATTGCTGACGATGAACCTACAGGGGCATCTACTAGGCACCATAAGGCAACTATCATAGAGTTACCACCTAATAAAATATTAAAAAAGTGAGTTCTAATCTTATGAGATCAAAACTAGAGATAGTTCAGGACCTCGCTCTTATTTATACCTTTGGTTAGTATTATATAAATGAGTTTTAGTGATTAATTTATTTTATCTCTTTTTTTACATGAGATATCATTCTAGACAAGTAAGGTGCACTCAAGCACATTAGAAAGCCATAAAGCGTAAATATAAAAAGTTGTAAAAGCATGGCATAGAAATCATTAAAGAATATTAGAATAAATGTGAAAAAAATCATACATAAATCAGGGATTAATTCAAAATGTTTATTTTGATGAGGATGTTGGTCCTCGTATGCACATTTAAAATGGTTTGAGTTTTGAGTGTATTTTGGAAAAAAAAATGAGGGCATTAACATTATAAGAAAAATGCCTTTTAATAAAGGAAAATTTGGTCACTAAGGACCTATAATGACTGGAAAATGTGGTTGTTAACTGGTCGGTAAAATCCCCATCGATAAAAGTATAGATGATTGAATTTTGAATTCAATCGTTAATGCCTTTAACAATCAGAAAGATTTTGATTGTTAATGCCTTTAATGACCGGAAAGATTCCAATCATTAATTGATGATTTTTAGCAATCAAAATTTCCATTCGCTAATTATGTTCACTTTCAATGAGGAGAATTTCAGTCATTAAAGACTATTTTTAACGACCAGATTTTTCCTTTGCTGATTGTGCTCACTTTCAAAGAGGAAAATTTCGATCTTTAAAGATTCCTTTTAGCAATCAAAATTTTCCTTAATTGATTGTATTCACTTTCAACAAAGGAATTTTCAATCTCTAATGTTAAAATTTAAAAGTAATTAAAACATTATTAAAAGTCCATTCCATTGGTCAATAAGAACAATTTTATTTGAATATATTACCAACACATATCATCCACATATATATACATCTAAAAATTTAATAATATTGTCATTTCATAGATAAAAAAAGTTACAGAATATTCTTATGTTTCCAAATTGTATAATAGATACAAAATCAAACTTATGAGTAACAAAACTAAGATAAATACATAACTACATACAAAATAAAAATTTTTTGCATTTACTTTCTGTATTAATTAATAGAACTAAGATTTCAACACCTTATCTAAAAATTCATGTCTCTTATGTTGGAAATTTACAAACTGTTGGAGTTGGGTGAAGAGAATACATGATATCAAACTGCAAAACAAATACAAGTATATTAAAAAAAATTTAAATGAAACAGGAAACATGTTTAGGAAACTATGAATATAAATACAAGCACACATAAGATGTTGACAACAGACACCTTTTGCTACTTATACTTCACACATACAATGACCAATGTCTAGTAAGTGTACTAGATCAGCTAGTAATATAGGAAAATAAGATTAAGATCCTGAATATCATATCCAAAGAAACATGGATTGCTAAGGATAATATCTTTAAGAGAGTTGAATTAATTTGAGATTATATATCTTCCAAGTTTTTGAAGTAAAGGCAAGAATTAAACTAAATATACAGTAAAGAAAAATAAAAACAATAACAAGACTAACATAAATTAAACACAAAATAATAAGTAAAATACTTCTGCTAAAGTAACTATCCATCTCAACTTCTATTGTAATGACTCAAATCAAAAATAACATAAGTGATTCTGGAAAAACCAATTAAATAAAGTTGTATATCTTAGTCAAGAGTATCATTCTAAGCATGAAACCTTTTTTTTATGAATAATTCAATACTTAGCATAAAGATCCAATTTTAAACTCCTAAACATCCATTAAACTCTTTTTCAAGTAAACTTAACTTCAATTTATTCCTAGTTCAGACTTTTTTAGTATTAATCCACTCTTACCAATACATAATTATCTCAAATTCAAAATATAAACATGCATCAATATCAATAAATTAACCCAAAAACATATTCACTACCTATTCAGAGGCAGTTAGCAAATTTTTTGCTACCTTTCATGATAGAGGTTATCAATGCCCTAACAATGAAGCTAGGGCAGTTACATTCAGAGTTTTTAACTATACCTTCAGCATGTCTCGGGCATGAGTATTTAAGGTCTTTGGTTTACCTATAGGTGATGATGTGATGATCCATAAGAGGATGTCTAAAGATGACTAGTAGGCCGTTGTTTCCAAGCCAAGCATCCCCTACAATCCTATAATGGTGAAGGCAACTATGTTGATTTCATAGGTGCTACGATACTTACAGAGGGTCCTATCATATTCATATATGGATCGGTTAGGGAGCCAAAGGTCCCTGATTGTTGTTAATATTTGAAGCCACTAAGGCATGGTTGAGGCTCACCGCCTCAACAATACTCATGAGATTTTACAGAACATCTCTAGGATAGCTGACCGGTTTCTAACAAGTGTACTAGATCGGCTAGTAATATAGGGAAATAAAATTATGACCCAAAATATCGAACCCAAGGAAAACTTGTGCTTGTATGTGCTATTTCAATTTCAAAACCAATTTTATGTGTAAAGAGAGAAGAGAAATCCTAAAGTTGTGATGATTTGGAAACTAAGTTAAAACGATTGCAAAAACTAAAGTAAATAAGAGATCTTTTGAAAGCAAGTAAATTGAATGAGTTAAAAATCAATGATAAAAATAACTTTCACTAAAGGACTATCCACCTTAACAAGTATTGCTATGACTTAATTAACCAAAAATATACAAGTGATCATGGAAAATTCAGTTTAGTAAACCCAAATAACTTTATTCAAGATTATTATTCCAAGTATTAAACTCCCTTATTCAGAACAATTCAACACTTAGCATAAAGAACTGAATTAAGTCTCCTAGATGTCTATTAAAACCTTTCTCAAGAGAATTAACTTTCACCTATTCTTGGTTACCCTTTTCTTAATCTTAACTTACTCAAATTAACACACAATTATAGCTTATTCAGATTATAACCATGTATTAATCCAACTAAATTAACCTAAGAGCATGCAAATCATTAATCAACTTAAACCAATTAATTAACCAACTCTTAATCAAGTTAATAATCAATTTAAAATTGAGAAAAGACAAGACTATGTTTAAAAACTAAGAAATAATCAACTTGTATTAAAATTTAAGAACAAACTCAAGTCATGTCAATACAAGTCAAGGATTCAAGTATCCTTTAGAAAAAGTAAAAAAAACTACTCACAAGATATTCTTAAAAACTAAAAAATAATGTTTTGGAAAAAAAACTGTAAAAACAACGAATGTAAAAACTAACTAAGAAAGCTTAATTCTAAAAACTAATTCAAAAGCTTGATAATGATAATTGATGATTGAATTTCCTTCTTCTGTGTTTTGGACTGCTATTTATAGGCAAAAGAAGACATGGATTCCTTCTTAAACTCTACAAACCAAAAAGTAAGTAAGTTCTGCTCAAAATAGGAAGTTCGTAAATCCTTCGCACAATTGGAGAATCAGATCACATGGCCACGCCTCTTTACCTTCTTCTTCACCCGTGGGCACGGCTCTCTTCCCTCTTCTTCCACACGTGGCCACGTGTAGATTATCTCTTCCTCACATGTGGTCACATGTTCCATTTGTTTTCTTCAATTTCCCTTTCACGTGGCCATGGCTTCTTTACACTTTATTTCTTCATTTTACTTCATATGGCCACAACTTTTCAAGTTTTGTTCTTCACGTGGCCACGTGTGAAGCTTCTTCAAGAATGTCACGTGGTCACATCCCAAGGCTCTGGACTGGACAATGGTTTTCTCGCCTAATTTCTGCATAATTGCACTTTTAGCCTAAAATTTTGCCCTTTTTACACTTAAAGCCCTTTTATGTCAAAATAACCTTGAAAATCAACCAAAACACAGAATTAACCTTAAAATCACAAATATTACAAATTAACTCTAAATTAACCTAAATAAAACCAAAACAACTAAATAACTTAACTAAAAACATATTAAAAGTTATATATATTTCACACTTATCAATAACCCGAGCCCCAAGTACAATGGTAGTCATCGGGGGCATCGTCACTCGATTGCTACTATCATTAAATTTCCTAAGTCTAACATGGGAGCACAGGCTAAGGGGGATGTGCTTATGAGCTTTGACATGGCATTGGACATATGGATGATTAAGTGCCTTTGATCTGAAGGTTATAGATTGTTGTCAGCAGAGAAAGATTAAGGATTTAGGATTCGTAGGCCTTAGTGCACTACACATGATGGTAATGATTAGCTAGCATACCCTATACAGGATGCCTATCCTCCTTTTCAGCCATATAAGTATCTTGGAGGTCTTCTACAAGAGGTCCATTCACTTACTAGTTAGGTCCATTTAGGCACCCAGACTTATGGTATGTGGTCTAGTCCTAGTCATTCCTCATGCCTATAGTCAACATCGTCAGAGAGTTCCAGCAGCTTACATATGCCAGCGCTATATAGGACCTGTAGCTTTAACACACAGGGGGACGCAAGGGCCTTTACTTTTCATGGTCAGGTTTCACCAACCATAACTTCTACCAATGCTCCCACAAACCTATAAAGCAGGCTAACTCGCTTAGAGGCCATTATTAAAGGTAAGAGATAGGACTTACAGGTTGTTGGAGAGATGGTCACCCTATCCAATCTGGCTGATGATAGACGTGCTTGTAATGTGAAGGCATATATATTTACCTCGGCACATGTTGTACAAGTGATTATAAGGGATGTTTATGGTTTCAAGGAGACCGTGGGCTAAACTAAAGATATTCATGCTGCTCACCTAGCTCAAATGGAGGCAGTAGTACGCCAATAAGAGATGGCTATAAGATAAGTTTGAGATAAACTACACTATCTAGCTGAGCTTATAGAATAGGGCCTGGCACCCTTAGCTCAAACCATAGGAGTTGAGTTCACCATACTCCGACTATCACCACCACCTCTAAGTTCATCTCAGGTAAGGCTTTTGCAACCTATATGGCTACTACCTAGTCCTTCAGCCTGACCACCAGGTCCCTCTAGATCGAGATGCCATCAATGACTTTTAGGAAGTCATTTATTGTTTTTTGTTTTGTTACTTTATTTTCTTTCAGCTGTATTTATCGATTTTTGCTTTAACTTCATCTAGATGGTATATGGATATTATTTTACTTTCCCTAGCTTACTTATTTTCATATATGTATGTTAGTTTCTCCGTAAGTGCTAATGTGACATTCAAAAAATAATGAATGATGAAAAAATAAGAATGAATAAAAATGAGTAAGGATAAGATAAAAAAAAACATAACGAGTAGCAGGAAAGGTTTATTTACATGATCATCACAGGTTTAATAAATGGTTTGTGTTTTAAATCATCATCATAAAAAAAATTTTAAAAAATAAAAATGGATTAATTAAGCAATATATATATCACAAACTAATTTATTATATCCAGATTGAAAATAGGGGGCATTTCAAAAATGTCACATCAACAATATCTCAAATTTATACATGTTGTACAATCAGATCAAAATGAAGCTCAATCACACCTAGGCTACATAAGAATCGAAAGCATGCCTGGTGCACTCCTTAAAAGGATAAACTCCTTATTTCAAAATTAAATATGCATGGAGGTAGTCATGCAAAGCCATAAAAAGTAAGTATGTTCCTTTATTGCATCAAGATTCCAATGTCAAACACCTCTGCATATACTTGTACTCACTCAAAAAGTGATATGGCATTCAAAAGTAAAAGTCATCTAAAAAGGCATTTAATCATCTTTCTTAATCTTATGTGCCTACAAGCTGGCACTAGTTAGATGACTCGTCTATGGTTAAAACATCGACAAGCTGATGGTAATAATCCAATCAATATCAGGTTAACACATTAACAAGCTAATGGTAATCATCCTGAATTTATCAAGAGTTAAAAAGTTGCCAAGCTGATGATTTATCAAGAGTTAAAAAGTTGCCAAGCTGATGATAATTGCTCATTTGATCCAAGGTTAAAATTTTGATAAACTGATGGTAAGAACCAAATGCAAATTTAAAACATCAACAAGCTAACAATAATTACTCCAACAAAGGTTAACATATCGACAAACTGACAATAATCACCTAGTCAAGAGTTAAAACACCAACAAGCTAGTAATAATCACTCAACTAAAAATTCACTGCCTTAAATGGTATGTGTTTGTACCTCAAGATTTACTGCCTCAGGTACATCTTTTATTGCTTTTCTCTAAACTTTGGCAGACTTAGACACTAATGTGCTAGCTATCCCAAACTTGGGGGCAATTATAGACACTAGGTGTGATTCAGCCTCTATCGGGGTTATCTAATGAGGATAATTTTATTTTAGGGACAGTCAGGAACTAGCAATGCTCTCTCTTTTATACCAGTGTTCATTTTGAGATAATTTTTTCATCAAATGGGAAAAATAGTCCTTCAAATGTGTATTTTCATTTCTTTCATCAAATAAGGAGAAGTGGCCATAATTGAAGGCCATTGATTGACTCAAAAATGAGTCATAGAGTTAATTCATGGGTCAAGTCCATGACTTATCTCTAAGTCACAGTCTTGAGTGATTGACTCATTACCCCTTTTTGCTCGTAACTTGCCAGCAAGTCACGAACTCAAGCCTATGACTCACTAGCAAGTCACAGCTTTTGGTCTATAACTCACCCTTTTATAGTTTAAAATGATTTTTGGGGCCTACTAAATCCAGCTCATGAGTCATGGTGTGTCACTCGCTAGTCAAGAATGTGACTGGATTTTTTCAAAAAAAATTTAGATTTTCTCCCTACGTGTTATGATTTCTATACAACTATTTGTATAACTGTAGAGTAGCTTTATTTTAGGGATTTGTTCTTTCCTATTTTAGCTCTAGTATACTTGCATAAATGATTGTATGTTTTCCAATATAATTAAGTGAATATACTTTTACTTTTACATGGTATCAGAGCCTAGTTGTGTTCTGGGTCTCTTGTCTGAGGGTTGATGTTCCCTCTAGACAGTGTTGATTCTTCTTTAATTTGGGTCACCATCTAGTGATTGCTTTCTTATCTCATCACCACCATAAAGAGGTTCGCCTCCCTTATTCTAGCCTACTCACCTTTTTCGGTAACCATTAAAGTCGTAAGTAAACCTTATGTACCGCTATAAGTTTATCGTTTTTCCTCATATGCCAGTGAGTGAGAACATGTAGCTTGCCTATTGGACCTCCAACTTCATTTCCAATATCACCTTATCATTTTTTGTTAGATTTAATATCCTCTTGAGGTAGTTTCCTCTGTTGATGGTGTTTGATTCTTTTGGATCCCTGCACCAATTTATATTCTTCAGGTTATGTTCTTTGTCCAATTTTTTTTTTAAATTTTTAGGTGATTAGTTAAGAAGGTTGGATATTTCTGAGATTTTATTATGCGAGAATTTTATTCCTTTTGAAGTATTTGAGAAGTTTAGGTATTTATTTATGTTGGGATTTTACTATCATTTTGAATACACATTATCTATTATTCTTTAGTTATTTAGGATTGATTTAAATGGCTGAGAGTAGTGAAAAGAAAAATGTTACTGAAATTATGTTGGGTTCGTCTAAAATTGTTGATAGAAAATTGACTAGGAGTAACAATTATGCACAATGGAAAAAAAAAACCATTCGCAGATTTATGACTAGTGTAGATTTGAAGGACCATTTAACTAGTAATCCACCTCCTAAGGATGATACTGCTGCTCAAAAGAAATGGGTAATAGAGGATCATATTCAGAATACTATATATCCCGCTGTTGATGATGTTGTGAATCATTGTGATTGTGTTAAAGAATTGTGGGAATATCTAGAATTTTTGTATGCTTGCAAATAAGATATGTCTTGTGTTCATAACTTATTGTTAAAGATTTATCAAGTGAAACAAAAAGGTCACTCTATGTTCCAATATTATACTAAAGTGAAACAAGCTTTTGAAGAAAAACAAGCTATGTTCCTTATTGTTGCTGGCATAAAACAAATGTAAGAATAAGAGGAGCAAATTACGGTACAATGTTCCTTATCAAGGTTGGGTTCTAAATATGATGTGACATGCACACAATTGTTAACTAGTGAGTCACTTCCTTCTTTTACTGAAGTTTATGCTCGTTTACTTCGAGTTTGTAAAGACAGTGATTTGCGTTCTAGTATGGGGCTCAATGATACGGTGGCATTGGTTAGTAATCCTTCGTATAGTAATCGTAGAGGCAAAGGTGGAAATAGTAGTGGTTTTATTGCTGGAAATAGTGGTAACTCTCACACATGTCATTATTGTTGAGTTAAGGGGCATATTAAAAAAAATTATTGGAAATTGCATGGGAAACTGCCTAAGAACTTAGGTCAGATGAATAGTAAAAGGTTTGCAAATGTAGCTACTCAAGATGGCATCCTAATAATTACACAGTCATCATTTCAGCTAATAAGTATGCTCTTTTAGCTACCACTTATGATTCACAACAATTTTCTTCTGGGATATTAGCTTTGGCTAATATAGATAACCCTACTGCTTGTCTTTCCACCTCATCTCATAGTTGGGTTGGTGACTCAAGTGCTACTGATCATATGACTGGCAACATAGGTATTCTTTCTTCTTTCAAGTCGATTGCCAATTTACCTAAGGTTACTTTAGCCAATAGATCTATTGCTTCTATAATTGGGTGTGGAATAGCAAAACCAACAAAATCTCTTCCATTGTCATCTATTTTATATTTATCATCATTCCCCTTTAACTTGTTATATGTTAGCCAAATTACCCAAATTATTAACTATTGTGTTATTTTCTATACCAATTATTATCTTTTTCAAGATATTAGGTTGATGCAAATTCTATGTAAAGGGTGTCTAGTAAATGGCTTGTATGCTCTTAAAACAACTTCTGAACCTATACCTCACTTTATTGCTTGCACAAGCTCATCTTCTATTCTATAACTCCATTATATTTTTGGTCATCCTCCTCTTCCAATTTTACAAAAGTTATGTTCTAGTCTTCAAAGAGAATCTACTTTAGAATGTGAAGCTTGTTAATTTGCTAAACACCATAGAGCATCTTATTCTTTTAGACTAAATAAATGTGTTAAGTCTTTTTTTACTTGGTTTATACTAATGTATGGAGTCCTTATCCTATTACATCCAAACTTGGTATTCATTATTTTGTGACATTTACTGATGATTATTCTCAGGTTACTTGGCTTTATCTTATGAAATCTCGATCTGAGTTGTTTACTATATTTTATTCTTTTCATGTAGAAGTTAAGACTCTATTCAATAAACCTATCTGCATTTTAAAAGGCGATAATGCTAAAGAATATGTTTCACTATGGTATTATTCATTAGTCTTCTTGTATTGTTACCCTTAACAAAATGGTGTAGCTGAACGAAAGAATTGTCACTTATTATAAGTTACCTAAGCTTTAATGTTCCATATGCAGGTTCCTAAAAATTTTTGGATATATGCTATTTCCATTACTTGTTTTCTAATCAACAGAATGCCATATTCTATTCTTGATGGTCAGATTTTGTATTCTCTTCTTTTTTCCTCATCTATACTATTTCATCTTACTTCTCGAATGTTTGGGTATACCTATTTTGTTCAAGACATGCGACCTCGGATTTCAAAATTAGATCCTAAATCTCTTAAGTAGGTCCTTCTAGAATACTCTCGTGAATAAAAGAGGTATCATCATTACTCTCCTTCTTTGGGTCATTATTTGGTATTTGCTGATGTTACATTTTTTGAGCATACACATTTCTTTGGTTCTCCTGTGTACTCTCCTTCATACTCTAGTGATTTAGGGGATGATTTTCTTATTTATATTGTCAGTGAATAGGTAGTTTCTCCACCCTTTTGACCTATTATTCATCAAGTTTATTCTTAACGTATGCACCATTCTATCGAGACACCTCATGCTTCATCTTTAGATCCTTCATCACAACTAGATGCTAGCCTTGACTTTTCTATTGCTCTTTGTAAAAGTAAATGCACATGTATTTATCCTATTTCTTCTTTTGTGTCATACCATTCTTTATCTCCCTCCTTCAAGTCTTTTGTAGCTTCCTTAGACTATATTGTTGTTCCAACATCTCTTGCTAAAGCATTAGCCATACTAGTTGGCAAGGTACAATGAACGAAGAGACCTTCATTCAGTGGTAAGCCCTTCATCTGTACCCGAAACAGAAAAATGGCAAAGTCTATGTCATTGATTGATTTATATGGGGGCTAGTCCTTCATGACTGCAAGGTGCATACCCCTTTGAGTTCTTGGTGAAAAACATAGCAAAAATGCAAAGGGATACCCCTTTGAATTTTTGGTGGAAAACTAAGGCAAAATATAAAGGGGCACCCCTTTGAGTTTATGATGAAAACATAGTAAAAATGCAAAGGGGTACCCATTTGGTTTTTTTTTTATGAAAACCTGAGGCAAAATACATTAGAGTACCCCTTTTAGTTTTAGGTGAAAATCAAAGGCAAATTGAAATGGGTACCCTTTTGAGTTTTTTGTGAAAAACTGAGGCAAAATGCGATGGGCTACCCCTTTGAGTTTTTGGTAAAAAACTAAGTAAAATGCGATTGGGTACCCCTTTGAATTTTTGGTGAAAAACAAAGTAAAAGTGCAATGGAGTACCCCCTTGAGTTTTTTTGTGAAAAACTGAGGGGAAATATGGAGGGGTACCCCTTTGAGTTCTTGGTGAAAAACATAGCAAAAATGCGAAGAGTTATCCCTTTGAGTTTTTAGTGGAAAACTAAGGCAAAATACAAAGGGGCACCCCTTTGAGTTTATGATGAAAAACATAGTAAAAATGCAGGGATACCCCTTTGGATTTTTTTTTATGAAAAAATGAGGCAAAATGCATTGGAGTACCCCTTTTAGTTTTTGGTGAAAAACAAAGGCAAAATGAAAGGGGTACCCCTTTAAGTTTTTTGTAAAAAACTGAGGCAAAATGCGATGGGATACTCCTTTGAGATTTTTTGTGAAAAACTGAACCAAAATGCGAAGGGGTACCCTTTTGAACTTTTGGTGAAAAATAGAGCAAAAATGCAAAGGGTTATCCCTTTGTGTTTTTTTTTTTTTTTTTTGCAAAAACAAAGTAAATATACAAAGGGGTACCCCTTTGAGTTTTTGGTAAAATATTGAGACAAAATGCGAATGGGTATTCCTTTGAGTTTTATGTGAAAAACTGAGACAAAATGAAAAGGGTTACCCTTTTGAATTTTTTTGTGAAATACGGATCATAAATGTGAAGAGATACCCCTTTGAGATTTTGGGGTGCTTCTAGCACTTTGTTTTTGTCAATTTCATGTTCAAAGACAGATTTGAATACATTGTTCTTCACACATTTCACATTGAAATCTCTTCCTGATCGCCACTCTGCAACCATGGCTTCTTTGATAACATCGTCATGAGTATCTTTTTTGTCGTGATTACCTCTTCCATCGCTAACCTTCCAGAATTTTTATTTTGTGTACGAGTGTTTGAAAGGCTGAATCCATGGTGGGTTAATAAATGCAGTATCTATGGTGGGCTAACAAATGCAGTATCAGACTAAATAGAAAACAAAGGTGCGTTGTTTGTTGTACAGAATGAATTATAGGAGGTTTTTGGTTTTGGTACCTAGAATGGCTCCAGAACGTTGGGAAGTGGTAATAATTGGATAAGCTCGAGCTTGTAAAGGTGTATCAGCTCCACAAGAAGATTGGTTTGCTCTCACCAGAGATCAAGACGACTCTAAACTTTCCACTCGACGCCACACGCATGGGCTACAAAATCACGTTCTTATTGCTATTTCCTGTTATAGCCAAGACTTGCATATTTTTAGTTTTAGGCATGTAAGAAAACGATATTATCAGTTCAATCATTAAGGCTCGAACAAATTTCTCGCATTTATGCCACTGAAAGAAAATATCAAAAAATTTGTGTACTTGACTCAACACAACACATGCAGCGTTTGATATCAGAATACCAAGTGAAATCTAATGGTGTCAAATTCAAGCAACCAGTGAAACATAATACCCGAAATCCAAGAAACATTAGCATCTGTTACATTTAAGAAAAAGAAAAAAGTTATAAAACACATATTTTTTTAATTTAAAACTGTATACACAGCTTAAAAGTAGAATCTAGTACCAGATGGAACGAGTATCGGAAAAACAACACTGCAAACTTTTGTAGAGTTTTCCTCGTAATGAAGATTTTTCTTTCCTTAAGTTCTTTCCAACAGATATATATATATTATTTGCAACATTTGTAATTTAGTACTAGTCAATGGCTGGCAGAGCTAGGAATCGAACCCAGCTGAGATAGAGTGATGAAACCTCATAAATGTTGGCAACTGGGAGTAATAGGATGGTGTTGCCCTACCTCTTCTGGAACCACCACTTGAACAGTTATCTCTCATCAGTCTTAACAGGAGCATTTGCCAGGTCATGAATATCCTTGTTGCTTTTCACTGTAATCCACTTCTTGGTATTAAAATCAATTTTGTCCAAGTCATCTGCAATTCCCATGTATCCATATAGAAGGCGCTCCTCTAACTTTTCTCCTTCGCTGCCTGCTTCCAAGCCATTGCTGTTTTTGCTGCTCTTGGATGTTTTCTGCTCAAATTCTTCTCGTCCTCGTTTATTCTCAATAAAATATTTATTAAGTTTCTCTGCATTTCCAAGTCCAGTAAAAGTTCCCAGAAACTTTACTAATATAACACTTTGGTCAGCAGGCTTACCTAGGCACACCTTGATTTTCCCCCCAACAAAACCTTTACCTATCATCATGCACAAAATAATGGTTATGTAATCTATTAGTGACAGCAACAAACACGTTTCTTCCAGCCTAGCAATAAAATCTCAAGAATTCATAATCATAACTACTTCAAATATAAGCCTCCTGAATACCGCAACAGATTTTTTACTGTATAAAAATTCCAAAAAACACTGGCCATATGTTCAACAGTTTAAATAATTCCAACATAGGAATATATGTTTCTTTTGCATGCATTTGCAAGTCAATAGATTTTCCCCTATGATGTTAAATAATCGATCATAAAATTTGTTACTAACCCCTCAGAAAAGCTTCAACCCCTTCAATAGGTATAACCTTCTGTTGTTCTGGATTGTTGTTTGACATAGAAATATTGTGGATTATAATGAGTGGAGGCCAAAGCATCAAATCCTCCTTCTGAGCCCAAGCATCCAAATCAGGCAAGACATCTGGAACCCACGTTGTTGTGTCACTAGGCACATAAGTGTTCCATCCCATCAAAACACAGATTGCTTTGTGAAGGCCCAAATGCCTTGCTCGCAACCCAACCTTGTGAGACATGTATGCATGCGTTACCAAGCGTTGTGTGGCCATGAAATCCTTCGATGAGCTGTAAAGGAAAGATCATATGAACTCAAATATCATGCGAAAAGTAATTTCCAGCAATGCCAATACGAAGAGGAGAGAGCATAAGCATGAAAGGTAATCGGTATTCAATCCCTAGATTTATGACCAATTCATGAAGATAAACATCAATACTATTACAAAAGCACAAGGTTTGAAGGAGAAATCAAGATTGAATAATCAAATCAAATTTAACTACACTAGTTTAAATGTCAGCAAGTATTGCAAAATCTTTCATGGATCTGCATCTCAAACCTGACCTGTCCCCTCTTGCTAACTTTTTTCCTTTAGGCCCCTCAGCTGCATAATGATATCTCAGCATTCAAGAAATGCTTGCTAAAACAAAATCTCAATATAATTTTTGACATGTGAAAGGTTACAGAACTCATATCCCTCATCTGCTATAGCTGCTTCTTAGTTCCACTAGTTATCCTATACAAGGCTGACCTTTCAAAACAGTGTCAGTTGTTTCCTACAAGGTACTCTTGAAGACCAGAAAACCGCAACCAAATGCAGATTTGTTGCAATAACTCCACAAAAAATTACAACTTGTTCCATGACAGCTCTAAATAATTATTCATACCTATAATAAGATAGAGACCCCATTCTCAAATCATCAATCTAGATATCCTAATCAAAGCTAGAGAGAGAGAGAGAGAGAGAGAGAGAGAGCAAAGAGTATCACTATGATTTCCAATGCTAAAACATTGCTTATGCTGTTGTATGAGCACAAATTATTCTTTTAACCATAATTGCTAAAAGTTGAAATGTGACATTTGCCAGAACAGCCATTCGATTAATAATATCCCAGCTATAGAGGGTTAAGTTCATGTAACAAAACTACAACAAAGTATGGATGAATTCAATTATATAAAATATTTAAAGCATATTTTGATATCATAGAAGCTCTAATAGTTTCACCAGTGTCTCATTTATCCATAGATTGGGAGTTTGTCAAACCTGTCTCAACCTTGCATAGATAGAAGCCACCAAATATATCATCCAACATTAAAGCCGCAACCAAAGATACCATAATAGAATCGCACAAGGAACTCAAAAAATTTGCTAGTTTAATAACAGCTGACCTCTTTGCCACTCTTAAGAGTATAACTAGGAACTTCTGAATCAAAATATGAAAATGCGCCCTATCTTAAAACCATATCACAAGATAGAAAACAGACCTTCTGCCGCATACAATGCAGAACAAACTACCCGCTTTTCCTTGCTCCTTGTATCTTCTGCGGACTGCCGAGTGCAGGTTTAATTTTTTAGAGAACTCCAAAAAGGCTTCGTGAACCAGTTGCTTAAATTCTTCAGAGTCCTCGCATGGTTCTGAATTTGTAACTTTCACCCAATCATCAGATGGATCATCATCATTCGGCTCCTCATCCTCATATTCATTATTTCTTTTCCAAGCTTTTTGTTTTATGTAAATACCACTTCTTTTATCAATATAATGCGAGTTATACCAGCTTAAAGGGCCAGATCTTGGATGATTCTTCATATATTTAACACCTGGTTTATAATATTTAACGGGATACTTTGGTGCATGTGCCAAAGAATCTTGAGAAGACAACCATTCTTCAGATGCAAAACCTCCATGGTGGTCTTGAACATCATATGTTCTTTTAGCCTTTCTGTGCACAGTTTGGTCAAATCTCTGAGTCCTTGATGGATGCAAAGCATCTCTATCTTCATCAATCCATTCCTCACCACTCTCACATTCAGCCTCATATTCTTGTGGTACATACTGCTTGCTTGACACAATGATAGTTCTAGGATCATGCCGGCTTATATTTACCTCCATGGCATACTTTCTTTTGAGCAGTTTATCTGACTGCTCATATATGGCAAGCTCCTCTTCCATTCTCTGTCTTTTGGTTGGAATTTTCTCCACTTCTGAGTCATACACAGATATGGCTGGATCTTGTAATCTTTCCTTTAGAAACTGTGGACCTGCATCTCTCCCAAACCCATAATCCGATCTCAAATGTGAGATCTGGTGATCCTGTGTTACAGCCAAATGAGATGCTTCATTATCTCGAGTGTCTCTCCTTCCAAATTCAACTCGAGTGTATTCAGAACCCAAATATTCTCCACTGTGCTTTGATGCATATGATATTCTACTGGAGTCAAGATTCTCTGTGCCTACTTGCTTGTGCATATTGCGGTCCCATGTGCTATTTCTCATGCTTCTATAAGAATCCTCAGCGGGATCAATCTTGTCCATGATGGGGTGCATAACACTCATTCTTGACAACTCTCTATATTCATAATCACCAAGAGGTCGCTCATGATCCAACTGAGAACGTAGTGGAATCACCTTCCGTTGTTCATCAGATGGATAATCAGTATCATCATTAACTAATCCTTGACATCTAGGGTAAAAGTAATCATCGTGACCAATCCTGTTAGGGCTGTAGGCACCATGAGGGTAACTTGTCATTACTCTCTTACCAGTTTCGATGTTTCTTGTATCTACAACTGACCTTTGACCATATGTGTTAAAATCCATAGGTTCCATGAGTTTCATACTGTTTCTTGAATATTCGTCACCAGCAGACACAGGCATTCCTTCCCTATAAGTACCCAGAAATTCACTCCTTGAAATGCCTGAAGATGTGGCAAAATCTTTAATATGAGTGCTCCCGAACCTCTTAAATTGAGAAGCTGGCTTCGTAGGGTATAAATCATCTCTGGAGCAAAACATGGGTTTTTCCCCTTCTTTGTGCAATTCTGTTGCTGGTAAATCATCTGGAGATATATGCTCTCGATACCTAAGTTTCTCATGGTCAAACTGGCCATTATCGATATGTTGGGATGGCAATTGTAACTGGTCACCTGTTTTTTTCCCATAATTTGAACTGGGAATAAAATCTAGGGGAACTAGATGCGACCCTCTCATAATCCCATCATTTGCAGGCATCAATTTCTGACCCATCATCACATGACCATCAATACCCAGAATTCTATTATCACTATAATCCTTCTCTTTGGTCATTCTGGACGATGCGGAATGATGATCATATCCATAGACATGCTTTAGTCTATTACTTTTACCATCTCCATAAACAATATCATCAGTATAATCATATTTCCTATGCACAACATTCTCATCAAAGTGATGCTTTCTATGCTCCGGAACAAAAGGGGGTGAACCAGAGCAGACCCTTTCGGTCCTTCCTGCACTCAAATGCCAACCATAGTCCCTCCTTTCAGTTGAACTGCTTCTTCCCTCCCTTATGAATATCCTTCTAGAGACATCAATATTATTATGAGGACTCAAACTCCTCTGCTGCAATCGTTGAGGCTGCCCGCGTGGAGACCTATCCACAGCATCACGGCGAGATATTGGATAAGAATCATGACCTACTTCATGTCTATGTTGATTACGAATCTTCGAGGATGGAGAAACTGACACATAATCTTCATGCCTTCTAGATTGCATCTTTCCTAATTACCAGCAGAAAGACGGCTAATTCTAACAATTCTTCAATTTAATCTCTCTTTCTCTATATATATACATATACAAACAAACCCTTGATATTCGATCAGAAACAATTTATCATAACAGATATAACAATAGGGTCAATTTTTTAGCATCTCCAAAGTGAAAACCCTTGAATTAGTTACCGAGTACCCAGTAAAGTATATGACGACTTATAGCATGTAATTTTTTCATCAGATCCCAAAAAAAACACTTGAAATCGGTAATAAAACCCAGAAAGGATTTTGAACTCCACTAGAGAAAAAGAGTGAGAGATAGGGAGATCAAGTCAAACCTTCGCCTGTTGCTGTAAATCGAGAGAACTCATTTACAGAGTTTTGCCGAGTGATCAAGAAATTGATAATAGTTATGTGAAACTGATATGTAGAGAGAGCGTGTAGTGTTTCTGGTAAGGAGAAGACTGAAAGTCGCTGTGGATATTGTGGATTTTGTGTTGAACTTGTTTCCACAGGATCCTTGTGATGCTTTCGCTTTGTTCTCTAATAATCAGAGTGCGCATTAAAAATATGTTTAATTTTAATTTATTTAGACAAAATAGTATTTCCACATTTTTACATTGATTTTCCGAAACGTTAATTTTGGTCATGTTGGGCATCCATTTGATGGAGTGGCAGAATGACTGCACAGTTATAATTAATTGTACAAATAAAAAAATTAAGCTTTTTATAATTTACGCATTACTTTTAAATAAAATTTTTATTTATTATTTTTAAATTTTTAATATAATTTAATTTTTTTTATTAATTTGATTTTTTAATAAAAATTAATTTATTTAAAATTAATTAAAATTAATAATTTAATCAAAATTATACAATTTAATATTAACTTTATATTTAATTAATTTTTATAAAAATAATAAAAATAACCGATAAAAAATAAAGAAGTAATATTAATCAAAATAAATTAAAAATACCATATCAAGAAATTAAAAAAATAAAATTTATAAAACTATTTATCACTCTTTCTCTTTTTTTATCTCTCTTTCTCTTGATTTCTAACTCTCCCATCCTTCACCAACATTGCCAATAAACATACACTATTATAATACTAGAAAAACCAATCTATATGCATGTTGTCATTACATTCTTTGTTCAAATCTTCTACGAATATAAATTTGTTGCAAAATAAATTTTAAACTTATATAATTTTAATCGTAAGTGATAACTATGAAAAAAATATCTTCAGATATCCAATTAAGTCGGTCTAACAATACTTGACAAGACTCAAAATCCATCAACAAAAAAACAAAGCGTGAGTTGGAAGACAAAAAAGAAAGGCATAATGTAATAGCCTCAACACCGGATTAGCCGTGAACAGTATTTTTCGACGGTAAATAGTATTTCCTGGGCTGAAAAATATATCCGGAAGTGAAAAATATTTTATTTGACCATCATAAAATATTGTTCATGGTGAGTCTGTGGTTTAAATTTAAAATAAAATTGAGGTCAAATGGACATCTAATAGTCAATAATACGAAAAAGTTTGTGAGTCAATTTCTATCATATGGAATTGATTTAACTTTGTATAAATATTTAAAAATAGCAAATAAATTTCGAAAATTATTAAAAATTACAGTTAAGTCTAAAATAATATATAGATTATTTTGGCTATAAAAATTAAATTTTCTGTAATATCGGTATTTTTGGATCAGATCGATTTAATCAAATCGGACAAAAAATGAACTCTGATTGAGCCAAAAATTTATGTGCAACCTATTTTTGGGGTGATAAAAATTATGAAATCATTTTTGAAGTGATTTAAAGTTGAAAAATGGAAGAAATGAATTAAATTTATTATTGGATAGTTAATGGGCTTGATTAATTAATCAAAGCCCATTAAACTTAGCCAAGCCCAAGCCCAAGTGAGAGAGACTATATAAGGGAAGGAAGTCTCTCAAAATTTCCAAAAATCCAATGTTGGTTCCAGCAATTCTCCTTCTTCTTCAACCAAACCACCTTAAGCTCTTTTTCCACCATTTTTCTTCATTTATTCTTCATCTTTTCCCTTTGATCAAAACACCAAAAATGATCTTCAGCCTCTCTAGTTGTTGGATCCAAGTTCAAACTAGAGATTGAAGGGAGAAAAGCTAAGGAAAATAAGGGTTAAAGACATGGAGGTCAAAAATAGGTAAGTGATTTCTTAGATTTTAATTTGATTTCAAGGCACCTATAGCTAGATTTAGATGCCTAGAGTATATTTTTGAGGTTATTTTAAGCTAAATTTATTATTATCTTGATAAAATTTGAGGTAAAAAATTCATCCATGGAAGGGAGTGTTGAAGGAAAAATGGTTTTCATGGGTTCAAGGCTAGAAAAATAAAGTTTGTGCAAAGCTAATGGCAAGTATGAGGGTAGTGACTACTACATCTTAGTATTTTTCATTTAATTTAATGATTTTTCTTAGGATTTATTAAGGAAAAATTTGTATAATTGATTAATTTTGAAATTTATTGCATAATAGTGAAATTGACCCTTAATTAAACATGATAGAATATTTAATTTGAATTAAAAAAAATGTAAGGAGTTTTGTTTATGGTGGCTAAAATTCTTGTTGAAGAAAAAAATTTTGTATGATAAGTATTTTAATGAATTTAAACCTTAATTTGATAGTAAATGTGAAATAATGTATTTTATAAATTTTTGAGGAATTCATAGAAGTTAAATGAATATTTTTGAAATTTTTATTGAATATGTAATTAAGAAAAAAATTGAAAAGATATATATATAATGAAATTACCCTTAAAATAATGTAATTGAACCTAATTAAGCTTAAATGTAAGCTTAATTAACTTGAAATAAATTTTAAAGAAAAATTCCTTAATGGCTAAATCACATTCATAAAGAAAAAGAATGTGTACATTAGGTCTAGAATAAGGTAATACATGAAATATAATGTCCATGAATTTTTAGAAAATTTATAAAATTTATTCAAGAATTTTTATGTTAAGAATAAGGGTATATATATAATGTATAGGATAAA
This sequence comes from Excoecaria agallocha, assembly GCA_037975025.1. Classification (NCBI taxonomy): domain Eukaryota; kingdom Viridiplantae; phylum Streptophyta; class Magnoliopsida; order Malpighiales; family Euphorbiaceae; genus Excoecaria; species Excoecaria agallocha. The sequence goes on along the minus strand of CM075813.1, from coordinate 2,699,190 downwards.
TTATGGTGAAATAATTCATAAAATGAGTTAAAATGATAATAATTGAAAAATAATGCTTACATAAATTTTTATATAATTTACGTAATTTATGAGAATATTTTTGAAAATAAATATTGAACAAGCTTAAGTAAAAATATTGAATTAATGAAAAATAATTCAATAAATAAGTAAAAATTAGTAAATTAATAAAAATTAATTTATACTCGCATAAGGAAAATGAAAAAAAAAGTCAAAGAATGAATTTTCGGAAAGTAAAAAGTACAATGAATAAATAATTGTGTTGAATTATTACTAAATAATTCATAATTCAAAAAACATGATGAATTATTATAAATAATTCACAATCTGTATTAAAAGTAATTCGAATTCTGAACCACCGCAAATTCAGGCTAAAAAAGTAAGAAATTGATTAAAGGTAAAAAAGGAATAAAATGAATGTAAAAGAATAAAATATTAAATTATTTTATTGAGAAATAATTCAATAAGTGCCAAGAAAAGGTAAATTATAATGATATAATTCACAAAGTATGTAAAAAGGTACTGAAAGAATATTTGAATAAGTAGCGAAAAGATTCTGAAAAGATAGTGTAGAATAATCGCAGTGAATTATGAAGACATAATTCACTAACAGTGTAAAATTACAAAAAAAAAAATTAAATCATAGAATGTACCGATTTGAAAAAAATAATAATAATAATTGTGAAAATTTAAAAGTCTGAAAAGTTTCTGTGAAAAAATGCCTCTGGTGAATTATTGTAAAATAATTTCCAAAAAATAGTTAAAAAGAAAAATGATAAAGTGACTGAAAATAAAAGACCTGAATAGTCAAAGATCTGATAAATTATATCGATTCAAAGAAAAGAATCTGCAACTGTTTGAAATTTAAAAGTATTTTGAAAGTCTTATCAAAAGATTAAGAAAATGATTGAATAGTCAAGAGCACTAAAAAGAGTGCGATAGACAAAAATATATTGTTTAAGAAAAAGAAAGAAATTAAAATGCTCTAAAAAGTATTCTGAAAATAATTGATTGATTTTGCCATTTGAAATAGTCAGGTAGTAATATTCTTGCACAGGATATAAATGGCTAGCCATAGGGACACCTTATACCGCGGTGCAAGTCATGGTGACTTGCTATGCTATGAACTGGATCTCCGATCACCATGGCATTCTCTATCTCTGCTCTCTGCTCTGTGAGAAATGATCCCTTGGGGGTCATTTCTCTCTCTGTTGTGGCCATGTGGGGTCCACATCTCGCGTATCCTATCTAAGAGTCCTATCATATTGCATTAGGGACATATTGAAAAGAATAAATCAGAATTTGTAAAACTAAATTGAATGTAAAATTTTTGAATAAAAGAACTTACTTGAATGAATTAAAAAGTTCTAGGGTAAAAATGTAAGATTTCCCAAAAAATTGAAATTAATAAGCAAAGGTGAAAATAATTATTTTATAAGGTAAAATAGCAATTTAATGATTAAATAGCCTAAAAATATACTTCTGTAAAAGAAAAGTGGTCATTTCATAATTAGAAATTATGGATTACAATAATAATATGTTATATGAAAAGTTTCAATAAAGCATGATCTGAATTTTGGTAAGCCAAAAGTTAGTTGAATATAAAAATAAGTAAATGAATGACAATTCTATAATTAGAAATAAAAAAAGAGTATCAAGTTTGCTATAAGTAGGTGAAAGAACCTTTTTATAGAAAAAGGAATAAATTAAAGACTCATTTGCAAAGTATTCCTAAATAGTACATCGCTTTGCATTAAAGGTTAAAAAACTTTGATAATTAAAATTTTGATAAATAGTTCAAAAAGTTTGAGTAAAATAAAAGAATAATTAGCGATATTGAAATTTTGCTTATTAAAAGGAAAAATGTTACAAGAAATGAATAAATAAAATACTACATTGAAAATTTGTCATTATGATGCCAATTAATAACGTAAGTCATCCAATGAAAAGAATTTGTAATGAATTAATTAAATAAGGAATTTTGACTAAAAAGTTAAAGTTAAATCACACAAAGAGAAGATTATGCGTAAAAATTAAGTAAAAGTAAAAGTAAGAAAAAAATGTCAATTTTGCTATTAATCTGCAAAAAGAGAATAGTTTGAATTAAGTTAAAAAGTTTAAATCAAGATAAATTAGTTTACCAAATTGTTGGTAATAATCTAAAAAGATTGTGAAAATGATTAAAAGTAACTTTTGATAAGATAAGATGATAATGGCATAAATATGATATTTATGCTTAATTGGAAATTCTAGGATTGGTAGTCACCACTGAGCATATCTAGTGCTTAGCACGTAGTTTTTACTGCTTGCAGGTTCTGAAAAGAAGCTGGAGCATGATACACAGTGGAGTGAAGTTTGAGGAAAAGGATTGCCTGAACTTCTAGGTATTTTGGCATGTATATACTCAGTTAATATAGTGAGAATTGATTGTATTTGTTTAACTGTTATTTTGTGATAGTAATTACTAATATAACAGTGAATGACTATGATTGGTATGCGAATGATTGAATGATCGGTATCTGTTGTTTGTGTTCTTCTATTGTGCCTCTTGGAGACTGTGTTATTGTTTGACTTTTTAGAAGGTCAGTAGTAGGTAGTCGTTATGCTGTCAAAATTTTGACATATTAATGATTTGAATTTGAATAAGTTTGATAATTGATATATAAAAAAATTTCGGCCAAATTTCTTAGTTCTATATCGGAAAGAACTGTTCCATTAAGGATGTTACACTTGATGTCCGATCGGACTAATGGGACAAGATGTCCTGTCAGTCCACTAACACAAGCCAGCACCTATACCTTCCACCTGCTTCTTATCACATCGCCACTCACCTGTTCTAACTGCCAGTTATCACTCCCCGAGGTACTCAAGTACCCCTTCTTTATCTCCTATAAATAGCCAAAAATGTAAGGGCTCCCGGTATTGAACATCTGAGACTCTTTCTCTCTCTAAACACTCTCTTCTAAAAGATACTAACTTAAACTTTGGAGTGTTAATGCCCAGTCCGATCGGGCACTCCATCTTGCAGGATTAAGTCTTCTGATCGGATCGCTTAGCTTCCAACTCTCCTTTTTATAGATAACGACAAATCATTGCCTTATCATTTAGTGTTTTCGTTGAGAGATGGCAGGTTCAAAATTCGACGAACACACAGCTTCTGGAGAGCATAATTGCAATAGCCAAGGCAGATCTATGCCCTCAGGGAGAAGAAAGAGATCTTCTAGATCACCTATCAGGGGTAACCTCCTTCCGGAGTTTAATGATGTTGTCATGCGACAGCCAGAGGACACCCTTGTTACTCTCAAGGACATACGTGCTATTCTTAGTGACTTTGCTAAGAGCATAGTCCAAACGATTAGAAAGGGTGAGATGCACAGAACTTTTGAAAGAGGCGGCGAAATATACTTCATGGATAAAAACTTCAGAAAAGGAAGAAATAGAGAAATCTCCATCAACGAGCCACGAGCACATAATGATGGAAGGATAGGGGTCAGAACCCCAGGGAGATATGATAAGGGGAAGGAGACAATGTCCTCAAGCATAGATGCTCCCTACATTCCCAGTAGATCATCCACCTCATCCTTTGGCGATGATCCATTCCTTATGCACACACCTAACCATAGTCGCTTTTGCAGACCTAAAAAGGAGTTCGCTTCTACGGCGATGAGCAGAAAGAATATATGATTCAAATAAAAACTTGAGCAGTTCGATTTGGTAGAGCCCAAAAAAGGTATGTTTAAGGGAACACTTGTAGCAACACTGCCTCCCCTTTCTGCAGGGAAATTATGGAGGCGGAGCTGCCGCCCAGGTGGAGGGAAATGGTGATGGATAAGTATACAGGTAAAACTGATCCCACTACTCACCTTACGGAGTATTTGACTAAAGTGCAGGTTTACACCGACGATGAAAGGATTGCTTGCAAAGTCTTTCCCACCACCCTAGGAGGAGATGCCTTGAATTGGTTCTATGAACTCCCTTAAGAATCAATCACCTCTTTCAGACAACTCAAAGAGCTATGCAACCTCTATTAAATAGCCGATGAAAGTCTCAGAGACTACATCAATTGCTTCCAAGCCACAATGTCAGGAGTAAGGAATGCAAGCATGGAAATGGTGTCTAATGCCTTGGCAAGAGGCATCATTGATCATCCGCTCTTTGATTCTTTGACAACAAGGCCACCGATTAGCTTTTCCGACCTGATGGAAAGAGCTAGACAGCACATCTAGCTGGATGATGCTCTCAGATCCAATAAAGTAAGGAAGATCAATATTATGGACAGATTGCAATATTCAGACGGTCGAGCGTTCACCAAAACCTCCTCATCCAATCAGATAGAGAGCAATCTGATCAGGTCAATCTTCTCAAGGAATCTAGGTAAGAGAAAAGAGCCCGAATGATACAATAATCAGCCGGCCCGGACTTTCACTCCACTCAATGCCAGTCCTACCCAAGCATTGATGGGTATCAAGGAAAAGCGCAGGAAAGTTAACTGGCCCAAAGTGTCCGAATAAGATGAGAAACAATGGAGATCGCGACAAAGGTTGTGAATTACACAGAGATGTCGGGAACTCAACTGACGAATGCTAAACCCTAAAGAAAGAGATGGAACGAACCAGAGGGGAAAGCTTATGTAAGCGATCTGGCGATGGGAGAGAGGCATTCGGCTCAGATAATGATGACAAGCATAAAAAGCCGGACCAACACAGGACATTTTTTTGGGGTCATCGAATGACGATAAAATCAATTGTAATTGTTATAATTTGAGTCCCCTACTAAATTATTGTACTAAATTTCATGCTCTCTCAGTCTCCTGTAATAAGCACTGGATTGCCAGCCCATTTCGAGATTATCTATTTACTATTAAATATTTATCTTTAAATTTTAAAGATACAACAATAAAGAAAGTACGGCCTAGCAACGTGTGAAAAGTTGTTGAAAGTCCTATCACCCTGATATGTACAAAATGAATGTCTTCATGAAACAAAAAATAGCCTAAAGACAGGTACGTGTCCAAACTTAGAAATTTACTACTCGTCATTAATCAAATATATTAACTCCCTCTCCAGCAAAATGACCTTCGGATCGAATACTCCTACCATTGGGAGTTTGAGATGAGGACCCTAACGCTTGTAGACCTCTTCCCGATCGGTCAATATAATCCAACCACCTCGGGGCGGATCAAAAAGATATTTCCTACCATTGGGAGTTTGATATGAGGGCCCTAACACCTGTAGACCTCTCCTCGATCAGTCAGTATAATCCAACCGCCTCGACACGGATTAAAAAGATATTTCCTACCATCGAAAGTTTGAGATGAGGGCCCTAACGCCTGTAGACCTCTCCCCTATCGGTCAGTATAATCCAACCGCCTCGGCGTAGATCGAAAAGAAATTTCCTACCATCGAGAGTTTGAGATGAGGACCCTAACGCCTGTAGACCTTTCCCTGATCGATCAGTATAATCCAACCACCTCAGCATGGATCAAAAAGATATTTCCTATCATCGGGAGTTCAAGATAAGGGCCCTAACGCCTGTAGACCTCTTCCCGATCGGTCAAAATAATTCCACTGCCAAAGCTCAGATCAATATATCTCTTAAGCGGACAATCTCCATAAAGCCACTGATTGGCCAAAATATCTCATGAGCAGACAATCTCCACAAAACCACTAACGGCATTAACCGATCGGTTGGTATTATTCCAACCACCAAAGCATGGACCAAATAACTTGACTTTTAATCGACGTCACATCTTGATTGATATATCTATTCCAGTTACTCTAAGACTGAGGACTTAATTCCGATCAATGTTACATCCTGATCGATGAATCAATATGGTACAACTTATCTGTTAGGCTCGACATAGCCGAAGATGTGAAAGTTAAAATCCATTCATTTACAGGATAAGTTCCTTTGCTAGGCTCGATGTTCATGCCAAGCCCAAGATGCGAGGGCATTCATTTAATCTCCATCAACTTATTCGCTAGGTTCAATGTCATTCCGAACCAAAAATGCAAAGGTCAAAAATTGAGTTAATTATCTCTCTCAGGCATTTGATGTGCAAAATCGCCAAATCTTCAAAATAATGTAAGATCGAAAGGTCATTCGCTATGTATGACTCTCCCACAAATAGCCGATCTTTATATCCAATCAGATAATACTTCAATTGAATGAAATACTGAAAAGTCACTTATTACGCTTAATGTCATTCACCTAAATTCTAAGTCATAACTCATGCCAGAATAAATGGTTTCATCCTTTAAATCCAATCAGATAAAGCAATCGTTGATCATAAGGGTTATGGACTACAATGCTTGAAAAGCATCTTAAAATTCAGGAAGTATTTTTCTTAGTGAATTTTTGTATGTTCTCCATGATTGATCTTATATATTCTCTTTAGCGGATTTCATACATTCTCTTTGGTTGATGCTATTTGTTCTCCTTATCTAATTTTTATGACAAATACTCCCTAAAATAAGAATTACAATATGAAGGCACAATTGAAAGGCAAATTGGATTTTATATATGAATAATTTTTACAAGTTATAAAGTGAAGGAGAAAACCATTACAAAGAGGAACATATTACAAAGAAAACCTATGCTTCTATATCTATAATTTCTACAGTAGGGACCTCAGTTGGAATAATATCAGGTCCTACAGTTTGCCCAGAAGCAGGCCCTATAATCGCCTCAGTAGGAGGTTGGAAAGACTTCACAGGTTCCTCAAAAGCATTCTCTGTCGGCAAGGAAGCCACAGCTTCGAATTCAGTCTTTGCCCCAATATTAGACCGAGATGACGTGGGGTCTTATGAAGCCTCATGTTCATCATCACTAGATAGAGGATCGATCAAAATAACCGGGTCATCCATCCAGCTGAGATCAGCCTCAAGGAAATGTCTACTGGCCTCATAAATTAGTCGAGTCAATAACTTCCCTTGAGCTTCTCCTAGTTGATCTAGAAGGTCTTCTTTTTGAGTAGTGAGTTCTTCCTCGTGCTTTTTTCCCATGGCATCTCTTTCTCTGCTAAATTAGCTTATAGTGAGTCCCGCTCACCCCGTAGAAGGTCACGTTCGGTGTTGGCCCTTGAGCGCTCGATAGATAGATAAATATGTGCATTCACCCCTTAATCTGGTTGCTTCTTCCTCGAATTTCCTTAACAAGGCATTGTCAGCAATCAGATGGGCTACATCCCCTTTAAGGTGATCGACTTCATTTTGTCGGGCCTTCAGATCTTGAGAAAGACGAGCTGTCTCTTTCTTCAGCTTTTCAATCTCTGAATGGGTAAGAAGGGACTCCTTCCTAGCTACATCATATTTAGCTTCTGCTTCTCTCCTGGCCGATCGGCGTCCTCCCATTTCTCTATGCAGAAAACAACCATGCCATGCAAGTGCAAACCCAACCTGGATTATCACAAGGTCAGAATGGAATATTGCCGAAGTCAGAGCTATATAATGGTCAGAATGCCATCGTAGCAGTTAATGTTCATTTAGGCTACAACCAAGAGGACTCTTTGGTAATGAACCGTGCCTCTTTAGAGCGTGGGATGTTTCAATCAAAACACATCAGAAGTTATGAGGCTAATGTTGACAATAAAAAACTATTGGACAAGAGGTGAAAGTCTGATGACAATGTAAATTTTGGAAAGATACAGAGCAAAATCGAACATGTCGAAAGCTTTAATGATGATGGTTTTCCTTACATTGATGCCAATTTGCAGAGTAGTGAAATAGTAACTGGAAAGTGCAAAGAATCTGGCCAAGATCACAATATAAAATTAAAGCACACTGAAAGTGGCATGGTCCAGAAGGTTGTTTTGACTTCTAATGATGAGGGAAAAAATTATGTTATAGTGTCTCTGAGACAGTGTCCATAAATGGCAAATGAACCACTCATTATTCTCACACCCAAATGGTCCCTCGGTCATCGCCATGGAATCTGGGCAGGCCATCATAAAGACCTCTGTGGGAAGATTGTATCATGAAGGGATTTCAACCACTTCCTCTTTTGTGAGTTTCGAAGGATGAGCCACGATCTCATGGTCTTTATAAGCTTCAAGAAAGCTCCTATCTATAGACTGGCTGTTGCTTGAAGCCATCTTTGATGGAGGGGGAGAAGTAAAAAATGATATTATGAATGAGAAAGAAAATCTCGCAGACTTTTGCTAAGGATCACTGAAAAATTAGGAAAAATCACCCTAAACTTACCTATTTATAGGCACAAAGCTTCTGGAATACTCCAATTACCTCCCCGTTGGATGGATGCCACGTGTCTCCAATCCATTATTACATTACGATGAACAAAGCATCGTCCTTGGCACACACGCAGGCATTAAATGTGTAATGGCTGTCTGAAATGAAAGAACGTGACTTATCAGTTCGCACCTCTTGAAAATTTAAAAATCTTGCCAAAAAGCTTAAATCACCAGATCGGACCCTTTGGAGGGGGGATAAGTGATAACTATGAAAAAATATCTCTAAATGCCCAATTAAGTTAGCTTAACAACACTTGGTAGGCCCCAAAGCCTATCAACAAAAAGGCAAAGCATGAGCTGGAAGACAAAATAGAAAGGCATGATATCCGATCGGATTGATAGGACAACACATTCTATTAGTCCAATGACACGAGCCAGCGCCCATACCTTCCACTTGTTCCCTGTCACATCGTCGCTCACCTGCTCCAACTGCCAGTTATCACTCCCCGAGATACTCAAGTACCTCTCCTTTATCTCCTATAAATAACCAAAAATGTAAAGGCTCCAAGTATTGAACATCTGAGACTCACTCTCTCCAAACACTCTCTCTCTAAAAGCTACTAACTTAAGCTTCAGAGTGCTAATGTCCGATCCGATCGGGCACTCCATCTTGCAGGATCAAGTCTTCTGATCGGATCACTTAGCTTCCAACTCTCCTTCTTATAGATAAAGACAAATCATTGCTTTATCAGTAAGTATATTTCATTCTTATCCTTAACATCAGTGAGAGATCTAACATAGTAAAAATTAAAAGTAAAATGATTCAATATACAATTTTTTTAGATTGAGAACTCAATATAGAAAAATATAAGGTTCATTAGCTTAAAGATAGAGCTTATCATTTATTTATCTTTAATAATTTTGGAGCACGTTGCTTAGCTTACACAATTTGTAAATTGCTTGGTGTGAAAATCGGAACTAACCTTCTCTCTAGCAAGTAAATCCATTGAACCAATCCCTAGTCTCATCCATTCAAGTTTTGAAAACCCTAAAAATAAATACTAGATAGAACCCATAAAATTGACTAGTAAATGCACATTGCTCAACCTAGTCCGATTTAAGGATTAATTTATAGATTGTCCTCATATTATCACCATTATACCCATTCTTTAAATCTTAATCCAATACTTTTCTAACTTGTAAATACTTATCCAAAAACTTTTAATGACCAGTAAACATTGAATTTTTCAGGTAAATTACAGATGAATTTCACAGATAATCCTCCAATTATGGCCATTACACTTATTATATCCATTATTTTCAAATCGTAACTTAAAACTCCTCCAACCTACAAATGCTTCCTCAAAAATTATAACTAATCTTATGAGAGTGTGCAATTGGCCAGTGCAGTCAATTTGATTAGAAAACTATCAAAACTGAACAGGCCAAACTTTTTATAACTAAACAATTGTAGTTAATTTTATTAAGTGCAAATAGCTAAAAAGGGAAGGGGTGAATTTAGTGTTTTTATATCTATGAATGTTTTTTTTTAGAATATTTACACTCTAATATGGTGTTCATTCTGACTAGGTAGGTGATGTATAGATTAAACATACAGAACAAGATGCATATAAAATATATTCTTCTAAAGCTAAATAATACTCCTTTTTTGAACTAGAAGGGGATGTAGTATAATTTCATAATACTTTTTTCATCTTGGAGAATTTATTTGCTTTTAAAAGGAATAATAATAATGGTTTCTGATCGAAAGTCAGCAAGTGTACTGAATTGGCAAGTAATACAGAGGAATATTTTTAAGACCTCAAAATTTTCATATCCTAAAGATTGTTTTGTGAGAATAAAATCAATTGATTATTGATATATGTAAAGAATTTTTCCAATTGTTTTGTTGATTAAAGTTATAACTACCAGACTTAACTAAATAAAATTAAAGCAAATTAAATTGAAAGTGTAAAGCAATCAATGGTAATAAAAATAGAGTATGAAAATTAGAACGAAACAATTACTAAAAATGTTGTTCAAGGATCAAATCCTCTCCATACCCAATGCAAAATATATTATTAATGTAAAATTAATATGATTCAGATGTGAATGACCCAACAAAATCCAAGTTTTTCCTTCCAAAGCCAACTGTTCTGGTAAGGCCCCAATCCTAGCCCTAGTTAGATTATGGATAATTAACGAGGATTATGGTTAAATTATAATTAAAGGAAAGAATACAATTGTAGTAAGTTAGAAGTTTGGGGGGCTAATTTGTAAGAAAGTGTAATATTGGGGGTTAAATTGTACATAAGGACAAGGTGGGAATTTTCTTAGGGAGATATTTACCCCACTCACCTATTTAGGGTTCTTGGAGACTGAGGAGATCGGAATAAGGAGGTCTCTCTCTCTCTTTTCTCAGTTGCGGGTTAAAGGAGATGAAGCTTATGGTTTTGGTGTTTAGCATCATGAAGGAGAAGAAATGAACCATGAGTAATAGAGCTGGATCTAAAGGATTGAAAGAGTTGAAGCTTCAATATCAGGTATGGGAACTAAGTTTACGACACTGTTCATATGATTGATTTTGGGAATCTTCCTTTTCTTCTTGTTTGTGTGTCATCTTTGATAAGGTTAAAGGCTAAATCTAGTAATTTAGATGAGTTTCTAATGCTTTAAAGATTTAATGATCATCACTGTAAAGTGGTGAGGTAAGATCTGTGATTTATGTTCTTGTACTGCGTAATCAGGGTTTCTGCATAATCTGGGTTTCTGGGTTTCCATGTTTGCCAAAATCCCTTTCATGGCCAGTGCCTTTTTCTTCTTGCCTTGCACGGCCACTTATGGTTTCTCTTCTTGCTTTGCACGGCTACTTATGATTTTTCTTCCTCTCTTGCACGGCCAAGAAAGGTTTCTCTTCTTGCTTTGCACGACCACTTATGGTTTCTCTTCTTTGCTTTACACGACCACTTATGCTTTATGTTCTTTCCATACACAACCACTCAGGCTTCTTGTTCTTCCCATGCATGGTCACTTATGGCCTTTCTCCTCTCCTTGCACAGCCAAGTAAGGCTTATGGTTATTGATGCATGGCCATATTTAATCCTTTTATTCATCTGAGCCAACTCTCACCCCAAGATTAAGCCGTTTATTTAGATATTGAACATAATATTATATGGTCCATAAGATTATTAAGAGAACAAGAGTTGAGGTAAATTGACTATAATAAGTAAAACTGATGATAAATGGTTATTAAGTGATGATTGTTACGCAAGTTGATATCAATGGATTAATAGACTATGAAAGTCTCTCTCTCTAATGCTAAAGTCCATACATATATGGTTTAGAAAGGCATGAATATAAGATGAAGTATTATAGAAATTTAAAAGACATAAATGCCATTATAAGAGGAAGAAGATCGAATTAAGTTGTAAGTTACCCAAAGTCAATTGTAAGGTGAATAAAGCATGATCACTTAATTAGAGAAACCTCTCTCTATATAAATATACATAGTAGAGTGAAAAACTTTAGGACAATAAACCAATAAAGTTATGATTTGGAGTCCATTTGAATTCTAAATTAGAGGGACTTGCACATGGTAATGCTAAAATAATTAGGTTGCTTATGTTTTTTAGTGCCTAATAGCCCAAAACTAAAAAAGAGTAAGAAGAAATATAGTAATTACAAGATTATATGCTATTTAATATGCCCTATATAGTATGGTATAAGGTATGTACTATGCCAAATCAAATTGTTTTACCCTAAATGCTATACATTGATAATCCTTTGCAACGACATGAAAATACTATGATTTAACCTAGTATTAATAAGAAGATAATTGGAATGTTACATGTTTAAGTTAAAAGAGATCGAATATTAATTGACACTTAATTATGGAGCTATAGAGGTTTGGTTATGCTCTAAGCCATAATAGGAATTAATTATGAGCTTTGATGTAAGGGACCTACTTACTTATCTATTCGTGTCCTATGACATAATGTGAAAACCAAGTTTGCAAGTAGTGTGCTAATTGGTAAGATGAAATACTCTTACATAACTTATCTTGGCATGATATGTTATACGATCAAAAAGTACTAGTAAGATGATTGAAGCGTATGTGATCGGATTAGGGTAGATACCCTATTATCCATGATCTAATAGATTATAAAAATGATCTAAAGGGGTTAAAGACGAATAAGTGATACCCTTAAGCTAAAAAGAACCAGGCTCTAATACCACTAACTGTAGCACCCTAATCCACTAACCATGGATAGATATCAATCATCATCATAAATCTAGTAAAGATCAGGCAGAAATAATAATAATACTTGCCATAATTCGAAATAAATCAAACTTATAAATAAAGAATTATAACATAAATGGTCTTCTATACATGCTGAAATCATCATAGGCAACCAAAATCTGCCAAAACCTCTCTTCAATGGCTATCAAACCACAAAAGCTATCGGTCCATTGGAGCTTATCTTACAACCTACACGGATAAACAAACCCGTGCTAAGCTATAAAGCTTAGTGGGGAACAAAACTCTGTAGACAACCTCTTACAATTTTTTATTATATAATCTAAAACTATCACAATAACATAGAATAACATATGAGTCTACAATATTAATCACTACACAATAGACATTCTAGGGATTCCTAAACCTTCACTATAAATACCATCTTTACTAAAATCGAGAGCATTATGTGAATCCTTTTATTCCAAAACTTATCAATTACATTATCATCCTCATTTTTTACTTATTAAACTAGTATAATTCATACACCTCAAAATCTTTTTACTCATAAGTTATCGGCATCATGTTTTTTGATAGCATAAAACTTCAATTTAATACAGTCTAATATATTGGTTCACAAGATATACCTTCGATATTAAATCAAAGCACAAGGGAGTGCTCAAGTCATGTAGCATCAATATGAGATATTATTAGGCATGCTTACTTCACACACACACACACACACACACACACACACACACACACACATATATATGGATGTGCCTATAATCTTGTGAAGACTTTTAATTTCAAGAACTAAACTTTTATAATTGCCTCATTGGTTTCATGCATAATACTAAGTATGATGAGGTTAATCAATGAAAGTAATACTTTATTGTGTTTGCATTATCATGCAAATTATTATGATATGTATGAATGATGTTGATGCAACTATGTGGTTCTTGACATGCATCCATGTGTAATGGAGCCTAAAGCTCAACATTGATGTGTGATAAGAATGATATGCATTCTTTTACAAAATGTGGCTTTAAGCCAAATGACATACTAAGTAAAGAAGAATATTTTAAATTAAGATGTTTTTAAAGTGGTTAAGCCTGCGGGTCTTAGTTCAGTTGTGGATTAGATAGGCATGCCTAGAGGGATACAGTTGCAGCTGCCATAGTTGACCTCATTTGGGTCTTGTTCCTTAATGGAACCATCACTCGGCCCTTTTGGGTCCATTGTTTATTCCTTGCTGAAACCATTGCTCGGCTATGTTTGGGTCTATTGTTTGGTATCTTTGGATATCCATTGTTTGATACCTTCGGGTATTCATTGCTCCCATTATCCACCCTTTAAACTAGTACTTAGGCATGCTATTAAATATGATAAAAAGTATAAGAAATAAAGTAATATATGTATGCATTGATTTCTTCACTTATTTAACATAAGCATGGTGAATGGCCTATTGTATTATGTTGTTTTATCTTAAATTCCTTTTGGCTATAACTATATTTAAGAAAGGAAATGCCATGTTATGTGTTGCATGATTGTGATATCTCACATCTATTATGAGGAAGGTTCCCATGTGAGTACCAATGCAAATTAGTTCCACCAATGGGTTCCATAGTGAATAGAGGAGCCACATGGGCCACAAGCTAGCTTTATTATATTAAAAGTTATATGAACTATGACATACACAATAATCTTAATGTATGTGGAAGTTATGAAATGTTTGCATGTGGTATGGAGACTTGGTCAGTTAATCATGATGTGTAATACCTATTCTTTGAAATGGCATACGAATCTGTGAGTATGTGTATGAACATTTACAAATGTAGGTGTATATGTATAATTCTGTCATAAACCAAAGTGCAATGCATGAGACGAAATGATGTCATATTGTGATTAGTTAACCATGCTAAGATAGCTCTGAGGGAATACATGATTATAATCTTATAATGAGAATTGAATATATATATATATATATATATATATATATATATATATATATATATATATATATATATATATATATATATATATATGTGTGTGTGTGTGTGTGTGTGTGTGTGTGTGTGTGTGTGTGTGTGTGTGTGTGAAGTAAGCATGCCTAATAATATCTCATATTGATGTTACATGACCTGAGCACTCCCTTATGCTTTGATTTAATTTCGAAGGTATATCTCGTGAACTAATATGTTAGATTGTATTAAACAAAAGTTTTATCTTGTCAAAAAGCATGATGCCAATAACTTATGAGTAAAAAGATTTTGAGGTGTATGAATTATACAAGTTTAATAAGTAAAAGATGAGGATGATAATGTAATTAATAAGTTTTGGAATAAGAGGATTCACGCAATACTCTCGATTTCAATAAAGATGGTATTTATGGTAAAGGTTTAGGACTCCCTAGAATGTTTATTGTGGAGTGATTAATATTGTAGACTCATATGTTATTCTATTTTATTGTGATAGTTGTAAATTATATGATGAAAAATTGTAAGAGGTTGTCTATAGAGTTTTGTTCCCCACTAAGCTTTATAGCTTAGCACGGGTTTGTTTATCCGTGTAGCTTGCAGGATAAGCTCCAATGGACCGATAGCTTTTGTGGCTTGATAGCCATTGAAGAGAGGTTTTGGTAGATCATGGTTGCCTATGATGATTTCAGCATGTATAGAGGCCATTTATGTTATAATTCTTTATTTATAAGTTTGATTTATTTCGAATTGTGGCATGTAATTATGGCCTATATTATTATTATTTCTGCTTAATCTTTACTAGGTTTATGATGATGATTGATGTCTATCCATGGTTAGTGGATTATGGTGTTACAATTCTAACTACCTAATTTTCCATTCCTAAGCCAATCAAATAGCTAGCTTAAACACAGGTCTAAAAAATCCTAGATATGAATTAATTTCCCATTTCGGAGCCATTCAACCTAATACCTATGAATTTTTCATTTATTTCTGGATCTACAATACATTAAACCTTGATCTAACAGCCCTCATTCCAGAATCACTATAAAAAATGCATCTAAAACATGTAAATATAGAGCATAATGATATTTAATCCAAACAAATACAAAATGCATTCAACTTAAATAAGAGAATGATTATATACTTGCATAAAATTAATATCGAAATCATCACAAGGAGAAACAAAATATCTAATCATAAATATCAAAGTCTTAAATGGGTATGGGGATTCAAAGATCCCCAAATAACAAAAATAACTACTAACTACACATTGAGAAAAATAAAAAGATAAGAGAGAAAGAAACTCTTAAACCCCTTGATGAAATATGAATCTGAAGAGTTCTCTTCTCCAATACAAGTAGATATTGATTGAAAATAACTAAAACTATGATCAACTAATGTAAATCTAATGTATAATCTACTAAAAATAATGAAATCAATAAGATGCAATGTATATAATGAAGAAGAAAACTTAAAAACCCTAAAACTACTGAAGATAATTATAAAGAAAATGAAATATACGTGTCCTTCCTCCTTTTTTCCAAATAGATTCTGGTCTTTTATAAACTTGAGTGAGTCACGACAAAGAGTGTTTACTCTCTATCGTGACTGAACAATTATTGATGTAATATTAAATTGGTTATGGTGGAGATTGATTAGTCTCAACCATGACTGATAATTTTGGACTAAACTCTTTGAAAACTACCTTGGTTACGTCATAGATTAATTTCTTTCTACCGTGAGAATTAATGAAATGGTGTGCTTTTAGATTTCTTTATAGGCCACGACAGAGACTAAACACTTTCTACTGTGACCAAAGTCAATTTTCTATATAAAAGTCAAAATTTCACCATTAAGCACACTAAAACTCAATAAATCTCAAAATAATCCATTTTGGCAAAAAGATGGAGACTTAATACACAAAACACTAAAAGCATGCAAAAAAAGACACAAACATAGATAAAAACACGTTGAAAATAAATATTAAATTGGAGTTATCAAATACCCCATACTTAACTTTTTCCCACCCTCGAGTAAATGAACATACCACATTCCTGCATACTTAAATTTTAAGAGAGCGAAAACTCAAATTTAGAAAAATTTAAACAACACTTCAACAAAAGTTACAAAACGAAATTCTAAACAAAAAAGGTTCAAATGAAACCATATATACTAGCTAGTTTTCTTTTGTGTGTGTGATAGGCCAAAATAATTTAAACACAAACAAAACCAAAATTCCAGTACAATCTAACATTCAAGCAAATAATTTAAGTGCAATAGATTGCACATACAATTTCGCTCTTAAAACTCAAGAGATGTCATAGGCCTCTCCTTTAGCACCAGAATCTAAAGGTCATCTTTGCAAATAACTCTAAATAAGAAAAGATCCTTAGGTCTTAAACGAGTTGTAATATGGCTAAGGTATGGCTAACAAGAACATGATTAGGATACACAAATTAGAACAACCTTTCTCTACTTTAACTTACCACTTTTATCCTAAAAAATAAGAAAATTAGATTAAGACTCTAGCTTTACCCTTACACTTCTCATCGGCATTGCTATAACAACCACCCTAGTTTCATTTATTTCTTGTTACCATACATATTGTACTACATGAAACTAAGTATATTATAGTCAAGAAACTGTACATAAGAATTATCACAACTCATACTATACTATTATTTTTATATTACAATTCATCTACGTTAAGACATTAACTTGCTACAATAACTCTTTATATAACTGATGTTGGCCTTGCTGATGTAGATCTTACCCTTGTTGAAGGATCCTAAATTGAATACTTTCACGGATGAACACCCGTGCTAAGCTATACAGCTTAGTGGGAAATAAACTTTGAAGATGACTTCTCCCAGAAGTTGTCAAAGCACACACACACATATAGTTATATGTACATAATATTAAGTATTCAATAACATATTATTGTAACCAGAGTATTAAGCAATGGCTTGTATCATCCCCAATCATTATGTCATTAAATGCATAAAATATTATGTAATTACAATAATAATTGTATACATGTGATACTTACAATACTTTATATTCCATAATAGAATATGATTCCAACAAATTTCACGTGTCTATTTACTATGCATTGGCTTAGATAAAAGTAACATATAGATCAAATCATAAATGCATCTCATTCTTTAGCATTAAGTATTTACTATATATCATATCCTGTGAATGCCTGCATAAGCCTTGTGTGTTGGGTATTAATCGATTACATACATCACATGTATAAGTGAAAATTAAAATTCTTAACCAATATATCTGATCTTGCCATGAATATACAATATAGATATTAATGAGAATAAGAAAAATCACCTTTGATTTTTGTTGAACAGTTGTTTTTTCTTCTCACCGGGTTGTCGCAAATCACAGTGTCCAAAATTGAACACTTCCAATCGTAATCCACAAGAGAGAAGGATCAAATAAACCAAAGATTATTGAAATCACAAGGTGGCTGAATTCTCCTTGATGCTAGCAAGGAGAGAGTGGCAGCTAGGGTTTTTTGAAGAAGAGAAAATTTCTTTTCTTTTAAAACTCACTTAACCCTAAATCCCCTTATCTTGGATTTTATAGCTAGGTTAAAAAAATCCAACTTTATAATAGGAATGGGCTCTTTAAAATTACAGAAGAAATATTAATTGGGCTTTTAAAAATATTATTAATTCATTTAGGCTCAATTAAATCCAATTTAAGTCCTTTCATAAAGGACCCTGCACATAACCCATAAACTAGGCCCTTTATGTATATACTTGGATTTAATCACCCCAAATTAATTTTAAATCCATCCAAATTAAATATATAGGCTCCATAACACTTATGAAATATATTTAATTTATTTTAGTCCAAGAATTAGGTCTCTAAGGTCTTCTATATGGAATTTACATGGAACCTATCTTCTGGTGGGCTTCTGCATAAAAACCAAATCCCCGGGCCTCTAATTATTTCTCCAATGGACTTATTAATTATTATATCGGCCTTATAATGTTTATAGTCGAATAATAATTAATTATGAAATACAATATTTCAATTAGGTCTATTTTGCAGAACATTTCTAAAAAGTTTTACGAACATTTCTTCTTGTGCATCTTATTTATTTCTCTTCTTCAATAATAATATCAAATATTATTATCCTTGTCATTTCACCATTTTATCCTTTACTCTATATGTGTGTGACCTATTGGGTCCTATCCATATTGATAGTATAATATGTAATTATAAGTTCTATTCAAAACTCATATGACTTAAACTTCTTTAAATCATTTTATCAATCCATTATTGATATTTATGATATACTATTATACAAGTTATGAGTGGCCTCTAGCTAAGCATCATTACTACCCAAATGTAAGGAAAGTCAAGTGGTTCTGACTATACCGTTCCATAGAAATAGTTACCGTGCAATTACTCCTTTCACCACTCTTATCTCAATTAGATTCTGAGTATGGATTTATGTCAACTCATATAAATCTAATTATGTATGTTATATTAATTTAACCATTTTTCCCAAAATGCCCTTTATGGTTCCCTATCCATTTTGGCATATTACTCTGGTAAGAGATTTTTTGAACAAGGCAATTATAGAATCATACGAGATAAATTCCCTTAATAAATTTAGGATAGTGAATCCTAGGATGAATTCTCACTATTTTGGAGGTAACTTTTCTAGTTCAGTTTTTAAGCATCCTTAAGCTTTGTTTCCATGATAATAACTCATCCTAGGATACAATATATCATTCTCCATGTCACATACATAATAATACACATTCAAATTTATGAGAAGTTCCCATACCTTTTTTAGCTAGCCACTACTTCAATCTTTCTCCATCAACTTCCCTTTGCCCTTAGCCTTTCCTTCTTCTTGAGATTGATAAGCATGATATTCTTTCTCCTTACTTTTGGCTAGGTGTATAGATTAGGCGTTATTTGGGGGTTGATTTTTTTGAGAAAATGGTTGCCTTCTATTTCCTTTAGAATGATTAGCCAAAGGACTCTCTAATCCCTTAAATTTTTATAAATTTTGAGAGCCTTCTAAAGGATCTAGGTGCCATTTCCCTATTGGTTCACTTGTCACCCTTAGGGACATTGCACCTAAGTCCTTTAACTGCCTTAATTTCTCTTTCTAACCCTAATTATTTATCTTTTCTTTTCCAATTGAACCTATAATTCACATTTTCTTCTAATTAGGCACATGTATAACTTATTTTAAAGTGACCATATTACCCCTACTCTTTCAAGAAAATTTCCTCTAGGTCCCAACTTACAATGCATTAGCTAACCAAATATATATTGATTGTAACATCATTTAAACATGCATATATCCTTCTAGGGTATATGTTGGGGCCTTACATTTCTCTTCCCCTTAAAAGAATTCCATCCTCAAAATTCACACTTGTGTCACTTATCAAATCTCATCACTTGTATTCCTATAGCTATGTCTTTATCTTAATCAAATGGTATCCAATACTATATCTTCCTGATTCTCTTATTCTTTGCTTTATAACATTTAGACTCTATATAACTCTATCTCTTTATAGTAGTAATCTTCTCTCACTATCATATCATCATTACACTTAACTTATATCCTATCAGATCCTTTTCCAATTGGGGCCTATGTATATAATGTGTTGCTTTGCATGCGTTGTTAAGTGATGCAAATGTTATGTTGTGAAAGAATGGTGATTTTTTGTATGCAAATGCATGCTTTCATGTATCATAGATGTTTTCCCCCAACCGTGCTTTGAAATGTGTGGTTAATTGTCCACACTGTTAAGGAGTTACTGACAGGAACACAAAACACCATACCCAATCTAAATCCACTTTCATATCAACTTCATATAAAGGCTTTCGTACTCTACTATCTATCGGAAATAAGAATATATCCACTAACACTTGTACTACACTGGATTTACCCTTTTAGCTATATATACTCTCACTAAAATTCGATTCCATCTTTACCCTATACAAGACAACATTTGCTTTAAGGCCACAACACTATATATACGCATATATCTTATCTTTTCTCTAACACCTTATTGGACATAATTGCCTAAACCTTTGCTTTGATACCAAAATGTAATGTCCACCCTAGTTTCCTTTATTTCCTGTTACCATACATATTGTACTATATATAACTATGCATATTATAGTCAAGAGACTGTATATAAGAATTATCATAACTCATACTATACTATTATTTTTAAATTACAATTTATCTACGCTAAGACATTAACTTGCTATAATAACTCTTTCTATAACTGATGTTGGCCTTACTGATGTAGATCTTATCCTTATTGAAGAATCCTAAATTGAATACCTACATGGATGAATACTCATGCTAAGCTATACAACTTAGTGGGGAAATAAACTATAAAGATGACTTCTCCTAGTAGTCATGAAAGTGCGCACGCGCACACACACACACACATATATATGTACATAGTATTAAGCATGCAATAACATAGTATTGTAACAAGAGTATTGAGCAATGACATGTATTATCCCCAACCATTATGTCATTAAATGCATAAAATATTAAGTAATTACGATAATAATTGTATACATGTGATACTTATAATACTTAATGTTCCATAATATAATATGATTCCAAGAAATATCACATGTCTATTTACTATGCATGGACTTATATAAAAGTAACACATAGATCAAGCATAAATGCATCTCATTCTATAGCATTAAGTATTTACTATTTATCATATCACTACAAGAAAAACGCTCTTTAACGAAAGGAAATCCGATCGTTAAAAGTTAAAATTCGGTCGTTAAAATACTATAACGACTGAAAAAATCCGGTCATCACCGGTCGTTAAAAGCCCCGTCGTTAATAGTATAGATGACCGGATTGATTTTCGGTCGTTAAAAGTATTAATGACCGTAACAAATCCAGACGTTAAATATAAATTTTTAGCGACGGAATTTTCCTTCGCTAATTGTATTATGCTTTTAACAAAGGAAATTTCAGTCGTTAAAAAAGCCCTTTTAATGGCCGGATTTTTCTTTCGTTAATTATTTTCGACTTTCAGCGAAGGGAAATCTGGTCGTAAAAGTTAACTTATAACGACCAAAATTTCCTTTTGTGGATTTTTTATATCTTTTAACGGAAGAAAATTCGGTCGTTAATGATTACAAATGGCAATCGGATTTTCCATTGCTAAATGTAAATCCGATCATTAATATAAACAATTTTATTTAAATATTTCACTTACACCCCATTCACACTCCCACACATACATACATATCCAAAAATATAATAAATAATCTTTTCATAAATTGCAAAAAAATAATTACAAAGTATACCAATATTTCGAAATTGTTTAACATTCTATTTGTTTAGAAAAATAACCCTTTGCTATACCAACATCTATCTAGCTAGAATTTTTTTAAAAAAATGAATAATGAGCATCAAATCTTCGTTGTCCATTGATCAAAAAATCTGTAAAAATAAATTTATAATTAATATTCATTTATAAAGGCAATAGATCATATAGCTAAGAAAGTAAAAAATAAGAATAAGTTTAATAATATATTAACAACATATTATCATATTGCAAATTAAACAGAATGAAAATTTTTGTAAAAAGACTACAGGAAATACATGTAAAATACAATCACAATCATAAAACAAGAAATTATTAATATTTCAGATAAAACCACTAGAAACTTCAGTCCTAATGTATGATAAAAAAAATTGAAGAATCTTACCCAAAAATTGAAGCAGACATCAGGGTTAAAAAGGTGAGGGAACTGAGCTTTGTCAGGCTACCTAAAACATTTCGATGATAAAAAATCAATTTCAGAAAAAAAAAATCCAATTTAACCTAAAGTATTTAGTCTAGTTAGGAGCAGAAAAACCAATTAACCTTTTGTTGCACTATAAAAGAATACACCATAATTGATAGCACTTCCAAAAATAGAAGTGTACAGGAGTGCCAATATGTCACCTAGAGTTAGTTGCTTGAGACCTTCACTGAACACAGGATCATGATTGAGAATCGAGAATACTGCAAGTGGGAGACCACCAATAACCATGTGCTGCAAAAAAAATAAAAATAAAAATTCATGTAAGTCTCTCATGTTCCATTCTTTTTGCTACAAGTTTGATTTAAAAACAAAATAAAGCAGTAGATATTTTACCATGTTCTTGGACACTCAATCTTGCATATTTTCGTTACATCTAAACTATAATTATGCATATTCTTTTATCACGCCAGTAATTCATGAGGGGTACATGTTTCACAGCACATGACAATAAAATTTTAAAAGTTAATAAATAAGAAAAAGAAAGGTAAACTACAGGTTGAAACGTCCTGAGAATTAGTCCAGAACTTAACCAGCAGTTATGAACTGCCTGAAGGTTCCCCAATTCCACGAATTCAGTTCAGTTCCATACATTAGGACTGAAGGTTCTAGTGGTTCAGGTTCCTCCTATGAAGCAACCAGCATTATAAATACCCCTTTTCTCCACACTTTACCACACGTATAATAAACTCTACTAAGGAAGTTCAGTCATATTATTTAGTTTTTCTCAAAAGAGTATAGAGAAAAAAGAAAAGGAAAAAAATGAAGTGTTTGCAGGTATTTTGCTGTTGTGCCTTGTTCTCAGTTCCTCTCTCTTTGAGGTTACAATGGCTGGTTCAGGTACGTATATGTCTATTATTTGTTTAAGAAGTTAATTTGGTGGGTTTTTTAAGTGTGAAAATGGGATAATTATTATTTGATTTAAAACAAAATTTTGTGACTCCAAATGTGAGGCAAGGTGCTCAAAAGCAGGAGTTAAAGATCGGTGCTTGAAGTACTACGGAATTTGCAGTGAGAAATGCAAGTGTGTGCCCTCAGGAACTTATGGGAATAAGCATGAGTGCCCTTGTTACGGGGACATAAAGAACTCCAAGGGCAAGCATAAGTGCCCTTGATTCTTATACACTTAACAGATCTTTACTCTTAAAGGCTTTAAAATGTTATTTAATGGAGCTATGTCAAATATTTAATACATTATTATATATGTTAGTTATATAGCTTAATTATCATGTCATATAAATATATAGTGCAATTGAGCTCATGTCTAAAAGTTATAAAGTTATCAGCATTGAAAAATCAATCAAAAATAATAAGCATTACTCAACTAAGAAAGTTGCATATACCTGAAGAATCCAACTCATAAGAAAGTTGAAAGTGTAAGAAACTAACCATGCACCAATCTAAATCACCAGTGTCACCAAGCTTCCAGCATTTCCCTTCATATTTATAGGGAAGATCTACCACACAATGAACCTAAGCTTTCAAGGACAAAAACAATTTCAGGTATGGAATACCAGCTACACAAAGACCAAAAAAAAAAAAACAGGTAAGAAAGAAAATACATAAAGCAATGTAAAACAAAAGGAGGTTAAATAGAAACTTACTTCCACCTTGGAGAAGCATATAAAGCTTCGACTCATAGTGAAGCAGAGGGTGCTTAGTCTTCACAGATTACTAGAAAAAATATAAGAATGCAAGTCAGTGGCAAAATAAATTGCACACTTCACTAAGTTACAACATGTCAAAACATAAATAAGAAAGAAAGCATGTTAAAATTTAATACAAAAGAAAGACAATCCTTGGATTATGACCAAAAGGAAATAAATGAAAATAGAAACAATAATCTAAAAACTCACACTTAAAATGAAAAAGCTAAAAGAAGGCTTGTTGTTATCCAGTCAAAACAATCCCTTCAATGAAAGTTGTTGTAATAGGCCTTTAATTAGTATTATAAACATGCATGTTCAGCAAGCAGTCACTTTTAATGCAAATTCAAAGGAGTTTGCTCCAACATCTCCTTCTATCCATTATCATTATCTATACAGTTAAACTATTCTATGAGCCTTCAAACGATTGTCTAGACAAGCTTATAAATCATCAAAAAGAAACTCTCAGCATCTAATGTCCAATATCTTGACAATTACCTGCCAAAGCCAAATTAGTGCTCATTTTGGAAACAGAGAAACTATTCAATGAAAAGCAATGGGAACACCCACCATAAAATAAAAAGAGAGGAATATTAAGTGAGAAATTTCTACTTATCAAATACAAACTTAATCGTGACAGTCACTAAAGCAACAAGTATGGAGGAAAAAAATACCAACTTAACAGCCACTTCCTTTCCACTCTGTACATTGACTTCTGAAACAAAGAAAGCCAACCATTAACAAAAGAATGCAAAACCCAAAGTCTCAAAATCCAAAAGTACAAAAAGTGATAGTAATCAAAACAACTACGGGAGTTTCAAACTAAGCAAAAACCACATCATAAAAATTAAGGGAGATGGAGAAGAAAACAAGAGTCACGGTGTAAAAGCATGGGCAAAATAAATCCAGCTATTAGGTGATGAAGAATCATTAAATTAAGGGTTAGTGGAGATGGAGAATCATTTTTTTTACCACAAGTACATTATTAATTTTGAGGCAAAATAAATCCAGTTGTTCTTTTCTAATGCTAGTACAAGGATTAATCCTCTCAATAACATTTCAACAAACAGATTCTGGGCGGTCGCAAGAATTGAAACAGTCAAATCATCCACACCAAACATAATATGTAAATATGATTTTCACGGATAGCTCCATGGAGAGAGATCTAAAATTTCACGCACAATAAAAGAGTAGGGTTTTAAGTTAAAAGATCCCATTTACAAAATTTGCAGATGACAAAAGATCCTAATCTCACTTCTGTTCTGCTATAGTCGTATTCCCAGAAGAAACACAATTGAGGCCGTCCAAAATCAAAGCATAAACAAGTATAGATAAAGCCACAACCATGGATATAATTGAATAGAACCTGGAAAATTTAGCAACCCTAAGCTTATTTTCAATCATCAAATAGCAAAACAAACCTGAGAAAGAATACATGATGCAAATCAAGAAGGCATGAAATAACGATGAGCGGCCTCTGAAGATACGGGTAGGAACTGGACTCCCATCTATGGATTCTTGAGTATGAAAAAGGCTGGTAAGATAACCTTCATTGTTGTAATTTGTTCTTTTGTATCTTGAGCTCTTATATTAGGTTTGGGATCTGTATTTTGTTGGAAACAAATTTGGAAGATAAAACATAATAGGTTCACGTTTTAGAGAAAAAGAGATGGAAAAGAAAAAGGATAGAATTTGTATTTTGACCATATTGCTTTATCTTAAGAGCATAATTGGATTTGGGTAACGGAAAAGGATTTTAAAAAAAAATTGTTTCTGGGCAACAATGGGAAAGGAACAATTCAGAGCTAAATTGGATTTTATGGGTTTTTAGCATTTAGGTTAACAGATCCATTTGTCAAGATCTTAAGATATTGGCTTTTTTAGTAAGTAAATGATACTTCTTTGCTGGCTATGGCAATATGTTCCAGTTTTCTTTTTTATTTGATTATTTTAGGTTTTTTCACAAATTGCAGTGGACAAACATATATTAATTAATATTATTTGCCATTGGCAATTGTCCGTTATGGATTTGTTCTATATTGGATGCTATTACAAAATAAAAACCAACATGGTTTTTGTGAATATTAATGTTGAAAGAGTTTTATTTTATAATAAATTTATTTAATTAATATTAATAATTATAAAAAATAAATAAAATAAGAGTTTGAATTTATTTTCATGTACGCATTCAAATACCGCCTGCAGAAATCATAACTAAAAATTACAAAACTATAAAAATGTAAAATGTCTATATATGCATCTAAAAAGAAATAAATGGTCTCTCTCTCCACTTCTATACATATCCACATTTACAATTTTTCTGTCTAAATTTGTGAACACACATAGATAAAAATCCATGCATTAAGCAATATGGTCACGTTTTACAGAGAATAGGTTTCATTTTTTCATAATTTTGAACTTTTGGTATTTTGCATTTTATTTTTTATAAAATAATTTTGAATTATTTTTTTGGAGGTAATAGAATTTATGTCCCGCTATTTTTTAAAAGACAGTAACGACCGGAATTTTAATCTTTCAACGGCCGAATTTTATCCCCTCGTTAAATAATAATAAAATTTAAGATCTAATGACCGGATTAAATTCCCTTTGCTGTTTATATATTATTACGACCGGATTTTTATCCCTTCATTAATTTTTGGTCATTAAAAATCAATTTTCTTGTAGTGTATCCTATGAATGCATGTACAAGTCCTATGGGTATGGATAATGGGTGTTATGGTTACTTGTAGGTATCAAACATATAAATACCTGAAGGTATTAAATATGTGGACACAAACAGGATCAGAATTGTGGTCCTATATAGGGACATATTATGGACCCAAACGGGGTCAAAACTGTGGTAACTGCAGCTGTAACCCTATAAGCATGCCTATCTATCCATTACCAAGTTCTACATGTAGGCATTGAGATTGAATGATCTTAGTTATGTACAATGGCTAAGATTGAATGATCTCAGTTATGTACAATGGTTTTATTAGGTATATAGGGGTCCATATGGCTAAGATCAAATGGTCTCGGTCGTGTGCACCATTCTGCCCTAGGAATTATGTATACAGACTTTCAAGTCTAACTTACACATCAATTTAGACATACTAATGACTCTTTTAGGCCAAGTGGTCTTCTACAAAGTTGCACCACTATGTTTCTAGTTTCTAAAAAATTAATAATCATTCCATTTAGAATTTTAAATCATAAGATATTTACTAAATAAGTAATACTGCTCCTAATGATAGGGCAGCAGATATAACTAGAGTTCAAGCTCAATTTCTAGCATTTTATAAGAGGGATTAGTCTTTCACTTCTTCATATTAAATATAAGAATATGAGTTTAGTTTCTAACCCAACTATAAACACTTAATTTGCATCTCTATAACTCAAGTTATAGGTGAAACAGTGCTTCTAGGTCCAATGAATCCTATGATGAATTCTCACTATTTTGGAGGTAACTTTTCTAGTTTAGTTTTCAAGCATCCTTTAGCTTAGTTTCTATGGTAATAACTCATCCTAGGATACAATATATCATTCTCCATGTCACATACACAAGAATTCACATTTAAATTCATGAGAAATTACTAAACCTTTTTAGATGGCCGTTACTTTGATCTTTCTCCACCAACTTCCCTTTGCCCTTAGCCTTTCCTTCTTCTTGAGATTGATAAGCACAATATTCTCTCTCCTCACTCTTGGCTAGGTGTACAAAGTAAGGGCTATTTAAGGGGTGATTTTTGGGAGAAAATGGTTGCCTTCTATTCCCTTTAGAATGGCCAGCCAAAGCACTCTCTAATCCCCTAAATTTTTGTAAATTTTGAGAGCCTTCTAGAGGATTTTAGTGCCACTTCCCTATTGGTTCACTTGTCACCCTTAGGGACATTACACCTAAGTCCCTTAACTCCCTTAATTTCTAATTTTAACCCTAATTCTTTCTCTTTTCTTTTTCAATTGAACCCCTAATTTACATCTTCTTCCAATTAGGCACATGTATAACTTATTTTAAAGTGACCATATTTCCTTTACTCTTTTAAGAAAATTTCTTTTAGGTTCCAACTTACAATGCATTAGCTAACCAAACATATTGATTGTAACATCATTTAAACATGCATATAGCCTTCTAGGTTACATGTTGGGGGCATTACAATTGCCCATCACTTAACTCTCCAAAATGCAAAATATTTTTCCAAGAAATTAGTACAAGAGAAAAGAATTCTCTAAATGTTTTTACTTCAAAGATTCTAGCTCAATTAAAGTTTAAAGAGCTTTAAATTCTTCTCTATAAATAGAGTATCCCATACTTAAATGAAACTATAATTCCTAGCTTTGAACTTGATTGATTGATTTTTTTTTCAAGAGAAATGAAATAAGAGCTAGAGCAATCAATTTTGAAATGATAAGTAAAGACTCACAAAGATTCCACTAAAGAAAGAGACTATAATCTGGAATTTCACAATCATACAAAAATTGGCAATGTATCCCATTTCTTAGACTTGTAAGCATTTGAAACTCAACCTTATATTCACTTGAACCACCTAAGAAAATTTTACCCAACCTACTCCTAGAATGGCCAGTTCTTAGAGAGGTAAAACAAAGGCTTTTTAGGGTTTAGGGCATTGATACAAGTGTAATCAATAAAAATTAAACTAAGCAAGCATTTAAAATGCTCAATTAGGCTCAAAAGGGCAGGCCAAAAATATTTTTTAAAGTTTGATCAATAAAAAAATATGCCTAATTCATATCTAGTCTCACTTTTAAGTTGTTTTATTGATTTGAAGGGTGATAATAAAGGTTCTAGCACTCTATAATTCCTACTGAATCACCTTCATGCACTTGTTTTTCTAATTTTTTAAAAATAGGCCTAAACTATACCATTATTAGGAAACTTACTAGCATTGATCTAA
Organism: Excoecaria agallocha; assembly: GCA_037975025.1. Taxonomy (NCBI): domain Eukaryota; kingdom Viridiplantae; phylum Streptophyta; class Magnoliopsida; order Malpighiales; family Euphorbiaceae; genus Excoecaria; species Excoecaria agallocha. The sequence continues at coordinate 2,670,364 of CM075813.1, read as the reverse complement.
TCGAAACTAACTAACAAAGAAAATTCATTCAATAAACGTCTACTCTTTTGCTATTTAAACTATTATAAATAATCTCTTCTAACTCTAAGTTTAAGTTTAATCATAACGGGAATAACAAACGAAGGCAAACTACACTAAGATGCAAAAGTAAGTAATAACAGCAATAAACAAAAGCTAAAACAAAAATAACAATCAACTAAATAAGAACAAAAGCTGCAAAATAAAATAAACTAAACTTAAAGCAATATACTAACAAAATATAGTACGAAACTAAACTAAAAACAACAATAAGAAAATAAAAGAAGAAATTATGGTTAAATAACATAACATTACTTAAAATTAGAAAGTTCAAACCATTAATTAAACTACTTAAAATAAAAATGATAGATATTGCTAAATGTGGTTAGTGAGTGTTCAAGCACAAAATTTCATAAAATTATAAAAAAAGTTCCCAAAAACTTTATTACCAACATACCCCTACCCCATACTTAAAACTTTGCCATCCTTAGCAAAACGTAAAAAAAATAAATCACAAAAATATAGGGGTTAGAGAATCCCTGAACTCATTCTTATACTGGTGGTGGAGGAAAGTGCATATCAAATCTTGATTGCATCAAAGTCATTGAAGCAATCATTTGGTTTATGCTCGATGTGATCTTCACTTGAATCTCCTTCAATTCTGCATGGCCTACTGCTAAAGTGTCAAATCTAGACATGATTTCAGTATACTGCTGAATAGATAGTGTGATGGTTCTAGCATCAACACCAAGTAGGTTGGTCTTGCCCTTGACAACTTCAAAAAGGTAGGTTTATATGTCCAATAAACATTGAGTTATTGGCCACCTTTCATCTTTAATAAACACCTTATATTTTTTAACATATTCCTATCAATTAAGGTTGGTTCACCCATATCTCTACCTATTGGGTTATAGTTGATAACCCTTACCAAAATTATAGTAATCCCTCCAAGGGATATCTTACTCAACCATTTAGGAAAAGTCTAGAGCTTTTTAATTTTTTTGGTGATAAACACAACCCCATTCAAAGGAACTACATATACCATCCCATAAAGAACAATGGCCTCTATTGCTTTGACATTCCTTGGACCTCCAATATGGGTGAAAATGGAAAAGGCAAGCCATCTATATAGAATTCTAATCACATGGTTGCTCAAGTGATGTAGTTTTGTGTTTCTAGTCAAATAAGTTTTTTGTTCTTGCTCATCACAAATCCCATTCCATATATCTTGTTTGTTCATATTATTCAATCCTTTAGTAGTTTGGAGATTGAATCCTAAATGAGTTGAGAAATCATTGAATGTAACTCGTCCTTCATCTGTGTGGCTGTCTTGCCCAATTCTGATATGTATGGTAGCTAAAAAGTCCCTTATAAGGTGAGCATACACTTTTTCTCTCTTGGTTATAAACTATGTCCATCTAACATTGGCTATTATTCTTTCCACTTCTTTTCGGAGTTTAAATTTCCATAGCACATTAAGATCTAGATATTGGGTAGGGATGTATTCTAGTTTCAAAATATTTGCCCAACTGATCTTGAACTCATTTGGTACCTAACCCGGTACCTTGACTTATAAAGCCTTTTATAGTGTAGATGAAGAAGATCCAGCTTCCTTTCTTAATCATTTAGATGCCATTGCATAAAAGAAAGCAATTACAAAATAATCATTCATTGAACAAACACAATAATCTTGTTGAGTTCTCAAAAAAAAAATTAAAGCAAGTATAATGAGGTTGAAGAAAACTCAATATGTCAATCATGCATTTCAAAATTTTGATAACAAAGACATTACCTTTCAAGCAAAACTCATCAAAATTTGCTAACAAAAGAGATGAACTAAATCAACCCAAATCATATAAGCAACATGCACTATGAACATGGATAATTAAGGTTGTAATGCAAATTTGCAAAGATTAAAATGATGTACCAAATCTAATGCATTATCTTAAATTACTGAAATCATCTTAAATAATTCACAACATTATGTGTATGCCAAACTTAAGAAAGCCCATTGGCAGTTGGCCAAAATGACAAACAACAAATGTAATCCAAGGTCTAAAGTTGTCATCATTGAATCAAATCATCTCAAAACATAGTTTTATACATCAAGTATCAAGCATGCATATTGACATTGGGTACACAACAAATAGCCACAATAGCAAATATATGAGCAAAAGCCTAAGATTATGATTAAAAAAGAAAATGAGCTTCTCATAAGTATTAAGTCAAATACCTTACATGCATGATAATTCATAAGGTCAAATAGGATTCTAGAAGTTCAATAATTATTAAGAACAATATTTCACTAATAGAATAGAGACAAAGCATGCAATACACTCAATTTGAGGAACTTTAAGCCTAGTACATCAAAGAAAAATCAACCAAAGGCTAACATACTTAAGCTAGTACATTGTAAAACCAAAATATGCATCATGTGATAGAGAACTCCACACCACTCATGGTTTAATCCATAAAAACAACATAAAAATAAAATAAAAATGAGATTTTGAAATGAATAGAGGAATTAGATACTTACTTGGTGATGAGAACCCACACAATTGGGTGCAATGTAATGGAAATGCAGTAGAGAGGTTGAAAATTCGATGTAGAAAAGAGAGGAGTGAAAAAAATGCCAAAAGACATGCAAAAATGGTATTTTTATATAAAGTCATGGTTAGAACCCTTTGACGCACGACAGAGACTAAATAGTCTCTACCAAGAATCTCATATAAATCCAAAATGCACATCTTACTTTTTCTAGGTCATAGTGGAGACTAAATAGTCTCCACCATGCCTACTCATTCTGGACTAATTCCATTCCAGTTTTGCACTTGGCCACAACAGAGACAAAGCAATCTATTCAACCCCTTTATATAAAAAATGCACATAAGTCACAATGGAGACTAATCAGTCACTATTGTGGCTAACTCTACTAGACTAAAATGAATTCAAAGCTCACATTGGTCATAGCAGAGACTAATTAGTCTCTATCGTGCTTATCTATTTTGTACTAAATTTGCTAAAATACTCATATTGGTGATGATAAAGACTATTCATTCTTTGTCATGGCTAACAAAGTTTCTGTAAAATTTATCAAATTTGATGCCCATTTGTATCAACATAAAAATATTCATTTTCAAACCTATTAAAGGAAGCATAAATTTCTCAATGAAATCACAACATATTTATTAAAACACAAATAAAACAAACTAAAAAAATAGTTATGAGTTTAACAAGTCGTCAGCTTGACTTTGAACAAACTTAATGAACATCCATAGCTTAGGCCTCACTGACCCCATATCAAACCTGAATTTATCTCGCAAAATCATTCGATGATTTGTAATGTTGCCTCTTCCGTCTACTAGTGGATGATGATTTAAAACCATTCCATATGTGAGGTTATCTCAATCTTTATGACTTCCTAATTTCTTGAATTTTAGTTTCTTTTGGAATAAGTTTTGGCTACCTTTACAAGGTGAGACTTTCATTCTTAGTTCAAAGTCATTCCTTACTAACTTTTTCTCATACCACTTGGGTTTTTTCTTCTTACTCTCAACAACAATGTCTATTTCTACCTTAGGATAGATTAACCATTTCTCGAGTGTATCGCCCATCCTTACATATTCAAGCATAACTTTCATAACCTCATGAACATCTTTGACATGATAAATTGATTCTTTAAAATCATGGGATGGATTTTCTATCCCTTTGGTTACCTTGAAGATCATCTTTTCATCACTAGAGTGTAAGGTGATAGTTTTCCCATACATATCTATTAATGCTCTCGCCATCTTTAAAAATGGATGTCCAATAATCAATGACACATTTTGATCTTCCTCCATTTCTAAAACTACAAAGTCTACCAAAAAATGAAATTTCCAACTTTCTCCAACAAGTATTCAATTATCCCCTTAGGTTTCTTAGTGCACTTATCTGCCAATTGTAATGACATCTACATTTTCTTAAGATTCCCTAGATTTAACTTTTTATAAAGTGAATAAGGCATGAGATTTATTCTTGCACCCAAGTTACATACGGCATGCCCAATGAAATTACCCTTGAGTTTACATGGTAGCATGAAACTACCAGGATATTTTAATTTTTTAGGCAATATGTTAGTCAAAATTGCACTACAATTTTCAAACAACTGAACTATCCCTATACCTTCTAACTTTTTCTTACTAGAACACAACTCTTTTAAAAATTTAGCATACTTTAGTATATGCAATAAAGCATTAACAAATGGTAAATTTATGTGCAACTTCTTCAACATATCCAAAATCCTAGCTAGTTGATCATTTTTCTTATCTTAACTAGCAGAATGCTGGAAAGGTAGTAAATATTCATCTATAACATGCCCTTTCATGAGTAATATACCCTTACCTTGGTAATTAGGGTTTTACACATCTCTAACAGTTTTGAGTTCAAAATCACATACCTGCTATGTAAGCTCTACCAAATTTGAAGAAAATTGGCTACCTTTATCTTCACTGCATAATTTTTTACCACTTTTTAAAGTGATTGCTTTCACTTCTTCCATTGAATTTTGATTAACATTTGAAGGAAAAGCACCGAATGGCCTTGTAAAGATGGAATTTGCTGATTGTCTAATTCGTCTCCAAATTTCTCATCGTTGCATCTTGATTACTATTCTACTGCTCTTGCACATTCCACCTTACCTCTTAACTTGACATAAATTGAGTTTGACTACCTTCTAGATTTGGCTTTTTATCTTATGGCGGGGGAGGTCTAGCTTGAAATCCAATGGCTAAAAGTTAGAATGATGAGTTGGAGGAGCTTAGTAAGGTATTTAAAAATGAGTTTACACTTGCGGAGGTTGATAAGTATGGTGGTATCTTTAATTATAATTGCTTTGGACATTTTTTGTTGATGGATTGAATGAAGCTCTAGGTTGAGTGTTGGAAGTGGAAGCTTGATTGCCTTTTCTCAATGAGAAATTAGGATGATTTCTCCCCTCGGTATTGTAATGATTACTGAATAGATCATTCCTCTTAAAGTCATGCACAACATTTACATCTCCTATCCTTTGGGTGTAGGACTCGAGTAACTTAGATTCACTCCCTAAACTAACTCCTTCAAATGCACTACACTCTTGCGAAATAGATAAAAATTTTGATTTTTCAAGCCATTCAACTTTTTATTTAACAATTCCATTTATGCTTGCAACATTGCCACTTTAAGTGTTTTTAAAGGTGTCACCATGGAGAAAGGTGTTATGATTTGGAAAGAAAAAGAAGCTTAGTCCAAGATTTATTGGTTCATATGAAGTTAAGGAATGAGTTGGACCAATGGCCTATAAGTTAGCACTTCCTACAGAGTTATCTAAATTGCATGATGCCTTTCGTGTCTCAATGCTCAAAAAGTATTAATAGGAGGAATCTCACATATTACCCCCACAGAAGATAATGGTTCAACCTAATTTCTCATATGATGAAGAGCCAAAGGAGATATTGACTAGAGAAATCATATGATTATGGAATAAATAGATTCTCTTATTCAAAGTACTATGGCAACATCATGGCATGAAAGAAGCAATATGGAAGCTTGAATTCTTTATAAAGGCACAATATCCATAACTATTCAAGATAGGTATAAATTTTGAGGATGAAATTCTTTTAAGGGGGAGAGAATTTTGAGGCCCTAAAATATGCCCTAAAAAAATTTACACATACTTAGTGGTATTGGAATTGAAATATACATTGTTAGTTAATAAATTATAGGATAGGATCTAGAGGGAAATACTTTAAAGGATAGGGGCATTATGGTAATTTCATCGAAGGCATACACATGTATAATTACGGAGACATGATATATGGCTCAAATTGAAGATAATAGTAACAGTGGAGTGGAATTGGGAAATTAAAAAGAATGAGGGAGCAAGATGGAACTTTGCTAGGATCCACAAGTGGACCAATAGGGAGATGCCACCTTGTTTACTCTAGAAAATGTATGAAAGTGCAAGAAAAAGCATGAAAAGTCAAAAAAAAAAGAGGGGACTTCATTACCGGCCAACATAGGGGCCAAATACAGCCAATTCACCCGAAATTTCTAGCCACTTCCATTATCTAAAATACTATAATTTTAGCTGCATATTTTGAGAGGAGAGAGAATTCAAGGTTTAGATATTTTTAAGGTAATAATTCTCTCTTTTCCACTTGTCTTTTGCTCTATATATTAGGGACTGAAATTGATGAAGTAAATAGATTTTTATATATGTGATTTGTTGTATGTAGAAGGATAATCTAGCAAGAAGAAAGATAAGGAAATTAAGAAGAGTTGAAGGGTGCTTTTGGTTACATCAAGAGGTACAGGAACCTTTAATTTTCTTACATGTGCTTACATGCACGGAATGACTATAAATTTTATATTAGATATGTTAATGAGGTGGAAATATTGGTGTTACTCTTAGATGTGTATGGGAGATGAAATATAGTAAGTATTCTTAAGATAGGAGAATTATGTCATAGGGTTCACTTGACCTAGCACGATTGTTTTAATTATAAGTTGAGTTTTAGAACTCTAAATTGAGTGATTCTAAATGGATCATAAACTAAACAAGTATATATAAATTTCTTTTGAAGAATTATAAATCCAACTCTGCCTCTAAGACTATCAAAAACTAGCTTGAAATGCAGGATTGACTGTTGCCCTGGCATTGGGAGTAATTTGTACTATTTTATGAATATCTCAATATTTAAAAAAAAATGGCTTGTTTTTTAATGTATTAGAAACTAGAGATACAGGGGAACAATTTTTTGGAATACCACTTTGCCTAGAAATCACGTGTGTTATGTCAAAAACCCTTCATATGTTAAAGCAAAAAGGTTATCTGCTAAAGAACTGGGGTTTAAAATCAACATGGCTGAGCCAATCAATCGACCCAACCGAACCAAAATGTTTTGGATAGGATAGAAGCAAGTGAACCAATTGAGACAACATTGTCCCAACCGAGTCATTTCCCATTTCAGCGTATACTTCACTTTTAGACCCCAGAACATTACAAAAACTTATATGGACTTCCTCAAACACTTTTAGAGCACTTTAAACATGTAAATAGGGATATAATGTGTCATGAAGTAGATGTAACATATGATTAAATATTGGGATATAATTATGAAATAAACCTAAATATAAGAAACCATATGTACATGAGTTAGTTTATACCACTACTAGATCTACATATCAACCTTAAGTATGTATACTAATGTAACTAGAATATAAGAGAACAAATGAGGGCATATAAACTTGAACATGCATAAATATATGTGAATATATAGAATTGAAGATGTTCCAATAAAATAATTCATATGTATATAAATGTTTGTAATCATAAGAATATGCATTCATAATCAATGCTACATTATTATGATTACTTATGGATGCTTATATGTACATAGATGTACTATGTGATGAATTGAACATGATGAACGGGACAACATGAAAAATGATTTGATGTTTGTATTTAGAGCTTGGTTGTGGATAGATATACATTCCTATAGGGTACAGTTACAGCTGCTATAATTTTAACTCCGTTTGGCTCCATGGACTATCCCCATGGATTGATACCTACGGGTATCCATGTGCATTTTTGTACTATAATTTTAGCTGTATATTTTGAGAGGAGAGAGAATAGTAATTTAATACCTTTGAGTATCCATAGGATCGATACCTACGTGTATCCACGTGATTGATACCTTTGAGTATCCATCTCACCCCGTTATCCACACCTACAGAACTTAGGTAGGCAATTATAGAAAATGGTAAAGAGATGAATTGTGTATTAATGTATGATATATTATATGGTTGGACTCATAATATGAAATTTTTATGGCAATGTTCATTTGATTAACTGATATAATTACTTTGTAGTTTAATGCAAATAAATGATACTATATTTGTTGCTATGTGTTTGGGAACGACTAGTGTGAATGGTTGTTCAAAACTAATTATTCCTCACTAGGCTTTATAGCTTAGCACAGATATTTATCTATGTAGGTATCTAAGCTAGGACTCTTCCATAAATACATGGAAGTATGAGTCCTATATTTTCTACCTTTGTGTATGTACATGATATTTTGCATAAGGAAATGTTGTAAAGTAAAATTTGCTGGGTAAACCTAAATTTTGTAAAGTATAAAAGTACTTATGTTGGGAATAATGAGTGTTTAAATATTCATATGACATGTTTAATTTTTAACCTTGAGATTTATATATGAGTTTAAAACATGTAAACTTGATATATTCCTTAATAATGGATGCAAAGGATGGTAATTAGGTTATATTTAATATCAATATGATGTGTATGGTTATAGAGAAATGCACTTAGAAAGACATTACAAAATGTGATAAGGGAAAACATGGAGCATGTCCAACTCTGAGCTACTGCATACAAATAGTGCATGGCGTCATGACATGACTACAAGTTAAAGCCCAAGATAATGTGTATAAGCAAACTTGTCCTAAAAAAAAACCATTAAGGCACAAACTACAATTGGCTTTAATAAGTTAAGCCCTAACTAGTTCGAACCATATGAAGTTTGTCAAGTCTTCAATTTTAGGGTTTATCATTTGAAAGACATGTCCGTAAAGATTCTATGGCACTTTTGGAACATCTTTGACTTAAAGAAATAACATTAGTAACACCTAGCTTATATCGATAGTTTCACCATGAGCAATATGTTACTTTTAGCTCAAATTGGCAGTTTTGCCAAGAGCATTATGTTATTTTTTTTTATCTCAGTTCAACAATTTTATCGGGAACATTATCTTACTTTTAGCTCAAATCGGCAGTCGCTAGGAGCATCATGTTACATTTAGGTTAGTTCGGCAACATCATCATGAGCACTATTAATTACTTAGCTCAGACTCGACAGCTTCACCAAGAGCATTTTTTTACTAAAGCTCAGTTTGGCAGTTCACACCATGAGCATATTTATTAAATAATAAAAGCAACTTAGCTTAGAAACTTAACCCATGAGCACATTCATTACTTAATTTTGTTTATCAATTTGTCTTAATCATTTATCAATTTGTCACTCAAATTGAAGTTTGACATTGTCTTTTTAATGCCCTCTAATTATATTCAAGTTAGCTCGAAATACTACTTGTGATAAATCGTCACTTGTTAATCAATATTATTTGCATGAACATGAGATAGAAATAGCTAAGGAATTGAGTTTGATGATAAAGAATTATTAAAAAGCAAGTACAAAAAAGGATTGTTCTATTATAAAAAAATGAAGTTCACTACAAAAAGTGGCTATAAGTGCCAGCCTCGACTATTACATCAAAAATAAAATACTAACTATTCTTCATCAGGATCTACCTCCTCTATCATCATGAAGTCCTCATTAGGAATTTTTTCTTTAACAACATTAATGAGCTTAGTGCCATAAATAATGCACTTATCAGTAGCCAAATCCAAGGTTTGATCTTCAAGTTCAACACATTTTTTTCTCGAGCATGATGCAATTCTTCTTAAGACTAGCATTATTAGCTTGACTATTTTCTAACTCAGCTTTGGAAATCTAATGTTTCTCTTTCTCCTTGGCAAGTGTGGACACCACCTCAGCGACCTTCTAGGTAGCCTCCTTAATCACTTTGCTTTTGGACTTTACTGCTTCATTAGTTCGTGCCTCGTCCTCAATAGTCTTTTTCTTTGAAATATTAGATGTTTGCTCGGATTCCTCGAGCTTCTTCTTTAACTCTGCAATAGTCTTTTTCTCCTCCTTTAGCAAGCCCAAAAGCCTACTTATCTTGCCAATGATGGCATTTAATATAATATAGCTCTATGCAAAATTCATGTTAGTACACTTCCATTAAAGTAGGTAATGAAAAATAAAAAAGAGGCAAAAGATGTTCAAAAACCACACCTCGACTTGATTCCATTGAAGGACTCCCAAGTGGCAATCAACCATAAGTTTCAATGAGGGTGTCAGCTCGCCTAAATAATATGATTTTTAGGTTAATACCTTGCTCGATAGCCCATATTTGCATAACTAACAAGCTAAGCCATGCATTGGGGTAAAGTTGCCCAATGGTGAGGTCATAGTAGTTTTAAAATTGCACTTTGAACTGAGTTAGTCAGAAACTCCATCGGAGTTCTCTATTTTTAGTTATCTAATAAGCTGTGAAGGACATTGATATTCAAGTCTAATCTAGGTAATATCCCGATAAACCGAACTGTTATCACTATGATATTTTGTTTAAAAAAGTTTTTACCAATTCACGATTTATATGTACTTTGCATATGATAAAATATCTTTAGAATTACATCTATTATAACTTCTTAGCAAATTATTATAAAATAAATCAACCATTACTCTATTTTTTATTTTATATAGTCTATTACTAATCATTTTTCTTTATTATTGGATAAAAATTTGATTTCATTTTATTAGAATAGGCATACATTTTAATTTTGTTTGTTATGCATCTCAATTAATTTTTTTAGTTACATTTTCCCCGCTAACTTTTTTAATTTGATATTTGACTTTCTATATACAAATATTATGATTAATATTTTTTAAGATAAAAGTTAAAGATTTTATCATAAATTAATTATCAATTATATATATAAAGTAGATGACTAATCAATTTCAATTTCAAATTAAATTTCAATTTTAATTAATTTTAATTTAATGTATAAGAATCACCAATTGCTTCATTTTCATATCCAATCCCAATCTCAAATCTAAATCAATTGCAATTTCAATTACAATTCAATTTTAAATTTGATTGAATCAATTCCTACCCAATTCTCAAAATTCAAACTAATTCATTTTTAATTTCAATTCAAAAAGGAGGAATGACCAATTTTAATCTCAATTTGAATTCCAATTCAAATTTAATTTCAATTGAACAAATTCCAACGTTATTTTTAGATCAAATCAATTCTATATATGTGTGTGTGTGTGCGTGCACGCGTGTGTGCTGGAGGTAATTATAATTAATATTTATTTACACGAGATTTGTACGAATTAATTATTTTCTATTAATAATAAGTCCTTTTCTATTCCAAATGATATTTGGATTTCAATCAACAATTAATGAAATTTTGTTTTTGTCCAAATGATATTTGGATTTCAATCAACAATTAATGAAATTACATTTTTGTCCAAATGATATTTGGATTTCAATCAACAATTAATGGAATTACGTTTTTTCCCTATGATGGACTTCGTTAGGACTTCATACTTGATACTCTATTGGATGTTGGCTTTTCGTCTAATTTATGTGATATGCTTTTTAATTGTTGGAGGAATAACAGTGCCCATATCATTTGGAATAGGGATCTCACTAATAAATTTTTTCCTTCTAAAGATGTGCATCAGGGTGATTCATTTTCCCCCTATATTTTTATGTTATGCATGGAGAGACTATCACATGCGATTAATAAAGCAATTGTTGATGGTATTCGGAAACCCATCCATCTTAGAAAGGGTGGTATGCCTCTCTCTCATCTATTTTTTACAGATGATCTTATCCATTTTGCTAAGGTTTCAATTGATCAAATGGATACGATTTATGGGGTATTAGAGGATTTCTGTGCTTGTCCGGCTCAGCTTGTTAATAAAGGCAAGTTAGCTTTTTGTGTATCTAGGAATATGAGTTAGGAGCTTGCCATGGAGCTAAAACTTAAGTTCGAATTCCATTTCATTGAGAATCTTGGGTTGCATTTGGGAATGCCGATTTTACATGGTAGAGCCAATCAAAGAGTATACAACTACCTAGTTGATAAATTTCACAAAAAAAATTAGCAAGATGGAAAGCTAATACACTTTTTACAGTTGGGCAAATTATATCGATCAAGTCAGTTCTTCCCTCTATTTTAATGTACGTTATTCAAATGGCAGTTCTACCTCATACATTATGTAACCAGATTGAAATACTTCATAGAAATTTCCTTTGGAGAAACTCAAATGATGATAGAAAACTTCACCTTCTCAGTTGGAATAAGTTATGCAGACCAATAGAAGTAGGTGGAGCCGAAATAAAAAAGTTAAAGGAGCGTAATGAAGCTTTCCTTCTTAAAATCATTTGGAATATGTTTCTAATGAGGAAGCTCTATGGGTAAAGGTTTTTAATCTAAATACCAAATTGCAAATCACTGTTGGCTTTAAATACTTTCATCTAATTTAGGTTCTCTATTATGGCATAGTCTGGTTCGACTATGGCCAGTCTTTAGAGCTAATTCATGCTGGGCTATTAATAATGGACAAGTGACCATGTTTTTGGTATGACAACTGGTCAGAAGCGGGCCACTTTACTTACATATTTTGCTTGAAACTTGGGTTACTGTTGTGTGGTAAGGAATTTCTAAACTTTCAGTTAAAGATTTTTTTTAGTTTTGAATTAGGGTGGAATATAGGTCTACTGGAATAATTTTTAAGTGAGCATATTATATCCTTGGCTAATCTCTCTCTCCCTCATACGATTGACTTAGGTAATGACTCTCTTAATTGGTTACTATTTTCGTCGAGTTCTTTCTCAATAGAGTCAGCTTATAATCTTCTTATAAATGTTGTGGATTCTGAGGAAGAGAAGAAGTGGAATTTGTGTTAAGAGTGGTAGGGTCCACGGCATATTAAGCTCTTTCTTTGGTTAATGATGTGGAATAGATTGCTAACGAATGAAGAAAGACATATGAGACACTTATCGATGTCTAGTATTTACTCCATCTGTAATTTAGAAACAGAGACTAGTCTTCACTTATTTAGAGATTGTCATGAGGTGAGGAGGTATTGGTGCAACTTGCTGACATATTCCAATCCAAATAATTTCTTTGGCCAGTTGTTTGGGCATGTTAATTGGAAGATTCTTTTTGGTTATAGTTATTGGTTTATATGGAAGTAGAGGAATGAGAAATTTTTCAATAATTTTGAGATCCCTTAGGCAATTAAGAAACATATGATTTCCTCTATAGCTTTTATGGAAGCCAAGCAAGAAGAGTTGATAGGCTAGAGCCCTACACATACAAGCTGGATAGTGCTAAACACAAATGGATCATTTCACTAGTCAAACCTTAAGGATATTTATGGTGGCTCATTCTAAGATACCATGGGAAGATGGTTGGGTGGTTTCTTAGCATTGGTGAATGGGTAAAGTGCCAAAGTTATGGAGTTATAGGGTTTTTTTAGGCCTATAAGAAGCTTGGAAGAGAGATTGGAGAAGGATTATTGTAACACCCCAAAACTGGCATCTGACATGTTTGGTACATTTTAGATCATGAAATGTAGCCGCAGGACAGTTTTTGGAGTAATCAGAGTTGAGTAGGATAGAAAATTTTAAAGGTGTATAATGGTTAAAAGTGTTCGGGCCAGAGTAATTCGAGCATAGGTGACACGACGAGCAGTTTGATCTAAAATTAATTTATGGAAGTAGGTGTTAAATGGAATCCAGAGAAATAATTTGAGAAGAAAACAATATTAGATCGACCCTTAAATGGGATAGAATAGTTCTTCCTCGGTACCGTAAAAAGGATTGACTAAAAGTTTAATCGAACTTAGAATTATTGTACCAACCTCCAAAAATTATTCTGATTGCATAAATATGTTAATAATAACCTAAATGACTTATTGGAAGTGAAAAATAAATGTTCTAGTAATTTTGAGATTTCGAATTTTGGATCGGCTATCCAGACCGTCGAAGCTAAAAATATATCCAAACGATATCAAAATTGGCTAAAAATTGAACCACGTGTTTGTGAGCATGTTAGTACATGTGGGAAAAATATTTGAATCATTCTAACAATGGGAATATTAGTTTCAGAAAAATGGTTAGAAATTAAGGAAAATGACTGATCAAGATTTCAGTGAGAATTTAAAAATAATAAATGATCTCTAAAAATTACCAAAATTTTCAGTTCTATAAGAAATTATATTTAGAATATATTGGTGCTAAAAAATAAATTTTTTGGTAACATCAAAATTTTGCTTATCGAACTGTCATGAGTGAATCAGACTGAAAATAAACTCTGATTGGGCTAAAAATTTATACGGAGGTCTAATTTATTATTTTAAGTATGATGGAATTCATTATAAGTTAATTTGAACATGGAAAGTGAGAGAATTAATTTTAGGACATAAAATGGGCTTAAAACTAAATTTGGGCTTGAATTGGGTCCAACAACTTTAGTTGAACTGGCCCAGCCCGAAAAATAGGGTATATAAACCCCAAAATATCAAAAATTTGTAGAGACCTCCAAAATTTCAGCCTCCCCTCCTTCCTTCTTAACCATGAGCCATTTTCTCCTTTCTTCTCTATTTTTTTTATCTCTCTTCCACTCTCTCTCCCAAATCAAGCCTCCTAGACTAATTTCAGCCCCTCTACAACATTATGGCAGCCCCTAAATTCCATGTTGAGTAATAAAAGTGAGAGAAATTAAGGACTTAAGTTTATGTCCTAAAATCAAGGTATGTGAAATCAAGGTTTTTAAATTGATTTAAGGATTTTAATAGGTAAATTAAGGTATGTAGAGTGTATTTATGTGGTTATTTTGCATAAAAGAAGAAAGAAATTAAAGAAAAACCTCCATGAAAATTCGGCCAAGGAAGAAAATGCAAGGAACAAGAGAAAGCTAGGTGGAGAAAGGAATGAGAAGGAAAGAATAGGAGATTATAGGCCACCAAGAGGTATGTGGATACAATTTACACTCAATTTCATTTAATTCTTGAATTTTGAGATGGAATTTACATTATGTAATGACATGAAATGTAAAATAAATATGAAATCAATTAAGGAAGTCATGTAGTATCGTCAATTAATATGTAATAAATTCAAATTACGAAGGAAACCAAGAAATTAGGAGAGTGACAAGTAGGGACCGAATAGTATCCTTAGGAGAATTAAGTGAAACTTTAATGATTTAATAAGTATTAAATGTAATTGTAACAATATAATGATAAATAAATGTATTATGGTAAAATTGAGTTAAAAAATAATAATAATAATATATGTGTATGAAAATATAAATGAAACATAATGATGTTCATATAGATAATTAATTGATATTAAGGAATATGAGAGTTAAATTAGAATATATTCACATAAATTAATATTAGAAAAATAAATAGTACAAATAACATTATGGAACTAGTGGTATAATTAAGCAAAATTGTAAGATAACTTGATATAACTTAATAAAATAGTGAATTATCATGATATAACGGGAAGGGTGGACTTTGTAAGAGCTGAATTAGGTACTAAACATTAACATGATGGGATTGAATGTTATATGAGGTAATTCATAACAATTAGTTAATATGATGTATAAGAAATGTAATTGAATAATTAGAATGAAAAATAGCAAGTATACCTAATTACGTGTAAATAAGCATAATGATCGATGTGAAAAAAATTAAGAAATTCGATATAAATTAAGCATAATTTAATAAATTGATAATTAACATGAATATAAAAATGTGAATGGTATAAAGATGAAGAAAGAAATGTGATCTATGTTAGACATTATAGTGAAACCGTATGGTATTCCATATTATTATGTCATACTTTATTCATGTATGAATAAAAATTATTATGTATCTATGGTTTTATATATAATGATGATGATGAATTCATATAGAATGAGAATGGAAAATGTGATATATAATGGGAATAAAATAATTGGTGATAGGAAAATTTAATATGATGAAAAATAATTAGTTGCCCTTAGTGTTTAGTGGATAATCTAGGACCCCAGGATAATGGCTAGCCATAGGGGCATCTTTATCACAGTATATACTATGAAAATATAATTATATTGCTTAGCCCACTTATTATATGAGTATACTAGAGAATCAATATTGTACCCTGGCTGTATGGTCCCTCTCGTGCATTGAGATTATATGGTACACTAAAAAATCTGGTATCGTACCCCGTATTGTACGGTCCCCCTAGCACATTGGCTTCACTGAAGTCCCCATTCCGCTTATCCGGTTTAAGGATTTCCACTGATGACAACTAGGAAAAAAAGTGAAATTTTACATGTGAACATAGACAAAAAGGGTAACTATAACATTAAAGGAATCATAAATGTTCATAAATAATAAATAAAGTGAAAAAAAATTAAGTTAATGGGTTAAGTTTGGGAAAAAACGATAATAACGTAAGAAAATGAAAATTTTATTACAAAAGAAGAAATTTGTGCATAAAAAAAAGTTGTGCATGAAAATAAAAGAGCATTATAGTGAAAATTTTGGTTAATAAATTTAAAAGGATAAAAAGGTGATTATGTGATAGAGCTAGGGCAAAACTATAATTGTGCCACTAATATAGTGGTTAAAGAAATTGAATTGAGTAAATGGGTGAAAAAGGGTAAAATCGTAAACAAATACAAGTTAAGGGACTAAACTGTAATTTGCCATCCTGAAAAAATTTAGAGGGATCAAAATATAATTTATGCACTTAAATTAAATTAAAAGTCAAAGGAAGTCAAATTAGTCAAAATTGAGATCAATTTGGTCAAATTAAAATAAAAGACAAATTCTAGGGACCAAAATGAAAGTTTGACAATTAAATAGAATTAGTGGTAGAAAGAAATTGATTTGGTCAAAATTGAAGTTAATTATCATAAAATAAAGCAAAAATAAATTGTATGAACCAAATTGAACTTTTCCATCAAACTGTAGAAATAAGTGAGATTAAGTAAAGAAAAATACGTATGAATGAAATTAAATCAAAAGTGCAAAATAAATAAAGTTAAATGTGGTGAATAAAAGTTTAGGAGCTTAATTCTAACTTTTCACGCAAGTAGAAATTATGTAAGAATTTAGTAAGAAAATATTGAATATGAAAGTCAATAAAGAAAAGGAGCCAAAATTTAAATAACAATAATTCAGAATAAATTACAAGTTAATGGGTCAAATAGCAAAATTAAGGAAATAAAATCAAAACGAGAAAATAAATTCATAATTTATTTTGTATAAAAGATTAATAGGAAGAACTTAATTGTAAAATAAAGTATAAAATATAATAAAGAAATTAAAGATAAATCGGTTGATAGAAATTAAAATTAGAATTGGATCGAAAGGGGCCGAAAAGAGAAATTTGAGTAAATTTAGTACAAATGAAATAAATTTATAAATTGATCAAAAGCTAAGAAAATTAAGGATAGAATTGAAATTTGTTGAGGACCAGAAAGAAATGAAATGAAATTTTCATGAAAGAACTGTTAAAAAGTAAGAACTTGAATGAAAATAGTAAATATGAGAGAAAAGATGACAAAAGGATGAATTAGACTGAAACCAAAAATAATTTAAAGATTATCTAAAAAGTTAAAGGAAAATATGGCAACGCAAGGAAAGAAAGAGTTATGAAAAAATTTAGAAATTAGAAATACTCAGGTAATGAACAATTAATGAAGAAAGAGATTCCATACAATTGAGGAAGTTAAATGTTATAATTAAAAATGTGCAATAAGACAAAATTATAAATTGGATTAGAGGAAAGTCAATAAAATAGCTATATTAATGACTAAATAGGAATTTATAAGAAGTAAAAGTATATTCGTATAAAGGGATTAAATATAGAACTGTAACAGTATCAAAGATCAAGTAACAGAAGATAAAGGAAAAAGAAAACAAAACATGTACGAGTATATAAATGACATGGATTAAGTGGTAATACAAATAATATAATTATATAAATATGAGTCAAATAAAGAAATCAATTCAACCGGAATATAAATAAAAATAAGTACATTTATTTAGATGAAATTTTGCGTAGTTGTATTCACCACTAGGCAAAAATGTTGCTTAGCATGCAGTTTGTTGACTACACACAGGAACAGAAAATTTGGGAACGTGAAGAAGGAAGACTGATAGGGCATGTACATAAAGACAGTTGGGACCGTATAAGTTGAGGCAGTTTGATTTGTATTTGGTATTTGATATGTAATAATTATGGTTATTTGTAATACTCTTATCACACCTATCACTGTTCCTGTACGTCATAGTCCGAAATTTTTTTTCCAACTAAATTCCTTATAAATTATTTTTCTTACTTCAAAACTCTTAGGTTTATAACTTAAGTTTAGTAATTCAATAAAAGTTCATCGATGACCTATAACTGTTCAAATCACTATGCATTTAATAAAATTTTTGCAATATAACGGTTGTACGTGGTACTAGCCCCCTAAAAAGCAAACAATTCACACAGCCTTTCAGAGGCACAACACTATTAAACCAATCACATTCATTCATTTCTATAACATACATATATCAAAACATAATTCATCCATCATAATCCTTCACTAATACAAACTCATGTTTACCTTTTACATATCCAAAATTTTAACTTTATATACATGCCAAAATACTAATAACAAAACATCTAAAAGAAGTATTGCAAGGTGTATTCTTGCTCCCACTCCTGAGTACCTGCACGCAGCAATAACTACGTTCTAAGCACTAAACATGCTCAGTGGTGACTAATAATCGATACATTTTCTACCATTACATACAAAACTTTAAAACAACCCATGTTGTCACAAATTACATAAAATCATTTATTTACTTATTGAAACACTAAATTTAATTTATTTACATTATTATTCATTTATCACTTGCATTTTATTTACCTATTCAATTTAGCTTAAATTTAGTCTTTAAATTCACAATTAATATACATTATGTCATTTAATGCTTATTTTGTCATTTTAATGCAAAATTTCAATTTAGTCCTTGTCAACAATAAAACTTTATTTTTAAGCAATTTAGCCACTAATTGACTGTTTTACCCTTAATTAAGCAGTTCTTAATAAATTTGCTTAATTTCCAAATCTTTGGAGAAAATTACTATTTTGCCCATAAACTTTCATTTTCTTTCACTTTAGTCCTTTTTCACTTTTAATTGTCATTTCTCAATATCTTTTCATATTTTTAGCAATTTATTTACATTATACGCCTAGTACAGACCCAACAAAAAATTTCAGACCGAATACACGAAATATGGATCCTATGGACCACCACTAATAGAGAAATAAAGCATTGCACTTTACACTTTCACTTTACACTGAAGCTATAGAGATTGAGATCCTACCCATAGCAAAGCAAGTCGCCATGACTTGCTCCACGGTAAAGGTGTTCATATGGCTAGCCAATTATATCCTTAACTAGTTTTTACTGCCTGACTATTTCTAAGGGCACGATTAAAATTATTTTGTTAACCTTTTTAATTACAAAAAATTCGTCAGTTGACTTTTCATTTCTTTTTTAACGGAATGTGAATCAATTTCATATTAATTCACCAACTTTTACATTTTTATTTAATTATTCACTAATAATTCAATATTTTTTAATATACATATTCACTTTTATTTCACAAAATAATTCTAATAATTTCAATAAATTCTATAAAAATTCATATATGCATTATTTTATATTTATTACAACTTTCCACATATTTTACCAATTATTTCATAATAAGTCATAAATTTTACTATATACATACACATTAAATAAGCTTTAAAATTCTCAATTTAATTCCAAAAATTCTTCAAAAATTCATAGGCGCTAATTATTATACTTAGGGCTAATTTAGACTATTATTTATTAATTTCATGAAAAATTCCATTAATTTTCTTTAGAGAGGATTTCAGCCACCTATACTACAATCCCTTAAAAATTCTTCTTCTTTACTTTAAACATTTAATTAGTCTTCTAAATGGTTTAATTTTATTTTCCTCACACCAATTACAATATTTAAACGATTTAACAATTTTTACTATAATTACATAAAGGAATTAAATTCAAAATCATAGAAAATGTAAAGATTTCTTAGTCACTTAAAATTTTTCCCTGCTTTAGGAAGCCTAAACCTCATTTTCCTTGCCTTTGTCTCTTACTAATCTTTCTCCTTCTTCCTCCCCTACCATGGCCGGCCAAAGAAGCTTAGTAACCCTTATTTTTTTGACCTTTAATGCAAAAATTGAGCTCATATCTGAACTCGACACCTCAAAATCTATGAAAAAACATTAAAGAATCAATTAATTCCTTAAAGTTTACCTTAAACCCTTTTCCTTTCCTAACTTGATTTCTCCACTTCCTTTGTTCAAATCGACCAATAAAGACTACCTTAGTGATTTAAAGAGATAGAACTTCAATTCTTATATTGGAAAACAATAGAGATTAGGAGTGGATTGAAAAGGAAATAAGAGGGAGAGAAAGAGAATTATGGTTCAGCCTTGATGAGAGAAGGAGGGAGAGATAAAAATTTTTGGGATTTTCTCAGATTTTTCCAGCTATTTATATCCCCTTAATGGGCCTAAAGATATGCTAAAAGTATGGGCTTAGCCCAATTCAATTCAAAGGCCTAATTTAGGCCATTTTAAAGCCCAATAAAAATTCTTCCACTTCCAACATTCAAATAACTCCAAAAATAATTCTATCACTCTTATCACATCAAAAATAGGTAGTACACAAATTTTTTGCTCAGTCGGAGTCCGTTATCAGTTCGATTCAAACTTATTGTTTCGATTCGACAACTGCCGATATCACCGAAAAATTCAATTTTTAATACTAAAATATTCTACATAAAAATTTATGAAGACATGCAAAATATGACAATTTTCAGAGTTCATTTACTATTTTAAAAAATTTATGCAAAACCAAGTCACCTTCCTTATAAGAGAAATTAACTCACTACTTTTTTCGTATTTTTGACCTTTCGAGATCCATTTGACCTTGATTTCACTTTAAATTTCAACCCCGGACTCACTATGACCAATACTTTTTGATGGTTCAATAAAATGTTTTTAACTTTTAGGTACACTTTTCGATCCGAAAAAGCATTAGTCACCATTGAAAAGTATTGTTTACGGCTGATCCAGTATTGAGGCCATTACATTTCTCCCTTACTAAAAGAAATTTCATCCTCGAAATTGACCTGAACTAAAGAGTAGAGGATACTGTTGTCTCATTGTTGCTTCAGGTTCCCATGTCGCTTCCTCGACATTATGGCGATGCCACAGGACCTTTACCAATGGGATATGCTTGTTCCTGAGTTGTCAAAACTCTCTAGGCAAGATCTTCACTGGCTTTTCTTCATAGCTCATGTCAGTTTTCACCTGAATCTCATCTGGTGCTATCACATGATTCGAATCAGACCTGTATCGACGAAGTATAGACACATGGAAGACATCATGTATTTTCTCTAAGGCAGATGTTAGCTTCAATTTGTAGGCTACATGACCCACTCGCTGAAGTATCTCATATAGACCTATGAATTTAGGGCTCAACTTGCCCTTCTTGCCAAACCTCATAACTTTCTTCCATGGAGATATCTTCAGAAAAACCTTGTCTCCGACCTAAAACTTGATATCTCTCCTCTTCAGATCTGCATATGACTTATGACGATCCATAGCTTCTTTCAATTGGCTTTTAATAATCTGAACTTTTTCTTCAGAGTCACGGATCAAATCTGAACCCAATAGCTTCTTTTCACTCAGTTTAGTCCAGCACAAGGGAGTTTTGCACTTCCTACCATACAATGCTTCAAAAGGAGCCATTTTCAAGCTGGATTGATAGCTATTATTATAGGCAAACTCAACCAAAGGCAAATATTTTTTCCAGTTGTTACCAAACTCAAGAACACAGCACCTAAGCATATCTTTCAGTATCTGAATCACTCGCTCAGAATGACCATCAATCGAAGGGTTAAATGCTATGCTAAGGTGAAGTCTAGTACCTAGAGCATCTTGAATACTCTTCTAGAAATGGGAGGTAAATCTGGGATCCCTATCAGACACAAAAGATGCAGGCACTCCATGTAACCTAACCACCTCACTAATATAGATTTCTGCCAGCCTGGTCAAGGAGTAATCCATCCACACTAGCAAGAAATGAGCTGATTTGGTGAGACAATCGATGATTACCTAGATAGCATCATGCTTCTTCTGAGTCACAGGTAAGCCAGTCATAAAATCCATGGTCACCTCATCCTATTTCCACTCTGGTATAACAAAAGGATAAAGTAATACTGAAGGAACCTGATGCTCTGCTTTCACCTGCTGATATGTCAGACATTTACTTACAAATTCAGTCACATCACGCTTTATACCTGGCCACTAATAATAGGCTTTCAAGTCTTAGTACATCTTGTTACTTCCAGGGTGCATGGCATAGCTACTATGGTGTGCTTCTGTCAGAATTTTCTTCTTTAGTTCTTCCTGCGTGGGAACACAAAGTCTTCCTTTATAACAAAGACTTCCATCACTAGACAATGAGTAGTCACTTTCACTGCTATGCAGAAGCTTGTTTACAATAGCCATTAGTCGGTCATCTTCTTTCTGAGCCGCTTTCACTTGATGCACAAAGTTCGATTTAACTCGTAGTGCGACTACTATAGCTCCATCCGGTGCCAAACTCAAACTAGCATTCATTACCAGAAGAGCTACAAAGATCACTATTAATAATTTACACATACAGATTCACTCAAAAATATTAACATTACCTGACATGAATTTCCTACGAAATGCATCAGCTACTACATTAACCTTTCCTGGATGGTAGTCGATATAATAGTCATAATCTTTAATCAACTACATTTCTCACCATACAGATAGTGCCTCTAAATGCGTCTTTGTCTAAGATTGAGTTCTTTCTGAGTGATCAGATACTTCAAACTCTAATGATCTGAATAGATGTAACATTTCTCACCATACAGATAGTGCCTCTAAATCTTTAATGTAAAAATAATAGCTGCTAAATCTAAATCATGAGTAAGATAGTTTTTCTCATGAGTTTTGAGTTGTTAGGAGGTATAAGCAATCACCTTGCCTTTTTGCATTAGAACGTAGCCTAAACTGTTCCTGGAGGCGTTACTTTAGATCACAAAGTCCTTGCTTTACTCAGGTTGAGTAAGGATAAGAACTTCTGTCAACATGGTTTTAAGCTTTTCAAAACATTCTTGGCACCTATCAATCCACACAAATTTTACGTTCTTCTATAGCAGTCATGTCATGGGAACTACAATGGTGGAAAAGCCCTTGATGAATCTCCTATAATACCCAGCCAATCCCAAAAAACTTCTCACTTCAGTCACATTCTTGGGTGGCTTCCACTGTAAGATTGCATCCACTTTAATGCCCTCTACAAAAATAACATGACCCAAAAAGGATACCTCATTCAGCCAAAAGTCACATTTGCTGAATTTGGCATACAACTAGTTTTCTCTAAGAGTCTACAAAACAATCCTCAAGTGCTTATCATGATCTTCTGGTGTCTTGGAATGCATAAGGATGTCGACAATTAAGACCACCACAACATGATCTAAATATGGGTGGAAGACTCTATTCATTATATCCATGAAGGCTGCTAATGCATTTGTAAGCCCAAATGGCATGACCAAGAACTCATAGTGGCCATACCTGATGCAAAAAGCAGTCTTGGGCACATCGGCTTCCTTTACTCCCATCTGATAATAACCCGACCTCAAATCAATTTTGGAGAAGACACCCTCTCCTTTAAGCTGGTCAAACAAATCTTCAATACAAGAGAGAAGATATATGTTCTTTACAATTACTTTATTCAGCTGCCTGTAATCTATGCACAATCAGAAAGTCCTATCCTTTTTCTTTACAAATAGAATAGGTGCTTCCCAAGGAGAAGTACTAGGTTTGATAAACCCCTTGTCGAGAAACTCCTGAAGCTGAATTTTTAACTCTTTCAACTATACAGGTGCCATTCTATACAGAGCAATAGAAATGGGAGTAGTACCAAGAGTGACCTCAATAGAGAATTCCACCTCTCTGTCAGGTGGTAAGCCTCAAAGCTCATCGGGAAACACATCCTAGAACTCCCTAACCATAGGCACATCTGACACCTATAGACAATCTTTCTTTGCCTCCACTGCATAGTAAACATAAGCTTTATAACCTTTCCTGATCAATCTCTTTGTTGCAATAGCTGATGTCACATCAGACAGAAAATCGAATCTCACGCCTACAACTATAATCTCATCACCATTTTGAAGTTGTAAGGTGACTCTCTTCTTTCTACAATCAACGGTCACTTGGTGTGCGGATAACCAGTCCATCCCTAAAATCAAGTCAAACTCGTGAAAAAGCAACTCAATAAGATTTACCAGCAATACATGTTGACCGGTATCTAGCAAGTGTACTAGATTGGCTAGTAATACAGGGAAATATAAATTAAGACCCCAAAATATCGTACCCAAGGGAACATGGATTGCTAAGGATAATACCTATGTATAAATTAAATTAATCTGAGATTATTTCCCAAATGTTTTTATTTTAAAAGTAAAAATTAAACAAAATAATCAATTAAACAAAACAAAAGCTAAAACATGAATTAAAAACAAAATAATAACTAAAATTCTCTTGCTAAAGAAACTATCCATCTTAACTTTCATTGTAATGACTTAAATTCAATATAAACACCAGTGATTATGGAAAAACTAGTAATAAAGCAAGATATCTTTATTCAAGTATATCATTCTTAGTATTAAACTCATAGAAAAATCTAATACTTAGCATGAAAATCTAGTTTTAACTTCCTAAATATTCATTGAAGCCTTTCTCAAGTGATTCAACTCCAATTCATTCTTAGTTCCTCCTGTCTTAGTATTAACCAATTAAATTCACACATAATCATCTCATATTTCGGACAATATTCATGCATAAACATTAAAGAGTCAATCCAAGAACATGCAAATCATTAACTATGTCAAAACCAATTTTTAGTTATTTATTCAATAAACCAATAATCAATCTCAACACAAGCAAAGATAAGAATATGCTTAAAACCAAGAAATAATCAACCGATATTGAAATTAAGCTCAAAATAAAGTCATAACAATGAAAATATAAGATTTTAAGAATCCATTAGCAAAAGAAGAAAAAACTATTCACTAAACATGTTTACAACTAAAACAAAGTTGAAAAATTAAAACAATGTTGAAAAGAAAAATAAAAACAGAAAAACTAGAAAAACAAGTAAAACTAAAACTAAAGCAATTAATCCCTTCTAATCCCTAATTGATCCCCTAATTCATCTAATTGATTCCCTTTCTTTGCTGTTTTAAGCTGCTATTTATAGGAAAAAGATGTCGTGGATCCCTTCTCAAACTCTGCCCAAAACAGGAAGCTCGAGAAAATCCTTCGCGAAGTGGGAGAAGCATCATGTGGCCACATGTTTCTTAGTTCATTTTCACATGTGGTCACGTGTTGCCTTAGTTAAATCTCTCATGTGGCCACGTGATTTCTTTTGTAAATCCACATGTGGCCATGTGTTCTTTTCTTTCTTCACGCTTGCATCAAATTTCCAAATTCATAATTTTGACCCAAAATCTTCTTGCCTTTTTACAATTAAGTCCTTTTTCTTGCAAATTAACCCTGAAAACACCAAAATTTACAATTAACTCCAAAAACATAAAACTAACAAATTAAACTCAAATTCAACCTAATTAACACAAAATTAACTTAATTAAATACCTAAAACATCATATAAATGTCCATTATCGCATGTCCCTGGACGCTGATAGGACATTGTCTATATATCTTATCTACCACCACACTATGCACCAAATGATTACTCACCAAGATATCCTGGTCCAAGCATGTCTCTTTCATCCCTTTATCCCGTGCTAGTTCTGTGCTAATGTAAGAGTGTGTGGAACCAAGATCAATCAATGCATAAATAGAATCAAATAACAGAAAAAACTTACCCACTATCACATCAGGAGCATCCTCTTTTTCTCTGATCTTGACAGCATAAGTCTATCTCGTTGCTTGCCTTTATCCCTATGATGACTAACCAGTTGGTCTGGAGGCTAAAGTATTAGAGCCGGCTCCTCTACCACGTCCTCAAGGTGCAGATGACCCTATACTATAGGCTGGTAGGGCAGCTAAAGCAGTCTGTAGCATAGGGCAGTCTCTGATTTGGTGGTCTTTGGACCCATATTTAAAGCAAGCTCCTATTAAAAACCTGCACTCCCCCAAGATGTGTCCCGTCATAATGATCACACTGCACCGCTGACCCACTATCTCTGCCTGGGGGTACACCAAAAGCTGTAGTCGAAGTAGACTTACCACAGGAGGCACTACTTTATCCCCGGCCTGCTAGTGGATGGCCCTGAGGTGTCTGTTGACCTTTCTGCTTCTTGTCCTGTCCTATCTTTCCACTACTCTGTCCTTGCTTCCTCTTTTGTTAGAACCGAGACTGTCTCTTAGTTTGCTTGGCCTGAGTGGCTTCCAATTTGATAACCACTTAAATCATAGACCGTAGATTAGGATAATGTTGGGCCCCAATAATCTACCTCAACTCAGTGTGTAACCCTCTCTCAAACCGTTGATATAACCTCTCTTTTGTGGCCTGGTCCTCATCCAGATAGGCTCTCAGGCGTTCAAATTCTTTGTTGTATTTACCACTGTGCGATTTTCCTATCTCAACCTTCAAAAGGCATCATGCATAACAATCTTATACTCAGACCCGATGTATTTCTTCTCAAACTGGTCAACAAAGAATTCCCAGTTCAGCCTATTTGCTGGAGTATGTCTTCTCACTGAATCCCACCACACAAAAGCTGGTCCTGGGAGTAAGGCAACTATACCCTCAAACTTCTCCTCTAGGGGACTATGGGTAATCTCAAATAATCTCTTAATCTTGTATAACCACTCCTTTGCAACTACTGGTGTCAGAGGATCACATCCAAAAAAGTCATCAGCCCTAAGTCTTTTTAGTTGCTCCAAGATAGGTTTTCTTCTAGGCGAAGCAGGTGGCTAAATCTTTACTAGTGATGGTTGTTTTTGAGCTTGGGTAGTCTGCAGTTTGTGCTGAATATAATCTGACATTAAGTTGAGGAAGTCTAGCTAAGAAGAAAAATGTGGAAGAAGCATTATTGGTGGAGGTGTCTGCTATTATGGGACCTCTTTTTGCCCAACATTGCTGGAGGCCTCACTCCTGTTATCTCCCACCTCACGGCTTTGTTCTCCATACATATTTTAACTATAAATATAAAGGAGCAATAATACATTAATTCCAAAACACCTTCTCAAAATAGCAATTGGCATGTATATATGTAATTTACATCAAGCATTAATACCCACTCCGATCTTAGAACCATCTAAATCGTTGTTCTGATATCACTAAATGTAACATTCATATCACACCTATCACTGTTTTGGTACGTCATAGGCCTAAATTTTTTTTCCAACTAAATTCCTTATAAATTATTTTTCTAACTTTAAAACTCTTAGGTTTATAACTTAAGTTTAGTAATTCGATAAAGGTTCATCGATAACCTATAACTGTCCAAATCACTATGCATTTAATAAAATTTTTGCAATATAATGGTTGTACATGGTACAAGCCTCCTAAAAAATAGACAATTCACACAGCCTTTCAGAGGCATAACAACACTATTAAACCAATCGCATTCATTCATTTCCATAACATACATATACCAAAACATAATTCATCCATCATAATCCTTTACTAATACCCCAAAACTAGCATCTGACATGTCTGGTATATTTTAGAGCATGAAATTTAGCCATAAGACAGTTATCGAAGTAATCAGAGTTGAGTAGGATAGAAAAATTTAAAGGTGTATAATGGTTAAACTTACTTAAGCCGGGTTAATTCAAGAATAGGTGACTCGGCGTGTAGTTTGATCTAAGAGTAATTTATGGAAGTAGGTGTTAAATGGAATCAAGAGATATAATTTGAGAAGAAAACAATATTAGGTCGACCCTTAAATGGGACAGAAAAGTTCTTCCTTGATGCCATAAAAAAGGTTGACTGAAAGTTTAACCAAACTCAGAATTATTGTACCAACCTCCAAAAATAATTCCAATTGCATAAATATTTTAATAATAACCTAAATGACTTATTGAAGTGAAAAATAAATGTTCTAGCAGTTTCAAAGTTTCAGATTTTGGACCGGCTACCCAGATCGTCAAGCCAAAAGTATATCTAAATGATATTAGAATTGGCCAAAATTTTAAACACATGTTCCTCAACATGTAAGTGCTTATGGGGTATATTTTTGAAGCATTCTGACAATGGGAACATTAGTTTCAGAAAAATGGTCAAAAACTGAGGAAATAGGTTGATCAAGGTTTGAATGAGAATTTAAAAATAGTAAATGATCTCTAAAAATTACAAAAATTTCTAATTTTACATGAAATTATATTTAGAATATATTGGTGCAAAAATGAATTTTTTGGTATTATCAAGATTTTGCTTATCGGACTGCCATGGGTGAATCAAACTGAAAATAAACTCTGATTGGGCTAAAAATTTATGTGGAGACCTAATTTATTATTTTAAGTATGATGGAATTCATTAGAAGTTAATTTGAACATGGAAAGTGAGAGAATTAATTTTAGGACATAAAATGGGCTTAAAATTAAATTTGGGCTTGAATTGGGTGAATCAAGCCTCCTAGACTAATTTCAGCCCCTATGCAACATTATGGCAGCCCCTAAATCCCATTTTAAGAAATAGAAGTGAGAGAAAGTAAGGACTCAAGTTTATATCCTAAAATAAAGGCATGTGAAATCAAGGTTTTTAAATTGATTTAAGGATTCTAATAGGTAAATTAGGGTATGTAGAGTGTATTTATATGGTTATTTTGCATAAATGAATAAAGAAATTAAAGAAAATCCACCATGAAAATTTGGCCAAGGAAGAAAATCCAAGGAAAAAAAGGAGAAAGATAGGAGGAGGAAGGAAGGATAAGGAAGGAATAGGAGATATAAGCCACCAAGAGGTATGTGGATACAATTTACACCAATTTCATTTAATTCTTGAATTTTGAGATGGAATTTACATTATGTAATGACATGAAATGTAAAATAAATGTGAAATCAATTAAGTCATGTAGTATGGTAAATTAATATGTAATAAATTCAATTTATGAAAGAAACCAAGAAATCAGGAGAGTGACAAGTAGGGACTGAATAGTATCCTTAGGAGAATTAAGTAAAACTTTAGTGATTTAATAAGTATTAAATGTAATTGTAACATTATAATGATAAATAAATGTATTATGGTGAAATTGAGTTAGATAATAATAATAATAATAATAATAATAATAATAATAATAATAATAATAATAATAATAATAATAATAATAATAATAATAATAATAATAATAATAATAATAATAATAATAATATATGTGTATGAAATTATGTATGAAACATAATGATTTTCATATATATAATTAATTGATATTAAGGAATATGAGAGTTAAATTAGAATATATTCACATAAATTAATATTAAAAAATAAATAATACAAATAACATTATGGAACTAGTGGTATAATTAAGCAAAATTGTAAAATAAATTGATATAACTTAATAAAATAGTGAATTATCATGATATAACTACAAAGAGGTGAAGAAAATAATTGGAGAAGGGTGGACTTTGTAGGAGCTAAATTAGGTACTAAACATTAACATGATGGGATTGAATGTTTAATGAGGTAATTCATAACAATTAGCTAATATGATGCATAAGAAATGTAAAAGAATAATTAGAATGAAAAATAGCAAGTATACCCAATTACATGTAAATGAGCATAATTATGGAAGTGAAAAAATTAAGAAATTCGATATAAATTAAGCATAATTTAATAAATTGATAATTAACATGAATATAAAAATGTGAATGGTATGAAGATGAAGAAAGAAATGTGATATATGTTAGACGTTATAGTGAAATCGTATGGTATTCCATATTGTTATGTCATACTTTATTCAAGTGTGAATAAAAATTATTATGTATCTATGGTTTTATATGTAATGATGATGATCAATGCATATAGAATTAGAATGGAAATGTGATATATAATGGGAATAACATAATTGGTGCTAGGAAAATTTAATATGATGAAAAATAATTAGTTGCTCTTAGTTTTTAGTGGATAATCCAGGACCCCAAGATAAAATGGCTAGCCATAGGAACATATTTACCGTGGTATTGCTATGAAAATATGA
Organism: Excoecaria agallocha; assembly: GCA_037975025.1. Classification (NCBI taxonomy): domain Eukaryota; kingdom Viridiplantae; phylum Streptophyta; class Magnoliopsida; order Malpighiales; family Euphorbiaceae; genus Excoecaria; species Excoecaria agallocha. The sequence goes on along the minus strand of CM075813.1, from coordinate 2,640,361 downwards.
TTATATTGCTTAGCCGGCTTATTATATGAGTATACTAAAGAATCGGTATCGTACCCTGGCTATACGGTCCCTCCAATGCATTAAGATTATATGGTACACTGGGGAATCTGGTATCGTACCCCATGTTATACGATCCCCCCTACACATTAGCTTTACTGAAGTCCTCATCCCGCTTATTCGGTTCAAGAATTTCCATTGATAACAACTAGGGGCAAAAGTGAAATTTTACATGTGAAACAGGGATAAAAAAGGGTAACTATAACATTAAAGGAATCATAAATGTCCATAAACAATAAATAAAGTGAAAAAATGAAGTTAAAGGGTTAAGCAGGGGCAAGAACGATAATAACATAATAAAATAGAAATTTTATTTCAAAAGAAGTAAATTGTGCATAAAAAAGTTGTGCATGAAATTAAAAGAGTATTAAAGTGAAAAATATTGTTACTAAATTTAAAAAGGATAAAAAGATAATTATGTGATAGAGCTGGGGCAACTGTAATTGTGCCACTAATATAGTGGTTAAAGAAATTGAATTGAGCAAATGCGTGAAAAAAGGTAAAACCATAAACAAATACAAGTTAAGGGATTAAACTATAATTTACCACCATGAGAAAATTAAAGGAACTAAAATGTAATTTATGCACTTAAATTAAATGAAAAGTCAAAGGAAGTTAAATTAGTCAAAATTGAGATCAATTTGGTCAAATTAAAATAAAAATCAAATTCTAGGGACCGAAATGAAAGTTTGCCAATTAAATAGAATTAGAGGTAGAAAGAAATCGGTTTGGTCAAAATTGAAGTTAATTATCATAAAATAAAGCAAAAAGAAATTATATGGACTGAATTGAACTTTTTCCATCAAAGTATAGACATAAGTGAGATTAACTAAAGAAAAATACGTATGAAGGAAATTAAATCAAAAGTGCAAATTAAATAAAGTTAAATTTGACAAATAAAAGTTTAGGGGCTTAATTGTAATTTTTCATGCAAGTAGAAATTATGTAAGAATTTAGTAAGAAAAGATTGAATATAAAATTCAAAAAAGAAAATAAGCCAAAATTTAAATAACAGTTATTCAAAATAAATTACAAGTTAATGGGACAAATAATAAAATTGAGAAAATAAAATCGAAATGAGAAAATAAATTCATAATTTATTTTGTTTAAAAGAATAATGGGAAGAACTTAATTGTAAAATAAAATATAAAATATAATAAAGAAATTAAAGATAAATCGGTTGATAGAAATTAGAATTGGACCGAAAGGGGCCGAAAAGAGAAATTTGAATAAATTTAGTACAAAAGAAATAAATTTGTAAGTTGATAAAAAGCTAAGAAAATTTAGGATAGAATTGAAATTTGTTGAGGACCAGAAAGAAATGAAATGAAATTTTCATGAAATAACTATTAAAAAGTAAGAACGTGAATGGAAATAGTAAATATAAGAGAAAAGATAACAAAAGGATTAATTAGACTGGAGCCGAAAAGAATTTAAAGATTATCTAAAAAGTTAAAGGAAAATAAGGCAACGCAATGAAAGAAAGAGTTATGAAAAAAAATTAGACATTTAAAAATACTCAGGTAATGAACAATTAATGAAAAAAGAGATTCTATATAATTGCGAAAGTTAAATGTTATAATTAAAAATGTGCAACAAGACGTAATTATAAATTGGATTGGAGGAACGTCAATAAAATAGTTATATTAATGACTAAATAGGAATTTGTAAGAAGTTAAGTAAAAGCATATTCGTATAAAGGGATTAAAGGTGGAACTGTAATAGTACCAAATATCAAGTAACAGAAGAGAAAGGAAAAAGAAAATAAAACATATACGAGTATATAAATGACATGGATTAAGTGGTAATACCAATAATATAACTATATAGATATGAGTCAAATAAAGAAATCAATTCAACTGGAATATAAATAAAAATAAATAAATTTATTTAGATGAAATTTTGTGTAGTTGTATCCACTACTAGGCAACAATGTTGCTTAGCATGTGATTTGTTGGCTGTGTGTAAAAAAAGGAAATTTAGGGACGTGAAGAAGGAAGACCGGTAAGGCATGTACATAAAGACTGTTGGGACCGCATAAGTTGAGGCAGTTCGATTTATATTTGGTATCTGATATGTAATAATTATGGTTATTATTGTATAAGTAATTAATATTATGAGTACTAGCATATGTGCATGGGAATAGTATATGGATGACTGTATGTTGATTCTGTATAGTTTATGGAAAAATATAAATGAATGTAGAGTGTTAAAATTATGCTTCAAATGGATAAGAAGAGTGTGGTTGTGGTACTTTCTCTAAACATTGCAACTCACCTTGTTTACACCCCTATTATTTTTCATATGAGAATTACTTGGTCGAGATTGGTAAGTTACTATTCATCATATTTTCAGAGAGGTGAATGTGAAGGCGAACTACCTTACTAATTGGTCTTTTCTCCAAGATAACCACTTTGTCTGGCATTCTCTTTATCCTACTGGTTTAAGCTCTTTGTTAGCTTGTGATGCCATGGGGATTTCTTTTCCTAGTCTAATTATGGTTTGAGGCTTTAGTTTGTTTGTTCTTTTGTTCTTCTTCATAAAAAAATTGGAATTGCCTTTTCCTATTCTCATTCTTCAATATAAAAAGGAAATTGGATGGTTATAGCCAAAATATATAATGAAAAAAGAAAACAAAAAGACAGAGATGTTAACTAAAATGATTAAAAATTATTTTTAATCTTAGATTGAAATTTTTGAGAAAAAATTTAGTATAAAATTTATTATCCAATTTGTTCACAGATTACGTTAATTTAAAAGTTTATAGTAAAGATTTGTTTTAATGAATACACATAAAGTTTTCTCTTCTAGTTGTTGCAATAAAAGAGAAAACTCTAAACGTACTCCTCTAGATTAGCTTTAGATTTGATTTTTAATATATAAAATAAATTTTGAACTCATATATATTTATCTTTGAATTATTTTGCATTGTCATGAACATTCAACAATTCACATCAAGTCCGACCTTTACTATCAACTATTGATTAATAGAGCCCGCAGATAAATTAAATAATACAATAATGTTAAAATTTTCTTACTATTATAAAATATTTTTATTTGGATGACTTTTCATATTGGTTATTTCCTTTATTACTTGCTTTATTTTTTCGATTCATTTATTTCCTAAATTTATTTGTTTTCTATATGGACCAAGTTTTGTGTTTATTAATACTCTCAGTGTTATTATTTTAGAAACATAATAATATAACAGAAAAATTATACTTCTTATTTTTCTCTATATTTTGTCATAATTTTACTTTTATTTATAATATGTTATTAACACGATAGCCTCTATTAATTATTGAAAGTCAGTGGTTTATGACAACCCGGCTTGAAGGAATCAAGAATTATAGTTTACAAGATTAAATGGTAAGTAGATTTAATTCGTAAACTTTAAATTATTTTAATTCTCATGAGTTAATAAGATTGATTAATGGTTGAGTAATTGTACTCTACGATAAATTTTAAAAACTTTAATATACAAAATTATTAAGAAAAAGAAAATGAGAATATCATTTTCCATTATCGTGGACATTAACATGATTTTAGTGATTTATTTTTCATAATTACAAATTGATCCTTGCTTAATCATATTTTAATCCTTATATTATATATATGATGAATATATTTTATGCAAAGCTATATTTTGGTTTTAAATTTACTATATGTATATTTTTATTATGTGTAATACAATTATTTGAAGACACGTGAAGAGTTATAATGCAATTACTTGCATACAATTTGTTATGAAATATATTATTTCTCCAATATATCCAGCAGAAATTTATTTTTAAAAGATATTCATTAAAATGGCTATCATTTTGAGAATGAGAGAGAAATACTCGAGATCTACTTTGTATAAGATAAGTAATATATTTTTTAAAGATAATTTGATTTTATTTTGATACAAATATTAGTAAACCTCAAAGTTTACTAATAGATATAAATATTAGTAACCTGAAGTTTACTAACTGTTGTATAAATATTAGTAGCATATTATTTACCAATTATACAAACATTAGTAAACATGAAGTTTATTAATTAAGTAATACAAATATCAGTAAATCTGAAGTTTATTAATTATAGTAAAATTAAAAATTGAAACAAATACCAATAAATATGAAGTTTATTAATTAGGGATAAGCATGGACCAGTTAACCAGTCCATGCGCAAAAAAATTAACCAGTCAATTAATATCAATTTTTTGAAATGAGTAACATTAGCCAGTCTGTTATATTTGGTTAACCAATCCATCGATTTCAGTTTTTCGATTTGATAAACCAATATTTTTCGGTTAACCATTAAAATTTATAACATAAAATTATATAAAAATTAGATAAAGTTTAATTCAATTTTTAATGTGCAAAGTAATTTAATATAAAAATTACGAAACAAAAATAATTTACTAGCTAAAATTCATGTTTTATAAATGATGGGGATTTATTTGAACCCTTAGTCTCACTAGACTGCGTATAGGATGAGTAGGGTATCATTCCAAATGGAATGGGGTAAATTTTGTATTAAAATCACAAAGACTAGATGGATAGGTAATGAATAAAATGTAGATTATGAATTTAACTAAATATCTAAACTACTTTGGATATATTAAATTAATTTGGATTAAAGATGACTTAAATGATGGTATGAACATACATTAAAAATTATGAAATAGTAATTCATTTAAGAACAAGTTCTAGTAATTGTATAAATAAAGTGACTGGAGAATTTAGCCAATATTCTTTAAAGCAACTCTCGTTGTCAGTAAAGATGTTTTTATTTAGAGTCTACAAGCACTCTCATGTCATTATAGAGATAAACAAAAATTATGAAGCTCTATGCCAATTCTTTAACCCCTCAAAGTGAATTCCTTAAGTCAAATTAAAGGAATTCAATGCTTCAAGTACATTCATTTGTTTTTCCATCAAATAATTCCAACTCTCGTTGCGAATAAATTGACTAACATGCCAAATATGGTGGCCAATCATACATAGCAAATCAAAACACACAAATGGATGTAAATCATGCTTCATTCATAATAAGAATAAACATGTCTTAAACAAATACTAGTACATATTTATAATGTACAAAGGAAACTAGCCAAATACATATTTGAATTTAAGATAAACAAGAGAAAGAAACTTATCTCTTGTTCCTTTGGCTATGTCCCTTTGTAATCATCTAATAAAAGTTAAGTAAAAATGTTTATCCAAAATAATAACTATATTTCTAAAGACAAAACATTGATTGATCTTCTCCTTCTTTCAGCATCTTGGATCCCTATTTATAGAGATTAAGTCTATAGATATGTCCCTTCAGAATAGTTGTCAATTATGGAAAGTTATCCTGAAAAGTCTTGATGGTTGGCCGAAGGATTGGTTGCAAAAAGGTGGCATCGTTTGAGAACAGGTACTTTGTCCGACTCGTAAATGCCTTCACGAGTCGTGAATTCCATCAGGCCTTCTTCACTCGTGATCTTCCCTCCTTCTCGTGACATTCCTGCCGACTCGTGAACTTGTTGCCGACTCGTGAACACCCTCACGAGTCGTGATTTCCAGCTAGACTCGTGAGCATAATGCTGACTAGTGAAGCTTTTCACGACTTGTGATCTCTTGTCCGAGCCGTGAGCTGCCTTCCGTCTCATGAACTCTTGTCCGAGTCATGATCCTATTCACGACTCATGATCTTCATCCTTGAATCTTCACCATTTCTTCACTTTACTTCGCACTTACACCAACTTTAACCTAAAAACACCCATAAATGCATAAACTAAACATAAACACATAAAATACACATAATATTACATACTTAAGCTACTTAAACATAAGAAAATACATATTAAAAAGTAGACATTTTACATGGCATCAAATTCCACCACACTTAAACCTTGCTTGTCCTCAAGCAAGAAAAGAATGAGAAAATCTAATTCCAAGTTAAACTAAGTAAGTTAAATTATAAAGCATTGCTCAATATTCACTTTAAACAAGATTGAAATGAATTCAAATACCTTAAACACTCAAAATTTCAGTAAATCAAATCTTAAGACATATATTCTTAGTTACCAAGTCACCTAAGTTTACTAAACCCAACATCAAGATAATAAAGTCTCAAAACTAACCATGCTTAAGGGAGAATATTGTTCATAAAACCTAAGAGTTTAAGATTATAGTTGCCTTTTAGGACAATTAATAAGCACACATACCCTTAAACCAATCTCATGGCATTTTTAGACTGCATTTTTCATTCTTTTTCTTCTTTCTTTTTTTTTCTCTTTTTTTTCAAGCATGGGTATACTTTTAGACTTTATCCCATGAATTTTAAAATAGCAAGAGAATGTAGTATTGGGTGCATTTTACGCTCCATCCCATACTTAATTAAACTTTTTTGGATATGCATCTTGCTTCATTTTATTTATTTGTCATTTTCTTTTGCTAGTCCTCATCCATTATTAAATAGCTAAAGGTAAGTATTATGGCTATAGTTTCCATGAGACAACAAAAATCCTAAAATCTTAAGCTAAATGAGAAAATTCTAACCTTTAAGCATAGTTAGTAAAGAGACTAAACAACCTAAAATGTTGAAAGAAGTAAAAAGAAATAACTTGAAAACATAAAACACATGCCAAAAGCCTTGAAAAACTAATAAAATGAACATAAAAGGCAAATGACTCTTCATAACAACCTATATTACATACAATATGAGCAATACTTCTAATAAAGCTTAGGAAAAAGGTTAGTCTAAATAAAGAAAAAGACAAACAAAAACAAACAACACACATAAGGTTTATGATGCTCCCCCACACTTAGAACACACATTGTCCTCAATGTGAAAGAACAAAACATAAACAACAAAAACAAAAACAAAAAGAAACAACTAAAGAAAATAGAGCAAAGAAGACTCCCCTGAAGATCACGGTGAAGGCGAAGGCGAAGACACCACATAACCCGATTGGGCAATGAAGGCGTCCACCTTGTGCTCAAGGCGGTGTTGACGTCGAACCAAATGGGAGGTAACTTGCTCCAATGATGTGAGTTGATTCTGAATGGTGGATTGATTTTGCAACAACTAGTCGAATATAGAATGAATGGAATGTGAAGAAGATCTAGCAATAGGTGGTGAAATAGCAACCTCATCTCTAGGAACATCTCCTTGTTCATGTGCCTCATCCCCTGCCTCATCCGAAGTGCTTTCCTCAGCCACTTCTTGTGGAGTAGAGGTTCCTGCAAGATCCTTCCAACAAGAACGTGAAAGTGGGGGAATAAATTGAAAAGAATTATTGACAATTTCACCCCGAACAAAAAGATGTTTGGAAAAATATAAGTATGGAAGGGCAGTATCATAACTACGCAAATCAATATCTAGATTCCTAGCAATAGCAGCTATTACATATCCATGGGTGATAGGAGACTCTGGACGACCAACACAATTTAATAACTGTTTGAAAATCCAAAAAGACCAACAAACAGACTTGCGATTATGCACACACCACATCAAAAATAGCTCAAGACTAGAAACTCGATTAAATTCAGGCTTGTTAAAGACAACAGAGGCAAGGATTTTATGCAAAATCCAATACTTCAAATCTGTTATAAACATAGACTTAGCCTCTCTAGCCCTAAATGGTGTAGTTAAGCCAGTGAGAAAATTCCAAAAAACATTAGGCCTATAACTCTTAGGAGGATCACATAATCCAGATTATTTAAAGCCAAAAATGCAATGCATCATGAAATATGTTAATGTATAATCAATCCCATTCAAACGAAAGTCCACTAGCCTAGGATTTTCAGCATTTTCCTTCAAATTTGTGTAAAATTCCAAGACCAAATCAGTATAAAATTGTTCATGCATATTAACAAAACGCAATAAGCCACATTGAGATATCATTTCATTCACTTCATCAAACAAACCCACTTGTTCAAGTAAAGAGTTTGGAAAATACTTACATTGAGAGATTGTTCTATCCTTAAGAACAAGGAACCTATTACCTTCATGGATAGATGAAACGGGAAAGGGTAAACCAAAATCTGCTTGTAAACTTGCTAGTTGTGCTTCATCTCCTCCTTGCTGACCCTTTGAGGTTGAGACATTCTTGGTTCTCACCATTGTTGTTAAAGAGAATGAGGCAGAGAAAGAAATGCACAAACATGAATGTATAGAGAAGAAATGTGAGTTTAGTGAAAGAAAACCAAGTAAACAAACGAGAATGTATGGAGAAGTGAAAGAGAAAGGAAGTGCACGAGGAAAGTAAAAAGAAAAGAAATGTGAAAAATGAAGAAAAGAGTAACTGCAGTATTTATAGAAGAAGGAAGGAGAAAGTGAAAAGAAATGTCGTTTCACAAATCCTAGGTTTGATTTATATCTATTCCCCCCATTAAATTTAAGTTAATTAAGGGTAGTTAATCCAAATTAAAACCGCAAAGATGACTAATTAAAAGAAAGAAGAGTTAAAGAAAGAAATAAAAATGAATTAAAAATAAGAATATGAAGTAAAAATCACGACTCGATAATTTTGGAACAGTGCATCACGAGTCGGCATAAGCATCACGACTCATGAAGAATGAAGCATTTATGGCACAAGAGGAGATGTTCATGAGTCGGCATAAGAATAACGACTCGTGAAAAACAAAATGCAGGCAACTGAGGAAATTGTTCACGAGTCGGACAACCTTTCACGACTCGGTATCATTTCCTTTCTGTGCTACTCGTGATCTTCTTCACGACTCGGTATAGTCTTCACGACTGAGTATATTGTTGCCTTTGGAACACTCATGAACATGTTCACGAGTCGAACTACACTCGTGAACATGATACTGTGCTACAATTTTTCTGCAAAATCATACCAATCTCAAGCCAAAAGTTAAAATTACAACAGATAGATAAATCAATAAGAAAGAAAACTATAAACTACTTAAAACTTAACCAAAAATAAATCATAAACAAAAACTCTAATTCTAAAGCAAACAAAACACAATATAAGAATTCATACATCTAATAACTAATTTATATCATACAATCCTAAAACATCCACTCTTTTGTATCAATCAATAAAAATTCATTCAAGCCGTTCCCCGAAAACGGTGCCAAAATTTGATGGGGATTTATTTGAACCCTTAGTCTCACTAGACTGCATATAGGATGAGTAGGGTATCGTTCCAAAGGGAACAGGATAAATTTTGTATTGAAATCACAAAGACTAGATGGATAGGTAATGAATAAAATGTAGATTATGAATTTAACTATATATCTAAACTACTTTGGATATATTAAATTAATTTGGATTAAAGATGACTTAAATGATGGTATGAACATACATTAAAAATTATGAAATAGTAATTCATTTAAGAACAAGTTCTAGTAATTGTATAAATAAAGTGGCTGGAGAATTTAGCCAAGATTCTTTAAAGCAACTCTCGTTGTCAGTAAAGATGTTTTCATTTAGAGTCTACAAGCACTCTCATGTCATTATAGAGATAAACAAAAATTATGAAGCTCTATGCCAATTCTTTAACCCCTCAAAGTGAATTCCTTAAGTCAAATTAAAGGAATTCAATGCTTCAAGTACATTCATTTATTTTTCCATCAAAGAATTCCAACTCTCGTTGCGAATAAATTGACTAACATGCCAAATATGGTGGCCAATCATACATAGCAAATCAAAACACACAAATGGATGTAAATCATGCTTCATTCATAATAAGAATAAACATGTCTTAAACAAATACTAGTACATATTTATAATGTACAAAGAAAACTAGCCAAATACATATTTGAATTTAAGATAAACAAGAGAAAGAAACTTATCTCTTGTTCCTTTGGCTATGTCCCTTTGTAATCATCTAATAAAAGCTAAGTGAAAATGTTTATCCAAAATAATAACTATATTTCTAAAGACAAAACATTGATTGATCTCCTCCTTCTTTCAGCATCTTGGATCCCTATTTATAGAGATTAAGTCTACAGATATGTCCTTTCAGAATAGTTGTCAATTATGAAAAGTTATCCTGAAAAGTCCTGATGGTTGGCTAAAGGATCGGTTGCAAAAAGGTGGCATCATTTGAGAACAGGTGCTTTGTCCGACTCGTGAATGCCTTCACGAGTCGTGAATTCCATCAGGCCTTCTTCACTCGTGATCTTCCCTCCGTCTCGTGACATTCCTGCCGACTCATGAACTTGTTGCCGACTTGTGAACACCCTTACGAGTCATGATTTCCAGCTAGACTCGTGAGCATGATTCCGACTAGTGAAGCTTTTCACTACTCGTGATCTCTTTTTTCGAGTCGTGATCCCTTCTTCTCTGCTTCACTCGTGAGCTGCCTTCCGTCTCATGAACTCTTGTCCGAGTCGTGATCCTCCTCACGACTCGTGATCTTCATCCTTGAATCTTCACCATTTCTTCACTTTACTTCGCACTTACACCAACTTTAAACTAAAAACACCCATAAATGCATAAACTAAACATAAACACATAAAATACACATAATATTACATACTTAAGCTACTTAAACATAAGAAAATACATATTAAAAAGTAGAAATTTTACATGGCATCAATAAATTAATAGCTAATATTATAAAACAGATTTGATAGTTATTGAAAATTACTATGTTTGATTCTAAGTCAAATAAAATTTTGGATAACAACATAATTAAATGCTATTAAGTAAAATATGAACACCAATATATGATAAAAAAACATATATAAAAGGTAATTGTATACTATATATAAATATTACTATATAATTAAAGAGAATAATATAATATAAATTTAGTTTAAAATATTATATAAATTTTATAGAAAAATATAAAAAATTAAGGTATAAAAATAAAAATATATTTTAAAGTATTATTTTATGTAAATATTAGAGATAAATACAAAAAAATTGAAGATATAAAAATAGTGTGTGTGTGTATAAAAATCGGTTAACCATTACCGTGAACTAATTGTTAATTGGTATTTATAAACTTAAACCGTAACCATTAACCAAAAATATAAAAATTAAAAATAGTAACCGAGTCCATCGGATTGGTTAATCATAAAAATCGATTCGATTTCAGATCAATTTTACGGTTAACCATATTTTCAATTTTTTTTACTCATCCCTATTATTAACTGTCACAAATACTAAAAAACACAAAGTTTACTAACTATTTGATATTAATATCAAGAAACTTGATCTTTATCAATTGATCTAAATATTGATGTAATAAAAATAATAAATCTAAAGTTTACTAATTAATAATTAATTATTTGACATAATCGATTTGACCAATCCAGATCAACTATAATGCATAAATTATTGAGAATTTAAACATTCATATTTATTAAAGAACCAGAAGTTTATTTTAGTTCAATTTAAGGAATTCTCATAACCTACTTGTTCTCAAGAAATATTAGTAAAGTGTTACTAGCTAATAAAGGGACTTAATTTCCTTCATTCTGGAATGAATAAAGATAATATATGTGGGCTCAATATCCACAATATGAAATACTCAAATATTTTTGAAAGATACATCAATAAAATGTTAGTTTATGAGATTTATTCAAATTAAGTGCACAAATTCCATATTATATAATCAAAATATTTTTTTGATAATACTAGTGATCATATATCATGGGTAAAAGATGGTTATAGGCCCCTTATATATGTTCACACTCAAAGCTCTAGCAAAAATGTTTACTAAATACCTCCGATTAATTGCTAGGCATTTTTATAAGAATAATAGTGTCATTTTTATATATGGATATATAATATTGATGTGAGCAATACTTACATGCATTATGCCAATAAAGATCATAAAATTTCTCAATTACAATTTTAGTTGAAAAATACATTTTTATTAATATCTTTCCTAATATTAGGAGAAGAAAGCAGCTAAAATAAATAAATAAATAAATACATTATTTATATTTTAAATCCTTATATCGTGAACCTGAAATTAAAAAATAAAATTAGTTAATTATGATGCCAATGTATTTGTTAGTGTGTAGATATTTATTAAATCTCATATGTATTGGCTGCAAATGCTCCAATTTAAAACAATATCCCAGTAAAATAATTTTCCTTGTAGGGTAAATTATTCGATTCCAAGAATAAAATTTTTGAATAGTAAAGAGCAAATAAATTCATATGGTTATATTATAGAAATGGGTACTTCTAAAAAGACTTATGACATAACTAATTTTTAAACCCCAAAAGTGGTTCAGGTACCTGAAATTAAATAAGAGATCTCAATATGTCATTTATCATTAAAAGGATACAAAAAAGGATAAAATTGTCAACAATATTTTGTATAAAAATATTGATGTTGATATTTTCAATATAGTGATGATCTTAAAATTAAATCTATTGAAAAATACAGATATTAATTGCATTCAATATGAATTTTCGGACCTGCAGTTCAAAATATTGAAAAATATTATGCTAAAGGAGTACTATTGATATTTATGTAATAAATAATGAAGTCATAAAATATAATTTATTTTTTGATATTTATTGCAATGGATTGGCATTGATTGTAAACATACATATTTTCTTATAATGAATGCAATAAGCTTTCACTATTTGCCAATTTGGTGATATATTAGTATGACACTAATTGATACTATTTACCTATTTGATAATAAAATTATATATAATTTTTAAAATATTTATCATGCTTGAAATATATAAATATTTCTAAAAAATTTTATTTAATACAAATATATGCTTTGAATTTTATGTATATGATTTTGAAGTGTTATAGTTTACATATTGTCATAATTTATTTATGAATTTAATTACTAAAATGCTTAAAGAGTTCAAAATGGTTTAACAAATTTTGTAAACTAAATTTTATCTCGACTTAATTATCAAGTACTATTTGATTGAAAGAAAAAAAATAATAATGTGATTATATATTTATAAATTATCTTCCATTAAGTACTTCAATAGTGGTAAAGTTACTAGATACAACATATTTTCTAATCATATTGCTATTGATGCATTATGTAATCATGCATTGCATGGTAATTGTCAAATTATTACTAAAAATTACATATTATTTTAAAATTTGATTTCTTTATATAATCATATATATTTTATTTGGATAATTTTATTATCTTTAAGTAATTTTTTAGAAATATTTGAATTAAGTTATTAAATGAATTCATTTGTTATAGCTATTATATGATTATGTTGTATACATGTCATGAAATTATTTTATTACATTTGTTTCATTCCTTAAAATGAATGAAGTAATATAGAATTATGTCCATGAAATTGTTATATTCAACAAATGATAATTATAACTATTGTATGATTAATTTTTACCACCAGAAGTGGTTGATAATTAAGAGAAAGAATGAGAATGGTTAAGAAAACCATTTGAGAATAGACAAATTATTTTTGATATGGTATAAAAGTATATTGTTCATATATCCATTGTACGTATGACTATATTATTAGATTTTATAAAATTTTTCATCTTAAAGAAATGAAAGATGTGTAGATGAATTTAAGCATGCTTATGTACAACATGTAATTTTATGAAATAATTTTTAGTTGTTAATTTTTAGTTCATTCATAATATATCCAGAAGATATATGATAAGCATACTAGAAAATATGTGGCCCATTTTTAGAAAAAAAAAACTTTATAATATTACGTACCAAAACTCTA